>JAGSMS010000021.1:4877500-6077500 GCA_029286595.1 Bhutanitis thaidina | reverse complement strand
AAATCCGTTCGGCCGGTGAGACAGACAATCACCGAAGCATACTTCTACGAGTATATTAGTTATGTAAAAAAAAAAAGAACTGTAGCAGTCTGCTAATGTCCCACAGCTGGGCTGAGGCCACATCTCAATATTTGAGAGGTTTTTGGACCCGGGGAGGGTCGGCTACGGTGCTTTTTGAACGGTAAGTTTCCACGTGTCCGCGAGATGCGTGTTTTATTACCTCACAAACATGCAGGTTTCCTCGCGATGTCTTCCGTTAAAAACCTGATTAATTTAGCATTTCGTCAAGCTATTCATTTTAGCGCTACCGGCGTCACCATTCGAATGCTTTCTTTAACGATTTCTACACTGATCAGAGCACCTGATACTTTCAAGTTCTGCGTCGAATGCAGGAAGATGAGGACGGGAGAGTGCGTCCCTATAATATATTCTGTACAATCAAAGTATGGTGTATGTGTAAGTATTACTTATGGTTTTAGCCGGAATGGCTGTAATAAATAGGTTGCATAATTATTTACTACTATTTTGGTGGTCGACAGAGGGGAGAGGGTAGGTATCGTCGCTAGGCAACGCTCCAGTCAATGAGGTGTTGCAGAGCTCTGGTTCTGCGATACCATGCTCCGCGACTCTGGCAGGGGTGCAACCGTTGATCCGGCCGTCGTTGGATAGAGAAGTTTCGATACAACACCGAGTCGAGTATAGAGCTGTCCGGAACCGAAACGTGACTGGTGGCGGAGCCATGGAACAGATCCGCCGCGGGGTGCCGGGAGGGCTGGTGATGTGGTGAACTCAGGAGTATTCTCTACTGATGAGGGGCGGCCGGCTTGTGAAAGCGTTTCCGAGGCCCTGCCGATATGCGGTGAAGGTGTTATGAACATAGGGTTTTAGTCGTCATGCGTAAGGCATAGATAAAAAAAAGGATTTAAAAAAGTAGTTACGTAAACTACAAAACCGCGAGGTAAATTTAACACAATAAGCACTTAGATATAATCTGAATTTCGCAGTGCTTCAAATACCTTTTTGCACATTTAGTTTCTCATGAAAAGGCATTTATGCATAAATTTGCCGGATGTTGTAATATACTATTGTATGTATTAAGTACTAAACAATACATTTATTTCGTTTCGTTATTCTGCAAGAATAATGTTAATGTTGTTTATTTTAACAAAATTGTATTCAAAAATCGCCTAAAATAACGTAGTAGGAAATAAAGTATTGTGTGAATAATAAATCAAATAAATCTAAAACTCAAGGGATTTAAAAAAAGCCTGTGTGCTAATTGGTGCTAATGCGTTTATTATCTATGCATTGTCATTGAATTAATTAGATAAAACGGTTTATTGGCATTGGCGGAGCATGAATTAAAATAACAGTTAAAGAAATACGAGTACTAATGAATTAACGGAAAATATGTTTCAATACTTACCAGTGCAATAAAATAATGAAACAATCCAGAGCAGTATCGAAAACACCAAAAAATATTTGTATAGACACTGGCAATATATCAAAGCGCGCGAATGTAACAACAGAAAAAATAATAAAAAAGAAAAATGGTGACCGCGTCCGACGCGGGCTCGGCGACGCGCAATTCTGAATACGAAATTGTGTTTTCAAAATACGTATACAATATCCAAATTATAATGATCCCTTCACCGCAGCGTATTGTACGTGTGTGAATGCGACCGGAGGGTTCAAGATCCGCTGGACATATTCAAACACGCACGCACAACCTTACCCACATTCCCGTTTTCACATTATCGACCTTATTGCTATACGATTTATTGGGAATCGTTTATTACGGCCGCAAATGTATGTTGGTAGGTTTTTCATTCGTAAAGGTGGTAGCGTGATAAGACATACAGTGTGTTTGATTTTATTTCAACGTATCATGGTGTTAGAATTAGTAATGTTTGGTTAATTTAATAAATACAATGGCGGCGTGTCTAACCGTCGAATCTACCACCGCATCTAATAACGTGGTTATCGTACATGTCGAGTTTGAGTAATTAACGGAGACTTTGAAGTTGTAAAATAGTCGTTTTCTTTGTTCGCTCACCTGATGTTAAGTGATTACCGTTCGATGTACATCTTCAACACCAGAGGAGCTGACGGCCTTTAGGGATATTTGGTGATGGGCAAGGGGTAAATGGAAGAGAGCGGGGGAGAGGGGGAAGTGGGCCTGCCGGTTACCTCACTAACCGAACGAAATGCAGAAGCACATGATGCCTTTACTTCACGCCGGTACTCTTCGAGGCTGTGGTATCAATCCGGTCGAGCCGGACCATTCGAGCAGCAGCAAAAGCCGTTGCTTGGCTCTACCACGCTTAAATGTATTTATCTGTATCCGATATAGTAATGTATTTGTTCAAGCTTGTGAAGGTCAGAGGAATCAATATACTTTCTGAATTTCAGATCCGAAATAAAGTATAAAGCTGACGGAAGCCGGGTTAACTATGACAAATTCCTCCTATAACCACGGGTGATGTCAAGCACCCGAAACGTTGGGTTTAAAAAAAAGTTTCATCATCATTTCATCATTTCAGCCTATCAGAAGTCCACTGCTGAACATAGGCCTCCCCCAAAGATTGCCACGAAGCACGGTCCTGAGCCACCTGCATCCATCGACTTCCCGCAACACTGCGCAGGTCGTCACTCCATCTTGTGGGGGGTCGTCCTACACTGCGTTTGCCCGTACGTGGCTGCCACTCGAGAACCTTTTTTCCCCAGCGGTTGTCAGTTCTGCGAGCTATGTGGCCGGCCCTTTGCCACTTCAGCTTGCTGATCTTTACGGCTATGTCGGTTACCTTAGTTCTGCTGCGGATATTATCGTTGCAGACTCTATCACGCAGAGAAACACCGAGCATAGCCCTTTCCATAGCGCGCTGAGCAACTTTGAGCTTCCTCATACGGGCTGCAGTGAAGGACCAAGTCTCGGATCCGTATGTCATCACTGGCAACACGCACTGATTGTACACAAAAAAAAGTTTAAATAATATATAATAAAATGGTTTCATTTCAAATGTGTAGTGTTCGCGTAAATATAAGAAATAATTAAGTTAATAAACGTTTGTTCACAAAAAAATCAAATATAATAAGCATAACCCTTCTTGAATCAAAACATTAAACAATTGAAATTATATTATTAAGAGCCATATCAGGAATTATGTACACGTGAATTCTCCATTATAATGATTTTTTTTATAGTTATTAACTAATTTTTGTGTCAATAATACGTCAATTCGCTTCTTTTGAGATCATAGCTTTTCCACTGGATCATGCAATTCTTTAGCAAGCTAAATCATGCATACATTTCTTGGAAGGTTTGCCCATACTCACCGAGCCGAGCGGATTGGTGAGCCCAGTGCCAGGTACCCTCGCCCCAATGTTGATCCTTCCCATCCTTCCAATGAGCCTCAATTGTTTGCCATCTGCTGAGGTTGGCATTTGCGTACTATCAAATGAAAACATGTTGAAAGCACAAGCTTTTCCTTTGTCGAAATATCACAAGCTGGCCATTGAAATTATAGTTTGAATTAATTAAATTAAGTAGAGAAACCTTCACGTGGAATCACTCGGACCGGTAGGGTCCACGCTCGGGCGGCCCCAACACATCACCCTGCTTACCTCACTTCTCATGGCGCACGGTTCACAGCGCAGCGGTATGGTTCAGCGGCTACAGAAGGCGAGACACAAGGTTCGATACCCTGTAACCGACAAGAAGTTCTACGAGCGAGTTACTATAGTAAAAATAATTGATATATAAATTACCTCTCAATAAATAAGAGCCGTGGTAGCCTAGTGGTCAGAACGTTTGCTTTAATTTCATAATTCACGAGAGACCTGGGTTCGAACCTAGGTGCCGATATAACTAAAAGTATTATTTGTCATTTTAAGTGCGGAATTCAACACGTGCTCGGTGGTGAAGGAAGCATCTTAAGGAAATCTACGTGTTTGAAAAATGTGTAGGTAAATGAGGCGAGTGTAAACGGTAGAGTCGGGAGAGGAAGACCTAGGCGAACATTTCACGATCAAATTGGAGATGTTCTGGAAAAAGGCCAGGTCAAGAGTGCTCTAAACCAACGAGCATGCGGCTCACCTGATGGTAAGTGTTTACCGTCGCCCAAATGCAACTGAAACACCAGATCTATATATATATATATCTAATATGGCCAGACCTCTTCCACCTTAAAATAGATTACCAGTACCAGACAACTCGCAAATTATACGGCGGCGCACCTAATTGTATTATTGGGCATATTATTTAAAGCTGCTGCAGGTGCGTTACCGGCCTCTGAGGTAGTTTGGGAGATGGGAGGGAGGTTGAAGAGGGGGTTGGGGAGGGCGATTGGTATTCTGCGAAGCCGTGGTACCAACCCGTCGAGCCGGCCCAATCGAACAGCAGCAAAAGCCTTTTTTTAAAAGAATACTAGCAATGCTATTTATCTCACATTACTAATATTCCTGTTAACCCTCCAACTAAGCACTAGAGCTTGTATCTGGAGTGGTTCATGACAATAGTCGAATGTCGGGCTCGAACCTGCGACGTCATGTTTCGCAGTCCGCACCCTAACCCGTTTGGCTATTGGCGCTTGAATGGATTACAATGAATTGTAGAATATCGCATTCAACCTAAATCCTATGTAACTTTTAAATCAAGAAGGTGTTTGTACAGCACCTGAAATTAAATGGATAACAACAAGGCGTTTGATGGGAGCTTGCTATTAGTTTCTTGTAGGCGCACTCGCACGTAAAGTCGTGGCTCTCCCGTAGCGTTGTCTGTCCGTCAGTCTGTCTTGTGGCCGTGCTGGACATTGCGCATGTAGGTATGTTTGTGCACATTTTTTTTAAACTATTCCTTTCATTCATTTTGATTAATTACACCCTACCACGAGTCTACTGCTGAACATAGGCCAATTTTTATTTGAAATAAACGTGATTTACACTTAACTAAATTATAGTATGGTTCCATTTGTTCTTGCGACGATTCATATTGAAATCCTTCTAGTTTCATCATCATCATTTCAGCCTATTACAAGTCCACTGCTGAACATAGGCCTCCCCCAAAGATTGCCACAAAGCTCGGCACCGAGCCACCTCCATCCATCGAGGCAGCAACACTGCGCAGGTCGTCACTCCATCTTGTGGGGGTTCGTCTCACACTGCGTTTGCCAGTACGTGGCTGCCACTCGAGAATCTAATTTCCCCAACGGTTGTCAGTTCTGCGCGCTATGAGGCCGGCCAATTGCCACTTCAGCTTGCTGATCCTTACGGCTATATCGGTTGCCTTAGTTCTGCTGCGGATATTATCGTTGCAGACTCTATCGCGCAGAGAAACACCGAGCATAGCCCTTTGCATTGCGCTCTGAGGTTCCTCATACTACCTGGAGTGAAAGACCAAGTCTTAGTTCCGTAAATCATCTCTGGCAACACGCAGTGGTTACTCAACGAGATTATAGATATGTCGTAGTTTCTCGAACGCCGCCCAGCCTGTATGTTGCGTCATTTAATAACCTCGACAGCCTGTAAATGGTCCACTGCAGGGCATAGGATAAGGAGGATTTGCCAGAATCGCCACGCTGGGTACGGCGGATTGGCTATCACCTCGCACCATAGATGCGGTATTTTTCGAGCTGGTTATTCCCCCTCCGTCGGCAGTCTATGCTTTTCCCTCAGCCGCCTCCCCAGCTGTAAGACATAAGGCTGTTATTCTAAATTTATTGCAGTGATTGAAATAATACAAAAACATAATTTCGAGGACATGTAAATTCTGCCAAGCCGCACTGGAGCAGCGTGGCGACCCCTGTCGGCTCCAAGACCTCACATATTTGAGAAGGCATTTGCCCTGCAGTGCAGCGTTTATAGGCAAAGGTAGCAGACTTTTAATGCTCCATGTTAGTGCATTTTAGGTCAAAGTAAGCTTTGAAATTAAATAAGAATTTTATCACGTTTTCGTTTGTTTTTATTTTCCCGAAGTTTCGAATGCTCTACAGCAGCCGCGGTCACGTGGTGAACGTAGCCCCTGTTGATTATGAGATCTGGACGTCTAACACCTCAGTCCCCTGGTTTGAACAACACATATAGTGTATAATAGTTTTGATATCAAATGTCTTATAGGCGTTAATACAAGAAATCATTAAAGTAAGGTTACTTAACTTTCGTTGCATTCAATCCAGCGCAGAAAGGGACTGAGTTAAACGTTCCTCGACATGTCGGATTCACACGAACCACCGCCGGCGCAAGCGATCTAATGTTATTACAAATTATCCACGGGCTCGGAACACTTACGTCGGAATGATTATGAAGCGAAGACGGTCAGTTATGTCGCCATCCCAAGAGTCTCGCGGCCGCCGCGGCTCTCTGGCGTAGCGCAATAGTAACAGGGCGTTATGGCGGCTGTTTAGTCTTGATACTTTACTGTGATGAAACATTTCTTTAATTGAAAATATGACAATTTTTAAATCTGCACTAGTACTTGAATTGAGAGAATTTAATTTTGTTGAGAGCCGTGGTAGCCTTGTGGAAGGTTAGGATAGAGGAGATAGTCTATTTGCGGTATCCCCGTCAGTTTCTTCGTTGCATTTTGCGCGCCCTCCGCGTCCTCCGCCCCCTCCGCGACCACCGTGACCTCCGCCTGTAATTTTAAGATGACATTTAATCTTCATTGCAATATTCTAAAATACTGAGTCGTGGTAGCCTAGTGGTCAGGGCGCTCACTTTAGTGTCATAGAGCGTGAGTGCCCAGGTTCGATCCCCGGTGCCGGCACTACTAAAATTCTTAATAACAATTTTATGTGATGTATTTACCACGTGCTCAGCGGTGAAGGAAAACATCGTGAGGCAACCTGCATGTCTGAGAAATAATAAAAATATTATTTCGAGGATATGTGAAGCCTGCCAACCCACACTGCAGCAGAGTCCTTCCCGGCTCCTAAACCCTCTGTGTACTTGAATTTTGAGAAAGAGGTCTTTGCCCAGCTGTGGGCACTTAAAGGCTGTTTTTTACTTTAATTACTAATATTATAAGATTTGTATTTTTGTATGTTTGTAACGAATAAACTCAAAAACTACTGGCCCCGATTTTTAAAAATCTTTCATCATTAGAATGTTTTATTACAAGAAAAAAATTAGGGATCCCTACTAAAACTTCAATAATTAAAAAAGTAATCTACAGGCATTGTGACAGTCTTGAATACGAAATGATTTATTTGGATAAGGATTAATATAAAGGTATGGATAAATAGTAATTTGAAAGAAAAAAAACTACTTATGTCCTCCATAAAGACAAATTTACTCTACGTTTATCCCAAAATGTTTTAAAAATAAATGTCCGACCGTGGGAAGCCGGGACGGAAAGTGAATGATGCGGTATCGGTATAAGAATTTGCCAACTCCTTTCTTCCTGTGACTGTCGACATTATGTGAATTTCGATAATTTTAAGCGTCCAGGTATATCAATAAAGCAAGCAAGCAATAATATAAACGTTGCAAGTATATCTTCAGCGATATGGTTGCCTGGTAGAGATCGCTTCTGAGCGATAGGGTCACTAATTGTACCGTTGTATAATTCTACGTTTCTTTCTTTTTCTATTTTCGTTAATTGGTGTACAATAAAGTATATTTCATTCATTCATTCATTCAAGTATCAAAAAGGCTCGCGCGCCGTATGATCCTACGAGCGTCGCAAACAAAATTGTTGTGGGAACTGAAACATGATAAAAGTTGAACGCTGGTGTCTCTTACGATGACCTTGCGAACGAAAGTGCCACAATCAGCTCAGATAATTTCTGACCTCATTTGTAATTTCAAAAATCAGTGGCCATATTTTAAATTGAGTCCTAACGTGATCTAATCTTTTAACATAGCTTGCCTTCGGCCCTCCTATGGGACCCATTTTCCAATAATTGCCACGCTTCGTAATTGGCAATCATACTACCGGACTTGGCACTTTGCCACTGAGAGTTCTGAGTAATTTCGAGTCGGATATTTTTCGAGATGTTTATTCTGACATGTATATATTCACGCCTTGTTCCCAACGGGGTAGGCAGAGACAATCTTCTTCCACTTGCTACGGTCCTGACATACGGCTTTCGCTTTCTCCCACTTTCATCAATCTTCGCATGCATACTCGTTGGTTTAGAGTACTCTTGTATTCGGAAACCTGTCTGAAATTTTCATTTATCTTAGGTGACTTTTATCTATGGCGCCCATGGTATGAGATGGGGTCGCTGATTCTCTTGACGTCACTACATGGCTTCCAAATTCAACTAACGCTAGCTTAACAAGGGTCTGGCGATCGAACGATGGCGAAATATCCAACCGAATTTGTCGAAACCCAATTCCATACACAAGTGATGCGAAGCAGCATCACTTGTACCAGGGTACCAGCACCGTGCCCACCAAACCGCCCGCCCAGCTTGGTGAGCATGGGCATACCTTCCAGGAACATTATGACCACTTGGGTAGGCGCTATCCTGGACAGGCGTTTGTTTAGGAGTGCACCAAAATAGGCTTACGTACTTGTGGTAGAAACGAAGGTGCGCTGTAACCCATGAGAACAAAGATTGTATACCACATTGGTGGTAATAATCTGGACAATCTTTAAGGCCAAAGTGAACAGAGACCTTCTAGGCAAACGTGTACCATCCTAGGCCTCATCTTCGCATTCCATCAAGCGAGATTGAGGTCAAACGTAAGCGTATTTTAGTATAAAAAAAAAAAATTCACATTCACATCTAGAAATCTAGGATATTAACTGTTGCACGTAGATGAATCTCGGAGGCGTGGTTACAATCACGTACGAAGCGTGTTAAAGTCAAAACCGTAACATGTTCACAATTTAAACTTTTGGCCAATTCTCATGAACGTCTGCAGAGAAGGACTGGCTTTCTTTTTTGGATCTACGTGTCCGGTGGTGAGTCTGTCGCTGTCATGTATGTATCTGTGGGTATGTATATACATTGTCACAGGGCACAAAAATACAAAGTAAACCAATCACCGAAATAGAAACTTAAGAGGTAGTTGCAATGAGGCAGTCTTATCGCTAACGAGCGATCTATCTAGAAAGAAAGAAAGAAAGAAACATTTATTGCACAAATACGCCACTCAATAACAAACAAACATTGCAACACATTTAATCAAACGGTTATTTAAACAAACAATGTTTAACGTTGCCTCCGCTAGACGCGGCGCACGGGGCCAACAGACCCCACTCAGATTAATGCTGCAGTTGAGACTACAGCGCTGGTTTTCAGTGGGCTCAGACAAGATGGTTATGGCTAACTAGATACTAAGGTCTTAGTGTCCAGGCTATAATGTGACGCCCGATGTGATTACTGTGTATGGCGGTGAAGATAATCGCCTTATTATTTCATCCACGTCTTGTTGTATTTTGTATTCGATGATGAATGAAAATGGTGATCTGACAATACCGGAGCATGTGAAGGTAAAACGAGGGAGTGTCTGCGTTCGCGCGTGCGCCTGCGCCACTGTCTGTACATTTGATTATTAAACTTCACACATTTGTAAATGTACGCCCGACACATTCTCTACGAGTCAACCTTGCGGTAATGCAGAGATGAAATGAAATAGGTGTAGGTAATTAGGTTTATATTAATACTGTACTGTATCGAAATTCATCTTCGATCAAGACTCTAGAAACACTTGATGTACGTGCGTTGTCACCTCCGGACAGAATGAATGAATGAATGAATGAAATATACTTTATTGTACACACAAAGATTTATCATACAAAGATTATTTAAAGATATAAAAAAAAGTACAATAGGCGGCCTTATCGCTAAGAAGCGATTTCTACCAGGCAACCCAGAAAGAAAAAGGAAATATGAACATAAGTACCGGGTTCGGGTGTACACATAATATAAAGTTAAGTGAACATATAATACATACACATAATATGCAAATACAATAAATACAAAAAATATACATAATATGAATATATGAAATACATACACCCGTACATAATATTACAGAGATATATATTATATTACAGAATGCCTCGTTATAAACACGGGTCTCAGGTTCGATCGGCCATCACGAAACGCCACAGTGCTATACCGCCTCTAGACTCAAGTGTAGTTTGTTTTTATAACGTGAAACGGGGCAAACGTGCATGCGGCTCCTCTGATGGTAAGTGATTACCGTCGCCCACGTACATCTGCAACACTAGATAGAGCTGCAGGTGCGTTGCAGGCGTTTAAGGATAGTCGGGGAAGGAAGACCGGGCCTCCGGTTACCTCACTCATCGAACGAAACGCAGAGGCACAAGTTATCCCTACTTCACGTCGGTACTCTGCTAGGCCATGGTGCTGTCACGATTGAGACGGCCCATTCGAGCAGCAGCTAAAGCCTCCCTCCCCGGTTAGGCAGACGCATTAACGATCTACAATCAACCGATAGAAACACTGTCTAGCTGCAGCGTTCCTCTGTCACGTACAATATATTCTCGCACTTGGCAAGGTTATCGAGTTAGCCGGAATCCAAAGCGCACTCGACACTCGTTCTCAGCAGATGGATTACGTAGATTTAAGAATTTTATTCGTATCATCTCTACGTGGTATTATATTTTTTAGTCTACATTTGGAGCTTTTGCCAAAAGTTTAGTATTAGCACTTTTATGAAGGGCTTCCGTGATATGGAAGCTCTCCGTTTTTCGTAGGAAAATCCTACATTGGATACGCTACCATCGCGGGAGCAAGGATTAAAAAAAGGCTGAAGGGCTGTGCGGGAGTCCCACCGGCTACAGCTCCACGGTGTTCCTGTCGTGGCGACATAATGTCGTGGAGACCAAGGGGAACAATGTCGCACACTGTGGGGGCTCCGACAGTGCCCATTTTAAGTCTCTACACATTGGAAGTTGATGCTGAAGCCCTCCTTCGGCGCCCAATTCGCCGGCTGCCAATCGAGTGATTAGAGCTTCTCTCTCTCTCTCTCTTCTTCCGCAACTTCCTTCTGAGACATAACCTAATAACATGAAAGCTTCAATAATCCGCATATGTCTGCTCACTAGCTTAACCAGTGTGTGGTCACCGAAAAGCTTACAGGCTTTCGCTGGTGCTTTCATAGAAAGCAGCAGTGGGAAAATGAGGAAGCACTTTTGAAGTTATCACCCTTAAGGGATAGAGCCGTATAACCCATGGTAGCCTAGTGGTTAGGGCACTCACTTTAATTTCATGGAGCGCCATTAAAATCGTTTTAAATAGAAATATATTATTCACGGTGATATTCATAACTTCGATAACACGACTAGAGCGTTTGGTTAAAAACATCCGTGTATTTCTTTTATGGGAGAGGCGGCAAACTAGTATGCGGCTCACCTGATGGTAAGGGGTTATCGTCGCCCACTTACATCTGCAACACCAGAGGAGCTGCAAGGATATTTGGGAGATTAGTGGGAGGATGCAGAGTGGGAAGTAGGCCTCCGGTCACCTCACTCACCGAACGAAACGCTGAAGCCCCAGATGCCTCTACTTCACGACTATATTCTGCGAGGTCGTTGTACTTACTACCCTAGTCGAGCTGGCGTATTCTTGGAGCAACTGAAGCCGCTGCTTGGCTCTACCAATTTTTAGTGCTGCATTTAGGTGCTCGGCGGTGAAGGATTACATCGTGACGAAACTCGCATGTATGACAACTTAACCTATTTACTCTACATATACAGCACGACAGCAACCCAAGGAAGTTGTGAAGGCCGGGTCATGGACACTCAAAGCCCATCAAACAACCACGAACCCATTTGGCCATAAAAAAAAACATTTTAATTCGGATTTCAACATAGGACCTTCAAATCAGTAAGCAGTTAACGTTAAAACTCCAAAAAAATTATGCAAACCTCTGTGACATTGCTACGATAAATATACGAACACACACGCGGACATCCCAGTGAAGTGGATGGCACGGATAGATAACCGATGGCAACCGGATGTAGGGTTAAACTATAACAAAAACTTGGCACTATATTAATTCATTAGGGCCTTTTTTTACCGCGCATACTAGTTTTTGATACGACTTTGAATGTGAATGTGAATACATTTGGCATCGAGATGAATCGGTGAGAACGATAGTAGAAACAAGTCTTAGTGCCGTCTGGTCCATCTATACGTTCATCACCACTGTGATATTTTCGGGTTAAGAACAAGAATTTAATTTCTCTTCATCATCACCGTAAAGGGAGTGACTTGTAGGGAGTAGTGATAGTGTTACTATACGCTCTCTTATGCATCTGAAGCCATTTGCTTTACAGGAAAGGCTGGTGCTCCTGAGTGCACGTTTTCCTGGTCACCATGACCTCTGGCCTCGAGGGAGTCCGTTACCTATACGGCTACAAATACAGTACTAACCAGAAGACTGCTGTCGGATCTTCTCTCGACACCTTTTGGGCGTCGGGGGATCTGTACCGGGGCTCTGCCCTTTTGCAGTGGTTTCCACTGCCACACGTAGAAGTACGCGCGGGTCTTTGGGTTGCTTTGAGCATGGGTTTTGACTCTGGAACAGTCGAGCACAGTGGTATTCCGTTTTAAGCTCCCGTTTCCCGGCCTCCCACTGGTAGGATTCTTGGGCGGTTCCCAGTTCGGGTACGTCAAGTCTGCCCACCAGCGAGGGGGGTGGGGTTTCGGATGCCTAGGTGTTTATCTCGGCTAGCTCTCTGGGAAGCGCATTTTTCTCAGGAGGCCGAGCGTGCAGTGGAGCGATGTTCACGAGGTATGCGTGTGAGGAGGCATCTGCTCGCTCGAACATGTTCGAGGCAAGGCGTTTCACAAATGCCTCCATGGATTCTAGTTTAACCAGAAAATTCGTTGATTTCTCAGAGAACTGAGCAGATAGTTGCTCCATCTAGTGGAGGGTATTACAATACTGTTTGCCTGTTGGGAGATAAGTTAAGAACCTTTCCTTCGAAACGTGATTATTGGCCGGTTCGTCGTTATAAATAAGCACACATAAATAGGCACACTGTCTGATATATAAGTTTTTTCGAGATTAAACAACAGTCTCCGTTAGCAGACCACAAAGTCCCATTCAGTTTCAGTTCCTGCCTCATCCACGTCAGCTTTAGCCTGGTCCTGTTTATTAAAGAACTGGTTAATTTTTTTGTAATTCGTTACCCACTAACCTACGTCACTATTTCTTATTATTCTATGAGAACAAAACTATTTAATATATGTGTAATATCTTTACTAAAAATGTTGTATGAACTTAATATTGTCTTGCGTTGGTAAGAAAATTGTAATTTCATCCTCAATTGGCGGTCGGGAATCGTGAGAGATACGTTGATGTAACGTGGATATGAATTTTCACGTTGCAGAATAAAAAAAATGTAGACTTCTTGCTTTTAAGTTCTGCTTTACGCAAATAACTTTAGAACGTATTACTTTATTAAATATTATGCTTACTTGTTATTTAGTATTTAACGTTGAGTCGTTGGTCTCGACTAGACTGCTTATCAAACTTCAAAGTTTTTGGTTTGAATTGTTTTTATTACGACCGACATGTTTTACAGTGATCGGCGATTGTAACCTTTATAGTCCAGGTCCTGAGTTCGAATATATATAGCATCTACTAGGATGCACTAGCAAACATCGGAAATTATTTAACGAATAATTAAATTCATAATTTTTGGCAAGTGTAATTTTTATAATAGGAAAATAAAACTAATATTACACTTTTTAGTTAAGTTATTACTTTGCTACAAAAACCCACTTGATGTTACTTAAAGTCTATTCACAATTTCGCCCGTATTAAGGATAAACTGGCTCATGTTAAATGATATCAACATTTATTTAAGCTACACCGTCTTATCCACACTATGCGACACACGCGTATAAAATCGCACGACGCACACGATCGCACCTCAGTTGTGTTCGGTTATAGCGAAGTGCATCCCGTACTACGTTTGCATTGTAACGTGATCTAGGTATGTGAAGTTTGACTTATTAATGTAATTATACCGATAAGAATAATATCGTTTAAAATCTGCAACCAGGAAACATATTCATGAAGACGATAATTAATTCGAATTCAATAAGTATTCGCAAAGAATTGTCTTGTATTGCTAGGTTTTGTTATGTTTATTTGTTTGTAGGTTAATTTTGTGGTTAGGAGCCGTATAGGTTGGTAACACCCAGACGCCTATTACTACACTGGTGTAATCAATGGTGTATTCTAATTTGAAGGGTATAGAGAGCGAGTATGATTGCAGGCTGCCGTCTTAGTCCTCCTGTGGACCCTGGCTGACAATGCAACCGTAATCATTCTTCGATTGCAGTTGTTCGCATGTCCAGCAGATGTTTAGTTTTAACCTATGATAATCGACATAATCCAGGATCGATTTTTAATATACATAATATAATAAGTCTTAACACATCCGGCTCTTTACATGAAAAAAACATTTTAAAAATAAATTGAATTTAATCCGATGACGAATGAATTTGAGGGCTCGGTGGCGTTGTGGCTAAACCTAGCTGCAGCGTTGTGGGTCGCGGGTTCGATTCACGCACGTTATTAGTATTTGTATGGACTATGAAATAATTGTTCCGGGTCTGAGTGTTTGTCCGTGTGCAATTTATGTATGTAAACGGCCTCCGCAACACAGGAGAAATTCCTACAGTGGGAGGTTAATGTTTTTTAACAAATTAAAATTGAATTAAAATCACAAGAAGTGAGTTTCGATACTGACACTCTCCCATCACTGACCTTTTAATATTTCAAATGCTATCTAAGGAAAGCCATTAACTTAAACAATACTCCATATTCTACTTTTCAGCATCTAACTAAATTACTTGCGATAATAAAATTAACACTTATCTATTTATATTGTGTATGTAAATAGTTCAGTTCTAATTAAGGTTTAAATGGACCCATTACATTATTTCTCCACACGCCGGATTGCCTGACAGGGAATGCCGAAAGGCCTTAAGTCCGCCCTTTCTAATAATTTTTAAAGGTGACAGCATTTAAATAAATAAATAAAATAAATGAACACTTTCGCAAACGTTGCTCGTTCATTCCATACTCCACAGTTCTAATTTTAATATTACACAAATATGTGACAGAAATTGTAAGTACAGCACATCTATTTTAAAATGTTATGTTTATCCAAGAAAGCGCTAAGAATAGCCGGGTGCGTTTCTTGAAATGTCTACATTTACTCACTACGCTGGATGGGTGAGCTGGTGAGCGCACCTTAACTCGCGACGCTACTCCCAATCACCAGACTGTGGGACTTGGGTTCGGCGAATTCGGATGGGACTCTTCCGTCAGCAGATGCGATGGATATTCAGTGCAGCGATCTATTTTTGACTTTGTGTGCAATGCTATACTCCGGTCGGTGTGATTAAATTATTTATGACTTTATCTCATTATTTTATTGTAATAGACAAGTAAAAGAAATTTTAGAAATATCTGGTCCTTGCATACACGACTATGCAAGTATCTCAAATACTTTAATTACGTATATATTAAGCAAATAAATGTATTTATTATATGTATTCTTATAGTCTTTCAAAGACTAAGAAAATATTTTCTAATTATGGGCCGGTGAAGGACATCGGCGTCTATGAGTTCAGTGTTAAGTTCAAATGGAGAATTCTTTATGATATTCTTCTATCGTAGTATTGTTTTCATCTGCATCATCAGCCATTTTATTCCAGTGAGTCGTTGGTTAGCCAGCTGGTTGCATCACGTGGTGGTGAGATTGGCATTTGGAGAAAAATATGGTTCAACACCCCATTCGCCTTTTTTTTATGGGAAAGGCGGCAAACCAGCAAGCGGTTCACCTAATGGTAAGTGATTACCGTCGCCCACGAACATCTGCAACACCTGAGATGCTGCAGGTGCGTTGCCGGCCTTTGAAGATATTTGGGAGATAGAAGTAAGGTTGAGGAGGGGGATGGGGAGAGGGAGTGGGCCTCCGGTTACCTCGATCACTGATCGAAACGTAGAAGCACTAAATGCCTCTAGACTCTACCACATTTAAAAATGTAATTTAAAAAGTTTCAACAAAATGTTCAATGAATCCATAGGCGATCGGTGAAAACTGTGTTTCGGGAGCTACTGGCTTCCCCCGTGTGGTTATTAAAGTTATTTAATTAGCAAGAAACTACTTACAATATAAACGTACTGAGAGCTTAACACTGCTGTGCTTTAGAATTAAGCATTATTAAAAAAAAAAAATTAATTATCAGGGTCATCCTAATTCAAAGACTTTGCGAAAGATTTAGAGCCCGGGTATTTTCCTCGTTTTCTCCTAAGTAGACTTTTCTCCCGAATCGCGAAGGAGTATTATAGACAGCCAAAAACAAATTGCACATGGTCAAACAGACGAACCCCGAAAATCGTTTGTAAATAATGCAAGTATAGAACTTAACCCGCGACCCTCGGAACGAAACACTAAGCCACTACGACAAACGAGCCTTGAAATTCTGTGCCGTTTATATTCTTCAACAGCCTGTTCATTTTCCGCTAATGAACTCTCCTCGTAGAAGGCTTTGGCATAACGTCTATGTTTGGCAGGCGAGTTGGCTAGCACCTCAGACACTGCTGCACCTCATCGGCCAGTTAATTTTCGATCTGGCGTTTCTGGAGATAAATGATCTCTTTCTTTCCGTTCTCTTTTGTTAAAAAAAGTCACCGTAGGAATATCTTCTGTGTCGCGGAGCCAGTTTACATAGATAAATTGCATACGGACAAACACCCAGACCGGAAACTTATTATTTGTAGTCCATACAAATACTAGTCCCGTGCGGGAATCGAACCTGCGACCTGCAGCGCCGCAGCTAAACGCTTAGCCACCACACCACCGAGTCGTCAACGTCCTCCGTCTGATGTTATCGGATTTTCAAGCCCTTCCCTTTAAAGGTCTCACCGAGGTCTTTTCGCGCAGGGGTCCTAAACATTCGCACGGTAATATAATATAGTAACGTAGCAGTGCCAAGCGGGGCCAAGTGCCCCTGGCGAGGCAATTTGGAGCCCATTCTCAAATATTTGAGAGGATCTTAGAACCGGGAAGTGCTCGCCACGCTGCTCTAGTGCGAGTTGCAGGTTTCCTCACGATGTAGCTTACATTACTTGAAAATGAAATGAAATGAAATGAAAATGTAAAAAGATTGTGTCTGTCATTTCATTTCTTTTTGATCAAACTTTCATCATCACCTTTTCGTAATGAGGTTCCTCTGACGAAGAAGAAACTCCGTAGGGATCCTCTCTTTAAAAACAGATTTGGTACATTACAATAACACAACATAGAGTAAAAAAAAGCAACAACTTAGTAGGGGCTCCAAGGGGCTTATTAAACAGTGAAGGAACTTTTGAAATATGACCCGTACTACCGGACACTAGACCTCTACACATATGTACAAACTAAACACACTATCATTAATACGTTGCTTTTTATTATATTGAACAATCGCACACGTCGTCCAATTCCAAACCGTTTCCGATTCCACGTGTCTTGGATGACTGGATGGTGATATACCCACATAGATAAACAATCACACATATATATATATATATATATATATATATATATATATATTCTTAGAACCGAAAGCACCATCGGGCCGTCGAATCCTAAAATGTTTATTATAATCGTGTATTAGACTAGCACGGTGAGCTTGCGTGTCTGCTTGCTTCCTCTTTCAGTTTCTTTCCTTGTTCCACAACAGCGTGTCCACGCTCGACCGGCGCCTGCGCCCGCGCACACCACGTCGCATGCCACGTGAACCGCTTTAACTATTATTTTATATAATCCGGATTCGTCCGAATCCCGCGCCCGGGCCCACTCGTGTGAACAATTATTAAATTAGCAATTATGGTTATGACTTAGCAACTTTACTTCGACGACTTTGGTCTGGTTGTTGATGAATGTTTATATATATATATATATATATATATATATATTAATTTTTGCGCCACAGTGCGATGTTGTGGGTCTACGCTCAGATTACGTTACGGATTCCCGCAACGCTGATTTTCAGCGCAGCCTTATATTACTACGTTTTATTTTTGTTTCAAATTTCGTGGTGCCATATCTCCCCCGATAGAAGTACTTAGTAACTTTTAAGTTACATCAATGTTGGTAAGTTTTCTTTATTAGTAATTTTTCTTTACCAAATAGTAATATGTTCCCATTACCTCGAGATTTTTGATTAAAGAGAAATTCGCAAAATTGTTTCTGTCACCAAATTAAAGGACAAACTTTAATATTTCACAACCATCTCTCTTTAAAGCCTCACTCTCTTAAAAATACTTATTCAATGGTGCGGAGCTAAGAACGTAACCGATCAGTATCTCGCTGATAAGATATATTCCGGGTAATGGAAGAATGGATGGAAGTTCAGGAAGGGACTTGGTTACCCCACCGCCCACTCACCAATCAGCCATGGTGCGATCAATGCAAGTACTGACACAAACCAGGAGAGCTGCGAAAATTTGGAGTCCTCGAATTCCGCGGAAAGTCTTAGTATGCGCCAAAACGAACCATAGAGTAGACTACCGAATTCGTTGCGCCTATGAATCTCTTCAACGTGTCAGGGCTGCGACTGAATCTCCGGGGACAAGGACGGCGACGAGGTTTGCGACTAGGGTTGTCAACTTTTTTTTTTTTAGTAAACGAAAGTATTTATAATGTAAAGAGAAAATGAAACCATTAAAAATGATTTCATAAATAGAAGTTTCCATTTGTCGTATTCATTGCAAGGCAGATAGACAGCCGTTCAATAATCATTGTTAGACGTATATGCTTCGTTCTGTTTTATCTTTATAGTCTAAAAAGTAAAAATAGTCTTTATTAACTGAACAAAAAGGTTTTATTTTATGCAGTGACCATTTAATTTTTACAAATTATATGTTTTATCCACAAGTTTTATCTGTTTTTCCATAAATGTTCCTAAATTACGTAATGTTTCATTTCGTGCACCACATAACGATTCCAAATTAATTAATTTCATATAATTTAATTTAGGTTTTGGACAAACGTATAAAGTTTAATCATCAAAAACAAAGTGAGGATACGTTGGAATAAACGTAAGTATTTTTGGCAACCCTATTCCCGAACTATCTCCCGAAGAAGCGAAAGCCCGTTTAGCTACGGTAAAGAGTCAGGCTAAATAAAAATAGTGGTAAAGCTATTGATGTGAATGTACAGCACGGACGTACAATTATTCATATAAATACTTGTACCTTGCGGGAATCGAAGTAGCGACCCCTAGCGTTGTAATAAGTCTCTTATCAAGTGTGCCAAATGAGCCGACAACGGAAGCTGAATTGTTTTTGGCAGCCTGTTAATGTAACATGTGATAATCTCACTGCCTCCTTTCTGTATTTGAAAAGGTGTTAGAGCCAGGAAGGATCGGCCAAGCTGCTCTAGTGAAGGTTGGCGGACTTCACATTTCATCCAAATTAAAGTAAAGTAGCAGCCTGTAACTGCTCACAGCTGGGCAAAGTCCTCCTTCTCAAATACGATTATCTGAGAGGGTTTGTGAGCCCGGAAGGGTCCGCCACGCTGCTCCAATGAGTGTTGTCGGGCTTCACATTTCATCCAAATTAAAGTAAAGTAAAGTAGCAGCCTGTAAGAGCCCACAGCTGGGCAAAGGCCAGGAGTCTTCTCTCCAAAACCCTCTCAAACCAAATACGATTAGTATTTGCGTAGAGACTTAGTATTACCACGTGGTAAATTCAATTCACTTAAAATTGCAAAGCGCTCCCGGCGTCGGGATTCGAATCCAATTCACATGCGTGCTGTTAATTCACTTAAACGGCACACGGCGAACATCACTACAACAATAATAAGATATCAATCGAGTCCAGTTACAAAGTTTTATGTTCTGCTCACCCGCTAATTGGGGACAAACGTAATGGCGTGTATTTTGAAACGACCACCGGCACTGTGAGGCGGTGGACGCAGCGTAGCGCTTTACGAAACCCTGTGGGAAATGGGTTTTAAGAAAACCATCTCTCTCACGAAATTATTATCAACGTTCGAAGATGATATTAGATACTACGTAAGATCCGTCTTGTTATATGAAACTATAAATAGGAGCTGTGGTTGACGATTTTGACCGAGGAGACATCGAAAAATTATTTTTTTAATCAAATAAAATTCTTTATTGCCGCCATGAGCAACTAAGGTATTATTGTGTAATTAAAAGATCCATCATTAAACCCTTTACATTTCAACAGTACCGACTTATATAAATAACCAAAAAAATTAAGAAAAGAATAAAAAGTAACGGATAAAAAAATAACAAATTCGAAATTCGACTTTAGATATTATCCTTTAAATAATTAATTGAGTTATTCAAAAGATATTTTTAAGTTATTTATTAAATTAGTTGTTCTATTGCTCCTGTATAGCTGTCGGCAAACGCCGACCGAAGTTGTCGCTGTCGGTGAAATCGTCAGCGTCATCTCGCGAGCACCCGTCTTTTCTTTCCCTGTCTTTTCTCCTATCTCCGGTCGATGAGCTTTAGCTTATTGCATGTACTGTCGAACTGAGCCACGCGAGAAACGCAAATACGTAACACCTATGGTGACAATTGTGCGTAAAATCTGTAACAAGTCCCCGAATGCATCGGCGTGTGTTTATAAATTATCTGTTATTACATATATACAGATATTTTTCCACCCAGTTCCTCGGAAGTAGAGCCGAAGCAATCACGGATATAATTCGGATATAGTAGCCGAATAATCTCGGAGCCCGGGATGCCCTCAAGATTATTTGCGCTGGGGAAATCTGTCTGCAGATTTGTTAAAATAAAAAACTCGTTGTAATATGTGTTGTCGGTTAATGAATTGATTATGTGAATAACGCTGGCATCATTTTAGTGAACCGAGAGCAGGAAACATTATGACGACCGCAGGCCGGGGGCGGAATTACGACATTAGTGACATAAGGGTGTAGGATCTCTGCGGTTGGTGCAGGGAGGCTGAGGTTACAATGGATATTATATAAGTTACTTACATAATTTATCGTGTGGTGGTCATGTCTGACAACTCCTACTCCTATCTCATTGTCGGTGTTATAAGAGTCGTGTTAGGGGAAAGCCTTGATAAGCTTGGCGTTTGACAGATGCTGGATCTTCCATCTCAAATATCATCTCAAAATATTCAAAGTAAAATAGCAGCCAGCAGTCCTCGAAATAATATTTTTTACTACTTCGCAGACACGCAGGTTTCCTCACAGGTGTGTTTTCTTTCACCGCCGAGCACGTGGTAAGTTCAGCAGTTGAAAATTTCTATTAAAAATTTCGATGGTGCCAGCACCGGGGATCGAACCTGAGTCACTTGCGCTATGAAACTAGTAAGGCTCTGTACGAGGATAGGCATCATAATCACCATCTTATTTATGGCCACTGTTGAACGTAGACCTCTCCGGGAAAGCCCAGGCGCGCTGGCATAAGTTTCTCAGAGGATTTTGCCCACTCTCACCACGCTGGGCTAGCAGATTAGTGGGCGCGGTGCCGTTTACAGCGACTAGTCTGTGGGATTTGGGTTTGGTGAACTCGTATGGATATTGACCCCGTTTGTTATTTATCAGGATGCATGTGTAAGAGAGGTTGGTATACTCCCCTTTACATCCAAAGGAGGTTTTTAATATAATTTCATTATACACAGCATAATTTCTTAATTTTATTAAAAAACATCATTTGAAATTAAACAAGTATATACGGATTTTATCATGTTTAATTAGATTTTGGTCAGATCCAAGCAGAACGAGCTCACGGTGTCTTGAAGTCGTGCAGTGGTATGTTTGGATATACGGATCCCAAGTAGCTGGTAGCGCCCAGTCATCTTCTCTATTAAAATAAGGATGATCTTTTGCGTTCTTTTGCGAGGATTTGTGTTCTGTCAAATCTAAAGTAATGCTTGGGGAGATATAGAGTATGAGCACAGACTGCCGCAAACTTACATCGAAGCATTTTTTTTAATCAATAATAGATAGTTATACAACGGATTCGTATACGTAGTAAAGAACATGCGTGTGCGCATTAATTTCTTGACAAATCGTTCACGACGCTGACGTATAAAAAGATAGACAAACGAACGTGGATGTAGCAAAAAACGTTCAGATTGGCTGTAGAAACGCGTGCCGGTTTCGCCGCGTGAGATCTAATGCCAACCAATGGTTCTTTATCTTGCCCAACAAGAGGTGTGGGCCGCCCTTCGAAAGGGGTGAAAACAATGTCTAGACTAGATTTTTTTTATGGGAAAGGGGTCATACGAGTGGCTCAATGGTAAGTGATAACCGTCACCCACGTACATCTGCGACACCGGAGGAGCTGCAGGTGCGTTGCCGGGCTTTAAGGATATGGGGGATGGGAGGGATGGTGTCAGGTATTTATAATTAAACGCGATAAAATCTGTAAATAACAAATTCACTTCAAATGTGTAGTGTCCGCGTGAATACAAGTAATCACTAAAGTTTCTTTCATATAATGAATGTTAAAAAAAAAAGTAAGCTTTCAATATTCACGTACAGCATACGTTTAGCTTAGGCATGAACCGTGACGCCTGTAACTGTATAGTTTAGCAAGCAGAGATGCCGTATTTTCATTTGGCACAATTCGACATTGGCAAACGGCAGACGCCTACCTTTTACCACTCCTAGAGAGAGAAGGTGATTAGTGGAGATTTGAGATGTGAGATCTTTAAGGATTTTTGACCTTTGAGACCGCTTACGACGGCCTTAAGATGAAAAGAGTCTATCTCTCGGAGAGATGAAATGTGGGTAGCGTCTGTTTGGTTACGCTACGTCTTGCTGAGCGAAAATCAGATATCTCTGTTTAACTCCTATGTATGACAGGCTTGAATATGTTTATATTCGCAAGCTGTTCATCTCTGTTACAATGTGAAACATCCTTGGGGGATATTGCGTATGTTTTTGTTACTTAAGTAGTAAAAGTTATAATTATAATTATAATGTCAATTTCAACATTAAAAATTATGAAATCCAATAAAAAAACTGTGTTACGAAAAAGTAGTTCAATGTAGTGATTATGTCTTGAATACTTTGTGACGTCGGCAAAGCTAAGGCAGAGAAAGAGCGTATCTGACTACAGAACCCTGGGTTCGAAACCTATCCAAGGTCAAACTTTTGGTTTTCGTGTCTGGTTGTATTGTGATTCGTGTTAATTTTCTGGTCATATAGCATAAGCGTTACTTCGGACTGTTATGTTCTGCACAGTTGAAAACGAACACTAATAATTCTTGTCAAGTATGTTTCAGATAGTAAATAGGATCAGTTGTTACTTAGGGGAGATTCGTAATTTCAGAGAAGTCGGAACTTCCGGTCGTGCTTCCAAGTCGGCTAAAAAAGCTCGTCGGTTGATTTAACGGCGCCGAGTCTGGTCGCTTGATAACGCCTTGTTGCGAGGCGAAACACGTATCGCGTGTTAAATGTTAGTCGTATATGTTATCCTGTGTGGTTCGTCTTCTTTTTTTTTTATTTATTTATGTACACACAAAAAGGCATAAAAACATTAAAACATAGTATTTGTACAAGGGTACTACTTATGCCATACATTGAGATTTCTTCCAGCGGACCCTAACAGGAGATTTTATTGAAATGGCAATCTTAGTGCGTTTTTTACTTACCATAATCTCGTACAATTTCATCTCATCATGATATTAAATATTTAACTTATTTTATTAACATTTGTTCTTTTTTTTTTATTTAATTTTTTTTGTGAAACGCACGCTGAAGTTTTTCTTGTTTTTGTTTAGTTTCTCTTTTTCGAGATGGGTATTCTGCTCAACGGTTACAATGATTTAAGAACTGTGTATCTTTTGATTTTTTACTAATAATGCTTTTTTTTTATGCTTCTTGTCCGGTTGTTCGTGAAGTCAATGAAGGAGCCGACTGAAGAACAGTGCTGTGATATCACTGAGACGGGAACCTTTTCGACATCGCACAACAAATTAATCTTTTTCATGTTTTTTTTTGTTTAATTTGTTTTTATTTTGTATTTTGTTGTGTGATTGCCAAATAAATGTGTTTCTTTCTTTCTTCTTTTTAATACATATTCTATACTTCTCCTTCTCTTCGGGCACTTTATTATTTTTTAAAAGTACGTATTATTCAACCATTGCTTGTAGAATTTGAATAAACGTTATCTTCTCACAATAATTAAACACTGCTCCGTTTACCCGATGAAGAAATGTAACAACTAAGACTATCCGTTAGTTATAAGTTCATCGCTATAAAGATAGGCGAAGCAGGCCAGCAGCACAATAACCTTGCAAAATAACGCGTAATCCTATTGTATTAAAGTGTAAAATTCACACGATCGGTCGCGCGCGGGTTTCCACATTGTTTATTACTCTTAACCCCCGAATTGCAGGGGCGTGAAGATGTAAATCAAAGCTCAATGAGATATGATCCATTATAACCTAATCTAGTTCTTAATAATTCACGCACTTGCGATTCAAATCTGGCACTTAGAGGTATCACAATGTGGTCAGGGCGGTCGCTTTAGTTTCGTAGAGCGCGTGTGACTTGCGTTTGACCCCCGACACCGTTAAAATTGGGACTGGCCTCCGATTACTTCACTCATCGAACGAAACGCAGAAGCACAAGACGCCTCTACTTTCGAGGTACTGTCCCGGTAGAGCCGGCGCTTTCGAACAGCAGTAAAAGCAAACGCTGTGAATTGGGATATATCAGTTATACAAATCTAAGCCACTGTTAAAACTGCAACGTACATACAAATTATTGTTTTTTTTTATTGTGCATTGTGTTTCCGATCATAGATACGATAGCATGAGAGAGGTTCAAGACGAAATAAAATGACAGACTTGAAAATATTATTATGATATGGTAAATGTGTCTTTGGGGAGGCCTATGTTCAGCAGTGGACTTCTGATAGGCTGAAATGATGATGATGATGATGATGATGATGATGATGGTAAATATTTTGTGAGACTCAAGACAAAGAAATTGTGGAAGACCGAAGATAATTTAATTTAAATCAAAACTTGTATGTATGTAGGAACTGTTATTGTATAGTATGACTTAGAATTTTGAATGCGTCTGTATGAGTAGTTTACAGATTCACATTTAGGTATGTGTGTAAGGAAAATAAGTTTGGATAAAATCCACACTTATTTTCCTTGCGGGACGACGATGCATGTCTTATTACCGTGCCTTGTTCAGCATTGGCCTTGCTTAAAGGCTCTGATGGTAATGGTGAAGGTAAGTGGCTACTGAGGCCCGCGGACAGCAGCAAATAGCCTCAATAGAAGAAAGTTAGAGAAGGGTTGTCGTCCCTGTGCATTAGGATGGAATGCCTCACAGCCCGTAATACTGGTCCTTTCAAGCCGGAACACAACAGCTCTCCCACCGCTGTTTGACGGCAGAAATGGGTTAGAGTGAGGCTGCGATCCAGATGATTCCTAAGTAGAGCTGGAGTTATCCTACTGTTAAAAAGCGGAGTTAAAAATGTGAGTTCTCTATGCAGCTCCTTACTGTTTCATGTAAGCTGAAGATGCTGTAATTATCTGTTAATCGTTTTGGGGTCTTGGACAAAGTAAATTGAAAGAGCAGTGATTGATCAGAAGGCCCGGCGCTGGATTGAATTTCCTCGTATAGGAGCGACCAGGAATCGGTTGCCGGCGGCTTCACTGTGATTTTTCATTTCAAATTTAAGTGCTAAATTTACCATATGCATGTTGTTGAAGGGGAACATCGTAAGGAAGCCCAAGAAATGAGTAAAGTAGAAAAATACATCGCGGCGGCCTCTTCTCGGCTCTAAAACCCTCTCAAATAAGAGAAGAGGCTTTGCCCATCAGTGGGACACACACAGATAGCTGAGGATCGCCAAAGTTTTAAAATTATTTAATTATTCTCAAACTTTACATAATCATATTTTCGCGCACTGTAATAGCAGTTCATTTAATGGGTTTTTTTCCCGATACTTTATCCACTCGCGTTCCTTTGTTCTATTCAAGATTTAATTCCTAAGTTTGAATCATGCGACAAAATTAACCTTTTTTTTGTGGCATTTCTCAGGCTTTGCTAAGCAATATTGTGACTGGTGACTGTTCAATCACAACTAATTATATAATTGTCTATATAGTCTCAAGGACAATCCGTGGACATGTGAATGCCTTTAACCCAACCCGTACTGGAGTAGCGTGACGGACCCTTCCCGGCTCCAAAATCCTTTCAGATATGTGACAAGGAGGCATTTGCTCAGCAGCGGGCATTTATAGCCACCTAATTTACTCCGACCGACCCATTGCGGGTTCTTGTCGCCAGCTTATCTGCCTCCGGATGCCAAGTCCGAGTTCGATCCGAAAACTTATGAAATATTATTAACGGTTACCTGAACAATTTTGACGGTGATCTGTCACGTTGTTCTAGTTGGTTGAAACGACGAAAACAATTGTCCTAGACTTCTGACCCCCTCATTATTTAATATAGCCGTGAGAGTTTATTTTCGAAGTTATAAACGATGTCTCCGAATGATATTAGTTTTTAGATGGGTAATAAAAAACCAAATATCAATTAAATCTCGTTTTGTTTAATGTTAATTTAAAGAGCAATTCTTGAAGTTTATTTATGAAAAACAACCGTTTGCAAATGCGCACCATTCATTTGTTCACACTCATTTAACCTGGAGCTAACATTTTCAATAACTCGCTGGAGCATCGCTCTTGGAATAGAGTTGATTTCTTCAGTGATTCTTTGCTTCAAAACATTCAGGTTGGGTGGCAATGGATTGTAAACTTTGCTTTTAACGTAGCCCCATAGGAAGAAATCAGCAGGCGTTAAATCAGGGCTCCTCGGTGGCCAAAAAACGCAAAACATTTTGAGACAACCTTTACGTTATGTTAGAAAGAACTTTCTTATCGAGCGTTATGAAACCATAATGAGAGTGAACACTTACAACGTGTCAGGGTGACATCGAACTCTTCACTAACGCCATCTACATTTAAACACGCTAAAGAACTGTAACTTCTAACGCGCGTACATAAGTAACGCACATATATTTTTTTATATTCCGCCTGCAGTCTAAAGCCCTAATGTTTTTCTAATATTTCCCTTAGTCGGCTTTCACTAGAGCCGCATCATGAGACGGGTTTTTTTATGGGAAAGGAGGGGGCGTTGTCAGCCTTTAAAGATATTTAAAAGTTGGAAGGGAGGATGAGGGATAAGGATGGAGGATGGGGAGGAGGAGTGGGCCTCCGGTTTCCATACTCACCGAACGAAACGCTAAAACATAAGATGCCTCTACAGTTCTGGTCGTGGTACTACTCCATCTCTGTCTCTCTCTCTTTCTCTCTCTCTCTACTGGTGCCGGCCCAAGCGACCAAACTACCGCACGTAAAAGACATATACCGCAGATAACACTATACGTCTATTGTTTTGATTCCAGGTCCTTTTGAACCGGCCAGCGAGAACCACTTGTTACCATGTCACAGCAGAAACGACTATGCGGAATGAATCTGGGCTCAGTGGGATTAATAGCCGCCCTTCTTTACCTGATCGACACATCGCTAGCGGTAAGTATTTAACCACTACGTAAGAAGGATACAACGCCAGTCGAGGATTCGAAACCTTTCTGGAACTTTTCAATTTCAATTATAATATAGATTATTTGAAGCACCAGATATTTCCGCGCCGAATGGACTAAGGTCCATTGTTTAAACTGTGTAACTTCCCAAAGTGGTCGATAAACGAGAACTTATTATTAGTTATAGTTCGGGGGACGACGAGGTCTAAAAATCGATCCCTATTAATTAACACAAGTTCTTGTTTGAAACTTTCAAGATACTGTATAAGTTGTGTTACGTGTTTGGTACACTTGTTATAAGAATGTCTAATATTTAAGTGGGAAGTATCATTGTTGTACTTTTAAAAAAATTACGTAACTTGTATTAATAATTATTAATTACACTTGATATTTATCATTTACTGAATTTTGTCAATTTATTTTGTTAAATTTTGATGAGAAAATTATGTCAAGTTTACTTACTTAACCAACCGCAAAGTTTTTAAATTGTCAAGTATTTTGTACCGATAGGAAAAAAACTAGAGATAGGACTTTTAAAGTAATTTGGCTGTGGGGGTCTGAGGTATCAGTTCATTTTGGAAAAGGATCTCTTGCCCAAAATAGTCTTGAAATCCCTGATCTAAACGAAGGCTTTGATTTCGCTTATCCCAACAGAATTTTAAAGGGTGAATTTGCTTGATAATAACCGAGCCAATTTTCGACATAATAGGAGATTGTGGAGATTGTTGTGGCTGGTACTGACTGTCAGACATGTCGCACCTCAGAGGCTGTCCAACATCGGTCTGCTTATTTTTGGTTTGGTATTTTTCGAGATGGCCATAGCGATTCTCAAGGCTTTACCATTTGTCGCCACTTACGACGCTCACCGCGAACAAAAGGGGACGGCATAAAAAACCATATAGTGTTTTTTTATTTACAAAGTATGAAGCATAGCAGGATTCAGCTGGTAATAAGTAAACAATTTTAGTAATAACCGTTTAATCGATTCTAATTCAGGTCATAATTACAATCATTCAAACTGATTAAGGAAAGAGGTTGCAATGGAGGTGGTCATTTTGTATAATAAAAAAAATGTGTGTTTAATTGTATTGTGACAATTGTGTTATTGAATTTATTAATGGATGATTTAATGTGCACTTTGTTGTGACTCGTGAGAATTTTCCTCAATTCCTTATTCTTCACTTGTTTTTATTAAGTTATAAATTCACAATTACACGCAATCAGTTTGTTTTATGGGAACGTGCGCAAACGACCTTGTTGTTCGCCTGACGGTAAGTGATTACATCTGCAACGCCAGAAGACCTGCAGGTGTGTTGCCGGCCTTTAACAATATTTGTGGGCGGTGTGAGTCACCGGATGAAACGCAGAAGCTCAAGATGCCTCTACTTCACGCCGGTATTCTGCGAGGTCGAGATACTACCCCGGACGACCTGACCCATTCGAGCAGCCAGCGTAAGCCTCTTGGCTCTACCACTTACAAAACTGTAAGGTTTTGGATTTTATACACTGCAGAAGTAATATCCTATATATCTGAGTAAATTATCTTATTTCGGCTCTAAATGTGTGGCCACTATACGAGAAGTTGAAAATTACTAAACGTCAATCAGCTCTCTCTGCGTTGCAGTACGAAAATTATAACTTGTTTAATTACAAGTTCCATAGAATTATTTTGTATATCCCTGTCTATTCTTACCGCTGAGACCGATCCACAATCTCCCTTGAATAGTATAGATATAGCCTCCCAAATTAAAGATAAGAAATAGAAGTTCAGCATTTAGCAACTCGTTTTTTTTTAAATCAAGCTTACGGGTCTCAAGCTCTAGCTTTCCAAGCTCAAGCACAGCCTCTAGGGCTATAGACACTGAAGGGAGGAGATGCTAGACCAGGACTTCTCGTGCTGGTGGGCATTAGAATCTTTTCACATTAGTCTAGGACGATTGATTTCCTTTGAGTTCTAGGGTCTAAGATCGAACGCCTCACACCCTGTAATTATACTGGCTCGGTCTACCTTTCAAACCGGAAGCCAACAGTGGTTGCACCGCTGGTTGGCAGTTCATTTCTGGTAGGGGACTTATAGGCAGAGAAGAAGCCTATCTATATGAGGATACACAGGCCTAAATTGTTTATACGTGGTAGAGCCATGCGGCGTCTTTTGCTGCTGTTCGAATGGGCCGGCTCGACCGGTTCGGTACCGCCTGGCAGACTACCGACGTGAAGTAGAGACATCTTGTGCTTCTACGTTTCTTTCGGTGCTTGAGGTAACCGGAAGACCACTCACCCTCCGCTTTCCCCCTCCTTATCCTCCTTCTCATCTCCCAAATACATCTTTAAAGCCGGCAACGCACCTGCAGCGCCTCTGGTGTTACAGATGTACGTGGATGACGGTAGTGACATACCATCAGGTGAACCGCTTGCTCGTTTCCCACCTTTCCTCACAGCTACGGTCCAACTCACCATCAGGTTAGTCACGGGAACGTACAACAAATAATTAATGTTATGTTTCTCCTTCCAGGCGCTGGATGGTTACGTGCCAGGTGAAGACTATCCAGATTTTCAAGAGGTGCCGAAGGGGTTATCTTTCAAATGCGACGACAAAATACCCGGATATTACGCTGATCCCGAGACTATGTGCCAGGTAAACGTTAATGTTGTGGCAGCCCGCTGATTGCGGCTCGCACCAATGTCGTGTTCTTCTGAAGAATTCCTAGTTAGAACGCGTGTTGTTTCGTGAATCCTTTGGTTCGTATCCCAACCAAAACCAGTATTGTACGAAACACAAATTATTGGCTTTAGAGGCTGTCTCGTGTTGTGACGCGTGCCTTGTCACTATAGCTGCATGAGAACCTTCAATCTTATCGCGTATCGGAAGGTAGAGCCAGCGAGTGCCTCTGTGTTTGGGCGTACGCTGACAGCTGCATCTCGGCTGTGGAGGTCGGCCGGCCAGGAAGGCATTGTTATCATGTATTATGTAAGTCTCACTCTCTCACATGAGACGTAGTATCTCTTCACCACGGCTCGAGTGAAAGTATATCATCGTCAGGTTTTTATATCCTTGGTAGTGGTCAGGGCGCTCACTTTCAATTTAATAGAGCGCGAGTGGCCTGGGTTCGATACTCGGTGGCGGTTTTTAGGGCTTCATTTACCACGTGTTCGACGGCGAAGGAAAAACATCGTGAGAAATAATGAAAAATATTATTTCGTGCATATGTCAAACCCGCTATCCCGCACTGGAGCAACGTGGCCTTTCCCGGCTCCAAAACCCTCTCAGATATTTGAGAAGGAGGCTTTTGCCCAGCTGTGGGCACTTACAGGCTGTCACTTTACATGTTTTTAAAACACACTTTTTATAAGCTCTCTATTACACGCAAGGAAAGAAAATTGAACAGTCAGAGAACGCATTTTAATCGTGGAGCGTGATGTTCTTTTTTTCAGGTGTGGCACTGGTGCGTACCGAGCATCGGCGGCAACTTGATGTATTCATTCCTCTGCGCTCCTGGCACTGTCTTCAACCAGAGGAGCAGGGTCTGCGATTGGTTCTTTAAGGTAAGGTTATGGTTCATCAGCGTAAAGGAACAGCATAACGAAGTTCCGGTTCATATTGTGCACGACGGACGAGAACCAAACCATAGGCCCATTACAGACAACATGACAAGGATGATCCATAATTCGTTATTAGCGTCGATTTCCGTGTGGTTACGGCGTAAGACTCTGCCGCCCCTTCATTCTTACCGTGGGGGAGGAAAGAGGCGACTAAGGGTAAGGCCTTGAAGCAATGGGATAACCATCTCAAAAAATACCAGATTATAATGAAGCAGACCGGTGACCAGCAGCGTCTTAGGTGCGAGGTGTCTGGTCTTCGTTTGCCAACCTTGCAATTGCAACCGCAACGCTTGGCGAGCGCGGCGCTATACGATCGAGGTTGATTTCTTCTTCGTCATGCACTGCTGGACACAGGCTTTTTCGCGAAAGCGCCAAGAAACGCCAGCAACCCATGTTTTGGCCATACTCACCGCGCTGCGTGGGTATTTTTCTCACCTGTCTGTCGGTCGGCGAGTAAGCAGCCTCGTCCGACAGTGAGGCTGTGCGGTGTGCAGGTCAGCGTGGAGAAGTTGGTTAATTTCTGCGTGCCAGCTTTCAAATTCTCTAGCAAGGAAACGTGTGGTGAAAAATGGTCTAATTTTATAATTACTAGTATGTCTCGTGTGAGAGCATAGGAATGTTTTTTATTATTTATCAAACATACAGGGTTCCTCACGAACGTTTTTCTTTCGAGTTGAGAGATCGCTCTTTAGCGAAAACACCGACTTATTGCACCTATTCGTACCTCTCAAGATTTTCTTTATAACAACATAAATTGTACAAAAGCGAGCTTAACCCTAAGCATAGTACTCTTCCAGCGAACCCCTGAGGAAAGAGAACGTTCTTTCTATTGTTAACCGTTTTCATATTCTGCAGGTGGATTGTCAGACTTCACCGTCCTACTACGGGATAAACGAAGATCTGTATAAAGACGAGGCCGGCAACTACATCGCGGGCAAAAAGTAGTTTGACATAATCGCAAATAGTTGATCCTGCATGCATGTACAGCGTCCACTACGCAGTGTTCACTTTTAATCGTAATTAGTTTATGCAATTACAATCAATAAGTTAATAGTGCTACGACGTTCTTGTAGATTATGTGTAGTGCATAGTTTCACAATTACTTTATAAATCCATAGAGCAAAAGTGGCGTTTAAAAAATTATTGCTCATAAAAAAGTAGCAGGCGCTACTACCGCTGCATGAAACATAAAGCTCACAATTATTTAAGACAAATAAAGAAGGCGGCATTCTATAAAGTAAACTATAACAGTTAACAATTGAAACCCTTAAACCGCTATCGATTCTTCATTTTTAATCAACGTTAAAATAAGAGAACTTTCGTTACCATTGCATTAGTCATTTTAAAGTGTTTTTTTTGATATTTTTAAAGAAAGTGTCTTAATGTACAAAATAGAATGGACGACGATAAATTTTTATTTAGTTACTAAATATGTTTAGTTATTTTATATGTTGTAATTTATTAACATACGACACAGTAGTATATCCTGCATAGATGATAGCTTCTGAAAATTAACCACTAGATGCCGTCATGGTCTCGGAGCTGGTCCTCATCACCATTGAACTTGTACGTTTAAAAGCTCATATGAATAGTTAAAATGATTAAATTCTTACAGATTTTAAACTGTAAATAAAATTTTTGTTACTAAAATATTATTTACTTTTTGTACACTTTCTTGGTCTCCAAAATTGCATGATGCAATTCTTATCTAATGTTAGATATCTGCACGTGTATATAAAAAAGTTACATTTATTTTAAAACGTACTTTTTATTTATATGTGCTACGAATATTTTCAGAGTCAAATCCAATAAACGGAAAGTGATTAAAGTGAATAAAGTGATACCCGAGAAACGACGACAGACAACAACGCGACAACGACTACAAGTGACTGACAGACAAACAAAGTTGACCAATACTTCTCAAACGTTTAAAGTTTCGACTGTACATTCGTAATGACGATAAAAAATGTACAGATGTGTTAGAAAGTGAATAAATGAATAGACGTTTTAATTTATATTTGTGTTCTTAACCGTTCGCACATAGCTTCACACCCGTATGTGCTCTCTTTATTGAAGTCGAATAAAGTCTACGTTTTAAATGGGTTCAAAAGTTTCCGAGAAACACACACTTCCACAGCAAACAGTCACACTTCTAGTGCAAATACATCTATTTCTACTAATATTAAATTATTTAATTTGTTTATGTCATGGTAAGAAGTTGTTCACTTTTGATTGGAACTCTAGAAGTTAAATATTTACAACACTAGATGGCTCCTCTGGGACATGGCATCAGCGATCTTAACTGTCGCAATTTCACTAAAATATACCATCTATATAGATTCATCCTTATCATCATTACAACCAGTCACAAGTCCACAGATCACGGTCTCGAGATACGGGCATCCATCGACTTACCTGCAACATTGTGCAAATCGTCGCTCCGTCTTGCTTCGTGTCTAACATTGCGTTTACTTGTATGAGGTTGTCTCTCGGGAACTTTCCTTCCCCAACGGTTATTAATACTGCGAGCTATGTGGCCGGCACTTTTCCACTCCACTGTACTGATCCTAAACGCTACATTCAACTGTTCGATTATGTTAAAACCTTTTCTTTCTTACGAACCTTTTCTGGTTTTTGTTTGGTCCAGTTTGCACTGAATTTCATCTCAACGACGTCTCCAGCGTAGTGTTAAAATTCCACATAGTAATTAAATATAATATAGGTTAAGGCCGCTCGCTTACCGTTTCACAGTACTGAAGACCTAGGTTCGTCCCACAATCAACACAGGAGCGGGGCGGATCTTAAGATTTCAAAATCTAACACGACTTATTTCGCACAGCTCTGCTTAATCTCTTTATGTTTGTATTGTATAGATAGAATCTTAGTAATTTTTATACAAAATTAAAGTGTTACGTTTTAAAAAATTAAAATGTAAATAGAAAAATATTTTCATTTTTGTAATAAACAATTATAAATTAATGTACGTTTTATTACAACCGCGGTGACCTGCAATCTGCGCAAGAATCTGCCACCACTTCCCGTGCGTGACGTAAGCGTGGAACCAAGGGGGAAAGCCTTGAAAATGGCCATGTCTATCTCAAGCTTTGCGATTCTCAAAGCTGCACAACCTCCAAACCACCTCCTTTTCCTATTCACTGACTTTAACCACGCAGCACTAGCGCCACGTGAGTTTACGACTTTTGGTGGAACTATTCATGGTCGCCATGTTTTTTTTTTTATGGAAAAGACGGCAAATGAGCAAGTGGTTTACCTGATGGTAAGTGATTACCGTCACCCACATACATCTGCAACACCATAGATGCTGCAGGTGCGTTGCCAGTCTTTAAGGATATTTGGAAGATGGGAGGGAATAGGAGGGGAATAGGGTGGGGAAGTGGGCCTCCGGTTACCTCACTCACCGAACGAAACGCAGAAGCACAAGATGCCTCTACTTCACGCCGGTATTCTGCGAGGCCGTGGTATCAATCCATTCGAGCCGGCCCATTCGAGCAGCAGCTAAAGCCGCCGCTTGGCTCTACCACGCTTAAAATGTCATGGTTGACAATTCTTACATGATAAACGATATTCGCTGAGCGCAAACAGTCGCTCCGTCCACGATCGCCTCGCCTACAGCCTCGACTTTACTCGTGAATCTCGAGACTGCTTCGACGTCGAGCTCTATATAGCAGCGCCGGTTCACGTTTTATCTCCCGGAGAGGCGACGAGTATGTTGCACGGAAACCGGAAGGGTTTTCTTCGCTGAGTTGTGCAAAATGGAAATATGTTATCCCTGCTTACTCCTATAGGTGACGTTGCCATGCATTGCAACCGGAATATGTTTTTTAGAATAGAATTACGACTGTGCGGTTCTATTGCGGAACCGATATCTATACTAAGTATTGAGTCGTAAGTTGTAATCAGGAATCCGATATTTGTTCTATCCTACTACGTATATCTGCAACACCAGAGGAGCTGCAGGTGCATTGCCAGTCTTTAAGGATATTTGGATGATGGGAGGGAAAATGAGAAGGGGGGTTTTCGAATGGGAAGTGGGCCTTCGGTTACCTCACTCACCGAGCGAAATGCAGAAGCTCAAAAGGCATTAACTACTCACGATGATATTATGTCAGGCCGTATCATTTCTCTGATCGAGGCGGCCCATTCGAGCAGCAGCAAAAGCCGCCGCTAGGCTCTACCCTGTTGTAACATATGTATGTTGGTAGATGTCAATAAGGTTTTCTACAAGTACCCCTGATTTATCAGGCAGTCAATAAATGGTGGTTGTACTGTTCAACGTGTTTTATTAGCTGCTCCGAATCCTTCAAATAGTGGAGGATAACTAAACTTTTACACATGTAAAAGTTTGTTTACGTACATTATTTGAATAAGTATTTGTAAAGGCGCTAGTAATTAAATACACAATTATTAAGTTCATGTTTGCGATATAAGAGCTAATGTGTCCTGCATATGGACTTGTCTTCTTGGCTGATACACGCGAACACAGACGCACTCCACTCGCCTTCACCTTCTCATATCCGATTTAACGCTTATGCGAAAATATAGTCTACGAGTTTTTGCACAAATATTGACTTCAGTTGGAAATCGTACTAAGGACCCAAGGGTCAGCAGTCAGGCACGCAAACCATGCCTGCTAGCTATGCCACGCTGCCGTTCATACCATGCATATATAATACTTTTTCACGTCGGCAAGGCGCCGGGTGAGGACGGAATTACAGCTGAGCTTCTGAAAGCGGGTGGAAAACCGATACTTGTTGTTCTTCAGAAGCTGTTTAATTCCGTCATTCATGGCGGTGTTACGCCGAAAGCGTGGAGTAGAAGCGTGATTGTCCTATTCTTCAAGAAAGGGGATAACTGCCTTTTGAAGAATTATAGACCGATATCGCTTCTAAGCCGCGTCTAGGTGCTGTTTTCGAGAGTCATCTCAAATCGTCTAGTGAACAGACTTGACGACTTCCAGCCTCCCGAACAAGCCGGATTCCGAAAAGGCTATAGTACCATAGACCACACACATACTCTTCGCCAGATTGTACTAAAGGCCGAGGAGTACAATTTGCCAATATGTCTGGCGTATGTGGACTATGAGAAAGCCTTCGATTCAGTCGAAATTTGGGCGGTGCCAGATAAGACTCTCGGTATATCGAAGTGCTGAGGTGTTTGTACAATGAGGCTACGATGTCTATCCGAGTACAGAATCAGAGTACGAAACCAATCCAACTGCAGAAAGGTGTAAGACAGGGTGATGTCATATCTGGATTGGAAGATGTTTTCAAGCAGCTGAACTGGAAAGGATACGGTATCAACATCAATGGCGAATACATCACTCACCTTCGATTTGCCGACGACATAGTTCTTATGGCAGGATCGCTGGAGGAGCTTAGTACAATGCTCAATGACCTCAATAACGTTTCCCAACAGATTGGTCTTAAGATGAACATGGACAAGACGAAGTTCATGTCAAACGTCCATGTCACACCAATACCGGTTGTTGTTGGGAACAATAGGCTCGAAGTTGTAGAGTACGTATACCTGGGACAAATTGTCCGATTAGGTAAGTCCAACTTCGACTCAGAGGTCAATCGACGAATCCAACTCGGCTGGGCTGCGTTCGGGAAACTACGTCATGTCTTCTCGTCGAGTATACCGCAAAGCCTCAAGACGAAAGTATACAACCAATGCGTGTTGCCAGTGATGACATACGGATCCGAGACTTGGTCCTTCACTGCAGCCCGTATGAGGAAGCTCAAAGTTGCTCAGCGTGCTATGGAAAGGGCTATACTCGATGTTTCTCTGCGTGATAGAGTCTGCAACGATAATATCAGCAGCAGAACTAAGGTAACCGACATAGCCGTAAAGATCAGCAAGCTGAAGTGGCAATGGGCCGGCCACATAGCTCGCAGAACTGACAACCGCTGGGGAAAAAAGGTTCTCGAGTGGCAGCCACGTACAGGCAAACGCAGTGTAGGACGACCCCCCACAAGATGGAGTGACGACCTGCGCAGTGTTGCGGGAAGTCGATGGATGCAGGTGGCTCAGGACCGAGCTTCGTGGCAATCTTTGGGGAGGTCTATATTCAGCAGTGGACTTCTGATAGGCTGAAATGATGATGATGATGAATGATGAGCCAAGCAGTGGGTTTTGGTACTGCTCGAATTGGCCGGCTCAACAGGGTTGGTACCACGGCCTCGCAGAATACCGGCGTGAAGTAGAGGCAGCTTGTGCTTCTGCGTCTAGTTCATTGAGCGACATACCCCTCCAATCTCCCAAATGCCTATTAAGGTCGGCAACGCACCTGCAGAACTTCTGATGTTATAGATGTACGTTGGCAACGGTAATCACTTACCATGCGGTAAACCGCTTGATTGTTTGCCGCCTTTTCAATAAAAAAAAATACTTTACCCCAAAAGAATTTTTAACTGAGATAAAAAGTCTTATATCCTATTTCATGGCATCATCTCTGACGTTCGTCGTTCGACAAACATATGAACTTTCACATTAAGCCCATGTACAGGAATGGTATAAAAAAGTTCCATTGAAATACGACAAATAGCTTTTAAGCTAAATCCGTTCAAACATATTGACATACATACACACATAAATACATTTACAAATAATTTTGTATGTTAGTATAGATGTAGTTGTATAATCAACTGCGTTTTCAACTGTACTTGCTTGCGCAGCATTTTTGAACAAGTGGTTACAAGCGAACATTTGACATAAGGACTCGTTCACAGTAATATGGTTTATGGAAGTTTTTTTTTTCAGTATTCTTTTTGATTTTAAATACAAAACAAAAAATGTAATTGTGGTGTGTGTGTGTGATGAATACTTGTCAGTAAAATTATTTTATTGCCACTTGAGATTCTGTTTAGAAATGTATTTCGTACGAGGGACTGCCCGCTTCTTTACCCGCCTCACCTTAACATTGTTTTTTTATATGTATATTCCATGATTTGTTCTCCCTTTCTCCTTCTTTATCCTGTTTTAGTCCACATGGACCTTTAATTCACAAAAGTTGTGCCATTAACGGAAGTGCCCTCTACATCTCACTATTAACAAATTCAGTAAGAGATTCAATTTTAATTCGGATGGTCCTATGCGTATTATTGAGCAAAAAACATCAGGATTGCGATTTTAACTGAGTGGAAGATGACACATCTTCAATGGTGGCAATGGACCCCGCCGAGTTCACCATCCGGAGATCATGGGGGTCGGGAAGGCAAACACTTGAAGCACACGGAAGCCACCGGCCCCCCACGACCCCACCACATTAGCGACGCGGGAGGTAGGAAGAGCGCTGCAGAGCAACGACGTCAATTATCCCGACACAGTCCACCAACTCCCATCCAGAGTAGGGTTACCGAGCCCACTTGAAGCGGCCTCCTCGAGGTACAATGCCGCCCCGTTATGACAAGGCTAGAACCCGTTCAGGGAAATCATCATTACAGCTTGTCATGAGTTCACTGCTGAACATGGGCCTAGCCGATTGTCACTTGCTACAAAACACGGTCGTGAGCCTCCTGCATCCATGAACTTCCTCATGAGTATTAATATGAAGTTAGGGATTATGAGATAAGTTCAAAGACTTATTAAAAATATAATATAACTCTCAAAACGGGGCCTGGAAGTGACAGGGATCTTTATGAGCTCGTTCGATTTGTTTCGATCAAACGAAATGTTGATAAAGTAGAGAAAGAAAGCGTTTAATAAAAGTTTCACTGGACTCGGGTCTTGATATTTGCTCGAAAAAATATAAGGGTGTGGGGGCGTAAATTAATTGATTCTATCACCCCCTTTCTTCTTAAGAGGCCACTAACAACATTAAGAGGGACAAGTCTAGAAATCTACCGATAGATGGCCGGATGACCATTTCGAAAAATACCAGACCGATGATGGACTGAAGCATCTAAGGGGCGAGGAGACCAGGACAGACGATCATCAATCCGCATGCCGAGCGTGTGGGATTATGGCAAATCCTCTTCATGGGAGAAACCTATGTCCTGCAGGGGACTATTTACGGGCCGTTGAGGTAATGTAAGGTCTAACTGCTGTCCAAAGACCTTCTGTCATTGCCGATCTGGGGAAACTACCAAAACGAAAATGTGGTAGTGAGGAGTAATCTTTATTATCGGCTCGGGGTCGGTCGGAGGCGGCGAAACGCAGCGGCCTCAGTGAGCGGGAGTCTTTGCGTGCGAGCGCACGGGTTCATAGAACATTCGAAGTGAACCTCGCGTTTGTTTCGAACATTATCTATTGTTCACGAAAACAATTGTTCAAATTAGCGAAGTGTTAGTACGTTTGTGACAGTTATCGAATTTAAACGCGCGCGTTTAAAAATCTGTTTCCATCGACCGCGGAGGCGGGTAGCGCTGCTGTTATGTCTCTGGTTGCGTAATGAGATTTTCGTAACTTTTTTTTTTTTTTTTGGTAACACCGCAGTCGAAGAACTCGTTTTATCTTGTAATCGGGTCACTTGATATTGTATTAATATTGTTATTGCGATTGTTGGCCATTGTGTACTATTATTGATAAGGAGGTCACAGTTGAAGGTAAGAGAATGTGTAGCTTTTAAATTTGGACGTATAATACGGTTGTGATTTAAATGAAAACAGTTACTTTCCTTGTACGTAATGTGTCGCTCAATAAGGTATTCAGGGACTTATGTTTAAAATATAATTTCCTTACAGTTTTTTTTCTGCAATTAGGTAAAGTTTTTTTTTAATTTAAACCTCTTTTTACGTGTTTTGTTTTTGCTCTATCGTATATACGGTGATAAACATGAGGCTGCAAATTTGATGTAAGTACAGTGCAGACTCTTTAGAAATACAACAAGTAATAAAAACTGTCCAAGTGTGCGTGTCGGGCATGCGTGACTAGATGATGATAAGATATCTGCATAGATAAATAATTATATATACATTCATACTCTCTGACATACCGATAGCCTAGTAGGTAGTTACACCGTCTATAGTCGAAAGTTGCTAGTTCGAACCTCGCAAAACTTTTGTACACGAGTTATGAATTTTTACTGGTCCAGTTGGCTGGACTACATGGATACGTAACCAAAAAGTATATTTTAATTTTAAAAAAATCAATGGAAAATCTCGTGTTATGAAAGCTAGTGATTGCCAACGTGTCAATCAAGCTTTGGAATAACGGCAAATGGTAGAGAAGAGGTCTGCGCCCAGCAGTGGTCAGATAAAAGTAGAAGAAAATAATTTTCGAATTTTTCTTTTATATAAAATTAAATTAAGTGTTTTCTATGATCGATGAGCAACCATGGACTACCATGACACTGTCTCTATGGTCCCTCTTCCTTTCTCAATTAAGACTCGAGATCTAGATCACTCGTGACGATTTTATTGGAAGGCATGAAAAGGACAGTCAATCTGACAGTCCACCTGATGGTAAGTGGCTACTGCAGCCCATGGTCACCAGCGATCGATGCGTTGCCACCCCTGAGGACGGAGATGGAATGCCACATCACATGCCCGTAATTATACTTGCTCTGTATATATATGACTACCTTTCAAACCTAAACATGCCAGAAGTTGTCTGCTATTTGGCAGCAGTAATGGCTACTGTGTTACATACCCAGAGAACTCCTAAGCAGATAAAGAGTCTACCATCTGTTAGACACGGTGTACTGTTACAGAATGGTACCTGCTTGAGACCTCCTGCAACTCCATTTAATAATGGCACAGGCCTTTGCCCATCAGTCGGACATATAGTAAAGAGTAAAGTAAGTGCCTACTGCTGGACAAAGGCCTCCTTCTCAAATATCTGAGAGGGTGTAGGAGCCGGGAATGGTCCCCCAGGCTGTTCCTTGCGGGTTGGGACATATAAAGGCTACTTAACTTGAGTTTAAATTTGAGAAATAGTGAATGAACGAATGAAATATACACTATTCTACATCAATTAACAAAAAATAGAGAAAGGTAACTATATACATATAAAGGTACAATTGGCGGCCTTATCGCTAAGAAGCGATCCCTACCAGGCAACCATATTCCTTAAGATGTAAGGACTAGAGAGCAAGGGTACACGCAAGTTACGCACACATATAAATAGATATACGAGTATAAGCTGTGGTAGACTAGTCGTCAAAGCGCTCAGTTTAGTATCATATAGCATGAGTGATCTGGGTTTGATCCCCTGTGCCGGCACCACTAAAATTGTTAATAACAATTTTAAGTGCTATATTTAGCACGTGCTCGGTGATGAAAAAAACAATGCGAGGAAACCTGCATGACTGAGAAATGATAAAAAATATTATTTCGAGGATGTGCGAAGCCCGCCAACCCATACTAGAGCAGCGTGGCGGGCCCGTCCCGGCTCCAAAACCCTCTCAGATATTGGAGGAGGAGACGGCCTTTGTTCAACCGTGGGCACTTACAGGCTGCTACTTTACTTAACTTTTTCATACATATATATAAACATAAATACTAAACAGTCAGTTGTTACGTCGTTCTTTCTTTAAATTTCAAATGAAACCGTTACATTTAGTTTTCGTTCGAATTAACACGTCCTATTTGGTTTGGCGATACGGATTCCACGGCGTTAGTGAATTAACCGAATTCCGTTCATTACCACATGTGACCAATTATCATATGCAAGTAGGATTAATGCAATTAATTTTTAATTACGTGAACTTCTTTGTATTTGCAGCAGCAATCATTTAAACGTTATGTATTCGTTTCCGCCTGGTTGTTGCAGAAATAAAAGAGGTATCTAAGTGAAATAATATTCAAGAACATTTTGCATTTTCAACTGTACTTAATACAAGTTATGTTTTAGTATTTCGCTTAAAATCCGTTAAATTAAAAAAAAATGTGTTATCTATGGTTCAGTAGAAAATTATTGTGTAATTCTTATTACTATTAGATATGAAAACAATTTACGGTATCCTGACCTTCGTTTTGAAAACAATAATCTTTATAACATCTTGCGGTCAACTATACGCTTACCCGCGAGTGCGTGAATCGAACCCGCAACCCGTAATAATAAAACCGACCGTGAAGCCAGTGAGCCAACCGGACGTGTAAATTAAAACATAGCCGTCGGATGCCCGCACAGAGATCAGCAGTAGAGTAAGAGTAGTAACGTCGCTGTGTATGTTCGTGTGTGGGATATGCAATTGGTTAGTGTGCGTGAACACACATCAGTTTTCTTAACATATGTGTATCACTTCACCTATCACTGTATGCTTTAAGAATTAATATGTATTACAGAAGACTTCCTTATACGATCGTAATAACTTAAATGCTCTCTCGCTTGTTTAAAAGGGTGATTTCTCATGATTTTGTAACGTCAAGTTATGAGTAAAAAAAATAACGTGACCGTATAACCAATAATAGGGTAATCAGTGGTTAAGACATTTTTCATTATTTTAAAAATTAAAAACCACTTTCCACTAGTTTTCATTTGAACCAGTGTAATTAACACTATTATAAACTTTGTATAGGAGTTTGAATTAAAGAAAATTATTTATTTTTATGTATTTAATATTGTTAATTTTCATTATAAATTTATCGAAACTTTAATTGATTATTATATAATGCACATATTTAAAAGTTACTAAAAGTTTCACAGCAATTTAAACAGAGCGTCTACTGTCTGTATCGGTTTTGCGGTTAAAAAGACATCAACGCGCTCCACTGTTACATACCGTACTAGAACGAATTGTTATGTAATATCGAAACAATGAAACATGTTTGAACTTAGAACAAGTTTTAATTGCGCTCTCTATGAAACTACGACTATGTATATAGTTTACTTGTGAATGTGATATTTGCAAGTGAGACAGTAATTAAAATAGCAAAAAAATAAAATGCAAAGCCATTTCAAAATTTAGTTCTCACAATTAACCTAGCGGAATAAAATGACGTAAATTCATACATAATGTAGATTAAATTATGAATCAACGTAAAAAAATCTTCGTTAATATCCTCAGTAGGAATATAGAAAAACCCAATTACAAATCTTACCTTAGTCGGGATTCGGTCGGGATTCGGAGTCGGGAAAACAATTCAGTAAAAAAAAATTCATTTATTTGTATATACTAGAAAAATATAGTCTACTGACAAATGGCTGAATAACTATCTTGAAAAGAAAGACCCAAATAAACAAACGACTAGGCGTTGTCCGCGGCTTTAGCCGCGTTCATTTTGGATTATACATGCCTGTTCCATGCTCATGACGAGTACACAACCAAGTGATTGCTGCTCCGCTTCCACTGGACGTAACCGGGCCTTCTTCAATAAAGCTATGTTACTGATTAGTTCTTCCAAAGCTTACAACATTAGTATTTATATAGACGCCGGACAGCGCCGTCGAAGCTTCGAAGTGTCTGAAGAAGTGTCTGGCCATCGAAGAGATTACTCTCGCTTTCTATTCATTCTCGTATTATGGTTTTAAGCACTCGTTTCTTTTCCAAAGCATTGGTTGGAAGATATCCATCCTATGCGGTTTGCGGCTTGCATTATATTACATATATTACCGATTTCAGTATATATAAGCAGTAATTAAGTTACTTTTTAATTGTTTTTTTCTTCTTGTAATTCTGTAGTCTATTGTACTAATATCTAGACTATTCTAATTATTGTTATAGCAATAGCTATTCTAAATATTGGGAGAAGACACGGACCTGTGTAACACAGGTTCTTAATCTAGCACGGATGTCAGGGACTTCATACAAATTGTGCGTAGGATGGGGGAGGCCTTTGCCCAGCAGCGGGCATCTGGTTTCATTCGTACGTCGTAATGACATCCACATGTTGATTGAAGTATTTTCGCGCGTGACGCAATACTTGTGATATTATATCGTTTGATAAACATCAAACGCAGCAACTTGCAAGCGCAGAGAAAGTAAATACATATCCATGTGTTTGTGTGTGTGTGTTTCTGTCCATTGAATAAAGAACTGTCATTCGTACTGTCTCGCTTTATATAGAAAGGTCTTGGAATTTTGTTGTTTGCTGTCCATTATAACAAGAGCTGAGTTTACAAGATTATTAATAACAGTGGAGTGTTTTATTAAGTGGTAGTCATGCGAAAAGTTTTGCGTAGTTTTAAAGATTTATCTTATTTACTTAAATTCCGTTTGTCTGTTGCGTTGTCGATTACGTAAGCGCCTGGCGCTTAAAAAAAACTATTATTATGACAACGTTTGTTTGCCGTTTTCAATCAAAATTATATCTCCATACATTACAGAGAATGCCAATAGGCATTAAGTCCGCCCTTTGTAACCTCAAATTGGGGTGTATGCAATAAAGTATTTAAAAAAAAAAAACATTACTTTACACATCTCCTAATTGTAACCCGTAGATATATTATATTTATATCTACAGGTTACAATTAGGAGATGTGTACTTAATTCAGGATACTTTACTATAGTTTACAATCAAATTAACATTTGACGACCGCGTGGCTTGGTGGTTAGCGTATTTGTCTGCTAGGCTATGGGTCCCGGTTTCGAGTCCAAATAAGGCGCTGGCGTAATATCCATCCGGAAATGCCGAGCCCAAATCCGACAGACTACTGATGAGGAGCAGCAACATTAGCGGTACCAGAGTACCGGTGCTGGGATCACCAAACTGTCCTGTTTTTTTTGGAAAGGCCTATGTTCGGTAAAATAGGCTGATGTAATTATATCGGATAGGAAAGGTAGTGTCTCTGCGATTGCGCAGAAGATAATAAAGTGCCAGGGGACAACTGACACCTGGCACTTCGACTGACAGAGGCGATCATACCGCTAAAGAAGCCTTATGTCGTATGTATGTACTCCGTCTAGGATTCGAACTCAAGACTCATGTCTCAGAAGACCTTCTGTGCAATTGACAACTGTCGAAATTATTCGAAAGTTGTCTGGTTGTGTATCATTAAGGTAACATATATTGCAGTAAACTAGAAAATGTTGTCAATTGTTGGTTAATTAATTATTACACAATGGCTCAGTGGTCAGCGTATCCACGACTATCACGTGTTGTAAATTTGAGTGGTGGGTCCGTGGGTTAGTATGTCAGTACATATTGATATTTGTGCAGCTTACGTTGTACTGGTTTTCAGTCTTTGCTTCGTGATTGCCTCGTGTCTTTACACCGTATCTTTTACTTATATACGTTATCAAGAATATTGAGAGTGACAATTCTATTCAGCCAGCGCCAACTCGAGCCGTCTAGACCTTGAGCGTAGCCCAGCGGGGCGACAGCCGGCACTGGGTTACGTGCCGGCCATTTCGCCATACATTGCACAAGTAGCTTGCGAAGTATCGCCGCCTTACGTAAGCCCGCAACTGGTCTGTTAGGGTCGGACCAAAGTCTGATTGTTTGTTCTGATAAACGGGGAAAGGTGGCACAACCCTGAATTGTTAGGAATTTAGAATATTCTGCTTTAAATTTCTTATCACACTTGGTTTAAAAGCAGCGGCCTGTAAATTAATTTTAAATAAAGCTTGGCGCCGGGAAGAGTCCGCCACGCTGTTCCAGTGCGAGTTGCCGAACTTCACACCTTCCCACGAAATAACATATTTTTTTTATTATTTCTCAGACATGCAGGTTTCTTTACCACGTTTTCTTAGCACCTAAAATTGCTTTTAAAAATCTCAGTGGTGCCGGCACCGGGGATCGAACCCCGAGTCTCTCTGCACTGTCTTTAGCACGCTGCTATGATATTGAAGCGAGTGGCCGGTTTGGGTGCCGGGCTATACAATAACTTAACTAAAATTGTCAAATTGTTTGAGCCGTGGTAGCCTAGTGGTCAGGGCGCTCACTTTAGTTTCATAGAGCGCGAGTGACCTGGGTTCGATCCCCGGTGCCGGCACCACTAAAATTGTTAATAGCAATTTTAAGTGCTGTATTTACCACGTGCTCAGCGGTGAAGGAAAACATCGTGAGGAAACCTGCATGTCTGAGAAATAATAAAAATATTATTTCGAGGATATGTGAAACCCGACAATCCGCACTGGAGCAGCGTGGCGGGCCCTTCCCGGCTCCTAAACCCTCTCTGATACTCGTATTTGAGAAGGAGGCCTTTGCCCAGCAGTGGGCACTTACAGGCTGCTACTTTACTTTTTTTTTTGTTTGTTGTGTTGAATTTATCACGAAAGGAGGAGAAGAAGGCCTAGTAGTACGACAGTGACGGCTAGTTTTTATTCATTTTATTTCATTTTTCTCTTCAACTTATTAGTTACATAGTTTTGATACTCATATTAATTAGCTTTAGTTTTACATTAAGTGCACTAGATGGCGTCGTTTCATATTTCATCGCAGTGTCGTGGATAATCTTAAAGTTCGATATGAACAAGGCTAACGACACTAAACGCCGAAGCTGTGATGAGCACCGGGTCTGCAGCGTTTCTACCGTAGAGGTTTTAGTTTCAACAACATCTTCAATATTGATCCTGTCAGAACCAATGGCACTGCCTTCGGTAATCGGTAGCTGTTAGCATGTTTCCTCCACTTATAACTAAAAGGATTGAAGCAGTTCAAAAAAAAAATGAATAGGTAAATATATGCTTCATTTTCTTGATAACGTAAACTGCTTCGTGGACCGGAAAGGGAGGTGGGGGGTCCCTTGTTCTGCATATAAATTAGACAGGTACTATAAATATTGAGTCGATCGAATCATACGTCCGCAAATTGCAGATTACTTCTATGTATGCATGTATATATTCAAGCCTTGTTTCCAACGGGGTAGGCAGAGACAATCTTCTTCCACTTGACATACGTCTTTTGCTTCTTCCGCTTTCATCAATCTTCGCATGCATGCTCGTTGGTTTAGAGTACCCTTGACCTGGCCTTTTTTCAGAATGTCTCCGATTCGATCTTGAAATGTTCGCCTAGGTCTTCCTCTGCCGACTCTACCGTTTACACTTTACTTCTACCAGATTACTTCTAACTAAATTTAAACTGTTTCATAACTTTATGGCAATATTTGGGGGAGAGCTATGTTCAGCTATGTACTTGTGATAGGCTGAAAAATTGAAACAGTCCACTGATGATTAGCAGAAGAAAAGGATGAGGATTCCTAAGCGTAAAAGGAATTATAACCATATTTATTTTGGCAACGTATTGAAACTTCCACCTAAATTACTCAGACCGATGACGTGTTGCAAGGTTTTCTGTTTGAGATCAGGTAGTGTATTCACCACCCCGCCTCTCGAATATGGGAGTTCTACCAATCATCTTAATTAATGAGAGCATGCGCCTCACCCGATGGAAAGTGATTACCTATGCCCTCGTACATCTGTAACACTAGAGGAGCTGCAGGTGCGTAGCTGGCCTTCAAAGATATTTGGAGAAGGGAAGGAGAAGGGGAGGTGAGAGGACCTCCGGCTTCTGCTGCTGCTCGAATGGGCCGGCACGACCGGAGTAGTACCACGGCCTTGCAGAACACCGGCGTGAAGTAGAGATGTATTGTGATTCTCTTCCCCATACCCTTAAAAACTTTACAATAAAAAAAAAGTAGTCTCTTCGAAAGCTCTATTATCACACGAACGTTACGAGGTTAAGAGATTTTTTACGGAAGGTCGTTCTGTCAACATCAACTCGTGATGAGCTAATTTTGTGACAAATCGATCTTTCTCTAATCTCACGCCTGAATGGTGATTCTATCAGAGAGCAATAGTTCGTCGCAGACGCTGATGAAATTGTCTTTGGTGACAATTACGTAGTCGTCCGCTCAATTGATGCGAACGTATGGCAATTTTAGTGATTGCGAGCTGAATCAATAACTTTCATGAATTGATAGATAATGTAATATAACGTCAGTCGTCTAAGTGGGGGGTAAGCAGACACGGTTTCTTTCATCACGACACAGCGCAGCCGTACAGACTTGGCAAGATAGAAAGTGATAGGCGGCAGTGCTCGTCGTCGTGCCTCTGGAGATCGCTATGAGATTCACAAGGCTCTTTCCTTAGTCGCTTGCAACGAACCCACGAGAAGATTTTTGCAGCCTGTTAATGCACCACTGCAGGAGATAGAGCGCTCCCATAAGTAAGATAGTGCCATAATCACCCGCCAAGCGGGTTGGCCATCACAGTACTGAACACCTCGGACCTTACACGCCGCTGCTAATCCACGGTCCGCTTAAATTTGGTCTGGTTCTTTCCGTGATGGTTATCACGCCATCTGTCGAGCATTGCGATTTTCGTGGCTTTTACCTTAGTTGCTTCTTGAGAAACCCGGTATAAGAAAGGGGAGGGAGACTTTTAAGCCGGTACCACACGGCGTTATTAATTACCTTAAATGTAAGCCCAGAGGCATCTTCAAGTTGCCGTGTCCGATGTCCGACTTATGCCATGGGATCATTGGTGTTTTATAAAAAAAAATTACTTCTGTTTTTTTATTAATTATTACATTTTTTGCCTAACACAAGTTTATTGCTGAATAGACAGACATAGGCCTCTCCCACAGTTACAGGTGGTTCAGGACCGTGTGTCGCAACGCTGCAGGTCGTCACGCCATCTTGGAGGTACTCGCACACCTTCGTTTGTCTGTACTAGGTTGTCACTTTAGAACCTTTTCTCACCAAATTGTAATATTAAATATTTTTTGAACGATCAAATGATTGTGGAAAATCCATCTGAATTAGCCGATACTAAATCCCACGGCTGGAATTGAGCTCACCAACACACCCGCCCAAGTTGGCGCTTGCTTATCGAACGGTCTATGTCTCGCAACTGTACTGTGCGGATTGTAAAATAAGAAGTCACGGATATGAATCCCGGACCTACGATTTGGCCGTACAACCAGTTGTCAGTTGAGACACGTATTCGTGACTTTGTATGCAACATACTCCTACGTCTAAGTGCTCGTTTAATTAATTATGCGTAATTCTACGTACTCTCTAAACAAATACAAGTAATACACCGAAAAATCACTTGCGAACGAGGCACCGCGTAACAGAACTTTCACCGAGTTACGCAAAACTATAGCAGGGGCGGGTGCCGTGCGCATTTTAACCAACCTCCGCCGCGGTTTCGACGCGGAATTCATGACGGCGCTAATGTTCGATTAGGCATGTGCCACACTAGAAGGAAGCGGGCGTGCCGACACGAACAACGGAACAACAACATTTACGTCAATAAACCGAACGGGAATGTGTACAGTTGAATAAATTATTTAAAAATGATTACCCTTGTATATACCTTTACATGGTTGTGGCGTAAAAGAATATGCTGCACCATGTGATCCCGTGGAGGTGGGATCCGGTAGTGTAAAGTGGACTTAGGTAAATGCCGGACAAACCTCGGGGCTGTCAGTTGGTAGAATAACATTCACAAAACATATTTTTTGTGAAGAAATACCTAACGCTGAGCCCAGTCGACCCCGTTGCGTCTGACCAGCTTACTTAGTTCTCTCCTGGTTCAACGTGGTTGACCACACCAGCGGCCACAAGAAGGCGGGAATGCTTTCGGAGGGGATCTCTAAAATAGACCAAAATTAACCTGCCCGAACACCGATGTGTTTAAAAGGTAGCTCTGCAAATGCCAATCCGAATGGCTGATCAGAGAAAGATGTCTCGGTAGTTGGTCTCTTTTGGATTATAGACCGTTAGGTTTCTTTATGTTTCACGAGTGAAATAGTTCCAGCAATTGTCCAGAGTTTAGTTAATTTTGGACACCGGTATCCGCGATACGGAATGTCTACGGAAATTGGAACACCAAGTGTAAAGATGACATTGTTTCAACTTGGTAGAGGAATTCAATCGAATCTTAATTTAAATTAGCTTAATAAATCGATTATGGCAGTTTTAAAAAGTCTACGTGATGGCAAATAGGTACTGCAGCCCATGGACACATAAACAACTTCGATCGAAGAAGTTTACAGATGCATTGTCACCTCAGATGTCTAAGATTCCTTACAAGCTGAAGTGGCAATGGGCCGGCCACATAGCTCGCAGAACTGACAACCATTGGGGAAAAAAGGTTCTCGAGTGGCAGCCACGTACAGGCAAACGCAGTGTAGGACGACCCCCCAAGATGGAGTGACGACCTGCGCAGTGTTGCGGGAAGTTGATGGATGCAGGTGGCTCTGGACCGAGCTTCGTGGCAATCTTTGGGGGAGGCCTATGTTCAGCAGTGGACTTCTGACAGGCTGAAGTGATGATGATGATGGCTGAGCTATACCCTTCAAACCCGAACAGAATAGTAGTTGAACTAATGAAGAAGAGGATGGTATCTACCTTGAAGTTTGAAAAAAAGGAGCTGATCAGTGGTTATACCACTGGGCTGGATCAGCATTCATTACAATAATGAAAACATTCCAGTGTATGCAAAAAAAAAATTGGTATCGATTCGATCCGATCCGTCAAGTGTGGCTCGTGCCTTACACGACCATGGTGCAAATGACAATTGTGTATTGTTATCATAGCCTGGGTAAGTCAGCAGCTCTCCCAGGGCGTTTTAACCGCTCTTAAGTAACTTAAAGTGTTTAGTGTGCGACTTCTTATCGCATAAAACATCTGTCTGCGAATAGACGTTACGTCTTTAACCGTATTTCGAGCTCGGAACTTGTGTTGATAAGTACATTTTGAGGTAGAGTCAAGCGGCGGCTTTAGCTGCTGCTCGAATGGACCGGCCCGACCGGGGTGGCACCTGCAGCTCCTCTGGTTTTGCAGATGTACGTGGGCGAGGATATTCACTTCCCAACAGGTCAGCCGCAAGCACGTTTGCCCCATAATCACTAAAACAGAACGAGTTATTTTTTATCTAAGGTACAATCTGTATCGCTAGTGTAGACACTGAGACGGTAACAGACTGTCTGCCTGTCACGTTATCCCAAATGGGTACTGCTGGAAAACGGGTCGAAACGACTAATATATCTAGATCTCTGATCACCCCATTAAAGATTAGATATAGGTATGTATATCTGTATATATGTGAAAGTAATATGAGCTATATTTATCACTAAAGACACGTGTTGTAGTTTACGCGCCTGTCCTTAAACTATAGTGTTTCTCTTTACAGGAAAGATAGAACTTTCATTATTTGTCGCAACGTAGCTCGCAGAACTAATAACTGTGGATGAAGAAATTGAATGTTTTCCTTCACCGCCGAGGACGTGATAAATAGCGCAATTAAAATTACTATTAACAATTCGTGAACCCAGATCACTCGCGCTATTAGAAACTAAAGTGAGCGCCCTAACCACTATGTACATATATATATATATAGTGACAAGGGCGCTCATACTCGGATTATAGCTATTTATATATATATATATATATATACATATATAGGTATAGGTATAACAATAGAGAATGTCTGCGGATTTCATGAAAATGACAGAGGCATGACTGGAGCAGAATGTCTTGTTAAGCCTCGTCGCACAACGCCGTAAGAGATAAGCTTACAAGTTAAAAGCTTAATTATCTCATTAGCCGGCTCCGTGACACCAAAACGAGACAAACGAGACACGTGCAACTGACGGACAATATAAAGGAACACACGGATAATACTTTTGTACTCAAGCCTAATCGTTTGCCGGTATTCGTGGTCTTTCGATCACTATATAAAAAGCCATGGTAGCCCAATGGTCAGGGCTCACTTTAGATTCATAGAGCGCTGGAGGCCTGGGTTCGTTTTCTTGTATCGGCATCACTAAAATTGTTCATGTATTACCACGTGCTCGGCGGTGATTCCTTCACATAGTGAGGAAACCTACATATCCGAGAAATAAGAAATAAATATTATTTCGAGGATATGTAAAGCCCGCACTGACACAGCGTGCCCCTTCCCGGCTCCAGAACCCTCATAGTTGTTTGAGACGGAGGCCTTTGCCCAGCAGTGGGCACTTTCAGGCTGCTACTTTACTTTATAAGACACGTATATAGTTACTTCCTTTCTTTTTTACAATTTTTTAAAGTTTACTACATTTACAAAAAAAAAGTAAAATAAGCTTAGGTTACAGCCACGATGAACAACTAAATGAAAAAATACAAAATCTTATTTATTATGACAACCCGAAATTAAAAAAAAAATACAAAATCTAATTTGTTATGACAACCCGAAATTTAAAAAAAAATACAAAATCTAATTTATTATGACAACCCGAAATTTAAAAAAAAACCGTAGTTCATAAAACCTAGTCGCCATCTTAATTTAAATGAAAGCACTTACGGTACGATTTCACCAACTAATTGGACAACACATAAATCCTCTCGAAATTATTATTTATTATATTTGCGGCTTCTTCAAATAAGCGGCAAGCTTATGATTTCCTTTTTTGTTACAACAACTTAACCCAATAGTGGCCATTGATAGGTGCCGGGCGCCGATCTGTGTCACAGACCCTCCTATTTGTGAAATGTTGAGAAATATTTCTCCGTTTAGCGTTAGAGAACCCCCCCCACCTCCTATATTACATTTCTGGGAATTGACATTGATTCCTGAATAAAATAAATTGTGTAACCAGTACAAGCATAGCACAAGCCTATAAGGGTCATGCAATTAGGAGTATTATGTATGTATGTACGTATCTCATGCCTTGTTCCCAACGGGGTAGGCAGAGACAATCTTCTTCCACTTGCTACGGTCCTGACATACGTCTTTCGCTTCTCCCACTTTCATCAATCTTCGCATGCATGCTCGTTGGTTCAGAGTATTCTCGACCTGGCCTTTTTCAGAACTTCTCCTATTTGATCGTGAAATGTTTGCCCAGGTGTTCCTCTTCCGACTCTACAATTTACACTCGACTCATATATTTGTTTCGTCAACCTACTTTCATTGTCCGAACCAGCTCAGCTCAGCATCCCTTTCTCAATTCGTGTCACTACATCGTCTTTCACGCCACAGCGCTCTCTGATCTGAGGAGTATTATTAAACAATTTAATCTACAAGGTATGTATAGGCTTGCCAGAATTATAAGCAGCAGAGTGTAAGATGGTGCGAGGTGTCTGATACAGCGATAGAGGCTCAGGACCTGCAGTGGACTATTTACAGCCTGTAAATAGAGTGCTTTGGAGAAGGCGAGAAGCCAGGCGCCTCTGAGTTCCAGCGCGTCTAGGCAGGACGGAAAGGGAGAGCGATATGCGGTGAAGGCGTTGGGCGTTTTAGTCGGTGCAAGCCCGATATAGCTTTTTTTTTTGTAACCACGTTTTAAGATTTACTTTGAAGTGGTGACCGACGACCCTTTTTATAATACCTTGATCCCTGAAACTGCTGCACTTTTATAACACCTATATACGTGCATATATACATATATATATTTATGTATAATACGTATTGTATAATATCCCGGTAAGGATGCTATAATATAGCCAAAGTCCTGCGTTGAACATAGACCTCCCCCAAAGATGGCATCAGTGGAGTTATTCTCTAATAAGTGGCCTTTTGTTTAAGAGAAAAAGAGAATCTTTTAGAGAAAAGTTGAACCAGCCGTCAGTTGTGTTTTCTTTCATTCCGTTGAGGAACCAAAAGCGCGAACCCGACTCACACTTGCCCGGTTTTGATTTCACCAGGGACTTTGCTCTATAATGATCGCACCTAGTTGACGTTTATATTACTGTTTTATGCCAGATCTTTTGATCTAAGTTTTTACTTATAAATATAAAAAGAGAATACGTTTTAACTATACTTTGTAAATACTTTCAGGTCAGGATATCCGCCATAACACAACACATATTCTGTGATATAATTTATGCTACCTTATACGGTTCGAAAAATACAGTCCTATAAACGTAGGAATGACGGACGGACGGATGCACCGACGGACCGAAGAACGGATAGAGGGCGAAGGCTTAGTAATAGAACTCCGAACGTAACCCTGAAGCAAACCTTCACATATCCGCGAAATATTATTTCCTGGCTCAAAAACTATCTCAAAAATGGAAAGAAAACCTTTTCCCCAGCTGTGGACATTTACAGGCTCTTATTTTAGTTTTATCTGGAAATAATTCTTTCAGTTCTGCATAAGTTAGTTTATTAATTCTGAAGCTTAAAGCTTATGCTAGATTTTAGATAGTGGCAGTATTGACTTAGTCTTTATTACTTCTTGTATATCCTAAGTTTCATCTATCACAAAACAAAAAAGTTTAAACATAGGTCGTTCTACACAAAACATTTTAATCTATAATCGTATATGACGAGGACCCAGTACAGCACCCGGGTGACACCTACTAAAAAATGTAGGCTTTGTACATAAAAGTCAGCGGGACTCAAACTAAATTATATAATAATAATTTCATTGTTAGTTGTATAACTATTGTCATATGATTACGCCAAATAAGGCGAAGTGAGAGGTGCAGTTAACGAAATATATGGCCTCATTGGATTCGTCTTAATGTTTAAACATTATATTGGCTTGACCTTATGCAGAATATTGGCGATTTATAAACATTGTCCTTTTATATATTCATGAAATATGCATAGTGTAGAAGTGTATACCCATGCATAGTGTAGAAGTGTATACCCATGCATATTGTGGTCTCTCTCCACTGCCAACCAGATCACTAAGAACTGCCAAAAAACTTTAAAAAGCTTATTTAATGGTATCTTTGACACAAATTTTTCACCCACTTCCAAACGTTCCAATAATTTGGAATTTTGCATACGTATTGTGAAGAAGAGAATACAAAGGTAGGATCTGGAGTAAGGGTAGAGCTGGAAAATAAACGTCCAGACTTCCGAACACCCCGGTAAGCATCAACGGCGCGCGGGACGTAGAGTAATAAAAATACAGAGTATTAAAGTTTCGTTTCTTTAATCCAGGATTTTTCGTAAAAACTCTAAAAGAAGAAAAATTTTACACTCTTAATAATAATCATTTATGGTTCCCACAGTACAGTGGCAATAGACATAGTAAAATATATTTATTTAAATTAAAATAAAATATATTTATAAGAGCCACTCAAAAATGTTTTCTAGTTTAATTAGCGAAACTATATTAACATATTACCTAACAAGCAATTCAGGGTAGGAAGTCTAGCCTTAATAAGTTGGAATTAAATTTCGTACAATTTAGCTTAAATAATATGATAAGTAATATTATGTGTATAACTTTCTAATAACTTCTACTGTTTAATAAGGTCACAATGGAGCACACAACCCTGATGGTAAATGATTGCTGAGGCCCATAGACCTCTACATCTATCCTTTTTTTTTATTTATGGAAATGACGGCAAACGAGCAAGCGGTTCACCTGATGGTAAGTGATTACCGTCGCCCATATACATCTGCAACACCATAGATGCTGCAGGTGCGTTGCCGGTCTTTAAGGATATTTGGGAGATGGGAGGGAAGAGGAGGGGAATAAAGATGGGTAGTGGGCCTCCGGTTACCTCACTCACCGAACGAATGGCAGAAGCACAAGATGCCTCTACTTCACGCCGGTATTCTGCGAGGCCGTGGTACCAATCCGGTCGAGCCGGCCCATTCGAGCAGCAGCAAAAGCCGCCGCTTGAAGCTTAAAAGTCCTAGATTAAGAATCATAATGCGGATGCGTTTTCGTCCCTGAGGACAAAGATAGAATGTCTCAGATTCAATAATTGAATGGGTCTCCGGTTCAATCAGTTCACCATAGGACACATTGTAGCGCTATGTTTCTTGTACCCAAGTATTTCATGAGACCCTTTCATGCTGCAATTATAATCGCCATGTTGCATTTTATTTAAAAATTATTTTTTTAGTGGACGTAACGTGCGGCCGTACGAGGAAGCCCAAAGTTGCTCAGCGGGCTACGGAAAGCGCTATGCTCTTTGTTTATCTGTGAAACTGCAGAGAAGATATCAAAACTAGGCTAACCGACAAAGCCGTACGGATCATCAAGCTGAAGTGACAATGGGCAGATCCGTATAGCTAACTTACTTACTTCTACAAAATAACAAAAGTGATAAAAATGTGTGATAATAAATATAATTATTGAACTTTATCCTTTTATGTATATATTCACGCCTTGTTCCCAACGGGGTAGGGAGAGACAATCTTCTTCCACTTGCTACGGTCCGTACATACGTCTTTCGCTTCGTCCACTTTCATCAATCTTCGCATGCATGCTCGTTGGTTTAGAGTACTCTTGACCTGGCCTTTTTTCAGAACGTCTCCGATTTGATCGTGAAATGTTCCCTAGGTCTTCCTCTCCCGACTCTACCATTTACACTCTCCTCATATATTTGTATCCTTTTATCTTACGATATATTCTATTTTTTTTATTACAAATCAATGTATTAACAATCAGTCTGGCCAACCCAAAGGAAATACTAATAATAAATATAGATATGGCGTTAAAATTTAAAACTGAAATAAAAAAAGCTCTTGTTTAAACTATTATTCACAAAGTTTAATTTTTCTTTTGTTTTTCCATAAATAATAGGTTCGTTTTAAATGTGTAGTATTCGCGTGAACACCAGGAATTCATTATGTGAACCAGCAGGGACTGGAATGAGCAAATAGAAAAAAAAATTAAACGCGATAAAATCCGTATATAATAGTTTCATTTCATATAGAAAATACTCCTTAAGTTATACTTTATGATCTCAGTAATATTGGAGGTGACTAGAAGCTCACGTTTCCGCGTAATTTTATGGTAAGTAAGTTTAACCAATCAAGTTAGAATGGACGATAAAATTACGTTACGTAAATGCCATTGTTTAACAATTGTCGTACAATTTGATCCTTTGTAACGTTACGGACCTTTAACGGCGAACAAAGGGGTCCGCGTCCATAGGATGCTTTCCATTTTATAATTTTAGTTTTGTCAAATACACAAGACAGTCGGCTGTGCGAAGGTGATTCAAATGGCAACCCGATCACACATATTTTGTATCCAATGATATAATCTGGCAGCCCTGGGCTCACCAATCCGATGAGTATAGGCAAACCTTTACAAAGAATATACGCCGACTTTAGCTGGCGCTTTCATGTAGACGCCTGTGTTCAGCGGTGGACTAATATAGGCTAATATAATAGTAGTAACTTGAGACGCGGTAGAGCCAAGCTGTGGCTTTCATTGCTGCTCGACCGGGTTGGTACCACGGCTTCGCAGAACACCGGCGTGAAGTAGAGGCATCTTTTGCTTCTGTGTTACGTTCGGTGTGTCAGGTAATCGGAGGCCCACTCCACCTCCCCATACCCTTCCTCATCCTACCTTCCATCATTCAAATATCCTTCCGGCAACGCATCTGCAGCTCGCTGGTAATCACGTACCATCAGGTGAGGCGCTTGCACGTTCACCGCCTCTCCTGTATACATAAAAAAGTAATAATGTTGGAGCGGTAGTAGTGTGTGGGGGGGAAAATATGTGAATTAAACATATGAGAAAATTCGCGGTCGAGTTTGCGTCTGTAGAAAGTCGTTCTGTCCATCGCGCTCGAGAGTCTATGTCAACTTGTCGGCCGTCACGCTGTTTCGTCGTGTGCGCGGTATAATGAGTATCTTTGCCACGTGCCGGCAATGAGATGTACTAATTACATATGGTAATTGGAGATATAAAGAATCAACATTAATCTCCTTGACTAACCGACCTTACTTCAGCGCGGTCTCTTTACACTAGTTGAAGGTACCTTCCTTCCTTTTATTCTGTAATTAGATGACTATATATCGGGGAGTATCATGGAGTCGTGTGATATCTGCCATCCCCTTTCTGGCTGGTGCTAGCTGGTGCTTTCTTGGTGAGGCTTATGTTCTGTAGTTGATTTAAATAGGGTATAAGGCCATGAGAGCTTCATTATTTCAGCCTATCACAGGTTCACCGCTGAACATTGGCCTCACTCAAAGATTGCCACGAAGCAACACTGCGCAGGTCGTCACTCCATCTTGTGTGGGGTCGTCCCATACTGCGTTTGCCTGTACGCGGCTGCCACTCGAGAACCTTCTCTCCCAACGATTGTCAGTTCTGCGAGCTACGTGGCCGGCCCGTTGCCACTTCAGCTCGCTGTTCCTTCCGGCTATATCATTTACCCTGGCGCTGCGGATATCATCGTTGCAGACTCTATCGCGCAGAGAATTAAAAATGAGCGCTTATTGCTTATTTATTTGATAACCAACTCTCACACGCGATTTACGCGCGGAAAATTTAAAAAAAGAAAATATTTCTAAACGCTGATAAATTATCGCGCGGCAACCCTACATGTCTCTCGGGTATACTTAGTCCAAATTACATCCTGTAAGTTCTATTTCTTATTGTGAAAGTCCTATTAAAATTGGTTGAAAAAAAAAATCCACTGTCAGAGTAATCTGTAGCGGTACTTAGGCTTCAAACCTGCGACTCTGTTTGCCGCGGCACCGAGCCAAAAACCACTCGTGAGACTTTTAATTTGACAAAATCATTGTTTTTTTACAATTTCAACTTATGTGTAGTGATGTCAGACTCTGGTTAGAAAAACTGGTTAGCCGGGACCTGTGGAAAAAGTGAATGTTGAAATGTCTGAACTGGGTCGTACGGTTAGCTAGATATCCGATATCTAGATTCAACACCACCCAGACTTTATTCATATTGCACTATTTCATAAACTAACATGGAATTTAAAAACGTCATCTATTGCATCGCAGACGGTATTTCCGACAGCAAAAAAAGCAACGGATTCTGTTACTTTGTTCACTTGAAATTAAATGTAGATAGATAGATAGATAGATAGATTAAATGTAGATAGATAAGTATTTTGCGTTTCTGGAATTTCTGAACACAAATCGTGGAAATATGAAGAGACAAAAATATTTTTTTTATTACTAGCCTTTGTGGCTCTTTCTATCTATTCTCGTCTCGCCTTAATTGCTTTAATAATGTTCTCTGGAAATGAAGATATATATAAAAAATCCCACAGCCACCGCACCGGGATGGGATGTTGAGCACAGTCCCTGTACTCTCGCACCGATGATGCTTTCGATATATCCGCAGGTGTTCGTATCTTCCGTCATCTGTCTGTCGCCAGAGCCAGAATCTGTGAATTGTCAGAGAGAGTTGTCAATTAGAGGAACATGAACGTTCACCTTCAGATCTCGCTTAATTAGATAAAAATTATCCATATCTCACTCCGTAGCATGATCTCGGTATCTGATAAATTTAATTCATACCCGTTCAGTTATTGAACGACAGACATACAAACTTTCACATGTGTTATATTAATTAAGAAGTATAATTAACATCCGTACAATTAAACATACAAAGAATTTTGTATATAAGTTGTAGATACATGCAATGACTTTATAATAACAATTCGTTATATGCTCACAAACCAACAAATAAAAATGTTCCCGAACGCAGCGGTAGATTCTTTAGATTATTTATACTACATGCAATTAGTATAGTTAGGCATAGCAAATAGGAATTTGATGTCATAAATGAATTAAAAACACGGTTAGCGGTAGCTGGGCAGCACGTGTATATCGTCTGCTGATTGGAAAGCGACTGAGGCCAGAGGCAACAATTGCAGTTTTACGTACGCTTCATTTTCGATGCGCTTGAAGGATATCTACATCTTTTTGTATTATAAAAACATTAGCTTCGAGCCGATAGGTATTTTAAGATTAACCGACGCGATCGAAAACACAACAGTAAAAGTAAATGAACACAGCGTATCTATGAAACTGAGCTGAACTTTTGCACGCGACAGGCAATTCGAATTAACAACGGAGAATTATGCAGTTACGTCTGTCTGTTTATCCAGGCTTGACCCATTCACGAGCGCGGTGCATGTCGTGTCAGATATCGTGGCGTTTCCTGTCCGAACGCACGATTTTTTTTTAATTTCAAAACGACTTCCTTCCTCGTAGTATATTTCCTTGACTTATTAAACGATACGAATGTTTACTGCTTTTTTTTTCTTGTTAGAATTCAATAATTATCTTCGATCACGTAAACGGCAGGAAATAGAAGCGACAGTACTTAGTGCTAAGTTGCTAAGGAACGCTGACCTCTTAAATAATATTGCTTGTAGTTAGCCACGGGCCGCTGTAGCTAATTACCAAGGATAATACAGGCCAAGCGGCGGCTTTCGCTGCTGCTCGAATGGGTCTACTCGACCGGGGTAGTGTCTCGACCTCGCAGAATACCAGCGTGAAGTAGAGGCATCTTGTGCTTCTGCGTTTCGTTCGGTGAGCGTGGTGACCGGATGTCCACTTCCCGCTCACCCCCTGCCTTCTCCTTCATCATCAAAGGGTAGTATCTCGACCTCGCAGAATACCGGCGTGAAGTAGAGGCATCTTGTGCTTCTGCGTTTCTTTCGGTGAGCGTGGTGACCGGATGTCCACTTCCCGCTCACCCCCTGCCTTCTCCTTCATCATCAAAGGGTAGTATCTCGACCTCGCAGAATACCGGCGTGAAGTAGAGGCATCTTGTGCTTCTGCGTTTCGTTCGGTGAGCGTGGTGACCGGATGTCCACTTCCCGCTCACCCCCTGCCTTCTCCTTCATCATCAAAGGGTAGTATCTCGACCTCGGAGAATACCGGCGTGAAGTAGAGGCATCTTGTGCTTCTGCGTTTCGTTCGGTGAGCGAGGTAACCGGCGGTCCACTGCCTCTTCCATCCCCCGTCCTAATTCTCTCTTCCATCCCCCAAATATCACAGCGCCAATAGCCTAATTGGGGTTAGGTTGCGGACTACGCAACTTTACATCGCAAGTTCGAGCCTGCCATTCGACTACCGACGTGAACCCAATCCAGATACGAAGCTGCAATGCTTAGTCGGAGTATTATCAGGAATATTAGTGAGGTTACTTAATAAATAGCATTGCTAGTATTCTTTAAAAAAATATCCTTTAAGGCCGCCAGCGCTGCAGCTCTTCAGGTTTTGCAGAGCCGCTTAAAAACAAATTACCGTCAGGTTGTCTTCTTTACTGAATTAACTTAAGAACGAAGAAATCCCCTCCATATTTATATTGTTTCGTTATTACATTTAATTGTAAAATATAGTTATAACGTAATCAAATGTAACCTCTAACTTCAAGCCTTCGTTTCTTTTAGTAAAGTAAAGTAAAGTAACAGCCCGTGAGGGCCCACTGCTGAGCAAAGGCCTCCTTCTCAAATACGAGTATCAGAGAGGGTTTAGGAGCCGGGAAGGGCCCGCCACGCTGCTCCAGTGCGGGTTGGCGGGCTTCACATATCCTCGAAATAATATTTCTAATTTTAGTGGTGCAGGCACCGGGGATCGAACCCAGGTCACTCGCTCCCTATGAAACTAAAGCGAGTGCCCCGACCACTAGGCTACCAGGCTCTATAATCTAGTGACATAGACTCCCGTTACTCCCTAAAGAGTACTCTCCCTTCTCATCCCGAAGTCCCGACGAAATCGACTTCAATTGTTACAAAGTCCAATTGGAAGCTTAGGAAGCTGCATCTATTGCGACCGCAAGTACTGTTAGACTCCAACGACTCGATGCATACCATTGCTTATTTTTATAGAGATCTACGTGCACTACGAGCCGTGGTAGCCTAGTGGGCGCGCCGCTCACTTTAGTGTCATAGAGCGCGAGTGACCTGTGTTCGATTCCCGGTGCCGGCGCCACTAAAATTGTTATTAACAATTTTTAGTGCTGTATTTACCACGTGCTCAACGGTAAAGGAAAACATCGCGAGGAAACCTGCATGTCTGAGAAATCTTAAAAATATTATTTCGAGGATATGTGAAGCCCGCCAACCCGTACTGGAGCACCGTGGCGGGCTATTCCCGGCCCGTAAACCCTCTCTGATACTATTATTTGAGAAGGAGGCCTTTGCCCAGCTGTGGGCATTTTCAGGCTGTTACTTTACTTTACGTTACTACGTGCACCCTATACAAACACATTCCTCTCACCTGACTTATCTTACCTAACTCAAGTCACGTCCGTTTCATTATCCTTGCATTAGCAATACAAAGCATTAGCTGATGCAGAAAATTTGTTTACATAACGAATCCTTGAACGAGTGGGTGAGTGTTCTAGAGACATCTACTCTCGGCGACAACCTCCGGCTGCAAACGGCATTTTTCACCTGCGCAGGAGATATTATAGCCTTCACCTTGCTATGTACGCTGTTATCCTTATGCGAAAAGATCGAGGAAGAGGAGATGCTGAGGGGAAGGACACAATGCGAAAAGTAATAATTTGTGTTTTTGCACAAACATAGACTTCGGCTGGGATTCGAAACCTGGATCCGTGGCTTAGCTTAGTCCGGGCGGGTACGCTAACCACTAAGGCAGGAGGTCGAAGTATTAGACAAATTATGAAACAGAAAGAGATAACCAGATTACAAAGACACTCTTATAACACCTTCTGGATCAATAAAGACAGTCGTAGAAGACAAAAATTTATAAAAAAAAAACTGAAGATAGACCGTGTTGACTATGACATCTGGACGTATAACACCTCAGTACCCAGTGACCACGGCTGCTCCTTAACTGCTGCACCATAAAAACCGTAAACAAATGTTTAATTTGAAAAGTCGTAGAGAACAAAATGATTTTTTAAATACGAATTATATTTGAATTTCGAATAGGAAGTCCCTATCACTACCTACTCTCCACTCTATACGTTGGTAACATTGAGCTCATAGAAGTTTGTATGATCTTCGCCTTGCTCTTGGTGCCTAGGACGTCTCGACAAGGTTACCTCACCCGGATGTCCATTGTACGCCTACTGAACATTTCCTGGCACTGTTTAGTGCTTAGGGAATTGTCAAGAAAGTGTATTTGATTTTCATTTGATTAGCCAGCAAAATGTATTCTAGAAAAAGATTGTTAAAAGGTTCGCTCATTCATTCCTTAATCAGCTACCACGACCTCGCATAATACCGGCGTGAAGTAGAGGCATCTTGTGCTTCTGCGTTTCGTTCGGTGAGTGAGGTAACCGGAGGTCCATTCCCCCTCCCCATTCCACTCCTTATCCTCCCTCCCATCTCCCAAATACTCTTAAAGGCCAGCAACGCACCTGTAGCTCCTCTGGTGTTGCAGATGTACGTGAGCGATGGTAATTACTTGAACCTATTGCTCGTTTGCAGCCTTTGCCATAAAAAAGCCTATTGAAGTCTACTGCCCATCATAGGTCTCTCTGTGAAAGCGCCAGGAAAAGCCTGGATGCATTTCTTGAAAGATTTTCCCGTGCCCACAACACTGGGCAAGCGAATTGGTGAGAGCAGTGCCGGTGTACACTCCCTACCGATGCTGCTCCCCATCACCAGCCTGTGGGATTTGGTTTCGGCTAATTTGATTAGATTTTTCGCCATCATCTGGTTGCCGGAGCCTTCTTTACCAGCAAACCACCCACACGCGAGTACGTATACTCCACTGAAATCCAATCTTGGATAATGTACTCCCGCAGGAGAAGAAAGCAAAGTTGCAATGTAACATGGTCGTGTTAGTTTCACGCACGCATACTGCGCAAGAGTCGATAGATCGCGAGCCGCGCACGCAATCCGCGGGGGTGACCATCATTCTTTTTAATATTATTAAACCATGCGATTTCTGTTTCTAGAAAACTATATCATAGAAAGCCAGTTTACTTAAAGTCACAGCCTGTAAATGTCAATTGCTGTGCAGAGGCCACCTTCTCAAATATCTGAGTGGGCTTTGGAGTCGGGAAGGGTCCGCCACGCTACTCCAGTGTGGGAGGTTCAGAGATTAAGTTTAACACGAGTCATCATCATCATCATCATTTCAGCCTATTAGAAGTCCACCGCTGAACATAGGCCTCCCCCAAAGATTGCCACGAGGCACGGTCCTGAGCCACCTGCATCCATCGACTTCCCACGACTTAACACGAGTGGTGGGTTCGAATTATGGTGCCGGAAACACTAAAATTGTTAATTGCAATTTTAAATCGTTGGGAAACCTGCATCTATGAGAAATAAAAAAAAAAATTGAAACATGTGAAGTCGTCACGATGTTTTCCTTCACAATTCACAAGGTGGTGCCGGGGCCGGGGATCGAACTCAGGTCACTTCCGCTCTAGTTTACTTATGCTATATATATTCCCCACGATTAAACACGATGGTTAATTTAGCGCTCAAAAGACAATGAAATTGTAGAAATAAATTGTTGGTGGCAAACTTTATTTTTATTGTGACAAAATACAGTTCATTGCACAGCATAGTAAAATGTGTTAAAAGAGTTTTAGTTTGTTGTATGTGTTGTCAATAATGAAGGTACGTTACTTTCGAAATCACATTATGTTTTCACAATAAACAGACTTCAACACCATCCTGTACGGAAATCACAGGTCATATCATTACGACGTTGACATCCAATCATCAAACAAGATGATCCGCATAGTTACTTAAAAAAAAAAAAACTTCACCGGTACTGCTTAAAAGTAAAGTAAAGTAGCAGCCTTTAAGTGCCCACTGCTGGGCAAAGGCCTCCTTCTCAAATAAGAGTATCAGAAAGGGTTTAGGAGCCGGGAATGGCCCGCCACGATGCTCCAGTACGGGTTGGCGGGCTTCACATATCCTCGAAATAATATTTTTTTTTATTATTTCTCAGACATGCAGGTTTCCTCACGTTGTTTTCCTTCACCGCTGAGCACGTGGTGAATTCAGCACTTACAATTGCTGTTACAAATTTTAGTGGTGCCGGCACCGGGGATCGAACCCAGGTCACTCGCGCCCTATGAAACTAAAGTGAGCGTCCTGACCACTAGGCTACCACGGTACTGATTACGTTTATTAATGAATTATTAATATTCGAGCGCATAGTGAAATCGTTACCGGGAATTAAACAAATCATTGCGATATTAAAAACCCATTGAAACTAATCAAATAGTATAAAATGAACAGTCCATTTTCGAATTGCATCCTATACAAACAAGTCCAAGGATTCCTTGCGTCATTGTGGTTACCCTCTCCCCCCCCCCCCACCGCGGCGGTCCGCCGGCGACATTGCTGCAGCTAGTGTGGTGCTGCGCGGGATACGGCTCGAAAGTGCTTTCGGTTAAGTGCCCGTTAAATGTGGCAGTGAACAGTTTAGTAACAACAGGCCACCACTGTGTATCATTAGGTATTTCATTTAAACAAATAATTATGTAGTACTACGTGGATGAATTCGAAGAGTTAGGATGTTGCCATATTGTTAATTCAACTGAATTTTAATATTTGATTTATGAATCCTACATTATATCACTACCGTATCTACTAGTTGTCGTTGTAAAGTTAATGAAAACTTAAGTTTGTTATAAGTTTACATTTTTTAATTGTTTTAAACACCTCTGTGATTTGCATAGCTCTATATTAACGATTAATTATAGTATACGATATCCGCATCTAAGTCTTTTATGTTTCACATTTATTACTGTCTTTAAACATAACTCGCGTACCAGTGAAGGTGTCCGATTTTCTAACAAAGCAATGTCGTCAATAATCTACATAGAAAATGTAAAGTCTCAACATATGTCTGCCTGTTTATTTGTTATTTCAAAGCATCTTATTATTTTGATATGTGTATGAAACATTAAAATTTCGCGTTCGCTGATTACCCCCTTCTCGATAAAGGAAGCTTAGCCTAATGGTTGACTGGGAGAGAATGCCTCTAGGCATTAAGTCCGCCATATGTACGAATTAGTGCATAAATTATTTCCACTACTGCTACAAAACGCTCTTATTTTAAAATTGAGCCGTTGATTCTAAATTGTCCATTTCGACATCTCCTCATGACAGTACGTACACAATGCAGGGCTGGCTGAAGGTTCATTAACTTTTTTCAATCCATTTTATACCAGAGCTTTAGAACAACGTAACAAGTTCACCGCCTACCGTCGTTTTAGAGTTCAAACTTGACGGCTCGGTGGCGTAGTGGTTAAGCGTTTAGCTGCGGCGCTGCGGGTCGCGGGTTCGATTCCCGGGGACTAGTATCTGTATGGACTACAAATAATAGTTCCCGGTCTGGGTGTTTGTCCATGTGTAATTCGTGTATGTAAACTGCCTCCGCGACACAGGAGAAATTCCTACAGCGGAAGGTAACGTTTTTTTAAAAAAATGAAAAAAAAAAAAAAAACAAACCAAACAAGACAAACGTTCAGAAAATTCATACCTTTTCCTAAAATGTACCTATGTAGCTATTCCTAATCCGGATGCTGATATCCTCACCGCTATAATCCATAAGTTTAAAAATACAAAAAAAATTACAGACGGATTAGGATTTTTTTTTATGGTAAAAGGCGGCAAACACCTGAGGCGACTGGTGTATTGCCGGCCTTTAAGGGTATTTCGGAGATGGAGGAGAGGATGATGGGAAAGGCGAGTGGGCCTCCGGTTACCTCACTCAGCAAACGAAACGCAGAAGCACAAGCACAAGATGCCTCTACTTCACGGGCGTGGTGCCGACCCGGCCCCGTGGTCCATTCGAGCAGCAGCCAAAGCCGTCGCTTGGCTCTGCCACGCATAAAAAGGATGTCAAGTTTTTGATCGTTGTTTAATTGATAATTAGCGAAACGCTCAGCATGGATAAATCTATAATAAATTTAAACTAAACATGAGTATGTTTAATATATAAATCTTCCTGATCCTATTATCTAAACTGTGATGCGAACTGCATTAAAATCCACTCAGAAGTTTAAAAATTACAAGGGAATGCACAGACAAAAGCGAATCGCGAGTTTTTTTTTTTAATATTTTAAAAAGATTAGCCTCCCTGTAGATACCGACCGTGTGACGTGATGGCCTTGGTGTATATATATTTGTCAGCTCAGTGAAGTAGAATGTCCACAAAATACTGTAAATTTTATTTACAAAGTTTCCACAGACGCCTTAAACGATGTCCGATATAAAGCGTACGTTATATATAAACGTTTTGTTGCACAATTCGTGGGGGGATCGATCGGAGTGTCCGCCCCGATTTCTACTCATACAGGACGGCGGCCGAGGACGAGGTAGACCCTGATAATGTACAGCACCGTCGTTGTACCTGTTCGGTTGAAGCGGTTGATTAATCAAAGTGAAATATCAGGTTCGAATCACGCGCGGTATGATATTTTTTAATTGGTCACAGATAACAGTAGACATTATTCTGTCATGGCACCATAGAGGCACGATATGTCTGTAAATGCATCAATGTCACTGAATAAGTTTCCGAGTGAAGCATCGTTTTCATCGCTTCGCAAATATATTTCAATCCTATGAATAAATAAATGATGAAATATTGTAAATAATGTAATAAGAATATTATAACATAATTAATAAATGAACAAACAAACTCTCACAACCGTTTTACCAAATTCTACGGTGGTCAGATCTATAGACACATTTTAGTTCTTTCAATCCCTTTTTCACCCGAGCTTACTTTCGACAACGTGACAGGTGTTGAGCCTGCCGCTTTGTTGGTGACGATATGACTGCCAACGATACAGATCGTACATGTTTCGAAAACATTCATTGGTACGAGCCTTCCTCGTGGGGGATCGAACTGGAGTCTCCCGATTCGCAGATAGATCCTCTAACCAATCGGTAATCGTGGCTCCATAAACTGACATGAATTATAACATAATACGCCATTAAAAATTGCGTGTGTTCAAATTGTCAAAAAAACAAAATGGCGGTTAGAGCTAAAGCTATTATGGAGAGGTAACGCGCATTTATTTAGATTTTCGTATATCTATAATATTTTTAGTTCTTTAAATTATTAAATTATTTCGTCTCGTGATTAGGTGGCAGTTCCCCTGACCACACGGCTATCATGTTGCTGTATCCCATCGGGGTTCACGTTGCAATGGATTTATTCCGAAGATCTTGGTCTCGAAAGTTTGTGTGAAACGGCGTTACAAATAAACGATATTAAGCTCAACAATCAGCACGCCTTCCAGGGAGTTCCAGGGAATATTTTTCTCTCTATTTAACTCGCCCGTTTTATAACCAAAATCTTTATTAATACTATAATTGTCTACCTCATGCCTTTGTTGTAATTTCTTTTCTCATTTTTTTGTCCCAATTAATTCAGATTCGAATAGGGTACTATCCCAGATAAATTGTGGGTCGATTCCCAGTAAGATACTAAGTTCTTTTCTTAATTAACGTAAAGTATGTAACAATAACACATATCCTCGTCTGCATTGGAGGAAGGCCGATGATATTGCAATCAAATAAATGGAGGCAAATCGCATGCATTTGCACAAAAGCGAGCTCTCTTTCTTTCTGAGAAGTTAACGAATATATTTTACCTTAGCTTTACGATTAGCTTCAGTCAACGGTGAGCCTTTAAAATCATTGCCTGCGTGTCTGAGAAATAATAAAAAAAAATATTATTTCGTGGACATGTGAAGTCCGCCAACTCGCACTAGAGTAGCGTCGCGGATCCTTCCCGGCTCCAAAACCCTCTCAGATATTTGAGGTCTTTGCCGAACAGTGGGGGCATATACATGGGTTGCTCCTATTTTAATTTACATGGCACTCTTTGTTCAACATTTTCTAACCTTTCTCCAGTAAGTAAGCAGGAGATCAAAATTGTTATAAAAACTCTATAGAGTATTGGCTGACATAAATCTTTTACAGAATCGGGCAATGCCAACCGAATTGGCGTAAATGCAAGAACCTAACCGTACGGGCAAAAACAGCGCGGCTCGAGTTATTTGGAGCTTCCTGAAAGACTTCTTCCAGCTGTACTTCAAGTTCGCTATTTACGCTGTCGCCATTTATATACTGTTCTACTATTACGATTATTACTTCGGGTAGTATAAGCAGGATCTATTAGTGTTGTAGAGACGGCGATGTGAAGTGTCGCAAGTGTGAACATTGGTGAAGAAAACTTTTTGAGTGTCAAGTTTGAGAAGCGGGAGGCGGGCAACACTGATCCCAACGAGGCGTTTAGGTGAGTGTTGGATTTTTAAATGAGATATTTTTTTCGGATTGTACATATTGTTTTTATATTAAGAAAGAATACCATAGAATATAGATTATGGAGTGTTATATAAGTACTAAATGTCTGTGAAAAATTGTGTCAAAGTTAAATTAATTTATTGGTTTTACGAAAACAGCTCTAACGGTTTGAATGAATTTTTGTATATAGATTATTAGTATTTTGGGCAATAATTGACCCTTTTCCAAAATGAATTGATACTTCAGACCCTCAGACCACAGCCACATTACTTTTAAAATCCTATCTCTAGTTTATTTCCTATTGACACAAAATACTTGACAATTTAAAAACTTTGCAGTTGGTTAAGTGACTAAACTTGACATCATTTTCACATCAAAATTTAACAAAATAAATAAACGACATAACATTCAGTAAATATCAAGTGTAATTAATAATTATTAATACAAATAACGTAAAAAAAACGTAAAAATACAACAACATACTCAAATATTAGTCATTCTTATAACAAGTTGGTACACGTAACATAACTTATACAGTATCTTGAAAGTTTCAAATAAGAACTTGTGTTAATTAACAGGGGTCGATTGTTAGACCTCGTCGACCGCCAGTTTTCGTTTATGTCGACCCCTGGCAAACCGAAGAGACCACAATGGGAAAGTCTGATCTATATTAAACTAGTTTTCATAGGGCAATAAAAAGTATTGATTAAAATTGGTAATAACGCCATCTCTTAGAATATTGAGGTACCAGTATGTTCAGAATAAGGCTTATCGTTAGTAACTTCATTAGGTCCGATTACATTAAAGGACGCCAAGTACTTCTCCCGGGTACTGTATGCTAAGTGATATGAAGTGTAAAGTGATTGTCGCAAACATCTATCAAGAAACAAGGAAGACATCAGTGGAATCCATCAGCAAATCTATGTTAATTACATAAGTCTAGGCTATGATGAACTGGCTGTCGGGTTATATTTATTATTTGAAATATCAACGTGGTCGTTTGAAAACACTCGAGGTTATTACGTAACGTAACTTGCGACAACCACCGACTTCCGATTTACCTTACTTTAACATCTCAGAAACAGTTCACTGCAGGACGTACGCCTCTCACATGAAGAGGATTTGCCTTAACCATCTCGCACCTTTGACGCTGCTGTCCGTCATCGTACTGCTTCGTTTTAGTCAAGTATATTTCAAAATGGCTGTCCTGCTATCTCTCGGTATCTATTAGTGTTTCCAGGGCTTTTCCCTTAATCGCCTTCTACCACAACCACGGGAAGAAAGAGGGTGGCAAATTCTTACGCTGATACCACAGTGCTAAGAGTGTTAAATGTGCAATAAAAGTGCATTTCTCACACATATAATAGTGTTCTCCAAGTTGTTTGGCTTTAATATCTAAAGCTAATAGACGAATGGCGCGAATTTTTAATGTTCCACATGATTCTAGTAGTAGTATAGGTTATGTTTTAATGTGAAAGTTTGTTTGTCAGTCGTTATGTAAAAGATCAAACTGATGTACAACATTTATAATCACGCGGGCAAAGCCGCCGGTAGCCGCCAGTTAATATGAATTTGGTCAGGCTAGCTAACAGAGAAAAGGAAAAGAATGAAAAAAAAAGTTTATTCGTTTACAACACAATACCGATTATATGAAGCGTGAATCAAATAATGATTAACTTTTTAATTTTGTTTTTTGATATAAAACTTGAGATAAGTTAGGTAACTTTTTAGCAGAGCTTTTTAAAAGCTCTAGTGCGTTTCGTAAGTCACGAATTTTAATAAAATTTATTGTACCTGGTGTAGAATGTTGGAGTTTTAGTGCACGAAAGTTTATATCTTCATAAATCTTTGTATTGTCAAGAAATCTGCTGGCACCGCTAACGCCAATCGTAATGAAGTTATATTTAATGCCAGGAGATTAGATAAATTGCCAGAGGAAGAGGTATCTGTTATTGAGCGTTACGTATTACTTACAACGCATTGTATAAACGCTAATAACTGTTTGATTTATTATTTGATAGTATACGTTAGTTAGTACACGGTTAAAGCCGTGGTTGCCTAGCGATCAGAGCGCTTATTTTAGTTTCATAGAGCGCGAGTGACCCGGGTTCGATCCCCGGTTTGATGCCGGCACCGCTAAAATAGTTAATAGCAATTTAAGTGCTGTATTTACCATATACATGGCGGCGAAGGAAAACATCGTGAGGTAACCTGCATGTCTGAGAAATAATAAAAAATATTATTTCAAGGATACGTGAAGCCCGCCAGGGTTGGCTGAAGCAGCGTCCGGCTCTAAAACCTTCACAGATATTTGAGAAGAAGGCTTTGCCCACCCGTGAGCACTTTACTTTACTACAAGGGTTGAAATAGATCGATTTATAGACAATTTGATTAACGTGGAAAACCTTGGGAGATAGTTGAAGCGTTCGAAATGCGGTCGACATCTATGCGTTGTGTAATAACTCTGTACATAAAATTTAATTCTAATAATAATTGATTATAAAACTTGCAACTATCTATAAAATAAAAATGCCAATAAAATGTAAAAGCGTCTATTTTAGAGACGTGATCGTTAGGTAACGCTGACCTGCGTCTACGAATCGATGCCAATGCAATTCGATTCATTTTATCGATTTACAATTGTCGCTTAAGGTGGCTTCACGTTAGCGGGGAAGGAAAGATCAGAAGCATAGGAAGCCCTAAAACTTTGTCGAGATTCTGTACAACATGGATCCTCATTGATATGTTTACGACAGGTTCTATCACCCGGAGAGGCGTATAGTGAAATTAGACAACGTTGATTTTTTTCGTAAATTTTAGTTTTTTTTTTTAAATTGAAAATTTAATAAAATGCTTTCATAGAGCTCCGTATTTCTCTTCGAATGAATCACGTGACTGGATTTGTAACTTGTGGAGCGGTGCAATTAAGTAATAACTTGTCGAGTCGTAAATTTTGCCTGTCAACTTTAAAACCCCGGAAACTGTTTCAACCCAAACAATAAATAAAACTGAAACAAAAAGCGTCAAATACACTATTGAACAGTAAAGTGTGAACTTGTTTTTGGCGATTGTCAGAACACAACTCCTGGTCAAAATGACGGAACTCCCGGTCAAAATGACGGGTAATATATGTATGTTTGATACGCGTAAAGTTGGTACCGGTTTGAGGTTACAGCTTTATTTTATTTCACTGTGAAATGTCAAGCAGAAACGAAAGGCCGTTCAAAATCTCAAGAACGTTCCAATATACATAGAGTTAAGAATATACTACAGTGTATTCTTTACTCTATATACATTAGACGATTGACGACCCGATTGCCTAGTCGGTAATGACACCGCCTTCGGAACTGTGGTCTGCGGGTTCGAAACCCGCTTTTGTATAGTGATTAATTATCTGTGAAAATAAATGACATTAAATTAATCCTTTATTACTCGACGTAATAAAAATATTTTCATTTATCTATTGTCAAATATTATTATTATTATTATTTTTACAATATACCACCGTTTCTTAACGAGGCTCCTCTGACGGAGAAGAAACAGGCGAAAGAAACTACTTAAGTACTAAAGTAACTGCTTTTATTCAATAATTATAATCCATATCCTAGAACAAAAGTTACCTGTGGGACCAGCTAACTGAGCAATTAAACAAAAGCATGCCACAAAAACACAGTGACCCACTAAATTCATCACAAGTGCACTGCAAAGTTGTTAAGTTGTATTTCTGGGGTTGGTTGGTATATATAAATAAGCATACATAAATAAAATACATTACAATTAAAATACTGATAAACTAAACAATAACCCAACCTGACGGAGGCCCTCGGCAGGGGAGACCAGACGGCCGAGGGTTAGGGGGAAAGGGAAAGAAACGGGGGGACGATGCGAGCGGTATCGAGGAGCACCGCCTTCTGCATTCGAGCTCGGAGCGGTCCGTCACGGAGTCCCGGCCGCCTCAGATGTTCCGAGAGGCTGACTGGGATTAACCCATTCGCAGAGACGACGACAGGAATAATCTCGCTCGGCACACCACGTGAGCCAGGTCCAAATATTTTGTCTTTTTTTTATTTTATGGGGTAATTTACATATATACTCGTCTGGGTGGGTGGTATATATAAATGTGCATATTTATTATAACCATATTTAAACTTTTAGTACGTTTTCTTTTGTATATCTTATCTCCGCTCAGTTACCAAGACACAGGTTGTCCCAGTTGGGGACAGGACTACGTGGGTGATTGTCCGATATATTATTATTATTACATATGTATATAAACGTGGTAGAGCCAAGCGGCGGCATTTGCTGCTGCTTGAATGGGCCGGCTCGACCGGATTGGTATCGAGGTCTCACAGATTACCGGTTTGAAGTAGAGGCGTCTTATACTTCTGAGTTACGTTCGGTGAGTGAGGTATCCGGAGACTCACTCCCCCTCCCCCATCCTCCTCCTCATTCTTCCTTCCATCGCCCAAATACCCTTAAGGGCCAGCGACGCACTTGTAGCACCTCTGGTGTTGCAGATGTACGTGGGCGACGGTAATCACTTACCATCAGGTGAACCCTCTGCTCGTTTGCCGCCTTGCCCATAAAAAATATAACATTAAACAGATGTGTCTACTCTTTGATGATATTTAGTAGGATTTATTTATAACTTTATTAAACTGTCTCTCTGTTTAAATTTCGTTTGTGGGGGGTAGGGTGCGAGGAAATTTGGCGGATTGCACATTCGACATGTTCATATTCTCGCAGGTTCTTGTTAAGCTCGCTGGTTTCCTCACTAGGTTTTCCTTCGCCCAGTGCATGGTAACTTCAGGGGCGAGGACTCCCAATGCAGTGCCTATTAGCTGCAGTAGTCACCTTCCATAAGGCGAACTTTACAGCCGAATCCAATTAAAAAAATAGTGAATGAAGAATTAATTTTTTAATTTCACTTTCACTTATCTATAGCTTCGTAAGTCTGTACAATAAGTATCGAGCAACTAGTCGACCTTGGTTGTTACTGCGTCCACTTGCACGAGGCCGGTCCGAACGCGCGCAGACTCACGAATTGTGCGACCCGGACAACATAATTACACTGTATGTGCGCAAAGAACAAAGGACACGGATTCTTTATAATTAGGGTGTTAATAGATTGTTTCTGACATCTTTTTACTACCAGGAGTCTCTGGCACTTTCTTTTCGAAAGGCTGATGATACTGTTAGATCAGTCACTTTTAGGCCTCACCAGGAACGCGACAGCAAAAGTGGGCATACATTGGGCACGCTGGGCAGGGATTGGTGAGAGTTGTGCCGATACCATCGCACTGGGTATGATGATCTCCATCACTGGTCTGTGGGATTCGGGTTCGATCACTCGGCCGCCAGAGTCTCGATCGTTAATCAGCAGGGTGCTGTGGCACCACGTGCTGGTGAGGTTGACATTTAAAGAAATGCTTGTATCTTCCACCGTATTCCTCAACCCAAGGGTAACGGGTAACTGGAACTCATTGCTTAGGAGTAGCCTGGGTAGATACCACACTCATACCCATTTCTGCCATCAATCACCACTGTAACTACTGATGTGATTTGGTTAGAAAAGTATAGAGAGCCAGTATAATTGTGGCATGACCTATAGCATCATAGTCCTCGAGGGTGACACTGCATCTGTGCGTCACAACCGTGGTAGAGCCAAGCGGCGGCTTTAACTGCTCTTCGAATGGGAATGGCGAAAGAAGTAGAGGCATCTTGTGCTTCTGTGTTTCGTTCGGTAAGTGGGGTAACCGGAGGCCCCTAAATCGTCCCCGAACCCCAAATACCCTTAAAAGCCGGCAACGCATCTGCAGCTCCTCTGCTGTTGCAGGTGTACGTGGGTAATCACTTAACATCGGTCGAGCCGGTTGACAGTTAAGTAATTTGTCCCAAGAAAAAAAATTTACTGGCAACAGTTATTAGTGCCACTTACCATAAGAAGAACGGCTCAGTAGTCTCGTATATAAAATAATTAATAAAGAAATTAGTTAAGTGTGGGGCAATTCCACACCGGTCACGCAACTTGATTTATTTAGTCTTATAAATATTCAAACATTTCATATTATGTCGACTATTTTCGTTCTAGAATTTTTCACAACACGTCCTGAATAATAGATGTAAGAAAATCAGTTTCTAATAATACCCGCACGATGAATCAGACATTTTGTTAATTGGTCTGCAATTTTTAATCAAATAACACATCCATTATGCAGCCAATTGAGCGTCATCGGATATGATGGTCTTCGTTTTCAATTATTAAGTTACATAAAGTTATGCAGGCTTTATCTCATATCAATCTCGCGGACAATGACTACAGATCAGCGAAATTGTAAAGATTACGTCATAGAGCTTGTTGTACGGTGGCATCCGCGGATAAGGCACATCTCTCTACATTTTAATTGTAAAATAGAATTTTAAGCGGTAAATTTAAGTGATAAAAGTAAAGTAGCAAGCTCTAAATGCCCACAGCTGGGTAAATGCCTCCTCCTCAAATATCTGAAAGGGTTATGGCCCGTCGCTCACTGTTGTCTTCCGGCTCGAAGAGTCTAGAATGGCGTGGCATTGAATCAACGGGCAGCTTTTGAAAACGGCTTTTTAACAGCAACGAATTAACTATTACTTAAAAACTTTCCAAAAAAAAAAAAAGCGAATGCAATGTTCGTGTACATCATTGACCAACGAATTGTGTCAAAAGCTCAACTAAAATAAAGCTTAGCTTTTCCGTTGAAACGTATTGTCAAGCAGAAGCGAAAAGTGGGTTACGGAAGGACATTTGGCTTCGCTGGGTACTGCCAAATAGAAATCCGTCATCTCTGCTTACACCTATGAGACTCTTAATTGATGTGAAGGTATCCTATATCACATTCCAATAGCTAATTCTATGTCTCTACCGAGTTTCACTCAGAGTTTCGAGACATACAAACATTTTACATTCGTTATAGTCTACCTAAATAAAATAAAACATAATCTATTGTACTTCTACAATCATTAAGAACAGTTTAAAAAACGTCGCACCGAAATCCGAGAAACTTTTGAGATTAATCTGTTCTAACGTACTTTCGTACATGCATAAAAGTAGGAGCCTGGAAGTGCCCACAGCTTGGAAAAGGCCTCGTTTTCAAATATCTGACAGGCTTTTGGAACCGGGAAGACCCGCCACGCTGCCCCAGTGCGTGTTGGCGGGCTTCACGTATCCTCGAAAGAATACTTTTTAATTGTTTCTCAGTTTTGTGGGTTTCCTCACGATGTTTTCCTTCACCGCCGAGCACGTGTTGAATACAGCACTTAAAATAGCTATTAACGATTTGAGTAGTGCTGACACCTGGAACCCAGGTCACACGCGCTCTATGAAACTAACCCTGATAACTAGGCTACCGTGACTCTAATATTTAATATTTACATACAGACACACATAAAAAGATGTTAATAATAATATATTGAAATAGATATAGCAACACCTTGAAATAGATGTCACTGGGCTGGAGCTAGCGGTTCATGAATAATATGCACATTTCTTAACGAATTCTGTCCTAGATTCGTTTAAGCTGTTACATAAAATTAGCTATTTTTCTCGTCCGTCCGTCTCACTTTCCGTCGCTGCACTTTCAAGGCAACAAGTTTTGTTAAATCGGCACATGGTAATATTGTACACATAATTATATACGAGTTGCGTAAGAATTTACGATTGACATTTTAAACTAAACAAACTGTGGATATGGCAACCAACAGTTACGCGATCCAGTGGACAATACTGAGTAGCTGTTAGGTAAAGATTTATTTAAGTGACCGGGGATTTAATCTTTTTCCGTGGCCGCCGGCGCTGGTGGGGTTGAAGATGTGTACGAGAGCGTTCCTGTTACCCTGCGATATGGTGTTTTAGTCGGCGCAAGCGCACCATTTCCCCGGTTTTTGGGAGCAAACGATTTTTTGATAAAAATTTATGGAGTAGGGTATATATAACATATGTTGTATGATCATTTAGTTGTATGTTAGTGTATATAAATATAATATGCAATTATACAGCTAAGTTCAGACTGGAGACGAGTCGGTACATATGGTCAATATACATATTGGCATTCTCATGTAATTAATCAAGTATTGCTAATAATGCCTACGGAACCAGAAGGGAGGTAATAATATTTAATGTTGCATTTTCTGTGTGGCATCTGCGTAAGAATCGTGTTCATCATCATCATTTCAGCCTATCACAAGTCCACAGCTTAACACAGGCCTCCTCCAGAGATTACAGCTACAAATCCTACATCCGTCGACTTCCCGCAACACTATGCAATTCGTCACTCCATCTTGTGGGGTCGTCCCACACCGCGTCTGCCTGCACGCGGCTGCCACTCGAGAACCTTTCTTCCCTAACGCTTGTCGGTCTGCGCGCTACGTGACCGGCCCATCGCCACTTCAGCTCGCCGATCCTTGCGGCTATGTCGGTTACCCTGGTTCCGCTGCGGATATCATCGTATTATTGCAGCCCTAATCATTTTCAATATTTTCTTCTGTTTTAAACTCCCGTTATCCCGAATTCATTCATAGCTTGGCTAACCTAATCATATTTTGCGTTTTGACATGTTGAGTTGTAAATTGTTGTGTTGAAGACCCACTGCCGCTCGACCTCTTTACCTACTTTGTTCAAATAGTTAGAATAAATTAGGAACCCAATGCGGTAATATTTTCGTGACACTTTATCATTTATCTATCTTTTATATTATATGTTATCTCACTGAATCGCGAGAGTGTGAGTGCGTATCTTTGTGTGTGTAAAGGTGTAAAGAGGTGGAAGTAAAGAGAGAGAGAGAGAGGAGAATATATAATATTACAAATTTATCATTTATATTAATTAATTTCTAAGTCTTTACTCACGCAAAGTGCGTAGGTATGTAAACTTAAAAAAATATGTTTTATTATGTTTTGTTTTTTTCATAAAATTAAATGATAGGGAATTTGTTTGAATTTAAGTGCGTTTTTATTGCTACGTTTAGTCTTGATTTTATAATTTTACCAACCATTTAAATAAAGTCAGCAAAAAAATTGAATTGTTAGATATTCTTTACGTCATGGAGCGACGTCATTTGACGGCAAATGAAATGCAAAGAGCTGTATGTTGCAAGCGAGAAGTAATCAATCTCAGGTATCTCGGCATTTTGGCATTCATAGAAGTGTTATTTGTCGTCTTTGGCAGCGCTACAATAACACAAGGGAACCCGCTGAACAGCATTCAGGCCGTAAAAGGACTATAACCACTCGGCAAGACCGGTACATACAACTGACTGCAAGACGCCGGCCGATGTTAACCGCTCGAGAGATCAGTTTGAGGCTACAAAATTCAAACGGTGATGATGTAAGTCCCCAAACTGTGCGAAGTCGACTGCATGAGTGCGGCCTACGAGCATGTTGCTTAGACTTGTTTGATGTGTGTTTATATTAATTATAAAAAGACGTAACTGTATTTCGTTGTGCAGGCTAATCTTCAAATCCCCGTGACCCATTTTGATCGATTTTTTTTTAGATATGTCTTTTATTATTATGACATAGGCTATTTTTTTTAATTTATTTATGTACACACAAAATGACATGAAAAGATTAAAACATAGTATTTGTACGAAGGCACTACTTATTCGGTATATTGACATTTCTTAATTTTTAGCCCGGACAACGATGGATACAAGAGCTGGTTAATAATAAACCAAATTTTTAATTTCTAACTGCTTATTGTGGGGCCATAGGCTAACAACGAAACTGTTTTAAAGACGTTTAAATATTACAGGAATTGTATGATTGTAAACAAAATTCAATTAAGTACATATTTGACATACCTGGAAGGGACAAAAAAAATTAAAAAGATGGGATATTCCATCCAGAATATCTCACTAAGGATCGTGCTGTAATAGTCACTTGTGAATAAATCGTTTTCACTGCTGGTGACAGACAGGAAACAGCTGGAGTCGTACTGAAAAAAAAAACAAAAATAATTTATTTCAGATAGTTATTTAAACATCTGTAAAATTCTTATTTCTATTTGCAATCACGACGTCTCACAAATCATTAAGACTAACGATTTATCTTTAAATGCCAAAGGTTACTTTGAAGCTAAATAACACGTAACCTGTTATTAATATGCTATAATCATCTTGAGGCTGTCTCAACCGGGGTAGAACCACGCCTTCGCTGAATACCGGCGTGAAGTATAATCTTGAGCTTTTGCGTTTCGTTCGGAGAGTGCTTTAACAGGAGGCCCTCTCCCCCCTCCCTCCCTCTTCGACCTAAGTGGTAATTTCCAACTTCGGGTTGCCAACATTTATGCAAACACAAGACAAATGCTCAACTATGTCTGATAGTGGAGGAAATCTTTTCAACATGTGGCGTAGCCCTGGATAGCACTCCAGAACTCGAACGCTGACGTAGGCGAGTAGTTCCGGGTCTTTGCTGTATGCATTACAATTAACGAAATATACAGCATCGTGCGAACGCAAGGTACATCATCGAGATTTTAAAGATTACTATAAAACAAGAAACATGTTATAAAACAAGTTAAACTATTTTTATAACAACTAATGCCAATAATAAAGAAATAAAACAATCATGTTTACATCTGTGGAATGATATCTATCTAAGTTCAAATAAACAAGTCATAGATTTTATGGTGTTTGAGTCTGTAAAATGCATTTTAGACGCCATTTTATACTAACTTATTCCAGACACAGCGCTGTAAAATACATATCGTCGATCTTTAGTTTTTCCATTGTTTGACGTCGACACGTTTTGTATGCAGAGTGTTGGATTTCTCAGAAGCCTTTGTTTGGTTATATTAAAATTCAATTTTATTATATTCGTTGCCGGCAGACTTGGATAGGAAAGGTCATGTAGTGTCAGGAACGTACGAACGACGTGAAAGTACATTTTGGTCATTGGATCGACTTATAAAAATTATATAACATCATGTTAACTAAATGTATTGAAACTGTTATTAGAACTACTTGAACTTTGGACTTGGCAAAGCCAAGCGGTAGCTTAGACAATTGCTCGAATGTGCCGGCTCGACCGGGATAGCACCACGACCTCGCAGAGTACCGGCGTGAAGTAGAGGCATCTTGTGCTTCTGCGTTTCGTTCGGCGAGTGAGGTGACCGGATGCCCACTCCCCCCTCCTCCTCCTCCCACCCATCCTCCACATATCCTTAAAAGCCGTCAACGCACCTGCAGCTCCTCCGGTGTTGCAGGTGTACGTGACCGACGGTAATCGTTTACCATCAGGTAAGGGAACAATAAAAATTAGCAAAGAACTTCGAAGCTCTCATGTGTTTCAAAATCTCCATCGATTCGCAAAATATGACCGTCAATTTCTACAATTTACCAGTAGCCAGCGGATTTCGATTTCTACACGTCAGGTCTTCCTTTCGTCCCGATTGCCAAGTGGTTAGAGGATCTATCTTCGAATCCCGAGTTTGAATTCCTATGTAGAGGACGAAGCAATGAGATTTTCGAAACTTTTTATATGATTTCTATCGTTGGCGTAAACAGAGAGACCGGCTCCATCACAAGACACTCTGTTCTAAACAAACTCCGGGTCGAAATGACTGAAATAAATTTCCCATCCCAGTGTTGGGTCGCGAGAGCTTTGATGGGTTAAGCAACGTATTATGGTATCGACTGACAGTTGTTTATTCTGTTATCGAAATGTTCGACCTCGACGTTAGGCAGTGATCATCTCAAAACTGCCGATTAATGAAAGGTCAGACCTCTTCTTGTAACGGATCCGCGAATTGCAACAGAGCCTCGCTTAGGTTATGTTTGTTCACGAATTGAGGTCGGAGTGTTTCAAAATATTGACTCGTTGCGATTGGAACTTTAGGCGTTGGTCATATCGAAAATTCTAATTTCCGTTTACTGTGTTCACCAACTTACTGAATGTTGTTGAATTAATGTGCGGCAAGAGGCTTTTCAGTTATATCGTGGGTACAGAAACGCGTGCTGCACGACCTCAACATACAGCGTAGGTCGGACCGAAATTAATAAATAACAAATATCGACGAGCGCGAGAACATCTGTGATAATTATATTTAAGAATGATGATGTCTATTTGTGGGTGAACGGAATATGATTGAAATGCAGTAGGCAGTCAATGTGAACTAACGTTTCGTGTTATTATATTTTAACTGATATGTTTCTATTTAAATAAATTGCACAGATATACATAAAAATAATAAGAAAAGGTTTTCGTCCGATCTCTATGTATTAATCTATATATATTAATAAATAAAAGCTAAAGGCAGCCCGTGTTAACTATGACATCTGGACGTCCAACACCTCAGTCCCCCCGTCATCAAAGCTTCTGTAAAGTATTGGAAACGTCTGAAATATAAAAACGAAATTAACACGATAAAATCCGTAAATAATAGTTTCATTTCAAATACAGAATTACTTTTTTAAAACCCACTTTGTGATTATAGCCACGGATCCTGAGATAAAATCAAATGTTTGTGAAAAACACAAATCATTGGTTTCCTTAAATTCCCTTTAAACCTTTTGTCTATTGGAAAGAGATAAATGGCATGTACGAACTCGCAATCGAACAATAAGTAATGACGTTACACATTATACCTATTCATTAAATTGTTAACGGTAAAACACCAGAACGTGACCCATCACAATGCAACAGACAGACAGAGGATCGCAGGAAGTGTTTTAACATTTGCTAAAGGGAAAGTTACAGCTTAAGACTGTAACACGTAGCGGGCTACAGGTCTAAGTATGTAGCAACTTGAACAGTTCGTGAGAAACATCTGTCGGTTGTTACTGATATAGTTAAATGAAAGTGTGGTATAACGCTCTTACACTTACCGTCATGGGTACAAATTTTGGTATTATCAAGAAATCAACCCCATGGGCCGTGATATATCAGACACGTACCGTAACCACTGGACAGTCTATTAAGACTCTAAAATGTGGTATCGGCGTAAGAATCTGCTTACCCTTTTCTTCCCGTGTGTGTCGTAAGACAGAAAAGAAAGGCTACCGACAGATGGCAGGATAACCACCTCCAAAATACCAGATCAAAATTAAGCAAACACATGATGACAGCATCGTCTACGGTGCGAGCTATCTGGTACTGTAACGTTATGACCTGCAGCGTACTATTTTTAGGCTGAGGTTTTAAGCGTGGTAGAGCCAAGCGGCGGCTTTAGCTGCTGCTCGAATGGGCCGGCTCGACCGGGTTGATACCACGGCCTCGCAGAATACCGGCGTGAAGTAGAGGCATCTTGTGCTTCTGCGTTTCGTTCGGTGAGTGAGGTAACCGGAGGCCCACATCCCTCCCTATTCCCCTCCTCTTCCCTCCCATCTCCCAAATATCCTTAAAGACCAACAACGCACCTGCAGCCATCTATGGTGTTGCAGATGTATGTGGGCGACGGTAATCACTTACCATCAGGTGAACCGCTTGCTCGTTTGCCGTCTTTTCCATAATAAAAAAAAGAAGTAATTCTGTACTATGTCAATCCGAAAACTCTTCAAGGTCAAGTTTATGGTCGGTGACTCCATTAAATGTTACATCGTGTCAAAATCTAGTAGGCTAATGGGTAAGCTATTTATCTGAATAAGGTTCTAATGATTACTCAGCATTATTAAGCGACACACGTTTATCGCACCGTATAAATGACTGCTATACCGTTAACTGACTTCAAAAGGGACGTCACGGCCGGGTAGACGATGCGCTCGAAGGCTGGCATTTTAATGATTCCAATTGGAAAGAATTGCAGAACGACGAGGTGCTCGTTAACTGGCTGCATGCGATGTCATTGATATTCAATAGGAACTTGGTTACAGTACAAGTGCTTCTTTTTTTTATGAATAAGTGGCAAACGAGCAGGCAGCTGGCCTGATGATAAGTGATTACCGTCCCCCGCGGACTACAGCCACACAAGAGGGGCTGCAGGTGCATGATCGGTACATTTAGATGTTCGGGGACCCCTCCGGTCACGTTCACTAGCCGATTTAAATGCAGAAGCACATGGTGTCGCTAATTCACGCCGGTATACCCTGATCTAGACGGAATAAAAGCACTTGTTTATTAGGAAACGCTAAAGATAAACAACTTAACTAGCTGAAATATATCGCAATAGCCATCGTATTGGACAGTAGTTCAGGGATCTCACCACAGCGGTGATGTCGTAGGATCACGTTATCTTTGAGTTGGTGAATTTAAACACGGACAGCGGACGTCGGCGCGCTGTGAGGTCTTCGACCTGAATCTTCTCGGCATAGTGAATTACTAGTCACATTTTGGTCACATTTTGGTCACATATAATCAATACAATTGGTCCTTCACTGCAGGCCGTATGAGGAAGCTGAAAGTTGCTCAGCGCGCTATGGAAAGGGCTATGCTCGGTGTTTCTCTGCGTGATAGAGTCTGCAACGATGATATCCGCAGCAGAACTAAGGTAACCGACATAGCCGTATAGATCAGCAAGCTGAAGTGGCAATGGCCCGGCCACATAGCTCGTAGAACTGACAACCGTTGGGGAAAAAACGTTCTCGAGTGGCAGCCACGTACAGGCAAACGCAGTGTTGCGGGAAGTCGATGGATGCAGGTGGCTCAGGACCGAGCTTCATGGCAATCTTAGGGGGAGGCCTATGTTCAGCAGTGGACTTCTGATAGGCTGAAATGATGAAATGAATCAATACAATTACTATTTTTCTTTTTTCACTGCGTTTGCCTGTACGGCAAATTTTATTTAAAATATAAATATAAATATTGATACATAAACTACTGGTATTATATATATAAATATATGAACTTAAAAATGTTATAACAATCTTGCTGTTACAATTTTTGACACGTTATAAATTTTTTTCAAATGATTTCAATTTCAATGAATTCAAAAAGTTTTCAAAGCGATTAAATATTTATTTTAGCTAATTATTATATTTTAATTATTAAACGCAAACGAGAGAATAAGAAAATATTGAGGTCACGAACAGAAAGACGAGCCTTAGTAATCAATTGAAAGTATCAGTTATTTAATTGATAAATGGTGCATGACCTAGAACTTACCTGTATAGTATGTGGTTAAACTTAATGTCATAACGTCGCATCCAGCCTGTATAAGCTACATATGTTCATATATACCACTCATTTCTAAGGTATTCGCGAGCTTTGCACATTCATTGAAACAGGCTCTCGACACATAGCTGTGGAAGCTCGGTAAAGACCGCATTCGCTTTTCTGATGTCGCGTCCATCGTTTTATGGATTTGGAAAATAAACTAGTAATTATAAAACAGTTCACCAAATGGTATGGTATATACTGTAATCCATGGACAAGCACTAACGACTTTTATGGAAGAAGGTTACAGATGCGTTATAAACACCAAGGGCTGCAATGTAATGCGTCATAGCCTGTAATTAGATCTTTCAAACCGGAACACAGCAGTGGTTGTCGTGCTGATTGACGATAGAAATATGATGAGAAGGTGCCAGACTACTCCAAGGCGTAGGAGGCGTTTACCACCAAGCAGTTCGGCAGATTCCTTTTATTTTTTTCATCGTACATGCTCATTAGAGAGGATGCCCTCTCTCTTTCTTCTACTTTTTTTTTTTATGGAAAAGGCGGCAAACGAGTAAGCTGTTCACCAGATGGTAAGTGATTACCGTTGCCCGCTAACATCTGCAACACCATAGGTGCTGCGGGTGTGTTACCGGCCTTTATGGGTATTTGGGAGATGGGAGGGAGTATGAGAAGGGGGATGGGGTGGGAGAGGGGCCTCCGGTTACCTTATTCACGGAACGAAACGCTGAAGCACAAGATGCTTCTACTTCACGCCGGTATTCTGTCAGGCCGTGGTACCAATCGGGTCGAGCCGGCCCATTCGAGCAGTGGCAAAACGTACAATGGTGAATGGTTTTCAATGTGTGTATGAACCCACACTTGTTATGTATTGTACGTCGGTGGATTCGACGCGCCATGTCTGTGCGCAAGTGAGTAGCCGTGCGACATGCGTAAAATCACACACCGTTAAAAGCCATCTACATTGTATCGAACCCTTCCTTTGTTTTCTGACTCATCTAAAGCGTTTGATTGCGTGCATCATAGAACTTTGCTAAGTAAATAAAACCCATTCATCCCAGACGACTCCTAAGCAGAGGAGGAATCTACCACCAGTAAATAAAATTACAATGAATTTTATACATTGGTATAGATAAATGAATTACAATTAATATCTAATAAGCATAAATGACAACTTCCTTTAATGTTGTTCGTCTTCATTTAAATAAACCAACAACAGCCGCGTGACAATTATATGTCGGCCGAAACTAGGCCTCGAGCGCATAGTAAACCGATCACGTCTGTCCGTCCGTCTGTCACGTTGCATAACTGTAGAGCGCTTACGTGATTAGGAATTATTATATTTCGTTGCGGCCGTTATTTGCGAGGTCGCGTGTGTTTTTGTAATATATTTGGGCGACTTAATACAGCTCTCGCTTCCTTGTACCGCGATGCGTGAATCAAATGAACGTATCTAGATACTCGAAATCGAACTCGTAAATCTTTTCTTTCCCTCGACATAATCCTCACACATAGACATAGTATATGTCGCACAGTGGACTGTTTATAGATTATTAAGTTAACGTAAAGTTTTAACGTTTATAATACTATAGCAAAGTATTTACAAACAAGCGATTTTTACTCTTATATGACATTCTTGCTTTGTTGCACTTACTTTAATGAACTTAAACACCGTCCAGCGTTGGGTTTGACGCTACGTGCAATGGAATACAGGGAACGCTTTAAGAATATATACATATAGTATAGTTGGGTACATATTAATTAGCAAGACATATTGAGAGGGACATAATAAGAGAACGCTCTACGTTTTTAATGTAATGCGCTGTAGTTTGAACTGCAGCATTAAGCTGAGTGGGGTCTGTTGGCCCCGTGCGCCGCGCGACGCGTCTAGAGGAGGCAACGTTAAACATTGTTTGTGTAAATAACTGTTTTATTAAATTTTCGCAATGTTTGTTTGTTATTTAGCGGCGTATTTGTGCAATAAATGTTTCTTTCTTTCTTTCTAATTCCTGTTCTTCTCTACCCGACATCTTCCTTTCTCTTTTCTCTCACGAGGGAGTGGTGCAAACACCTTCCTGTCACTGATTGGATCGGCAGCAGAAGTAGACGACGTCTAATCGCGATGATAAAAAAAAGTGTTTATGACACTCGAGTACTTAAAACGTAAATCAAGACTCAAGCGAGTCCCTTTCCAGCATCCGCGGTGTTATCTCAAAACGTTGTTTTTAGCAGTGAACGTTTATTTCATTTACGTTCAAAACGCGTTAAGTAAGTAAGTATGTTGGCTCTCGGATCGGCAGGTCAATGAGCGCAGTGCCGGGCACCCACGCAAATGTAATACTGCACCATATCTGTAGTCCGTGGGATTTGGTTTCGGTATGATCGGATGGAAATTTCGCCTCGTTTGTTAGATAGAAGCGTGGAGCAAGTGCAGGCGGGATTGGTTAGACTTTCTCCAAGATATGTTCCACTTAAATGAAGAAGCTCACTCCTTACACGCGTAGGGGGTGGCAGAGATTACGGATTAACGTTTGGTAAGACTCGGCTCAGACGAATGAGCTTTTGCAAAATATTATACGTCTCTATTTTCTTAGTTACTTTTTATACCAAAAACCACAGTGATTACACGCTTCCAGGATGGCTGGGGAATGTTACTACTAGTACTAATCAAACAACGGATTCTCCAAGAGTTCATAATTTATATAAATTACAATAACTTGAAGTTATTGCTGTTAGCCGTTTTGGCTTTTAAAGCTTCATAGGTCTGCACCTTCGTCGTTGAGGCCGCAGGCGTTATGTTTTGATTAGGTGCACAAGTGTACATCTCCTACTTACCTCTTTACGGTAAGCTATCTATGGACGGTCTAAGGGAAGTTCGGACCTCTTCGTGGACGGTTCAGATCTATCAATAGACCTGGGCCGGTAACGACCGCCCTGAAAGTTCATAATAATTTTTTGACTGGTTATATCGGGATCTGCATTGAAGATGCCCCCCCCCTCACCCCCCCCCCCACGGTAGATATGGTGTTGGCCTGGTGGTCTTTACAGCTTCAGCGGTAGAGACTCGCCACCAGGAGGCCCGCATGTTAAATGTAGTAAAAGAGCAACGACGCTGCTGGTGCTGTGTCGCGCTCGGACCCCTGTTAACGAATGAAAAAGCTCTCGATAAAAACTAGGGGAGGGGAGCTGACGACAACGCAAGAGAGGACATACAGGCAGTTTGAGTTGCAATCGAATTAGGGAGGACTTTGATGTTACCTTGATGTGCCTTTGAACACGTGTAATCCACGTGTGGCGTGAATCACTGTCCGCGCGATTTCTTAATTAATAAAAGCAATTAAGACTATAAGCATACGTTACAGTCAAACCATACCGCGTTGCTGAATCGATGTACGACACCTATGTATGTATGTTTATATTCACGCCTTGTTCCCAACGGGGTAGGCAGAGACAATCTTCTTCCACTTGCTACGGTCCTGACATACGTCTTTCGCTTCTTCCACTTTCATCTATCTTCGCATGCATATTCGTTGGTTTAGAGTCATTTTGACCTGGCCTTTTTTCAGAACGTCTCCGATTTGATCGTAAAATGTTCGCCAAGGTCTTCCTCTCCCCCCGACTCTACCATTTACACTTACCTCATATATTTGTTTCGTCAACCTACTTTCATTCATCCTCTCCACACGTCCAAAACAGCTCAGCATCCTTTTCTCAATTCGTGTCACTACATCGTCTTTCACGCCACAATGCTCTCTGATCACATTATTTCGAACCCTGTCAGTTATCTTCACATCAATCATACTACTTAACACTCTCAATTCTACTGCATTTATCCTGCTTTCATGCTTCTTCTGCCATACCCAGCTTTCGCTTTCATATGTTAGTGTTGGTACCAATACCCCTCTATGCACAGCCAAACGAGCTTTGTGAGATATCGTCTGGCTGTTCATAAATGTATGCAATGCCCCATTCACCATATTACCTGCCATCGCTCTCCTTTCAATGTCACATTCCTACCTTCCATCTCTCGCAAACATTGTTCTCAAGTAAACAAACTCATCAAACGACACCTAGCGACAAATTATTCAACTAAGCCTTTAGACGAAGAGATCAAACACACACAGGGTTTTGCTATTTGTGACGTTAAATATACATTATACGTTTAGCCTATTCGGGATTCGAATTCACGGCCTGCATTGTCGCGTCTTTGTATTTCAGCAACAACACCCACGCTGCGTATCAAATCACAACAGCATAGCGATCCAATAGTGAAAGTGGGCGGCCGAGCGTAGCGGCTCTGTTTCCAACGTTGCACGTCACGCGTGTTCATTGACGTCCGACATAGTCAATTCAACGGATACGCTTTGTTGATTCTACGTAATTCGCGTGCTGTAACTAGATTAATCTATTACTTTTACTATTGTTACTTTTTCACATACATTTATTGTATTTACAAGCTGCCAGACGAGAATTTTATATAAATATCCTTCATAATATGCCAAACAATCAAACGACGCATTCCCGGTCTTCGTATCTAGATAAATAATCATATAAAAATTCCAAATGTTTTCTCTCAGCGGGATTCGAATTCGCTAATCGCCATCGTACCCAACAAGGCTATCGGAACGCCTTTTCTTTTCTTTCCTTTTATATCTTAGCAAAATTAATTTTTCAATTCATACTTGCGATTGTTGTCGCTAGGCCAATTTATTGAACATATTGAAAATGCCGTAAGGCCTGTCGGTTTTTGTATACAAATGTATTGTGAATATAACGTGATAATAACAGAATATCGTTAGAGAAGAACATAGTAATAAAACTATAAACAAATCGTAAATAAATATTTACGAAATGTTCTCGTACAATGGAAACGTTGGGAAGCGTAACAAATGTTTCTTATTGGAGCGGTGGCCTCGGCGTATTGAAACAATTTGCCTCAACCTTACACTATTGTAAGTACTCGTAATTCGATTACAAAACTATAATAACAATCAATATCAATAAATATACGTGATATATACGTGAAATTGTCTGTAAGTCTGTCCAAACAGATATAATAAAATGAATTATCATTGAACACCATGTATAATTTAAAATCACACACAAATACCACCTGTATATTAATGTATGAATAATTTTTTTATCTAAACTGATGTGAAACACGTGTTTTAAAGATTCATGATTATTTGAACTTTGAATATTGTTTCTATGGAGAATATACACTATTATGGAGTAATAGTTACTAAGATAATTTAAGAGACACTTAGAAACCAACTTCATCCTGTTAATTTTATATGTCCAAATTCACTCTCATAATTTTTTTCGAACGGGCCTAAAGAGTATAACTTCAAAAAAAAATACTGAAACTAGTAATAGTAGGAAACTGTCGGATTTTCTCTCAACCGCCTTGTGTGCGTCGGGGAAACTGTACCGGGGCTTTGCCCCCTCGCAGTGGTATCCATCGCCGCACGTTGAAGTACCCACGTGCTGGTCTAGGGGTTGCTATAAGCATGGCTTTTGACTCTGGAATAGAGAGCACAACGGTTTTCCGTTTTAAGCCTTAGTCCGTAGCAGAGCCTAGCGGCGGCTTTTACTGGTGCATCGAATGAGAAGGCTCGACCGGTGCAGCACCGCGGCCTCGCTGAATACCGGCGTGAAGTAGAGGCATCTTGTGCATCTACTCATAGTTGGAGACCCGCTCAACCTCCCCCTTAAATAACTTTAGATTTTTTTATATACCCAGTTGTTGTTCCTACGTTATACAATGGTCTCTACTCTGATACCTTCTGTCTACTCATATATCGTGTATTCGTAAAATTGGGGCGTTTATACCGACAACCCACACGCTGGTCTGCAGGTCTAAAGCTCCGTAGCGTTTTATAATAATAGAATTTGCATTGTTGTGACATATCATGTTTTAATACGATAATAGGAGTACGGTGCATCTTTTTCGGCTCTCACGACACCTCTGTTAGAAAGAGGGTGAGTCTATTTTAACCCTACATTTAGAATTGAATTCAGTTAACTGTAGTTTAATTCAATAAACTGAACAGGGTCCAATAAAAACCGTTAACATTTCCATGTCATGAAAGTTAACATGATGATGGTGTCCAATATTGATTGGGCCATTTCCAGTACTACTTCCAATTCCATTCTATTTTAGTTCACTGCTGAACATAGACCTCTACAAAGCGTCAGCTAAAAGTAGGCATAAATTTCTTTAAAGACTTGCCCATACTCACTATGCTGGGTAAGTGAGTTGTTGAGTGCATTGCCGATGGATGCTGCTCCACATAACTAGTCTATGGCGATTGGTTTCGGCATATACGGATGAATTCCATTGATTCGGTCCCTCGCCCAGGCCAGGACCAGGCCCTCGCTTTTTGGCTAGTGATTCGTTTGGCATTTGCCAAAATACATTTGTATCATACAACTACAACATTCACTCTTAGACTGAAAAATAGATACTAAATCGAAAAGCGCTGATAATGTTGTCGAATCACATGTATTATCAAATGTTAAGATAAATCTCCGTACCGTTCGTCTAGATAGTACTCTGTTAGTTGTGTATAAAATAATAAATTAAGAATACTCCTAACAACTATCGGTAATACACAAACATATAATAACATACCACAAACAATGATGGTAAAAGTAAGTGAGCAAGCAAGGACGCTTGCGCCGGCGCAAGGTGAACGACCCGCCGCTGCTCCGCCGTCAGTATTGGAAAATGGGTCTTATTATAAAACGATCCCACTTCCTCAGTTCGAGTTAAGTTGGTTAGTAATAAATAAATGAAATGAAATGAAAAATCTTTATTTGACGTAACAAATTCAGATTTCGTTTGTCGATTGTTTTTATTTTTCAATCTACCACCGCTTAGTAATGAGGTCCCTCTGGCGGAGAAGAAACCGGCGAAAGAAAACCTCGTAGGTATCCTCTTTTTTAAAACAGATTTTACACATAAATTACAATAGGGGGCAACGAAAAGTCCCACGGCCAATTACAGCACATTCTAAGATAAAATTATACACAAAAAAAAGAACAAAATAATTCCAACTTAATTCCAAGAGGCCTTCTCTACCTGTCTACCATTAGGCCGACCAGATGTAAAAGGGTGTGCATATGTACAACTAAATATTATTTTTATGTATGTACTCAAATAATACTCTACGATACAATACACATACATATTATTTATTTTCCATACGTAAATATTTAGAAGGTCTATGCTGGGAGAGTCTCTGCGCGATAGAGTCTGCAATGATGATATCCGCAGCAGAACTAGGGTAACCGACATAGTCGCGAGGATCAGCAAGCTGTGGAAGCAATGGGCCGGTCACATAGCTCGCAGAACCGACAACCGTTGGGGAAAAAATGTTCTCGAGTGGCAGCCGCGTACAGGCAAACGCCGTGTGGGACGACCTGCGGAATGTTGCGGGAAGTCGATGGATGCAGGTGGCTCAGGACCGAGCTTTATGACAACCTTTGGGGGAGGCCTATGTTCAGCAGTGGACTTCTGATAGGCTCAAATGAGATGATGACGTAAACATAAATGCTTATTGTCATATGTGTACATTTGCTTGTTTCATTTGTAACATGATGAAGATGAAATAGATTTTTTTTTTTGGTTAGTTCTTTAAAAACTTCGTAATAATTTTCATAGTTATGGAATTACATCGTTGTGACAACAATCGCATGTTTGAATTATATGTTTTTGTCTCTATCTTTATACTTTTAGTTCCTTGCATGAATGGAATACTCATGCATTAGAAATGTCGGTTACAATATCCATGTCTTAATACAACGACGATGTTGCAATATTAAATAGAAACTGCTGTTTGTAGCGAAAGCATGACGTATCAATCGAATTGGTTCCGTCGCTGATGCATTTGCAAAACAAAAGGATCCGAATTAGATCTCTCAGTCTCTTCACGTTCAAGTTAATCAAGATTGAGTGACAGCTTAACATCGAAACGGTTTCATTGAACACATTTGAATTTCGGTCTTCTGTCGAGTCTAAAGAAATCTTTTAGTTTGGTTTGATTTTTTTCGTTCTATGACGATCTTAGCCTTGATATAAGAAGGTCGTCCACCCTGCCTGAGACCTGAAATATGCATAAAATACAAAAAAAATCGAGGAACTGTGTGGTCTCCCTAATCGCGCTATAACTGCGATGCGGACCTCCGTTACCCCGTACAGTATGTGAGGGACCAAGGTTCTAGCCAGGAAGAGGTCCCGGCCCTTCCCTGAGCGCGCGGCTTCCAGCCCAGAATACAGAGAAAATAGATAGAAAGTGGTCCGATGTTTGTTTTATTAAGTGGGGTAAATCGAGAAAATTGTTCTATGGGAATTGTTCTATTGAAAATTGTTCTATTTTTAAACGTGGTAGAGCCAAGCGGCGGCCTTAGCTGCTGCGGGAATGAGCCAACTCGTCCAGGTTGGTACCACGGTTTCGCAGAATACCGACGTGAAGTAGAGGCATCTTGTGCTTCTGCGTTTCGTTTGGTGAGTGAGGTAACCGGAGGCCCACTCCTCCACCCCTTCCCCCTCCTCACCCTCCATCCCTTCTCCCAGATACCCTTAAAGGCCGTCAACGCGCCTGGAGCACCTCTGATGTTGCAGATGTACGGGGGCGACGGTAATCACTTACCATCAGGTGAACCGCTTGCTAGTTTGCTGCCTTTCCCATAAAAAAAAATGTGCATTGCCAAGGGCCCCATTCAGAAGTGAATCCTGGCCACGCCAATGTTCTTGCCAAAGAGACAAACACAAACTAAAAAGATCACTTACTTCTATAAATCTTACATTCTTAATGCCGAGCAATGGGCGGCCATATTGTTACTACAATAGATATTCATCGCATCTTAAGTTGTCTGCTAAAGAATGCCTACAGGCTTCACTTCCGTCCTTTGTTACTTTTTCTTTAAGGTAAACAAAGATAATTTAATATACAAATTAAAAAAAAAAGCCTTCACGACGGTTCCTCCAATACTGGGGTGGTCAGATAGGTATCGTCATGTCAACCTACTTTCTAACGTGGTAGAGCCAAGCGGCGGCTTCGGCTGCTGCTCCAAGTGCTGCTTCGTGAAGTAGAGGCATATTGTACTTCTGCGTTTCGTTTGGTGAGTGAGGTAACCGGATGCCCACTCCCCCTCCCCATCCCCCTCCTATTCCTCTCTCCCATCTCCCGAATACCCTTAAATGTCGGCAACGCACCTGCAGATGTAGATGTAAAAAAGAAAATACCGCTGGCGACAGCTCATTCCACAAAAATGAAGTGCGTGGCAGAAAATAAAAACTGCAAAATAAATAAAACCGCGGTACGGAACCCGCGGTGTAATACAGCGATCGAGCTGCGTGCAGCCGTCTGTTGTATAAATACAATAGGCTGTATACATTATACAATTATACATACGTTTTAATATAAGCAACACACAGTTATTTTTTTTTATATTTTTCGCAACCAACCATATGTAGAATACGTTATTTATATAGGAAGCAGCGTCTTCAAGAACGTGTTTTTCATACCTACACTTATCTAGTTTCGCATATTGGAACTCACCTACAAGTATATTAAAGTTACACGCATAGCCGAGCGGTTGGAGTATTTCACCTCCGAATCTTCCGAAAATTAGATTTTTAAGTTTTTTTTTTTCATCTACTACTAACTTAAATCCGTAGAAACATACAGACACATACATATATAGAAAGAATCGTGTAATTTATGCGATTAAAACAATGGTTTATGATTTCCAGTTGATTTGCAACAATGCAAGGTCCTCGCGGGCGCTGCCGCCCCACGCGTTCCACTTATGCAACGCGTTTTATTCATCTCATTCGAATCAACATGTTTTATATTCAGCTGATGTGAAAACGTTACGTCTTTATGTACGTACTATGCTGAACTGCATCCGGTTGTCTATGTACAGGCTAATCGTGATCAAATACTATGTAAAACGTATCGTATTTCTTCCACGTTCCGTACGTCTGTCCGTCTGTTTAAGTCTCTTTCTAACTTTAGTTGTGATAATGAAAAGCTTATATAACAAATAACAAACCCTTGTCGCCGAGGGCCTTATCCACCTACGTCTTAAAATATTTCACAAATATTCCGTGTAAAATCGTAGCGTTATTTTTAAACATGGTAAGATTTTATCCAATTAAATTTTTTGTAAAAGTAGAGCAAATCTAGAGAGCTATCTGCTCACCTGGATATTTGCGAGATGGGAGGGACGATGGGGAGGGTGGTTAGGGAAAGGGGAGTAAGCCTCCGGTTACCTCTTAATTAAAGAAGGAACTCGTTAATTCCGATACGGAGATAGATCCCCTGACCTTATTTAAAAATTAAACACAAACCTGAAAGGACCAAATTGAACTTAAAGGAGCTTAGAAAATAACGTTAGACATTTTGATACGTGGTAGAGCCAGGCGCCGGATTTGGCCGAAACTCGAATGGGCCGCCTCGACCGGGTTAGTACCGCGACCTTGAAAATGCCTACGTGAAGTAGAGGCATCTTCTCCTGATCCACCCCCTCATCTCCCAATAATTCTCAAAGGCCAGTAACGCTCCTGCCGCTCCTCTAATGTTACAGATGAACGTGGGCTTTGTTACGTATTGGATCATTTGCCATCTGGTGAGCCGCTAGCTCACCCCCCCCCAACCTTTAAAAAATACTATCTAATGTTGGCTAGAGAACATACTTACCTATAAGTTACTTTTCAAGTTACATTTACTTTTGAACTATGTTCAGAAGAAAGCTCACGCAGACTGTCTCAGAATTATTGTCACTCCTACCTACTCCACTTTTGTTACCGTATAAGTTCGAGCGTGGCTGTGTTATTGTCTTTTTAGTTCTGTAAAAAAAAATTTAAATAATATTATTTTTCTTTGTCACAGGTCAAACTGGCAGCATGAAGCGCTCACGCCACAGGTGGCTGGGACCCAGCTTGTTTTGTAAGTAAGCTTTAATATGCTCACATCATCATGATCATTTTACGTGGCAGAGCCAAGCGCAAGGCTTTTGCTGCTACACGAATGGGCTGGCTCGACCGGGTTGGTAACGCGGCCTCGCGGAATACCTGCGTGAAGTAGAAGTATATTGTGCTTCTGCGATTCGTTCGGAGTGAGGTTACCGGAGGCACACTCCCCCTCCTCATCCCCCTCCTCTTCTTCCCTCTCATCTTCCAAATATTCTGATGGCCCGGCAACGCACCTGAAGCACCTATGAACACCATAGGTGTATGTGGGTGACGGCAATCGCTCACCATCAGGTGAACCGCTTGCTCGTTTGCCGCTCTTCCTATAAAAAAAAATAACCTACTATACTCTACTCTGGGATTAAGTCGTGAAGATATACTGAGCATCACGTATTAGTTAGACCAGACGGTGTACATCTTAGTCTTAGACGCTTTTCGTTTTTAGGGTTCCGTAAGCCTATGCCGTCCGTCTGTTCTATTTTGAAAAGGCTGTATCTTTTGAACCGATATAGGTTGCCAGTTGAAAATTACACAGAAAATGTGTTGTTATATCCTAATAATTAAAAAAAACAAAAAGTAAAAGATTAAACCGTTTAAACCACGTTTTTTTTTGTTTTGGCTCTATTGTAAAAACGGCAATATATAGAAGCGTCAAACTCTTATATAAAACGGAACCCACAGCGCACGTGTCCGACTCGCACTTGGCCGGTTTAATTTTCCTTGAGTCTCAAGACTTTTAAGATACCTTGGCTGTAGTGCGTCGGCTTTATCCTATTCGATATGCCACAAAAAAAATCACAAATTATTTTTAAACATGGTTCCGTTTACCCAAGACATAGTTGCCAATAAACGAAACCATGTCTTGGATATGAAAATGAAGACGGGATGATTTAGTCGAAGAATAACATCGCACGGAATTGTTGTGAAATATTTATATAGCATAAGCTGTTCAAGTTCACGTTCTGTATATCCGAGATTGTTGTTCTGCCATCAGGTGTCTGGTTTCTATGATCTATCCCTTCGTCTAATTCGATATCCGCTGGCTGATATTGGGTGGCATATTCTACCCACATCTTTACCAGCGGAGCTATCATGGCCTCTAACATGGTAAAATCGGTAAATAATAATTCTAACCTTGTCTTAATTACGTTAGTCTAATTTACTCTACGAAAACTATTCAAATATTATCAATATTAATATACCTTATCTATCTGGTTCGAAATTTGTAACGCATCATAATGTTCCGTAAAAATAATCTGACCTTGATAAATAAAAAGGTGTAATTAACATAAAATAAATAATGATTTAATTTAAATAAAATCTATTCCGTAATCGGCATTTCCGATTATCGAATCGCTGTCAACATAGAGACCCTCATGAAAAGAACCCTCCCGTTTTTCAAAGGCCGGCGACCCCCCCCCGGATTTGTGGGTGTTCGTGGGGGTCGGTGATCACTTACCATCAGGAGCTAAGCGTTCATTTGCCTCTCCTCCTTCATAAAAAAATCTACAGAATCATTCGTAATGAAATCTCATGTTAATATGGCATAAGTTTATCTCTTCGGTCGTAGCATTCACACAAGTTACAGTGATTTTCGCACGCGATAGAGCCAAGCGGCGGCTTTTGCTGCTGCCGGTGTGAATTAGGGGCACCTTGTGCTTTTGCGTTTCGTTCGGTGACTCCCCTCTCCCCCAACTCCCATTCCCGTCATCCCTACCATCCCCCAAATATCCTCAAAGGCCGGCAACGGATCTGCGGCTCCTCTGGTGTCGCAGATGTACGTGGGCGACATTAAAACCATTATTAACTTAAAAATTAACTAAATTTATTGTGAGACAATTCCACGAGTTCATAATAATTGCCTTTATGTCTTAAATGACCCGAACCAGTGCGGATTTCATGCAAAAATACTGAACCAATTGGAAAGTGTTAACACAGTTAGAAAGCCTACGATTTAAAACTAAAATTGTTATCAATGAAAGTACGGGATTAATGCCACAAGTAATGTTCAGAACAGGGGATCCGTACATAAAATCACCGAGCCATTTAAATGTTCGGAAGCCTATGAACAATTTACGCGAACGAAATAGAAAGAAGGAAGAAAGAAAGGAATACCATTTATTCACGACACGATGCTTATTACAGAAAGAGGAAAGAAATAAATGCGATAATCAACAAAAATCCGCAGCAGAACTAAGGTAACCGACATAGCCGTATAGATCAGCAAGCTGAAGTGGCAACGGGCCGGCCACATAGCTCGCAGAACCGACAACCGCTGAGGAAAAAAGGTTTTCGAGTGGCAGCCACGTACGGGCAAACGCAGTGTAGGACGACCCACCACAAGATGGAGTGACGACCTGCGCAGTGTTGCGGGAAGTCGATGGATGCAGGTGGCACAGGACCGAGCTTCGTGGCAATCTTTGGGGGAGGCCTATGTTCAGCAGTGGACTTCTAATAGGCTGAAATGATGATGATGAATCAACAAAAAAAAAAGAATAAAACATTAACTTAAAGTGAAATAAATAAATACTACAACAAGAATATAAATGAAATCGCGGGCACTAGTTTCTAATAAATCTATAAAACACGTATAAGGCAACAGACAGTTATGAATATAAATAAGTGACATATCTACTTAGTTTCCAATATGACCACCAAATGACCGCTTAACCTTGGCACAATATGCTAATTATTCTTACGGATTGACATTTACAGCTGTGTTTTTCCTTAAATACCATAAATATGCAATCACGGCGCTTTTAAATTGTATAACCTGTTACAAATATTAGGAAGTAACGAGCGGTTATATTAATAAAAATAATTATCTGTATTCTACGAAACTTCTAACCATCTGTTGTGAATCAAGTTTCCCTGAGACGTTATTTAATCTTATATTAATATTTTTAACGAAATCAAAGTCACCTTAACGAATGATGACGTTCACGACTTACAGGCGATGACTTCTTGATTACTACTAGATGTTTTATTTTCTGTTTCACGCGGGGTAAAAGCCCCGGAGGCCTTTGCAGCTTCGACGGTAGGGACTCGAGAGCAGGAGGCCCGCAAGTTAGGGACTAGAATTATGTTGCAGCGATCTATTATATTACCGCGTGTTCGCACACCACATTCTCGTACTTGGTAGCTGCTGAACACCGTGAAGCAGAGGTAACCGGATGCCCACTCCCCCCTTCCTTCACCCGACTTTTCGCCTTCTCCAAATATCCTTAAAGACCGGTAACGCACCTGCAGCACCTCTGGTGTTGCAGACGTACGTGGGCGACGGTAATCACTTACCGACAGCTGAGCCTCTTGCTCTTTTCCGCCTTTCCTATGAAAAAAAATGAATAGAGAAGAAAAAGGCAAAAGAAATTCAGTAGGTGTACTTTTTTTTTATTTATTTTTTTAAATTACAATAAAACTTATATAAATATCTTTGGGGGTGATCCACTCGTTCCCAGGGGCTATTATCCACGTACTCCTTTGTTATTATTATAACAGCTTTTTTAACGTACAATATATATTTTTAAGCTATTGATAGAAAGACGCACGATATTGGATGTAAAAACGTATACATTGGGCCCATGAACGAGTTACTGACCCCGTGGAATCTAGTAACTGTCATCAGAAGTTTGTGACCCCATTTTGGTGTAAATGTGTTTATATTTTTACATTTCTATCTGTACGTTGCGCGGCGCATTTCATTATTTTGTACCTAAAATGCGCGTTCCTTTTTTCGGAGTATAGAGGCACGGAACTCGATCCTCTGTAAAACTTTAATGTGTAACTGCTTACCCCGATGGGTTACCCACCAAGGATAGGTTTAATTATTAATTAAATATTCAATTAAAAACAATACAATTTGTAAATATCTTAATTAAAATATCAAATCTTCTAGGATTTCTTTGAATTTTCGTCAACATCACAGTGAAAATCTCGCTCTTCGACATTAGTGGCACGATCTTCAACAGCGCGGAACACATAGAACCGTGTTCACAATCGACATGCACACGCATAGGTGTGAGTTTCATATCGCATCGCGCGTGAATTATAAATTGGACAATAAATGACTTGTAAAGCAGCCTGTAAGTGTCCACAGCTGGGTAAAGGGCTTGCTTTCAAAATTGCTTCTCAAATATGTGAGAGGGTTTTCGCTGCTCCAGTGCGGGTTGGTGGGCTTAACATATCGTCGAAATAATATTTTTTATTATTTCTCAGATATGCAGGATTCCTCACAATGTTTTCCTTCACCGCCGAGCACGTGATAAATACAGCACTTAAAATTTCAATTAACAATTCTAGTGGTGCCGGCACCGGGGATCGAACCCGGGTCACTCGCGCTCTATGAAACTAAAGCGAGCGCCCTGACCATTACGCTACCACGGCATTTGTTTAATTTTTTTTTCGAGGTTCTTGACCGACGTGAGTCCTTACATATTATATAGCCATGTGGACAGAGCACATAACAAAGCTGTTGTAATGAAATATGATAGTAAGCTGTAAGTCTCGTTATCACGAGCTTTCAGGTGTCGTAATCATGAGTAATAATAATTTCTTTAGTATCAACATATCGAGAAATAATGGTCGTGAGTCCAGATTATAGCGTTTTAGTTAGCCATCTACAGACATTCATAAGTTTTATTAACTGTAAGCTTTACCGGGCGGCTTCGTTTGCTTTGAATAGTTATATCCAATATATATGGTAGTCAGAGGTATTACTAGAAGTCACTACTATACTCACTGTCGATCTCTTCTCTCTGACAATAACCTTACTGAAAATTCCATCCCATAACACTTCCTTCTATTATAAATCCTTTTCCATTGAAGCTGTTAGGATTTCGAACTCCCTACCACTTCATATAAAGCGTGCGCAATCCCTAGATACTTTTAAAAGGCTGGTCAAAGCGCACTTCCTTCCTCCCTAAATAATTATTCCTTCATCTCTCATATCTGTTTATCCTTTAACACTTATTTTTCCTTGCGTCGTAGGGCTCTTATATTATATTATTTATTTTTTACTCTTTATGTTTCTGTATATGTATGGGTATATGTTGTGTATTTATTTAGATATATAAGTAAATGTTAGTGTATATATCAATATATATTTATTATATTATATTTTCACTTCTGTGTAACTTGCGTACACCCTTGACCCTTGCTCGCTGGTCATTATTTCCTCTGCAAAATGCTTGCCTGGTAGAGATCGCTTCTAAGCGATAAGGCCGCCAATTGTACCTTTGTGTTTCTTTTTATTTATTTATTTTTTCCTATTTTTGCTATTGCTGTACAATAAAGTGTATTTTCATTTCATTTTTCATTTTTTCATTTTCACTGGATATTTTAATTTTCAACCTACTTCTCTGTAGAGACTTTGAAAGTTTCGAAAAATTCCACGTTTTCATATAGCAGTTTCTATTTAATATTGCAATATCGTCGTTGTATTAAGACATGGATATTGTAACCGACATTTCTAATGCATGAGTATTCCATTCATGCAAGGAATTAAAAGAATAAAGATAGATACAAAAACATATAATTCAAATATGCGATTGTTGCCACAACGATGTAATTCCATAACTATGAAAATTATTACGAAGTTTTTAAATAACTAACCAAAAAAAACTATTTCATCTTCATCAATGTTACAAATGAAACTAGTAAATGTACACATATGGCAATAAGCATTTATGTTTACGTCATCGTCATAATTTGAGCCTATCAGAAGTCCACTGCTGAACATATGCCTCCCCCAAAGATTGCCACGAAGCTCGGTCACACTGCGCAGGTCGTCACTCCATCTTGTGGGGGGTGGTCCTACACTGCGTTTGCCAGTACGCGGCTGCCACTCGAGAACCTTCTCTCCTAACGGTTGTCAGTTCTGCGAGCTACGTGGCCGGGCTATTGCCACCAGCTTGCTGATCTGTGCGGCTATGTCGGTTAACTTAGTTCTGCTGCGGATATCATCGTTACAGACTCTATCGCGCAGAGAGATACCGGAGCATAGCCCTTTCCCTAAAAAAAACATCACAGGAGAACTTTAAATTACAGTGGAACTGCAGGAATTGCACACGGACAAACACCCAAACCCGCAACGATTATTTGTACAAATAACTGTCCCATGCGGGAATCGAACCCGGGACCCATAACGCCGCAGCGAAACGCTTAGCGTGTGAGTGACCTGGTCGTGAACTAAGCCACCGAGCCGGCGTTACACGAAGGATCAGTAAAAAAAATTAAACCTTTTTTGCCGACTTCTGTGGTTTTACCCGTTACTATAACTGTAAACTGTGATCTTGTACTGATGTTTGTGATATTAAAAATAAATTGCGTCGTCCTTCATCGAAACATTATTTGTTTATCGACAGATACCAGGACGTGGCAATATTTCGCAACCTCATTTATTTTAATTGTCCTTCACGAAAGGGTACTTATTCTACGCTTCTTCAAAGAACAGCTTTATATTAAAAATCATTCGCGTTAAGAGCTTATGTAAACGAACCGTTGTGTGCTCGAACAAGTTTTTTGGAATTTTGAACAAAAACCGACTACTACTTAAATCTTGAATAAAACCAAGGCTTTTCAAAAATATCAAGCTAAGTTAAATTCAGATTTACTACCATTGAATGTTAGTTGACGTGTGGGTATCGGCGTAAGAATCCACCAGCCCCCTTTTTTTTCCATGGGTGTTTGAAAGAGACGACTAAGGGAATATTACTAGGCTACCACGGCTCTACAGTTTAATCATGTACTACTTAGCTTTCTATTGTTACGTTCAAACTTACTTTTTATACTTTTAAATTGTAAATTCTCGTTTCGTTGTTAGTGAATTATATATCAATGTTTGGTTAGTGAAGACTTTTGAAATACAGTTTTTGCTAGTCCTATGGTTTCATTGAACATAATTTCTCAAATGATTTATATCAGATAAATATATAATAATTATTATAAATGTCTGTAATACGTGTTATGCTGTTGCAATGGCAGTAACTGTGAAAGACGAACAAATTAGTCATTGATCTCTTATATCTAACTTTCATAGTAGAAAAATCAATAATAGTATTCAGATAGGGTTCTATGAGAATTTAAAGTTCTATTTGCATGCATTTGATGCGCACGACTTATCATAAGTCAAGGCAATAGATTGGCGTAACATTTCACGTTCATTTCGCATATTTCCAGGTACCGGAGGTTACTTCAAATAAATTTCAATCCAGTTATTAAATCGCGATGAGTTGAAACATCCTGACATAGATAGTGGGTGCTGTAAATGCACCTGAAAAATTAAGTAAAAAGTACGTTTGAAATTAAACTTGTGGAGACAGTCGGTGCCCCCGTGGCCACGGCTGCTGTAGAGCACTCGAAACTTCGGGTATATAATAAATATACGGTAATCACTTACCATCAGGTGAACTTCGTTGCTCGTTTGCCGCTTTTCCGTTGTACTCTCAGAATGTCCATTTATTTATTTCATATTCTGCATTGACCTTATACAAGGGGATACAATGTACGGACTTAATGCCACGTGGGATTCTCCCACCAGTCAACTCCGGCTGATGGAAACAGTCGACAATTATTTAAATATATTTTACACTATGCACATGATAAATAATAGTACATATTTATTAGTGATATATAAATCGCAAAATATTTATAACGTCATGGGTGTAAGGATGCATATTAATATATACAATAAAATCCATTTACCTGCAGACGGACTTTTAGAAACTTGATTTAAAAATAAAAATCTAACCTCTTTGACTATCGCAAATACTAAGCGGTCATCGAGTCGTTATTCAAAATCGCATCGATCTTTTTATTTGAAATTCCATCCATAATACAAAGTCTCTTTACTATTTTTATTAATAAAAGATCATAATATTATATTATACAGTCTATGCATAATTTTTTTTATTCTCTGTTTCAGCTTTTGACTTGTTTACCGCCAAAACTGTTTTTTTTTTAATTTACGTTAAGTTTGTATATCCGACCTTGATCAGTAGCTAATTAATCAATTATGTTCCAATGCCATCCGGTAAATGAATAAAACAAATTATATTAAATTAATTAAAAAAAATTGTAATTAATACGTGATTCGTCTAATTGACATTGATATTTTGGTTGATTTATTCATTTGTTGGTTTGTCATTATCGAAATACGCTATTTCAAATACTACGCGATAGGCTAGAAAGCTAGAAGAAGGCCAGAAGTCGTCCTATTAGGTACTACGCCACTAATGTCTTCCTGTTTAAAAGATATAACTACTGAACTAGTACAATTACAAAATAACAGATATTGTATCGTAATACCTAGGGGTGTGACAAAGCATCTGTAACCTTCTTCGATTGAAGGTTGTTTGCAAGTGCCCATGGGATTCAGTAACCGTCCACCATCAGATGGTTTGTTCTTTCGTTCGTCACCCCAATTACAATAAAAAAAAAAATTATAAGATAGGGCAAACGAGCAAGGGGCTCATCTGATGGTAAGTGATCTCCGACGCTCACGTACATCAGCAACACGACAGATGCTGCAGATGTGTTGCCAGCAGACAGTTTAAGGATATTTGGGGGATGGGAGAGACAGGGAGGAGGTTTGGAGAAAAGAGGAGTGGGCCTCCGGTTACCTCACTCACCGAACTAAACACAAAAGCACAAGATGCATCACTTGACGTCGGTATTCACGTCGTCATTCGAGCAGCAGCAAAAGCCACCGCTTGGCTCTATGACGTAAAACCTTTGCTCACGTCGTGAATAAAAACTAATGTGTTGTATTCGTATAAATACAAGAAATCTTTATATTATTATATGAAAAGACACACTCGGGTAATAATAAAATGATTTCTTGTATTCACGTTTTGTATTGCTGTTTAAATATTAAACAGTGACCTAACCACATATTCATTTTTAATTTTTTTTTTAATGTATTCTTGGAAGTGCTTGTGTATTCTCCGATATACCTACCTGTAACAGGAAAATTGCAAGATATGTTTGGTTGGCATTGAGCCCTACAACGTTAGGCAATATTGGACATTTTCTAATTTATAGGTGATTGTAGTAAAATATCTTAAACAGTTGTATACTAAAGGTAGTAAGGTTTTTAAGCGTGGTACAGCCAAGCGGCAGCTTTAGCTGCAGCTCGAATGGGCCGGCTCGACCGGATTGCTACCACGCCTTCGCAGAATACCGGCGTGAAGTAGAGGCATCTTGTGCTTCTGCGTTTCTTTCGGTGAGTGAGGTAACCAGAGGCCCACACCGTCTCCCTATTCCCCTCCTCTTCCCTCCCATATCGCAAATATCCTTAAAGACCGGCAACGCACCTGCAGCATCTATGGTGTTCCAGATGTATGTGGGCGACGGTAATCACTTACCATCATGTGCTCCGCTTGCTCGTTTGCCGTCTCTTCCATAAAAAAAATTATGGATTTAAAGCAAAAAAGAAATCAAGTATTAATTACAAACATAACGTTAAGGATCAGTGGTGGTGTAGAGGTCAGGATTTTAAGTGCTGTATTTACCACGCGCTCGGCGGTGAAGGAAAACATCGTGAGGAAACCTGCATTTCTGAGAAATAATAAAAAAATATTATTTCGAGGATATGTGTAGCCCGTCAATCCGCACTAAACACAAAACTCTCTCAGATATTCATGAAGGAAGCCTTTGCCCAACACTGGGCTACGCTATTACTTTACTTTACTATTAGTGACATAGCATATAAAGCCCCGTAGTACCTACGTGGTAATTTTCTCCTTTTCTTTGTACAACCACTGTAGGAATTGCTCCAGTGTCTCGACGACACATAAATAGCACATGGACATACACCTAGACCTGGAACATTTATCTCTAGTCCATGCAGCCACTTGCCCCGTGCGGGAATCGAACCAGCTACCCGCCGATATCGCCGCATCTAAACGCATAGCCGTTACCCCACCGTGCCATCCACCTGATTAACTGAGTAACATTCCTTCCAGGTCTAGTTATCGCCCTGCTAATGGTGGAACTTCCAACGGCATCAGCGGTGAGGGCGACATCCTTGATCTTCGCGAAGACCAGCAGCACGACCGCTGCACCGGAGGAGCAAGCCACCGAGGCTGAAGGCGAAGCACAGGTAAATCGATCTTTATTCACATCCTTGTTAATTGACTTAACCTGTAACCGGAGCCGTGGTCAGGGCGCTCTATGGCTAAGAGCTATATATGGACCATGTGTCCATGACACTAGATGGCATGGGTTAGCTAATATCCCGTCGTGAAACAACGTACAGGGAGTTACAAACGTGGTAGAAATTCTTGAGAAAAAAAATGTCCAAAGAATTTGTTGATCGGACAGTTTCTTCTCCATCATCGAAACTTCATTACCATACGGTGGTAGATAGTAAAAAAAAATTTATCTCTCTCTTACCTGGTTTCTTTATCCCTTCTTTTACTGTTCACACTCTTCCGATGATATCAAGAAAGCACCGAAAAAAAACTCATTTAAAACTTGAGCTCCTACATTGCTATTTGGAGGTCAAATACCATCTGATATATTCCTCTCTATATCTTGTTTATTTATTTACATACATAGAATATTATGTGTGTAATAAGTATGTTATAAGTATTAATAGCAATCTTAAGTGCTCGGCGGTGAAGGAAACAATCGTGAGGAAACCAGCACGTCTGAGATATAATAAAAAAAAAAAATTCTAGGTTGTGTGAAGCTCGCCAACCCGCACTGGAGCAGCGTGGCGGGCCCTTTCCCGGCTCCAAAACACTATCAGATATTTGAGAAGGAGGCCTTTTCCCAGCTGTGGGCACTTACGGGCTACTACTTAACTTTTTTTTACTTACCTGCCAACATCTATTTTTTTCTCACCCAGGATCGACTGGCAGAGAATGCCAAAGGACATTAAGTCTGCCCACTGTAAACCTTGGTTTAGGTATTAACGATAAGGAATAACCAAATATTAAAATTTTATAGTATTTTTTTTTCTTAGTTTGTTGTCGTATTTATTTTATATTATATTATTGTGAATATTAAATTTTTATTTTTGTTAACTTTTGCACTCTTGTACTTGCGTCGTGAATAAATAGTTTTTTTTTCTTTCTTTCTTTCTTTCAAGTATATAAACTTAAAAATTGTGTATTTAATTCTTGATTACATTATAAAGTAAGCATCTTAAACTGATCGATTACTTATCAAGCGACAATAATCCGATGCCGACATATTTTTCCATACAGGAAACCGTCTTATCTGGTGTTCATTGAGACAGGTCGCGAAGGTGACTTACTTTCAATTTCATACGAGAATTATTCGAATTCCAATCCTTAGAAATGCATTAATAAGCCGTATGAGCTTCAATGTAATAAGGCTCGGCCGATGTCTATAAATAAATCTAAAGGGAAACCTTCGCTCTTCTTTTTTGTTATAGAGACATCTTCCGGGAGAGCTCTGTCCTCGATTGACGCACTAAGAAATAAAAAAAACATAGCTGCAGTCTGTAAACATCCCGCTACTGTACAGATACCTCCTCTCTTCGGTTTCGGAGTCAAGAGTCAGTCCACCAGCTTGTGTTGACTCGTGCTCCCGAAACTTAGAGATGCAGCTTCCCTCGAGATCTTTTCTTTCTCCCACCCAGCTGCTTAATTCTGCGCTGCAATACAACATTTCGATTGTATGCGTATGTTCCAGACATACGCATGTTATGAAATGTAAGCGCGCGCCACGAGTCTTATGAACTTCGTAAGTGCCCACTGCTGGGCAAAGGCCTCGTTCTCAAACACTTGTATCCAGAGAGGGTTTAGGAGCCGAGAAGGACGCGCCACGCTGCTCCAGTGCGGGTTGGCGTGTTTCACATATCCTCGAATTTTTTTATTTTATTATCACTCAGACATGCAGGTTTCCTCATGATGTTTTCCTTCACCGTTGAGCACGTGGTGAATACAGCACATAAAATTGTTATTGACAATTTTAGTGGTGTCAAACCCAGGTCACTCACGCTCTATGAAACTAAAGTGAGCGCCCTGACCACTAGGCTACCACGACTCAGTATTTTAGAATATTGCAATAAAGATTAAATCTCATCTTAACATTACAATTGCAGGCGGAGGTCGCGGAGGGCGCGGAGGGCGCGCAAAATGCAACGAAGAAACTGACGGGGATACCCCAAATAGACTATCTCCTTGATCCTAACCTTCCACGGGAGCTAAATGGATACAACTTGTCGGAGTATCCCTTCTACGAGACCGTACCCCCACCGGAGACGATGGACTTCAAATGTGACGGGCTTCACGACGGCTTCTATGCTTCTGTTCCACATAAATGTCAGGTAACTTCATAATCGTTATCATTCAGCCTATCAAAAGCCCACTGCCGAACGTAGGCCTCCTGCAAAGATTGCCACAAATGTTCTTAAGGTAGTAAAAACTTAAAAGATTATATGGTGTAAGTGGGAACGTACCCATATTAGGAGATGTAGGTGACGGAAAATTCAACAGTAATTCAAAACTTCACAGACTAGTGACAAGGAGCAGCATCTCTATCTCCGAGGGTAGCGGCACTGCGCTTATCCAGAGTGATGAGTATAAGATAGGATGATAGAGAAGAATGATAGTGCTCTCATTCGTGGTCGACGAAGAAGATGGCACACGATAGCCATGTGGTTAGGGCCTCCAAATCACGAGATCAAAGTACTATCCCCTATTTATGTACGCTTCGTTTTAGAAGTTTACTTACCTCTTGATCCAGATAAACTCTGGTTGGGTATATCGTATATATATTTTAACGTTCGTCATTTCCCTATCTAATGTTCTTTGTTTTTTTTTTAATGTTTCCCAGGTGTATCATCACTGCCTCTTCGGCACGAGATTCGATTTCCTTTGTGCGAATTACACCGCCTTCGATCAGAAGACGTTCATTTGTCAGTTCGTCTCGGAAGTAGACTGCAAGAACTCGGCGAACTACTTTAGCAGGTCAGTGAGACAGTGAGAGGGAATTATCTATAAATTACTGCTGACATGCGTCTGATTTGTAATCATAATTCGTTTTACCAAAGAACAGCCATAAGAGCTTGATTAAGAATCTTAATTCTAGAAAATCTCTTAGGTATAAATTTAATGAAATAAATATTCTCACCTCGGCTTCTCAATACGTACATGAAAATGTAATGTATGTACATAAAGACATAGATACATTCAATAAGAATAGTGACATCCATAATCTGCACACTGGGAACAGACATGATCGCGTGACTCTTGTGCGACTGGCGTACCATCCCTCTGTGTTAGGTCCTAACATATTTCGCACAATAATTCGGGTCTAAAATGTTAATTCGGGTCTGAATGTTAGCGTGGATCACGTTTTCCCTAACAAAATCAAAATCAAATCCAATCATTTGTTCTTAGAAATAGGATCATAAATTTCACTTGTCAAAAGTTACTATTAACAAACCACATTACTTTTATCAATGAATAAACATATTTGATTTGATTGGATTTGATTTGATATGATAGGAAAATATTAGGACTAGCGTGTATATTTGTGTTTGTATTAAAATTAAGGTACCTTAATATCTCGTTACTCGGTACATACCAAGGTACCAGTATTAAATAAAAAAAATCCTCTAAACAATAAAAGAAAAGGAAGATGAACAAAGGCTCTAACAAAATTGAGAATTATATGTAGAGCATATTAGGCGTACGAATAATTTCTACAATAGTAATTTAATAAACATAAAAATTATTTTCACTTTGTCCGCTCTTGGTTAATGTTCTTGGGATGGTAGTTTAGAAGTTTGTGAATAAAACGCATATATACATTAATGACCTCTCTGGCATTAATCTAAAAAACACAATCTATAGATCAAACTCAACATGCCGTCATTCCTCTCATATGCAAAGTTGTTCACTTATCTCCACAGAAACGAAGCACTCTACAAAGCCGCATCTACGGAACCGCCCCCACCGCCGCCCACCACCACGACGACCACCACTACCACCCCGCGCCCCACACGGCCCCCGCGCAGGCGTCCCAGCTACAGATACGATTACGACGATGAATATTACTATCCGGCCAGAGACGACTATGATTATGGGTATGAAGAAAGGTAAGAGAATTAAATGTGGATTTTTTTTTAAAGTATAATATTCCTGTTAACCCTTCAACTAAGCTTACAGCTTGTATCTGGAGTGGTTCACGACAGTAGCCGAATGGCGGGCTGGAACCTGCGACGTAATGCCCTGACCCATTTGTTTAATGCAAAAAATAAATTAGTTTGTAGATCAGTGGTAGCCTAGTGGTCAGGTAGCTCACTTCAGTTTCATAGAGCGCGAGTGACCTGGGTTCGAACCCCGGTGCCGGCATCACAAAACTTGTTAATAGCAATTTTAAGTACTACATGTCTGTGAAATAATAAAAATAGTCACCGAGGATATGTGAAGCCCGCCAACCCGCACTTGCAGCAGCGCAGCGGGAGTCTTTCCGGCTCTCTTAGGTATTTGAGAAGAAGGACTTTGCCCAGTAGTGGGCACTCACAGACTGTTACTTTTACTTTACTTTTAATTCATAAAAAAAATATTTTTATAGCCCTTCTCTACACACTTCACCAGAGCACGACATGTCAGGTGATGAGCTTGTCGCACAGTCTTAGCTTCCAAGGTAAAGATTGTGTCATCGCACTTAAGTTCCGTAAAACTCAGTGGTCCATCATCGCGTCTACTGTTACCCTTGTAGATCCCCGACCCATTGGGGTGGGGATTGCAAAAAAAGGATTATATTACATCAAAAATCAAAAAAGTCTCTTTTTCAAATATAAAATCTATTGTCGTATATTTATGAAGTCTGGTTGAAAAACGTGCGATTTGATTGCAGGGGTGGCAGAACGAGGAGACCGCAAGGAAGACCTGGTAGACGAAGGCCATATGATGACTATGATGACAAGTGAGTTCTATATATAATACACGTAAGCACACACGTTTGATATGCGGTAGAGCCAAGGGGTCACTTATGTCATTAATAAAAAGGTTAAAAAGTAAGGAGGCTAAGTGCGATCCCTTAGGGACACCCGAACTACCGAATATTGAATATGGCACAGACGAACTGAAGTTCAACTCTGAGGTAAAATTTTTCTTTAACTCTGGAGTCTTTCAACGTGGTAGAGCCAAGCGGCTGCTTTTGCTGCTGGTTGAATGTGCCGGCTCGTCCGGTGTAGTACTACGACCTCGAAGAGTACCGGCGTGAAGTAGAGCCATCTTGTTCTTCTGCATTTCGTTCGGTGAGTGAGGTAACCGGAGGCACTCGTCCTCTCCCCCATTACACCACTTCATTCTCTCTCCCATCCCCCAAATATCCTTTACGGCCGGCGGGTGACGGTAATCACACACCATCAGATGAACCGCTTGCGCGTTTGCTCCCAAAAGGGAATGAAAAACCACAAAAGTAACTGTCACACGCACTGACGTAGGCAGAGATTACAAATTTCCGGAAGTCTGTTTGGCAAAGACACAACGTAACCAGAAAGGCCTCGGCAACCCACTTTTAGCCTCAAGGCGGTGCCAGATTCTTGGCAGGCTACCAAACGGTTTTAAGTATTAATGCATCATATTCTCACAAACACTAGCTTTCACTATTGTAATTTTTTTTTGTATATTTCCTAATAGGTCATTATTATTTACAGATATGAAACTCGAGCGAGGCCACGCGATGAAAGTGATGACTACGCCGATGAAAGGAGGCCCTATGATAGGAGGCCAGGAAAAAGGCCCTACCTAGAGAGAAGACCTTATGATGATGATGGTGACAGAAGAGAAGAAAGACGACCTAGTAATAATGGTGCCAGAAGGCCAGGGCGACCAAGAGACAACGACGAAGATCGTTTTAAAACCGTAGATGAGAGTAGACCACGCAGTGGACCCAGGGATCAAAAAAGGGATGAATATAGACCGCGGGACAAAAACAGGCCCAGAGATGATATGAGACCACAAGATGAGGAAAGGTCTAAAGACGATTTAATGCCTTGGGAGGAAAGATCTAGAGACAACACGAGATCGCGGAATGATGGAAGAACGAAGTATGATTTCAAATCTCGAGATGAAATAAGACCTAATGATGATATGCCTTATAAAGACGATGTTCCATATGAAGGAGATGGGATAAGGCCTAGAGATGAAATCACATCAAGAGATGAAATACGACCAAGAGATAAAATAAGACCTAGAGATGAAAAAAGACCAAGAGATGAAATTCGAACAAATGATGAAGTTCGCCCGAGAGATGAAATACGACCTCGAGATGAAATTCGGCCTAGGGATGAATTTAAGTCTAGAGACGAAATACGACCTCGAGATGAGGTCAGACCTAGGGATGAAAGAAGACCATTTAGAGATGATGTTACCGATTCGGAAAGTAGCAAAGGTAGGGATAACCGTTACCAGCCAGCCGAAGGCCGAAAACAGTATAACAGAAATGAAAGACCATTAAGACGAGAGGAAAGACCTTCCTTGAAGCCTGAACGAAATTATGAAGATGATGATAAAGTCCAGGAAGAAAGACGTCCAGTTGTGACGGTACCAGAAGGCCAACCACTTGTAAAACCTAATGGTCGTGGTATTTTTAGTAAGCCACGTATCCCACCAAAAATAAAACGTCCTGTCCCAGCTAATGAAAAGGACAAATACGATTATGTTCCCATAGCCACAACTAAACCACCTCCCAAAGCTAGCGACGATGAGTATTATGACGAATATGAAGACGAAGAAGTGAGCAAGCCGGCATCATCTGCTAAATTAAGCACAATTGAACAAAAGCCAAAACTAGAACCGCTGGAAAAGGAAAAGTTCAAACCTACAAGACCGCATTTTACAAGTCCGGAGAATATAAAAATTCAAAGACCAAAAAGGCCAATAGACTACGAAGAAGATGATTATGATTACGAACAACCAAGAAAAAAGCCGGCTTTTGTCAGCCAGCGAAATAAAGATAATCGGCCTGTAAAGTCAAAAGTAACCGATGAGGACTATTATTATGAAGACGAAAAGCGGCCCACTACTGAGAAAGTTAGGATACAAGAACAGGAAATCGCTGCAAGGGTAAAAGATGTAAGGTCAAATGTTAAAAGTGTACATAAAGATGATCGGCCAGTGAAGCCAAAGGTAACCGATGAGGACTATTATTACGAAGACGAAAAACGATCCACTACTGAGAAAGTTAGGATAAAAGAAGAAGAAATCGCTTCAAGGACAAAAGATGTAAGGTCGAATGTTAAAAGTGTACATAAAGATGATCGGCCAGTGAAGCCAAAGGTAACCGATGAGGACTATTATTACGAAGACGAAAAACGATCCACTACTGAGAAAGTTAGGATAAAAGAAGAAGAAATCGCTTCAAGGACAAAAGATGTAAGGTCGAATGTTAAAATTGTAAAGCGTCCTTTTTTACCGTCTAGGGGTGGTAGTCCATACCTGCCACGAGGCTTGCAACCTGTCGCTGGTAAAGATATAAGCTTACCTCCCAACACCACCCCTAAACCCACCACCACAACAACAACATCAACAACAACAACCACGACAACCACAACCACTACCACCGCTCCGCCAACTACGACAACCAGACTAACAACTGCTGAAACAATTACAACTAGTAGTGAAAAAGCAACCACAACTGTGGGCACCGAGAAACCAACGCCATCAGCTAACCTCAAGCCTGAAGAAGAATACGAATACTATGACGAGGAAGATATTGAATATGATGTAAAGGATAAAAAGCAAACGACGACAACAGAAGTAGTCATAACAACACCTTCGACCACAACCACCACCACAGAGGCTTCGACTACAGAACAAAAGGCAAAAATTCTCGCCACCAAGGTGTTGAGAGTGTTCAACGATAATTACGAAGCAATTAGAGATAAACTTCAGTCTACATTATCACCTGGTGATTATCTAAAACCGTATTTGGCGACATCTACACAACCTCAGTATTCAGAAATTAAAACCAGCTACAAGCCACCAGAACCAAAGCCCGAAATCTCGGTACCATACACGGCAACGGGCAAACCATTGAAGTTACCAGAAAACATATCGATAAAACAAAATCTAGCGGATTCAATAGAAAACGATTACGATGAGGCGCTAAACGAAGCGTTCGCGCCTGTTTCGCCTAAAGTTAGGGTGCCCAGTGGATTTGTAGTAACACCAGACAGAGATTATTCATATTCAAGATACAGAAACAATTACCACGTCGAGCCGCAATACGCCGCATCGGAATTGAACAACTTCCATTCGAAGAAACGCCCTCAAATCTCCGGAATTAGCATAAGAACTCCCGCCTCATACTACATCCAGCCGCAAAGGGTCATATATCAAGACGAAGTTTTGACGAGGGCTCCTAGACAACTGGTGTACAGGCAGTTCCCAAGTTTCTTCTAAGTATTTGTCACAGGTAACCTTTGAAAGATTTAAACGATCTCGAAAGCATTGCACTGAATATACGAGTGCATTTTAATAAAAAAGAACAACGCGTTGTTAGTGTGTAATTTCACGCGCGAGCGCAATAAGTTCTCGGTAAAGTTGAAACTAAATTTTAATTAAATAACTACATAATTCAATGATAATCAATAATTTTGGTAAATAGAGTATATATATTGAATTAAAAAGTTTTGCCAGAGAGTGTAAAAACTTGTATGAAACAAAGAAGATTTAACAACCTTAAACTTTCAATTTATATTACCGGTGTATGTAGTTGATAGATATTTATTTAGAATTAAAAAAAAAACAATTAATAATTATCTTCCAATGCAAGTTAACATTGTAACAACACTGCCATTTGTTTAAGTAAAGTTAAGGTCGATAAATACTCCTTAGTTACCCTATTTTTAAGGAAAACCTATTTTTCAAAGGTTACCTGAAACCTTGGACGGTCGAAGAAAAATTATTTGAGTGCATTTGAAAATTTTCGACCACACTAATAGGATTAAGAAAGCTTAAGAACACAGGAAATATTTAATTAAAGTTCAACTATGCTTTTATGATATGTCTGTTTTTGCCGAGTTCTGAATCCGAGCCAACGAATCATTGGATTTCTACAAGCCTTCACTTTAGATCGATCATAAATAGCAATCATTTCAGTGGTTTTTTTTCGACAGTCCATTATTCGTAAATTTGTAAATTTTATAGATACTCAACAAGTTTATAAGTATACCTAATCATAATTGATATTACAAAGAAAACAATTCTAAAATTGATTAAAAAAAAAAATACAAACTGATTTTCTGCTTTTATTTTGCTTATCATCATTACATCCCGTCTCAAGTCCACGGCTGAACTTAGGCCTCAGCCACAGATTGCCACAAAGCACGCTGCTGATCCACCTGCATCCATACCCCCAACGGCTGTCAGCTCTGCGAGCTATATGGCCTAGATCCCAACAATATGTATTACCTCATATATTACCTTACATCAACATCCTAGAAACAATCCACAGCAGGACATAGGCCTCTCAAGTAGGATTTGGCCTAATCGCCACGATCGCCAAGCGTATTGGGTACCGTAGCGATCGCAGCACTGGACACCTCGCACCTTCGACCTTGCTGCCCGTCATCGGTCTGCATTTAAGTCTTCTTTTATTCGAGGTCGTCCCGCCATCAGAGCCGTTTAGTTTCATAGAGCGCGAGTGACCTGGATTCGTTCGAACCCCGGTGCCGGCACCTCTAAAATCATCATTATCATCATTTCAGCCTATCAGAAGTCCACTGCTGAACATAGGCCTCCCCCTAAGATTGCCACGAAGCTCGGTCCTGTGCCACCTGCATCCATTGACTTCCCGCAACACTGCGTAGGTCGTCACTCCATCTTGTGGGGGGTCGTCCTACAATGCGTTTGCCTGTACGTGGCTGCCACTCGAGAACCTTTTTTTCTTGGGGGGTTTGCCTTAGTTGCCACGCCTGGCGAACGGGTTGGCAACCGCAGTTTTTTTTATTTGTTCTAGTGCAGGAAGATGCTGCCCATCTCCTAATATAAATTTTTACCATTAGTCGCCTTTTACGACACCCATGGTCAGACAGGGTTGGCGTTATTCTTTACTTCCGACAGCCACACGGAACCTCTAAAATTATTACTAGCAATTTTAAGTGCTGTATTTACCACGTGCTCGGCGGTGAAGAAAAACATCGTGAGGAAACCGGCATGTCTGAGAAATAATAAAAATATTATTTCGTGGATATCTGAAGCCTGCCAACCCGCATTGGAGCAGCGTGGCGGGCCTTTCCCGGCTCCTAAACCCTCTCCGATACTCGTATTTGAGAAGGAGGCCTTTGCGCGCCTGTGGTCATTTACATGCTGCTACTTCATCCCGTCATCTATCGGTAACCATTGCTATTTTCAAGGTTTCTTCCTTAGTCGCCTCTTACGAGAGCCCACAGAAAGAATGGGGGGACATCAAAAGTAGGTTTTAACACTCCACTAATTTTACTGCTCATCATGTAAGACCTCATCAATTTCTCCATGCGTTAGGGTTTGCGGCATATGCCGCTACCAATGGGGACGGTCCTATTAGTTGATTCTATATGACGAACGAACCTAAATAAGTAATCACTACTAGTAATTAATGATAGTTGCTTTCCTCGTCCTTCTTCGTCACCAGGTTCGGCTTTAACGGGTGGGGGAGAAACATATTCTCACGAAATACCGGGGCTAATTATCACCTAAACACTTCTTGATTTTGTATGGGGTTTGATGAAACCGGACATCCATTTACTGGTGACTTGGTATTCCATCTTAGTCCACAGGGATGAAAACGTAGCCAAGCGGCGGACTTTGCAGCTTCACGAATGGCCCGCCTAGTCCGGATTAATATCACGACCTCGCATAATACTACCCCTCGACTTCCTCATCCTTTCATCTCCCAAACACCCTTAAAGGCCGGCAACCCACCGGCAGCAGCTCTGGTGTTGCGCATGTACGTAGGCGACGGTAATCATTCACCATCAGGTGAGCCGACTGCTCGTTTGCCATCTTTCCGATAAAAAAAAATCTCGATTCATGATAGAGGATATCTGTCCTGTATCTACAAGTGTCCCTCGTATGTCAATCCTATTTATTATTATTTCAATAATTATACTAATCGAAACAGATAAAAAATGAAGTCTTCCAGAAGTACTGAATGGTCTTTCGGCAACTATTAATGCAATGAGATCGTGAAACTAGATATAAGAAGTGAGATGTGTTAACTTCATTTTTGTATACGATAACTAGTGAATCCAGGGTAGGCAGCTAGTAGTAAATGTTGATATAGATAATCATTTTATGGTTCAGATGACAACAAAACACGTGTAAATATATTAAGATATTTAATAAAATTCTTATTAATTATTTAAGTCATTTTGATTACTTTTATAATTTCATGATACCCAAATTTATACAATATCAATTATAAAGTAATTAAAAATAACAAAAGCTCACATGCGTTCTATACAGAAACAGGGAAATTACTAAATTTCCTTGTTTCTGTATAAAAAAAAATGTAAAAAAAACATAAGAGGAATAGTATGAATATTCGCACGAAGATTTGACAGAACGTTATTTTAATAAAAGATGGACATAACTACAAAAAACACATATTACTAACTCAGACTGTTTTAACGGCGATAAAAGTCGTTTAAATCATATAAGCAACCTTATTTCCCTTGTACTTGTGACTACTTGAACTTACAAAAAAGCTCTCCATCTGATACATGGGGATTGTTTGAGAGATCTCTTCAGAGTCGTTCTAGATCCAGTATTTTGTAATTCTCGTGTAATATGATGCATAGCTTGGTATCAGTCAGACTCATTGTTTTCTTTGTTTTTGACTATGATTTTATAACGAGGCTTTGTCCAATGAAACAATGAAAATAAGTTCTAAGCTTTTATAATAGGTTGTATAACTTGATAAATAGGACTTCATTAAAAAAATATCGTGTGCAAAATAATTTCGATCAAAATTCTGTTTTTAAATGCCTCTTTAACATATCAAAAGGAACACTGCGAAACGATAAACTTATCGTACAATGTTGCATATTTCTTAAACGTTATATTAAAAACCATCACTGAGGCAGCCAAAAGACAAATCTAGGATGCAATGGAACATTCATAGCTTTTCTACACACATGTCTTCTCAAAGGAGAGCTCAACCGTAGGGAACTAAGTAACCGGCAGCTACCGAAGAGCCAGCGAGCTTTTTTAAGTCTTCTGCTTATGACTTTGATGTACAGATCATCGTCTTAGCCGGTAGCTCAGGCTGCTTTACGTTACAGACTGGGCAAAGGCATCCTTCTCGAATATCTGAGAGGGTCTTGGAGATGAGACGGACCGACAACGTTGTGGTGCGGGTTGGCGGACTTCTCATGTCCTCGACATAATATTTCTCAGATATGCAGGTTTCCTCACGATGTTTTTTCTTCACCGTCGAGCACGTGGTAAATTCAGCACTTAATATTGCTATTAACAATTTTAGTGGTGCCGGCACCGGGGAACAAACACGGGTCACTTCCGCTCTTTCAAAGTAAAGCGAGGGCCCTGACCACTAGGTTACGGCTCTCTGCACATTGCTCCGCGACAGGATATTGTCTAAACCACAAAATCCTTCTAGTGCCTTATGTCCATATATCTTTTGAGCGTGGTAGAACCAAGCAGCGGCTTTAGCTGCTGCGCGAATGGGCCGGCTCGACCGGATTGATACCACAGCCTCGCAGAATACCGGCGTGAAGTAGAGCGCATCTTGTGCTTCTGCGTTTCGCTCGGTGAGTGAGGTAACCGGAGGCCCACATCCCCTCCCTATTCCTCTCCTCTCTCCCATCTCCCAAATATCCTTAAAAACCGGCAACGCACCTGCAGCATCTGTGGTGTTGCAGACGTATGTGGGCAACGGTAAGCACTTACCATCAGGTGAACCGCTTGCTCGTTTGCCGTCATTCTTGTAAAAAAAAAATCAATAGGATTTCAATGGTTTCAAAGGTATGATGACTGTGACATGACGTATTAATGTAGTGAACATTTTTGAATTGATGTTTTGCGATTATTTGAATGCGATCTTAGACTGCTCAGAGCTTTTGACATTTTTCAGTATTATCTTACATTTAATTCTACGTAATTTTTTACTACATATTTGACTACATACAACTTACAACTTTAAATGTTAATATATAAAAAAAAAGTTCTAATGACCGTATACCCCATTGATGGACAGAGGTTTTCATTCAAGGGAGGACAGTTGGGACGGGCCTATCGCCGTCTTAGTGTCCAATAGAACGACACAAACCGTCACATCGAGGACCGAACACGAGTCTCCCGATTCGTAGTCAGATCCTCTAACCGCTCGGCTATCGGGGCTACTTCACCTTTCCTTTAAATGTATAATAAAGATTCATTAATTCGTTCACCTTAAGTTACATATGTAAGTTAGTTCACGTCATTTATGTTCGGAACGATTTTACTTCATGAAATTATTATGCGAAGTAAATTATTAAATAATATTATTGTATTCATTTTTACCTATGCTAAACTTTTAACATTACATGGAAGTTCAGTCTCTTCATAAATATCATTTAAAGATGCCACAAAAATTGGTCCCACGCAATTATATTATATTAGCTTAAAAAACATTTTATTCGATACTTAAATTTCAGACAATATTGGATAAATCCTCATGTATTTATCTCCTTTACGATATTTGTAGACAGCGTAAAGGCGAAAATTTCAATTCTCTCAAAGGTGTTAACAAAATGACGCCAGCAAACAATTTTAAAAAAGGAAGATCAATTAATTATTAGATAACATTTCATCATAATACATATTACAATAATAAAACAATACAACACATTAATACGTAAACAAAATATATACAATTAAAACACAAATTATAAGAAATTGTACAACACTTTCAACTCAGGTTATTTCTTTACAAATAAATTTAATCCTCGGACCACTGGTTAAAGTTTAGAAGCTTACTTGACAACAACAATTTCTCAAAGCTTAGTGTAGGCATAGCTATTGGGCCTACTTGTATACGAAGCTCAAACTATGGTCTATATTTCATTTCCCTCTAGAATTATGAATCCGGAAATTTCAGACTCTGTTATAGCAAATTTAAACATTCTTACTGTTCGAGAACTACAAAGTATGTGTACGTAGATCAGTAGGAAAAAAAAGTTTTGGCTTCATGTCATAGGACAAGTATTCAATATTTAATCTAATTATATAACAGACAGACGATCACGTGTGTGGTGAATACGAACACAAAAAAACTGTTTAAAATTTCTACGTCTCTAACCAAATTATGAACACATTTCTAAATTTGAACATTCTGATGCCTTCAAAGAAACATCTTAGTGTCTAGAACGTTCTTCCAAAGATAAAGAAACATTTGAATTCTATTTACTAGACATATAGCGTGTACATATATATGAAAAACTCGGCACGAACTTTAACCGCCACCAGCACTTCTCACTCAAAGGCAATAAACTCGGTTTTTTTCCTATACCGGAGCGACAGTATCGCTTATATGTTTATATTAATCACATGAACTCTCACAAATGAGAGTTTTCAAATTGATTTCTAATCGATCTATACTTTATGCTCCAAGACTTTGTCGAGAAAGGCGGAATCTTCAGATCCGTATTCACATAATCCACTTCGTTAACATTTATTTCTTCTTTCGCACCGTTCGTTATCACTTCCTCAGTGCTCACTTGTTTAGATATCGTGGGTTCCTTCTCCGACTCCTCGACGGCGCCATGAATCAGTCTATTTATGGGGAACTGAAGGTAGTAGAACACGAACGACGAAAGCCATATCATCATTTGGTACAAGCAGACTTGCCACCACGTCATTGCGCCGAAGACTTGGTACAGCCATCTGTGTGTGAAGAAGTAAATCGCGTAGTATCTGTAGAACATAAAAATACTCTAACATTTCCATACGTTTCATTGCTTGGACTATCGTTTGGGGTGAGATTAGAGAAATCAAACTTCATAACGTGACGTAACGTGATTGAATATGCAGCCAATATCAAAAACCAATAGCAACATAATACAAACCATCCCTGCCAATACTATCACGTAGCCAGTACACTAATTTTGGCTGTCAAAATCTGTTTAGGACAGCAATATTTTGAATTACAAAACGTAATACAGTATCAACAATAAAAATTTTACTGTTTCGAGGTGGTAATGAGTGTGGTGAAACCAGTCTGTACCTAAAAGGCATAGATATGGACGGACGGACGACTTTAAATGAAAAGATTATAACTAAATTTTAGAACCGGCTCATACAACATATGGTTAAAATGCCCTTGCGTACAGACCTCTGGATGGGTTTAAATAAAAATAAATCATCATCATTTCAGCCTGCTACAAGTCCAGCGCTGAACATAGCCCTCCCAGAAAGATTACCACCATAAAGCTCGGTCCTGAGCCACCTGCATCCATCGACTTCCCGCAACATTGCGCAGGTCGTCACTCCTATTCGTGGGGGGTCGTCCCACACTGCGTTTGCCTGTACTCGAGAACCTTTTTTCCCCAACAGTTGTCGGTTCTGCGAGCTACGTGGCCGGCCCATTGCCACTTCAGCTTGCTGATCCTTGCGACTATGTCGGTTACCCTAGTTCTGCTGCGGATATCATCATTGCAGACTCTATCGCGCAGAGAAACTCCGACCACAGCCCTTCCCATAGCGCGCTGAGCAACTTTGAGCCTCCTCATACGGCCTGCAGTGAAGGACCATGTTATAAAATAAATAGTCATCTGTTATTTCTGTTAAAATAACATCTACATAAAACAATTATAATCATAATTCTTTGCCATATATTTTGCTAACCAAAGATGACTAAGGATTTGCTTGAAACTGTTTCTAGAAAAAAAATAAAAAATACTCACACAATAGCATAAGCGACATCTACTCCAATAACAAATACAATCTCGGTCTTGAAATCCCTCGGTCTCCTCCTGGCCTGCAGCAGCGTTTCAATCAGAACGACCACGGAGATATTGGTATGCACGCAATGATTAAACCACCATGGTACCACGTCATCGTAGACCTTTGGGAAGACCAGCTCGCGGTCTACCAGGTACACGGACCAAAACATTGAGGAAACGAACTGAAAAACAAACAAACATTCATTTGGTCATAGAGTGATGGTGTAAGATACAATATAGTGCTTTAAGAGAAAATTATCATCATCATAACAGCTGTTCAAAACTCCACTGCAAAACATTAACCTTCCCCGAAGATTGCCGTTGGTGCATAAGAACCTATGGCCGTTGGCCTATAAGAACATTTTGGGACGGGGAGAGAAGATGGGGAAGGAGAGTGGGCTTGCAGTTACCTAGCTCACCGAAGCTAGGTAACTACAGGCCCACTCTCCTACGAACTCCAGAAATATTGCCAATAGCCCAATGTGTTAGTGTGCAGACTGCGATACATGACGTCGTAAGTTCCGCGACCTCCATGCGATGCAATGCTTAGTTGAAGTGCGTTAGCATGAATATTAGTAATGTTAATTAAACACCATCACTAATATTCTTTAAAAAAAAAAATCTTGCTTTAATTTCGTGGATCACTATATTGGTGTGGATTACTGACGTGGTAGAGCCAAGCGGCGGCTTTTGCCGCTGCTCGAATGGGCCGCCTCGATCGGGTTAATAACACGACCTCGACAAAATTCCGGCGTGAAGTAGAGGCATCTTATGCTTCTGCGTTTCGTTCGGTGAATGAGGTAACCGGAGGCCCAGTCTCCCTCCCCATCCCCCAAATACCCTTAAAGGGTGCAACGCACCTGCAGATCCTCTGGTAATCATTTAACATCAGGTGAACGGATAGCTCGTTTGCCGCCTTTATCAAAAACAAAATTCTTGTAGGACACTTTCAGTTGCCGCATTACAATTATTAAAAAAATTATAGTCAAAAAATACTTTTCCTACACAGTTTCATTCGCCTTTTCTTCTCCGTCAGAAAAATTACATTACCAGAATGATGGTAGATTATAAATAAATGTAAGTATGTAAAATTGAATAAAGACTTTTCATCTCATTTACAAAATGAACATCAAATTTTGCTGGCGCTTTCATGTGCAGGTCTATGGTCAGCAGTGAACCAAAATAGACTGATGAAGAAGAAGTGAAGCTGCGACTAACTCCGAGCATGATATTACTTTCCGCTTCTTACCAGAGTGAAGGGCACGACGAGGCTAGAAAAAATTACGTCCCGCCAATAGCGCAACAGCGTGGCCAAGTGGTGGTTCTGCTTATCCAGCCATTCCAACACGTCGTGCAGCAGGGACAGCATGAGAAATATGGTCTGGAACGCCTGAAACGAAAAAAGAATGCACGTTAATTTTTCTATAGAATTTAATCCACTGCACGGTTTTTTACCGAGGGTATCATAACAGTACAGAACGTAACAGTTATAGATCGAAAATGAACGCATCGATTATGGTTCGAAGCGTCTAAGGCTATTAAGGCTAAGGCTAAGGAAATTATTATCGGTAATCATCCCTCTTTGAGAGAGACGCACCCCAGAGTACATCATCTTATCAGGTAAGTATCATAAAAATGGTAAGAGAAGGTCATGGCCTCCGAATGAAAGAGGGCATTGAAAAGAGACTCCTTGCAGATTGGTAATCTTTCTAACCTAAGGACGTCTAAGGAAAATATAAGCCTTTCGAATTTTTTAGTCAAATAGTCTAATACCGCGGAAATTAAAAAAACTTCTACTAAATCGACTAGAGGAGAGATTAACGGATAAATCCTACCAAAATGGTAGGAAACTATCATATATGGTTGCACTGCTTACATGCCAAATTACCTATACCTAACACTTCCTTCTATTCTAAATCCTTTTCCATTGAAGCTGTTCGGCTTTGGAACTCCCTACCACTTCATAAAAAGCGTGCGCAATCCTTTGAAACTTTTAAAAGGCTGGTCAAAGCGCACTTCCTTCCTCCCTAAATAGTTATTCCTTCATCTCTCATTATCTGTTTATCCTTTAACACTTACTTTTCCTTGCGTCGTACGGCTCTTATTTTATTTATTCTTTACTCTTTATGTTCCTGTATATGTATGGGTATATATTGTGTATTTATTTAGATATATCAGTATATATATATATATATATATATATATATATATGTTTGTGTATATATCAATGTTTATTTATTATATTATGGTCATTATTTCCTCTGCAAAATTCTTGCCTGGTAGAGATAGCTTCTAAGCAATAAGGCCGCCAATTGTACCTTTGTGTATTTTAGGTTTATTTTTTTTTATTTTTTTCCTATTTTTGCTAATTGGTGTACAATAAAGTGTATTTCATTAATTTCATTCATACCTTGCGAGCCTCTAATTATTTCAATAAATCGCAGGCATCGATATTATTCGCCGACAGTTCTCGTAACATATTACAAGGTCTCATCGTAATCCCTTAAATCATGTCTCAAATAATACAAATAATTGATAACATTTTCATTTAGATTTCACACATAACCCTTGTTACGACTTAAGATATATCAACTACCTGTTTTAGTAAAGAGGAAGATCTTTAATCTTTGTTGGATCACTTCAATAGACCATTAATATTAAAATTGGATAATGTTTTTGACAAGGATGTGTGTCCTTCTCCAATTTATGTCAGGTTATGTCTCCGCGACACTGGAGACTTTGATACAGTGGGAAGTAACATTTTGAACAAATATTCTTCGACAATTCGTTTAAACCTACCACCGGTTCCAATGACGTGAGAAGAAAAAGGCGAATGAAAGTCATTTACATTTTTTTTTTTAAAAGTAAAAAAACAAAAAGAAGTCCTCACGTCCGTATAGCCAATACAATAAACACTTAATCGACAGAGATATTTTATCAAACGGAAACCAGTGAGTGCCTTCAAACGGGTTTCGATGTACGTAAAAACTCAGGATGTGACCTAAATTAAAAATATCAGGAAGCGTCTGTACTTATATTACACTGTAATTGTTATCAGTGTAATGTTGAAATTTATTCTATTTACTAATTGACAGCGATAAGTGTAGCATGCGACGGTCACGATTTGTCTGTCTCGTGCTGCGACCTTTGCCCAGTCGACGAACTTGTTGATAAACAAACAATAACCACTAACCACTAACATGTTGAATTTAGAATGATATTCATAATCAGCATCCTAATATATTGCGATGAAAACGAGACCATATCAAATCGAATCAAATCGTTTATTCAACACAAGATATATACATATCACTTGTCAAACGATCTACCACCGTTTCTTCTTCTCTGACGGAGAAGAAACCGGCGAAAGAAACTCCACAGGTATCCTCATCATCATCATCATCATTTCAGCCTATCAGAAGTCCACTGCTGAACATAGGCCTACCCCAAAGATTGCCACAAAGCTCGGTCCTGAGCCACCTGCATCCATCGACTTCCCGCAACACTGCGCAGGTCGTCACTCCATCTTGTGGGGGGTCGTCCTACACTGCGTTTGCCTGTACGCGGCTGCCACACGAGAACCTTTTTTCCCCAGCGGTTGTCAGTTCTGCGAGCTATGTGGCCGGCCCATTGCCACTTCAGCTTGCTGATCCTTACGGCTATGTCGGTTACCTTAGTTCTGCTGCGGATATCATCGTTGCAGACTCTATGCTCATTGTTTCTGTAATTTTTATTACAAAATTTTGTCTAGAAACGGCTCGGGGGCGATCAGCTCATTCCCAGGGGATATTATCATCCAAGTCTTCTCACTTAAAAGCCAGCATAGATTTCATGAAAGGTTCTGGCGATAGTTGCCACGCTTGGCGAGCGAGTTAGAGAGAGAGAGAGAGTGCCTGTACCCTCGCACTAGTGCCTGTACCCTCGCACTAGTGCCAGTACCCTTTAGACAATGCAGGAGAATTTTCCGTCACCATTCTGTTACCAGAGTACAACCCCCCTCACTCCCTCGTACACTGAATATTTATCAGACAGCCATAAACACTCACACTTCATTATATCCGCGGCCTATCTGATGGTAAATGATTACCGACGCCAGCGTACATCTGCAGCCCCAGAGGAGCTGCAGGTGCGTTATCGGCCCATAACGAATATTTGACGACGGGGCGCATGACGAGAGAGGCGGGAGGAGTAGAGTGAACCTCCGATTATTAGCACGCCGTTATTCTCCTAGGCAGTGGAATTACCCTTTTTTTTTAGGTTAACGGTGGGGGAAAGGTATTCGCACCTACCCGTCACCGTCTCCGATGACTGGTAATATCGGGTTCAGCATTGAAGAGGCCGGACCGACTTAAACCCCGCCGGTAGATAAGCCGTTGGCCTAGTGGCCTTTACAGCTTCAGCGGTAGGGACTCGCGAGCAGAAGGGCCGCAAGTTAAATGACATTACCCCCAACAATTCTGGCCCATTTGAGCAACAGCAAAAGCCTCCTCCACCCCTGCCCTTTTTCCTCCCTTCCCCTCTCCCCATATATCGGCAACGCACCGGCAGCTACTCTGGTATTGCAGATGTACATGGATATTGGTAATCACTTACCATCAGGAGAGCTGCCAGCTCTTTTGCTAAAAAAAAGAAAGTCTCCCACCTGCCGCACTAATCCCCTTAACATAAGTTACACATTTACTTTTGATAAAATCCTAGGGAGGTTCTGAAGACCTACTCCGATGATGGAGGAAAACCCATCCGAATATGTCAAACTTAAATCCCGCAGGCTACTGGGAAAGCAACATTTATTATGAGAAAATCATGCATATCATCCAAAGGGGCGTATGCCCAACTGTGAACTTAGACAGACTGTTAAAAAAGATGAAGAATATTAATAATTCTAAGACTCGTCTACTCGTTGTGACTTTGTTTGGTCTCTAAATAACTAGACTGGCCATAAATGTTGTGACATTTTAAAATAATTGTTAGTCTTTTTTCCAATTCAAATTTGGAATACTTTTATTATGTAAGAATCGGTTCGCCGCCATTTTTTGTTTAAAAGTGAATGTCAAATAATAATATCTAGGAGGTCGTTGAATAAAACAGAATTGTGGTGATTGCTTTGCGCAAAGTTGGACATGCCCTGCACAAAACATTACTCTGAATATATTATCTTTAGATTCGTGATCAGAAAGATTAAAGGCGGCCACTTTGAGTAAACTTGTTTGTAATATTAAATATGTACACATACGTTTTATTTTTATTTTTTATTACACTGTTTCTTTAAAAAAAGATATGCGATGTGCGGTAACGTGAACTTAAGGTCATACTAGGTATTATTGTGGTATTTAAATGAATCCTTATAGCTTTAGGCTTGAGCATCCGCATTGTATATTAAAAAAAAAATTGTGTCTTATATTACGTTTATATGCGCGTCGGAAAATCCAAGGTATTAAAATATCTTCGTCTATATTCCAGCTAATTGTAATCTATTAATGAGCACAGTTCATCCCAATTGTTTGTGCCTTTTCATTCAACCAGAGAAGGATCAAGTCCCGATTCAGCCCTTCGTTCAATTCTCTTCGTCTTTCGAGACTCATGTACGATCTGTATCCTTGGCCTTAACACTAAAAGTTGTACCACCAAATAAGAACCATAAAAATTAAAATGACCTCTCATGACCGTATACCCAAAACTGGGGTGATCAGATGTCTAGATACTTATTTTAGTCCTTTCATCCCACTCTTCACCAGAACTTGTCGGGTACAACTTGACAGTCGGGGAGCCTGTGGCCGTAGACGACTTTAAATTTTGAGTATTGTGATTAAATGTTAATTTTTTTTTAATTTCGTCAAAACATTAATTATGTAATGGACTAGTAGAGAGTACTTTTATATGATTATGTAAACTTTTTAAGCGAAACATGTTTGTCATTTAAATCGATATTATGTAAAGGTCACTGGTTGCTTGTGATTATAATAAAATTACAGCTGTTACAAATAACTGACTCAGCACGGAAGCTTTTATTTGAAATTAAACTATTATTTACTTTTGATTTTGTCGCGGCTAATTATTGTTTTTATGTTCCTGACATTTCGAATGCATCCCTGGTTACGGAAGGACTCAGGCGTTAGACGTCCTTATCTTATTGATGTCTTAGTTAATTCGGGTTCAGCTTTTAATTAGTAGTTTGTGTGTCATGCGCATTGTCAGCAAAAAATGTAGTATTAGAAGAAAAACATTGGACAAACAGAGTTCGATACTTAAACTTACTGATACTTTTAAATTAAAAAAAAAACATAAAAAATGTGGCTCAAGGAACTCATCTAGCTACATTACTTTTCGTGCTCTATATTAATGACTTACCAGAAGCAATTAAACGTGAATGTATCTTGTTCGCTGATGAAACAAGGTTAATACTAAAGAGTAAAAAACCAGTAATTCCAATAACGGCTACAGAGGAGTTACAAATTACCTATCAAATAGCATAATTGTTTGACATATCTATATACAACACAAATATTGGGGCTAGCCACCATAGAGACTCAATATGTTCTGACAAAGTTTGTTTTTGCATTGCAATTAAAATACTTAATAAGTTGAAAATAAGTGGATGGCAATAAATTTATACGAACTATGACAAATTGTCTCCTCGAGCGATGCTGATTCTGTAAGAGATTATCTTGATACGAATTGACCTTTTTATCTAGTATTTCGCTTTGTTTACTCTTAACGCGGTGTGATTTTTTATTTAATATTTTATTTCTTTTATTGAACGTCATGATTGATTTTGTGATAAGTATTAAGTACTAGTAGTATTTATTAATTGTTTATTTCTAGTTGATTAACTAATGGTTTATTAGGAAATTATACATATATACAAATACAATAAAACAATACTTTTTATCACATTTTAAAGTAGACGCCATAATATAAATATGTACGAAGTGTTAACCTATAATTAGACGTATAATTAACCCACTATTAGAAACATTATTGGTTTTTTTTTAAGGAATATTGGACCTTCTGTTATCTTCATAAATAAAATTAATTAAACTCGATCTAGATTTGCCTCCAGATAGATTGCCTTTCGCATGTCATAACAATGGAATTGATACGACACGTCATGATTTAATAAGATAATCCGGCGAGAGAAAGATTATTGAAAAGGCTGTTAAATTTCTTATACTATTTATCATCTAAGTATTATCATAAAATGAGAGCTACATTATAATTCACGCAAACCTGAGGAATAATTTTCGCAATTGACTATGTTTGAATAATAATTATCGTCTAAACCCACTACTCATAGAAGAATATTAAATCATCATCATTACAGCCTACTACAAGTCCACAGCTGAACATAGGCCTCACTCAAAGATTGCCACGACACTCGGTCCTGTCCCACCTGCATCCATCGACTTCCCGCAACACCGCGCAGGTCGTCACTCCACCTTGTGGGGGGTCGTCCCACACGGAGTTTGCCTTTCTCTCCCAACTGTTGTCGGTTCTGCGTGCTATGTGACCGGTCCGTTGTCACATCAGCTTCCCGATCCTTATGTCTATGTCAGTGAACCTAGTTCTGCTACGGATATCATCCACGATCTTAGCCGTTTCCATAGAGCGCTAGTTTACTTTGATCTTCCTCATACGGTATGCAGTGAAGGATCAAAAGGAATATTATATATCCTCATTTAAAAAATTGTGCGAACCGTCCGTTGAAAAGTGAGTTTCCATCACAGACAAACTCATGGGAATAAATGACAATGCCGTCACAATAATCAAAATGTTGGACGTTTAAAGTTATATACCTACGTATGTATAAGGCATTAATTGTAAAATTTTAATTATGAATAAACTGACGTGTCTGATAAAGATAATTGTGTAATTAAGTCGTATAGATAATTTTAATGTTCATTAATCCCGCGACCTCCATGATCTCTGATCATTTGTTAAATCATTTACAACGAATTGAAAGATTACAGCATGCATTATCCAATGTCCATTGGAGATCTAATAGTACGTTAGTTCTCTATTGCATCATTACACTGTACAGAAGGCTAGCTTAATGCTATGTTGCATTCTCTACCACACATAGAATGTTAACTATGATGAGGAACTGGAATACCATTTGCTTCTTCGCCAGATCGGAGTAATCGTGACCTGCGGAAGATGTCTCCTTCCGCAGGGTGTTATTTGGATCTCGTATATATGTAACCGTAGAAACTTTCATAGTGTGATGATTGATATTTTCTGAATAAATAACATTCTTGAGCTTCTCGCGTGTAGTAATAGATGTCGCCACAGTGTCGTTATGATCGATTATTTAACTAAAGGACAGACAACAGCCGGAGAGTTCTGCGCATCATTGATCAGTAAACTTCGCGAAGCAATAAAAAATTTAACGACGTGGATCGGTGTGCGCCGGAGGGCTTATTCATTGCAACAATGCACCTTCACATCTGTGTGATGTTGCAGGCGCTGCCATCCGAACGGCAGGGTTTCTGCTGATGCTGCACCCTTCATTATTCTCCGGATCCTAGCTCCCAGATATTTTCACCTTTTTACCAATTAGACAAAGTACTTGCTTGGTATAAAATTTGACGTGTGGTGTAGGGGCCTTTTTTTATATCCTGCACCTAACCTCTATTTCCCCAGGGTGTTGAGCAACTTCCCAAACGTTAATCAAGGTGTATTAGGTAGGAACTTTAAAAAAATAAATACAATTTAGTAATGCTTTTCCTGTAGTTTCATTGCGCTTCCAAAAACTTATTGATCAACCTAGATAAATTGATTTGTAACCGGTATACAGTTAAAAGCTTTAATATCTCTAATATAGTTAATTAATATTCTTGTGGTAACTTTGCTATTTTTTTTAAAAGACAAACAACAGAGAACTTAATAACATATTCCTTTACACATATGAAGTATTGTCAGTTTAACTCCTTGTAAACAACTAATACATTTGTGTCGATTAGAGATTATAGGTGACACTTACATGTTAAGGATTATATTCTTGTTCAATAAGTTTTAATTGTTGTTTAAATTTATAAGAAACTGTTTGTTATTTTTTTATTGTATACATATGGACAGGACCGTGATAGATCAAGGTTTAGGGAGCTCGGTTTATGAATAACCAGATTCAGAGATTGTGTCTTTGGAGTCTGTGAAATGACTGTTTGAGAAATGATAAAAATATCTCGGGGATGTCTGAAGATGGTCCTGAAACCAAAAGCCTTCTTAAATATTGCCAGGAATCTTGAATCAAAATACTGAAGGACAGTCGGAAGTATTGGCACTGTCCACCCTGTTAGAGATTACATGCGTGAACGGTGTGTTATTTACTAGAGATGTACTAGAGCTCGTGATCAGGTCTTCTCAACTTGTATGTATATATTCACGACTTGTTTCCAACAAGGTAGGCAGAGACAATCTTCTTCCACTCGCTACGGTCCTGACAGACGTCTTTCGCTTCTCCCGCTTTCATCAGTCTTCGCATGCATGCTCGTTGGTTTGGAGTATTCATGACCTGGCCTTTTTTCAGAACGTCTCCGATATGATCGTGAAATGTTCGCTTATATTAATAATAAATCTTCTCCTCAACTTAACTCTCAACAACGAGATACAGACATTGAGATAGTAATACTGTTATATGACCTCTGTAATACAGGTTCTTAACCTATCACGGATGTCAGGGAATTCATACTTTGTGGTCCAAATTCTTATGACAATAAAGATTATTATTATTATTTTTTTGGGGTATTTCTATATCTACTCATCTCGTTGGGTTGTATAAATAAATACCATAATATAAATAATATTTTATAAATTATATACATAATAAAATTAAATAGGTAATTAAAACCCAACCAGATGGAAGCCCCCGGCAGGGGAGACCAGACGGCCGAGGGTTAGGGAGAAAGGAAAAGAAACCGGCGGACAATGCGAGCGGTATCGAGTAGCACCGCCTTCTGCATTTGAGCTCGGAGCGGTCCGTCACGGAGTCCCGGCCGCCTCAGATGTTCCGAGAGGCTGACTGGGATTAACCCATTCGCAGAGACGACGATCGGAATAATTTCGGTCGGCTTACTTTTTTTTTTTCTTTTACATTTCGAGGACCTGATAGAATATTAAACAGTCCAGTGGTACTCACAAAATTCCAGCCCGTGAGGTACGCAGCTCTGAATGTATATAGACACTGAATTTCCACATGGGGATGATTTTCCAGCTCCAATTTGACAGCGAATAGGCTAATGTAAACGTGGTGTATTATGGAGAAAATATGGAAAACCGTTTTCCAATATAATCTAGCGTCGCTTCTGTCGAACAGCTTCTCGTTTTCCGTTATGAGAAAACACAAGATGTTGTATAGAATGTTGCTATCTTTCCACAAATCTTCCATTTTTGTTAATTAAATATTCCCTTTAATTTAATATGCTCAATTTATAATTAGAATAAATTTATGTATATTGTATAAAAATGCGATATTTTATTTTCTTAATTACACTTGACAATTAAAATTTAAACTTAAATTACACTTATTATACTAAATAGACGCCTGCACATGGTTTGGGCGACTATGAACGTAAATAGATATGTAGGAGGTAGATGCACAAAACTCCTGTGTGGCCGCATATAAAACAAGCTTTCCCTAAAATTGTAATTTTATCATTTCTTGTATTTACCCGAACGCAACACGTTTTAAATAGAACTATTATTTAAGGATTTTATTGCGCGTAAAGTAAATACGAAACGTCGGAAATATGAAAACAAAAATCGAACAAAAAATAATAGTTTCGTTTCAAATCGTAATTTTATTTTTCATCAAACTATGATTCATGTTGTTTTCTTTTCTCCTCGAACAATTACATATAAGGTTGTTATAAAATAACAAGTAATTATTTCCGTGAATAATTCTTTTCAACATTACCGAAGTAAATGTATAATGTGACAGTATTGAATAGACCATGTGGGTGTGAGAAAGAAGAAGGAAAGAATAAAATATTTATTGGTAGACCATAAAGACACAACACACACAGATCATGTTAATCAATAATAACATATACAAAAAAATGCATAAGGTACAAAATAAATCAAAAGAAAAGTCAGACTTCACAATTAAAGAATTATAATACTTTGTGCGTGTCTCGTGGCTGTACCAATAGGTCTCCAAATTTATTGTCATGCTTAAGAGCCTGACGCTGGTTTTCATCTCGAGCCTATGCTCATCGCGGACGTCAAATTTAAAGCATTCTGAAAACATACATTACGTAACCCAAAAAATAAGCATAACCTAAAATAAAAAAATACAAAATAAATGTATGTATACTTCTGTCCAATACATATATCTGATACATATATATCCAATATAAATATATTCTAACTAAAAATATACATACATTATATCACATAAATGACGGATTAATGTTTACTATATGTAGCTTCCGTTGTGCATCGAAGAGATATCGCCGAAGGCTTAGTTTAAAGGAATGTATAGTTTCTTACTTATACAACTCCTATTAACATATTGTCTGTTTATCTTTAACTATAACGTGAAATTCTCTAATATGTCAGAGATATAAACAAAGTTTCTACGAGATTTAATGTGTTCAAGGCATAAAAAAACCTTTTAGCAAATGAGAGAAGACCAGCAAACAGCTAATACTTTAAGTTAACATCGAAGTGAGTAAGTCGAAGCCTTGAAAATCTCAAGGCAATTTTCAAAGGCAAACCCAAACAAGGCGGGCTTCTGCAAATGGCGATCCTTGTTTGGAAGAAGCGCGTTTGTATAAGCCGACTCATTTGTGTATACAATTTTAAACTGCATACTGCTTACATATACATTTAGTCTAATTATCATAAGACGTATCAGCAGAACTAATGTAACCGACATAGCCGTAAAGATCAGCATGCTGAAGTGGCAATGGGCCGGCCACGTAGCTCGCAGAACTGACAACCGCTGGGGAAAAAAGGTTCTCGAGTGGCAGCCAAGTACAGGCAAACGCAGTGTAGGACGACCCCCCACAAGATGGAGTGACGACCTGCGCAGTGTTGCGGGAAGTCGATGGATGCAGGTAGCGCAGGACCGAGCTTCGGGGCAATCTTTGGGGGAGGCCTATGTTCAGCAGTGGACTTCTGATAGGCTGAAATGATGATGATGATGATCATAAGACGGTACAATAAAAGTTAAGTTAAGAGTAAAAATACACGCAAAACGGAATCATGTTAACAGGTAAAAAAATATATATAATATTAAAAAAACGAAATTTTCCTCAATACGTTGCAAATAAAACTCCCGAAAACCTGTCAACCCCATAATATCGGTCTTGACGAACGTACTATGAACAATTGTGTGGTCTTTGGCACTTCCTTTATCTCACTAAATTGATAACACGTTATCCCATAGTGCTCGTTCCTCGGGGTGATTACGATTCCACTGTGATAGACCAGTATAGCATGCATTGCGTAGCGGACCGCTGTGCCGCAGGTCGTGTGTTCGAATCCCATCCCAAAACCCACATTCATAGAAAAACACAAGTTATTGATTTTACGAGTCTAGTTGTGTCGCGTTGCGTCCCGTGTCTCAAATACAGCATCTGACGCAAATACAGCGCCTGTAAGTGCACACAGCTGGATAAAGGTTTCCTTCTCAAACACGAGTATCTGAGAGAGTTTTGGGGCCGCGAAGGGCCCGCCACGCTGCTCCTGTGCATTGACGGGCTTCGCATATCCTCGAAATAAAATTTTATATTATTTCTCAGACATTTAGGTTTCCTCGCGATGTTTTCCTTCACCGCATCGGACCGGATACAAACGGATAAAAAAGAGTGAGTGCCTCGGTGTTGGCGTAGACATGCGGCACTATAATATCTCCTACGCAGTTGACTGCTGCGACTACCGATAGTAGTCAGATATACTGAACATGGTTTTGTACCATTAAATGTAATGGACACATATTTTGTGTCCGCGGCTATGAGGGAACATTTTATTATTGCATTGGAGTGGCAGACGAGCTAATAAATGAACTGATGGAAAGTGGCTTCTGAAGCCCATGGACACCAGCAAACTTATTCAATTGAAAGATTTTACACATGCACTGTCACCCCTGTTCCCAACGGGGTAGGGCAGAGACAATCTTCATCCCCTTGCTACGGTTCTGACCTACGTCTTTCGCTTCTTACACTTTCATCAATCTTCGCATGTATGCTCGTTGGTTTAGAGTACTCTTGAACTGGCCTTGTTTCAGAATGTCTCCTATTTGATCGTGAAATGTTCGCCTAAGTCTTCCTCTCCCGACTTTACCATCTACACTCGCCTCATATATATATGATGGTATGGTGGTACATGATTATACCGGCTCTTTACCTTTCGAACCGGAACACAACAGTGCATACACTGCTTATCGGTGGCAGGAATGGTAACGACGGTGGTGTCCACCGTCAGTTAAAACAGCCAGCTGCGGAAGACCGCAAATACCTCCCCCAAGCGTGGCGTTTACAGCGAATGCTATAGGAAAGGCATGTGTTCCGATAACACTCAGCCATAGAACATAAACCCTGACACCCACAAATAATTTATAATATCATAATCTCAAAAGAGCCGTGACATAGCCTTATGGACAGAGCGAACACTTTAGGTCGCGATTGACCTGGATGCGATCCAGAAAATGAGGAATAATATTAGTCATGATAACGACACCTGAAAGCTCATGATAACGAGACTTACAGCTTACTATCATATTTCATTAGAACAGCTTTGTTATGTGCTCTGTCCACATGGCTATGTAATATGAAAGGACTCACGTCGGTCAAGAGACTCGAAAAGAATATAAACAAATGCCGTGGTAGGGTAATGGTCAGGACCGCTCGCTTTAGTTTCATAGAGCGCGAGTGACCCGGGTTCGATCCCCGGTGCCGGCACCACTAGAATTGTTAATTGAAATTTTAAGTGCTGTATTTACCAATTGAAAAAGCCTGCGTGTCTGAGAAGTAATAGAAAATATTATTTCGAGGATATATGAAGGCCGCCGACCCCGCACTGGAGCAGCGTGGCGGGCCTTTCCCGGCTCCAAAACCCTCTCAGATATCAGAGAAGGAGACCTTTTGCCCAGCTGGGGGCACTTACAGTCTATTTTACTCATTAATCTCAAAGGAATGTTAACGTGTTTAAGAATTATCATTCCTTAAATCTTTACAGTGAAATATGCAGGAAAACTAACCTATTAAAAATTTAAAAACACAACGATTCGACAAGTATTCTTACCGGTTATATGTAAATATGTATAATTTCAATGTTACTGTCACCATAATTCGTATAACTTTTAAAACAGGGCCACAGTGTAACTAATGCAACCTGTAGGTGAACTAGGAAAACTAAGAAAATCGTTAAAAAAAAGAAAAAAGAAATGAGGAAGCCCCGAAAGCCGAGTGTTTAAAGGGTTCTCCAAGTGAAGTGACCCGAGTTCCCGTATATAGAGGTCTCGTATCTATCAATTTTTCGAAAGTTATGTAAGCATTGTATCTTTAGCCGTAAATTTAGCACCTTCTTTAACGCGAAGGCCCTACTAAACGACGTAGCTACCATAGATGTGGTTCACAGACAGACGCACGGATTCCAACAGCTATGCGTAATATTTTGGCATCGAGTAATGTGTACTGAGTTTACTTGAGGATAATACGTGTGGCTGGGATGTTGTTAAAATTATTTAAGACCAGAAATTGTAATGATTACATGAAGAGATTTTTTTAATTATACCTCTTATGTAAATGTGTCGACTTATAATTATTCTTGTGACCTTGTGTGTCTGTCACACGTGTAGAGAGCCGAACATTAGTAAAACATTTGAAATGAAACTATTATTTGCGAATTTCATCTCGTTTAAGTAACTTTTTCAAATCCCGATATTCTAAACATATATTTTTATTATAATTATTAATCCATAATTAAGTCTCTCCTAATCTGTGACTCGTTTTGTATTAAAAAAATTATATACATTTCTGTAGTGTGGTCGGAGTGGAAAACTTTACAGCTGTTTTCCTGGGAAAGAATATAGACTACGTCCTCCAAGTTTTAAAGGATATTTCCTTGACAAATTTCATCAAATTGGTTCATCAGTTTAACCGTGAAAAACAATTACGTGTGCACAACACAACGTGAGGATCTTTTGTAACCACCACGATGAGAAACGGATTCGAATCAAATCAAATCAAATGATTAATTTTTCATTTATTTTATTTAATGAAAGCCAACGTAATGTACACTATTACAACAAATGAAATGTATACATCAATGATGTTAGCTCAGGTGCCACTACAGTTACAGGCGAAGACTACATGCAAAATATAATGAGCGAAATATTATGTTTTAATTTACACAAACCAATCATAGACAAAATAATAATGTCTTATGGTAATTATGATTGGTATTTTTTTTTTAATTGTGAATAAATTGCTCTCAAAAAGTAACAAAAAAAATCAAGACATAATTTGTTAACATAAGTCTTAAGCCTGCTTAATTGCATCTGAGAACAAGTCTAGCTTTAAAGTCTTCGCTAGCTTTACAATTCTTGATTATTCGGTAAGAGGCGCATGTTGTCTAAGATTCGATTTACTTAGGCGATCTGTGAAAGTGTTAAATCTCGTGGGTCTTGGCGACCTCGAGGGAACGGAAAAGTAAAGAAGGGACAACAAGTTAGGACCATCGGGAATGCCATTAGCGAGCTTATTCAAGAATAAAATTTCGAGCATTTGTCTTCGATCACACAAAGAATTCATTCTCAAATATTGAAGTCTCTCATTGTATGAAGTGATATCTTTTCCTCGGAAACATATATATATCAAGTGCCACAAAAACCTTTTTTGTATGCTTTCTAATCTTTTATTATATACATTTACTTATCAACATAAGAAGCATAAATTTAACTTGACGTACATAATTATTTTTAATCTACCACCGTATCCTAATAAAGCTCATGTCACGGAGCAGAAACAGACGAAAGAAACTCAGTAGAAGCAAGAGAAACCGAAAGAACCGCTAAACTGATTGTAAGTGATTACCGTCGCCATCTTACATCTGCAACACCGTACGAGCTGCAGGTGCGTTGCCGGTCTTTAGGGATATTTGGTGTCGCTATTGGAGGGAGAGGGAGGGAGCCTTCGGTCACCTCACTCATCGAACGAAACGGAGAAGCACAAGATGCCTCTACTTCACGCCGCTGTTCAGCGAGGCCGCGGCACCTATCCGGTCGAGCCGGCCCATTCGAGCAGCAGCAAAAGCCGCCGCTTGGCTCTACTACATTTATATACATATGTAATAATAATAATATATCGGACAATCACCCACGTCGTCTTGTCCCCAACTGGGTAAACCTGTGTCTTGATAACTGAGCGGAGATAAGATATACAAAAGAAAACATGTACTAAAAATTTAGAAATAAGTCCGGCATTGTGATCAATCAAACATTGATTTGTAAAAGAAGCGAAAACAATAACTGTTTCCTGGCTTTGATTATGAAACAATTACGCAACAACAACGCCTGTATCTTGTATTCCCGCTTTTGCTGGAACTTTCTTGGAGAGGCCGATGTTCAGCAGTGGGCTGAAATAGCCTGATAAATTATAGTGGTAGTGGAGAGGTTGATTATGATCAATGACTTACCATATTCCATTTAGAGAACAAAAACGGCATATACTGTTCAAAATTTTCTTCATTCACGTCTATCTCTCGCATTCTCCCGAAAAGCCGAATTTCAAAGGAGAAACAAAATAAATTCAACGCCAAATTGAAACCATGGAATAACGTGTTAATGAACAACATAGTCTTTATTAAATAGTAATTATTTTTTTTACTTTTGACTGGCAACATTTTGAGCAACATTTTACAAGTCTTCGCGGTAGGAAATACTGAATAGTTGTAGTTTTTTAGTTTTTTGTAATGTGTAGGTAGGTTTTTGCCCAGATCCGTGATAACCTCTTCGTATGTGAAGATCAAGGAAATCCTCTATTGTTTCTAGTTGTGCGACATTAGCGTAAAAACTATGTATGGTTGAGTTTTAAGAAGTAAAAAAAAAGCTTTTCAAAACTCTGTTGCCAAGAAAGAAAATACTTTTTTTTTATGGGAAAGACGGCAAATGAGCAAGCGGTTCACTTGATGGTAAGTAGCTACCATCGCCTGCGTACACTTCCAACACCAGAGGTGCCGCAGATGCCTTGCCAGCCTTTATTGGTATTTGGGAGATGGGAGAGAGGACGAGGATGGGGAATAGACCTCCGGAAAAGTCCTCGTAGAGTTCGGAAAGAAGTGATGACATCGTCAACTACGCAAGTGCACGCGCAGACAGAGAGGCACTCGCTCGTCTCTACCTTCCAATACGTAACGCTAGCGGTGATAGCCCAGTGGTCAGAGCGCTCGCTTTAGTTTTATAGAGTGCGAGAGACCTGGGTTCTATCCCCGGTGCCAACGCCACTAAAGTTGTTAACAGCAATTTTAAGTGCTGTATTTAGCACGTGCTCGGCGGTGAAGGAAAACGTTGAGAGGAAACCTGCATGTTTGGAGGATATGTGAAGCCCGCCAACCCGCACTGGAGCACCATGGCGGGCCCTTCCCGGCTCCTAAAACCCTCTCAGATATTTGAGGAGGTCGTTTCCCAGCAGCAATATCTTCTTATTTTTATCTTTATAGTATTAAGGATTCTCTTAGTTGACAACGCTCTGACAACACAAACGGGAAAGAAGGGGAGTGAAAAATATTTTTACAACCACACGGCTCTCTCCTTATATCCGTGTGTGTCCAGTGATCGTGTCCATTCAATGAATCTGGTACTGCGAATCCATAAAACATTAAACTCTAAGATTAGATCAGGGTCCTGAAGGAGAGGGAGAGGGTGAGGGTGTGCATCGCTCTGGTGGGGTCGTGGGTGTGTCCGAAAGCTGTTCGTTGTAACCCTGCTGATATGCAGCGAGAACATCATGAGGTTATGGTCGGTGCGAGCCCGACATGACCCGTCCCTGCCCATGCTGGAGCGTGTAAGCGTGATGTATTTACCCATGTTTTATAACAGGGTTATACAAAGTCTTCCCCTAGACTACTCACAGATTGAAGACGTTAAAATATAATGAAAAGTTCATGATAATATTATAACAACTACTATATTTTAAGTACAAATATTATTTATTATTATTTATTTATTAAACTGCCTATACATGAGAATGTATATAGGCAGGCGGACTTAATGCCAGAAGCATTCTCTACCAGTCAACCTTTGGACGATGCAGAGATGTAATGAGGTACGTTTAGGTGATAGAATAGAGAGAACTAAAGAGAGGAAAAAAAAATGTAAATCTATATATAGATACAATATTTAAATACTCATACAATAATAAATAAAATATAAATACATACACACGTACATATATTTATATTTATTTAAATATATTAATAAATTCAATATTAAATATATAAAAATAGACTATTACTGAGATGATTCTGCCATTTTGTTAAGGATATGTTCCTTAGCTTATTAAATTTTATAAAATTTTAATTTTGTAAATACTATGACTAATAATTACACAATTAAATACTAACAATTCAAAGTATTATCCCTTCACGAGTCACGACAGAAGAATTTACAGTATGATAATTATTTTATGACACTTATATACTTGTTTCACATAACATTTACTTATAACAAAGCCAACCGGTTTCGACTTACGGCATCTTTTGGATAAGCAAGTATGGTTATTAATAAATACATGTTGATATGACTGTTGAAGCAGTCAGGAGTTATTTTGACCTGCTCAAAATAATGATGGTAATGATATGTTGTAGAGATATTCAAACCTACTTACCACTGGGCCCCCGTCTGAGGCGTGAGTATCGTAAGATAGTAAGACTAAGGCTATCGCTTAATAAGGCTAGCCTTGAAAATCGCAATATCTACCGACAGATGACGGGATAAACAGCTACCATACACATCAAGATCAGCAAGCTGAAGTTTTTTTTTTTTTTCAAGCTCGCAGAACTGACATCCGTTGGGGAAAAAAGGTTCTAGAGTGGCAGCCACGTACAGGCAAACGCAGTGTAGGACGACCCCCCACAAGATGGAGTGACGACCTGCGGAGTGTTGCGGGAAGTCGACGGATGCAGGTGGCTCAGGACCGAGCTTCGTGGCAATCTTTGGGGGAGGCCTATGTTCAGCAGTGGACTTCTGATAGGCTGAAATGATGATGATGATGATGATGATACACATCAATATTTAACAGAGCGATGACTGGCAGTAGCGTCCAAGGTGGTGAAGTATCTGGTACGGTACAGCGATCACCAATCCGCTGGCCGGGCATGGCGGAAAATGGCAATGGCATATTATCCTTACGGGAGAGGCCTATATCCCTCAGTGAATTATAAACAGTCCCTTAACATAAGGTAAGCTCTCACGACCGTAACACAATAATGAGGAGGTCAGAGGTTACTTAACTTGTTGTACCACCGACGTTACTCACTTTTAACCGAAGCTAATTTGCATCAAGGTGGTTAATGGTGGTGACTGCCAGCGTCCTGGTACTCAGGGCATCGATAACAATCGTACTTTCCAAAACTCATTGGTACGAGCCCTGCACAACAGATTATAGAACCAGGTTCTTCTGTTTCGGAGGCAGCAGATCACCACTCGGCAGCCATGGCAACGTATATTGAACAAATATCGTTTAACTAGCATTTAGAAAAAGAATCCGGTTACTCACCGGTAAACATGTTCAAGATAAACGATAGTTCGATGAGATCAATATGATTTAAGCTCTTACTTCCCTACTACTTTTCCTGTATTATTCGCTGTAAATATCGCGAAGCTCTATTCATCATGCACAAGATTGAATAAATGTATATCAGAAAAAGTAGCGGTCCAAAAATTAAGCCTTGAGGGACTCCGATAATTAACTATTCAGACGATTTTGTTCGACTTATATACTATATAGACTTATAGACTATAATAAAATCTGTGATTGGAATTCCTTTAAATTTTCCAATAAAGCTATGGCCTTCTTTTCTACTTTTCTTCTATTTGTAGCAAGATGCCAGGTGAACAGAAAATAAGGCATTATATCAGAGGTGTAGGAGGTAATAAATATTTTTTTTTTATATGGGAAAGGAGGCTAACAAGCAAGCGGCCCACCTGCTGGTAAGTGATCACGTACATCTGAAACACCAGAGGAGCGGCGGGTGCGTTGCCGACCTTGAAGGATATTTGGGAGACGACGCCAATATTCTTCGAGGTCGTGGTACGACCCCGGCCCATTCCGGCAGCAGCTAAAGCGACTGCTTGGTTCTACCACGTTCACAGACCGAATGATGACGGATTGATTGATCAAGATTCGTCCCAAATCCCTTATCAACTAAAATGTTTCGAATTCGAATCTCAGCCGAAGTCAATATTTGTGCAAATAAACACAAATAATGCCGACATCATCTTCATCTGCGCCCCTAGCTTACTTAGGTGAATGAAACAGTGTGACACTTTATGTTTTGTAATTTTTATGATGGCAGACCAACACAAAGCAGATCAAAATTATTATCTTATATTGAATTCGAAAACGGAGCTTTATTAGAACTGCATCGGTCAAGGTTTTTGTGTAAATTACCAAGGTGAAACTAACAAGTAAATTAAAACCTTAACGTGACAATCTACATTCGAATACTGTGTACATAATAATGTATTTTAAGGAGCCATGGTAGCCTAGTGGCCAGGACGCTCACTTATCTTTCATAGAGCGCGTGTGACCTGGGTTCGCTCCCCGGCGCCGGCACCACTAAAATTGTTAATGGCAATTTTAAGTGCAGTATTTACCACGTGCTCAGCGGTGAAGGAAAACATCGTGAGGAAACCTGCATATTCGCCCTTTCCTGCTCCTTAAACCTCTCTGATACTCGTATATGAGAAGGAGGCCTTAGCCCAGCAGCGTGCACTTATAGGCTGCCACTTTTACTTTTTTAACGTATTCGTGGAATAGACAAGAAGACAAAATGTCTAGACCTAGAAGGCGGTGCCTCTCGAGACCGCTCGCATCTTCCGCCGGTTTCTTTCTCCTTCCTCTTAGGGAAGATGCGATGAAGATTACACTATAATCTGGACATCTTTAAGGCTAAAGTGAAGAGACACCTTCTAGGCAAACGTGTACCATCCTAGGCCTCATCTTCGCCTTCAATCAAGCGAGATTGAGGTCAAACGTAAGCTTATTTTAAAAAAAAAAATCCGGTGGAACATGCGATGATTTGTTAGGACAAATTTTCGGATTTTGACATCCCCGGGGGGTGTCGGGGTGGCTTGGTATGCATTAGTAACCGGACGTAGAAGATACTGAAATCTCCATTGGACGAAACAATCATGTACAATTAATAACTTAAAGCCGGGACTTAAAGGAGGGACGGTACCAGGCAATCAGAAATATGTATGAACAAAATTAATCTGCGTGGATTATTACAAATGTTCCATTAACACTATTCCTAAAATAAATTAAATAACTAGCTTCCAAGGTTCACCACTGAATATAAGTCATATAAAATTTGATGTGGCGAAAAAATATTTACTATGTGATGTTAGTTAAAACGTGTATTTAGTTATCTCGTCTCATTGTCAGTGTCAGATAGACAGATTATATAATACAGACGGTAGGATGGGTGGCATATAGAAGAGTCTAAATTGGGAGAGGTCTGGTGTTACAATCAGTTAAGCATCATAACTACGAATGTGCCGATGTGTGCGGGATAGAACTGCATTTTGCGAGGCATTACCACGGCCTTTTGCGTTTTATTCGGTGAGTGAAGTAACCGGCGTCCCACTCGCCTTCACCATACCCCATCCCCATCCTTCCTCCCAACTCTCAAATATCCTTAGGCCGGCAGCCCCTCTTGTGTTGCAGATGAACGTGGGCGACGGTAATCATCAGGTGCGCCGTTTGCCGACTTTTCAAGCAAGCAAGCAAGAAAAGCAAGAAAGTGTACTCAGTCCAGTCTTCGCCTTCGCCCATCCGATGTCCTCGTAATTATGTAGCGTAGCGTTAATGGAAATCCATAATCTCCGCCTACCTCTTTGAGTGACAGCCGTAAGTGCTTATTTGCGGTAGGCTCCTTCTCTGGCAGCGTTACGACTACCAGAGAACGATACCACCCACACTATTTCTGCAGTAGGTGGTAGGCGCCTTCTCCACCTAGGAGTCGTCTGGATAGGTACCACACTTTAACTCACTTCTGCCGGTAAACCTTGGTGTAATTACTGTTGTGTTAGGGTTTGAAAGGTATAGAGAGCCAGTATTATTACGGGCAATGAAGTACTTCATCTTACTCCTCAGGGGTTACAACAGAGAAGGAAGGAAGGTTACAGATGAGTTGTCATATGTAACCTTCTTCGTACGAAGTCGTTTCCAGGTGCCCATGGCGTGCAGTGACCACTTACCGGGCTATCGAGTGCAATGTTAGTTCGTTTTTATACCGATCCAATAAAAAAACAAAAATATTATACAAAATATCATAAAGTTTTAACAAATTTCACTATCATACCTGCCTTCACAAGGTTTTGTTCCACGACAAGGTTAATTATAAAATCTGGTTCTATCAAAGTTGACGTCACACCGTAAATGTGTTTCGCTGCAGTCATTTAAAAAGTTTAATTAATAAGCCATATCCTTAATTCATTGTTAGGGTTCCATGCGGAAGCCTCCGTTGTATAAGGTCTACGTCTAATTTAAGCGATATCCCGATGCAAGAAACGTGTTTTGTTTTTGCTTTATTTGTAAAAACATGCTAAACTAAAATAACGTATAATAAATTCCGGCCAAGTGCGACATGGGCAATTTTTGTTTTTTGTAAATACATAACAGATATATTGTGTGGCTGTACAGAACCATCGGTGCGCGGTGAGAAACGAGCCAACAGTCCACCTGGCGATAAATACCTGCTGCCGCTCGTGTACACCTGCAAACAACTTAATTGTAAGGAGGTTTCACTACAATTTCTAGTTTTTGACCAGGAGTTGTCACCAGAAGTTGCTTACGCAGCTTGAGTTTATAATAGAGCCGAAAGTAAGTACATAATAGACCTAAAACAGTATTGCAATTATTTATCCAGCTGCTACCAACTGGCATTAACCTGCATATGTATAAAATCGCGACATATAAGCGAAGTATTCGTCTGAACATATATAAATTATTTCTCATCGAAAGCCAAATATCCATTTTCATAGATTCACCTTCAAAAGTTACGAATTTTCATATGAACGAATGAAATTAATGTAATGTACGAAATTAACGGAATGAACGAAATGAATGAATCGAATGATCACGAATTAAACAATAACGCAACTGCTGGGCAAAGGCCTCCTTTTCAAATACCAGTATCGGAGAGGGTTTAGGAGCCGGGAAGGGCCCGCCACGCTGCTCCAGTGCGGGTTAGCGGACTTCACATAACCTCGAAATAATATTCTTTATTATTTCTCAGACATGCAGGTTTCCTCGCGATGTTTTCCTTCACCGTCGAGCACGTGGTAAATTCAGCACTTAAAATTGTTATTGACAATTTTAGTGGTAGCAGCACCGGGGATCGCACCCATGTCACTCGGTACCACGGCTCTTATACCTTACCAGCGTGTAAATAGTCCACTGCAGGGCATAGGCTTCCCTCATAAGGAGGGTTTGCCCTAATCGCCACGCTCAGCAAATGGATTGGCGATTGCACTACCAGACACCCTGCATCCCAGCAGCAGGCTCGTCATGCGTCTGGTCTCTAGTTTCGTCTGGTAGTTTTCAAGATGGTTATCCCGCCGTCTGACAGTAGCCATTTCGAATTTCATGGCTTTTCCCTTAGTAGGCTCTTAAGACGCCCGCGGGAAGAAAGAGGGTGGTTAGAATCTCACGCTGATTCCACACGGCAGTGTTAATTAATATGTATTTCTTCAGTATTCTCCATTGTACAATAACCTTGAACCATACATGCGCTTTTAATGGCCACAATGGTTTTTTTTTCTATTCTTCGTAGATTGCGTATGGTACAAGCGTCTAATAAATGTATGTCTGAGTAAATCACGAAGTATTAATTTGTAAATTTAAGTATTATTTATTTCGTGAGCAAGTCTTTTGATATCTAATCGTGAACATAAATAAGCTAACTATAGCATAAATAAAAGAATGTCTCCATGTTCAATATTGCGAATGGGCGTACCAAAGGGGTATATACTAGGCCCGCTTCTTTTTTAATGCACCAATATTTATATTAATGATCTAACGTATATAAAGCAGCAGAATGCAAATATTGTTCTTGTTTGTAATAACATTAGTATTTTATTGTATAATATTAAACAAATATGTTTAACAGCAGCCGTCACTCATTCATGGGTCACTTCATCATCCATCGCTGTAGTATGAGCTATATATGATATTGGCATAGCCCATATATAGAGAAGCCTGTGTCCAAGGTATAGAGAAGAATTGAAAAATAAATAATAGCAATAGAGATCGATCGGAAGGGTAATCTGTTCTTCTCTAAAAATGCCTTAATCGCGAAAGCAGTGTGGAATCGCCATTAAAACAAGCCACCGCCTTTCATCCAGCGGCTGTTGCAAGAGGCGTCTTGAAAATCGCAAAGTCTACCGACCGACGGCGAGATACCCATCACGAACAAAATTATATACCAAAATTAAGCCCAACTAGTGGGTTAAGCATTCTTTTACCCAAGCGGTGATTAATGGCAATTTTCCATTTAATTAAAACGCTGTTGCTTTTGCTACGCGACTGGTGATTTAGTGTTATTTGGTAGTTTCATTGTTATATAATTTTGCTTCACGACTTTTACAACAAATGACACCTCCGGAGTTCTATTTAAAAAATAAACATACTGACAATTCAACGTAAACAATTAACTACGACTAGAATTCGAATATATATAACGCTTTGGCTAAATTAAGTAAAATAAGTGTATGGATTATAATAGTGACTTAAGAATATATTTTTTTACTTTCAAATTTCCAGAAGTAACAGACAATCAAATATACTTATGTCTTAAGTGAACAGCTTATGGTTACCGCACGCTGCATTTCAATTTTATAAACCGAGTTATTATAGTTCTGGCGCCTGTCATAGCCCAAGGTTACGGAAACTTGGTGAAGCATGTCTCAGACAATGTTGCCTTACACTTAAAAAACTACTTTTCTTGGAAGCAGTTTACATAACTTTTTATGCAAATACATTATTTTGGATTTGGAATTTAAATTATACATAACATAAAGAAACATTCATACCAAAAATAGGTATTAGAAGGACATATCTTCAAATAATTGTCCCCTGTGGAAATCGAATCCACGCATCACCACTACCAGACTTAAAGCCACTGAGCCGATAAAACAACAAATATAAACAGCCTGTAGATCTACCCCACTACTGGGCACAGGTATTTTCCCATTCATATGACGTCACCATATTCTCGAAATCATTTATACTATTACTAGCCGGCTTTTAATACGCTCGTTCTATTGGTTATTCGTGACCAAGGTCAAATTATCCTATATGAAGGGCAAGTTGGCACTTTATTGTAAGAGGTCATAATGGATCATTTATGATCTTCGTCGAAGAATCGAAATAATTGCACTTCTTCACTAATCGTAGAGCCAAGCGGCGGCTTTTGCCGTCGCAGGAATGGGCCGGCTCGTCCGGATAAGTACCACGGCCTCGCAGAATACCGGCGTGAAGTAGAGGCATCTTGTGCTTCTGTGTTTCGTGCGGTGAGTGAGGTAACCGGAGGCCCTCTCCCCCCTCCCCCCTCCCCAAATATGGTAGCGGTATATAATTTTGAGCTACCCCAGGAGGGTACCAGTACCTACGGTTCTGGAGAATCCCTCACTGAGCATCCACGTTCAGGCTTTCCTACGCTACCTAATCGTGGATGCTCAGTCTGCCCCGCGTATTCTGGGGGGGGCAATATTCCGCTCTCTTTCTTTCCTACTCGAGGCAAACGCAGCAAAGAAACTATGGCATCCCCTACCGCGCTCGCCGTGGATTTCTGCAATATCAGGGGACTCCACTCGAACCTTAGCGCCGTTCATTACCATCTTGAAACGGCGAAGCCGGCCTTGCTTTTTCTTACAGAGACTCAGATATCGTCTCCGGCTGATACCTCTTATCTCCATTACCCGGGGTACAAACTGGAACACTCCTTTGTGCCCCGTGCCGGAGTTTGCGTATACGTCAGAGATGATATCTGTTCTCGACGCCTCGGTAGTCTTGAAGGTTTGGACCTTTCTACCCTTTGGCTGCGCATCGACAGCGACGACCATCCGCGCGTCTATGCGTGCCTTTACAGGTCCCATAGCGGTAATACCGTAACTGACCGACTCATCGACCACATCCAAATGGCTACAGATTCCGTGCTACAACAGATCCCATCCGCAGAGATCGTGATTCTCGGCGATTTTAATGCCCACCACACCGATTGGCTCGGTTCTCGCATAACCGATCATGCGGGAGATCTGTTCACGACTTTGCATTAGCATATGGCCTGACACAACTGGTAACCTCGCCGACGCGGATCCCAGACGTGGAAGGTCATACACCTTCCTGTTGGACCTTTTGCTGACCTCACACCCGGACGGATATTTGGTCTCAGTCGATGCCCCTCTTGGCTCGTCGGACCACTGTCTGATCCGGAGTGTAGTGTTTATCGCGCGCCGATCCCGAACGCGATCTGCGGGGTTCCGCCGTGTGTGGCACTATAGGTCGGCAGATTGGGATGGAATGCGGTCTTTCTTTGCTTCCTACCCATGGGGGCAGGTTTGCTTCTCGCTGGATGATCCCAACGTCGTTGCAGATTCTGTCACCGATGTGGTACTTCAGGGAATGGAACTTTTATTCCGTTCTCTGCAGTGCCTGTCGGAGGTAAATCCCAGCCTTGGTTTGGTCGCACCTGCAAAATAGCGTCACGCCGAAAGCGGAAGTGCTACCAGGCCTGGGCCGATGCATCGGCGTCTCGGGATGCAAAACCAGTGCTCTTAAAACGAGTACAACTCTGCCTCCAGGTCCTTCAAAAGAGTTATCGCTGCGGCAAAGTTAAAGCACATTGGCAGAATTGGCGAGAGATTAGTTCGCCTCCCATCGGGATCCCGCGCATTCTGGTCTCTCGCCAAGGCTGTCCAGGGAATTTCTGTCAGCCATCTCTCCCATCTCTACACAAGGAGGATGATTCGCTGGCCCATACTGCAAAAGAGAAAGCCGATCTCTTGGGCTCTCTTTTTGCATCCAACTCGACTCTTGATGACCGGGGAAACTCTCCACCTACCATCCCGTGGTGTAAGTGCTCCATGCCGGAAATTCAGTTTCTGCAGAGCTCAGTGCGAAAGGCACTCCGCTCCTGGACATTCATAAGTCGAGTGGGCCGGACGGAATCCTCCAATTGTACTGAGGATGTGTGCCCCTGAGTTGGCACCGGTTCTCACGCGTCTTTTCCGGCACTCATACTCTTCAGGCGTCGTCCCGGAATCTTGGAAGACAGCATTTGTGCATCCAATACCGAAAAAGGCGACCGCTCTGATCCGTCCAACTACAGGCCTATTGCTATCACCCCCTTGTTATCTAAAATAATGGAGTCACTCATCAACACCCAGCTCCTGAGGTACCTGGAGGAACAACAGCTGATCAGTGACCGATAGTACGGTTTCCGTCGCGGACGATCAGCTGGTGATCTTCTAGTTTACCTGACTCACCGATGGGCAGAAGCAGTTGAGTCTAAGGGGGAGGCTTTGGCGGTTAGTCTGGACGTAGCGAAAGCATTTGATAGGGTTTGGCATAAAGCGCTTCTTTCAAAGCTTTCATCTTACGGGGTTCCTGAGAGATTGTGCAACTGGGTCACCAGCTTCCTCACGGATCAGAGCATCAAGGTTGTTGTCGACGGTGCATGCTCGGACCCCAAACCCGTGAATGCTGGTGTTCCACAAGGCTGTGTGCTATCTCCCACTCTGTTCCTTCTGCATATCAACGACATGCTACAAATCAGTAGCATTCATTGCTATGCAGACGACAGCACGGGTGATGCCCTATATACAGGCCGTGCGAATATTTCTCGGGAACACGTCGAAGAGTGCCGGAACAAACTTGTGTCTGAAGTCGAGACCTTGTTATTCAAAGTCTCGGATTGGGGTCGACGTAATTTGGTCCTATTCAACCCCAAAAAGACACAGGTTTGCGCGTTCACCGCTAAAAAGAATCCCTTTGTCGTTTCTCCTCTTTTGAGAACATTCCCTTATTGCCTCAGCCAGTATCAGAATCCTTGGCGTTGACATATCGAGCGACGTTCAGTTCCGTGGTCACTTGGAGGAAAGGCCAAATTGGCCTCCAAAGCTTGGTGTGCTCTGTAGAGCGGGACAGTATTTCATGCCGGTCCACCGTTTGCAACTTTATAAGGCGCAAGTTCGGCCCCACATGGAATACTGTTCTCATCTCTGGGCAGGGCACCCCAGTACCAACTCCTTCCATTTGACCGCATCCAACGTCGAGCGGCTCGAATTGTCGGCGACCAAGCTCTCTCTGATCGGCTTGATCCTTTGGCCTTGCGAAGAGATGTTGCTTCTCTTTGCATTTTTACAAAATTTTCCACGGGGAATGTTCTGAGGAACTGTTCGGATTGATCCCAGCTGCTGAGTTTCACCATCGTACATCGCGACTGAATTCGAAGTTCCATCGATACCACCTAGATGGTTGGCATTCCACCACAGTGCGTTTTAATCGAAGTTTTCTGCCACGCACTTCGACTTTGTGGAATCAGCTGTCGCCAGCAGTATTTCCGAATAGTTACGACTTAGGGACCTTCAAGAAAAGAGCTTATTCCTTCCTTAAAGGCCGGCAGCGCATCTGTAGCTCCTCTGGTGTTGTGGATGTTCGTGGGCGTCGGTGATCACTTACCATCAGGTGAGCCGCACGCTCGTTTGCCCCTTCTTCTATAAAAAAAAAAAAACTTTGTTGCCTCTAAAGGCACGAAAACGAAACGAAGGAAATTCCTCTTTAAATGGTTCTTTAGTTTTTTTTTTTTATTATAAATCATTAATAATCATAATCATACCTCAGTGCAAGATAACGCTATGAGATGTTACCCTATTCTTTTGAACATAGAAGTATTAAGTATGGCGTCCCGCAAGGAAGTATACCAGCTCCTGTTTTGTTTAAAGAACAAAGTGTAAAAATGTGAGAATACGCTGTTCATAACTAACCATTGCCATAGTAAAGAGTATTACTCTACTAAATAACTAAATCCTCTACTTTCCCGTGAAACCCAATCGAATTCGATTCAGATTCATTCAATACATTAAAATCAGGTTTTGTGTTATGATATCGTGTAAAATAACCTAACCTTGTCCCTCTTCACGTGTCTTGACTTTGAAACAACTAACAAACAACTATTGTTATAAGTCATATTAGATCTTATGGCACTAGGAAGGGTGGATCTATGAAGATTTCCAAATAGATAATGTCACTTGAAATTAAGGATAAAAGTACTAATAAAATTCTTTTTTGAATTATACTTATGTATGTACATAAGTAAAAATAATAACCACACCACAATTTGCCATTAAAATTGCCAGTCTGTCCACTCGCAAGGTTGCATTGCCAATCATATTATCCATCGAAGCGTTACCGCATAATGGCATAGCTAATATTATAGAAAAACAACGATGCATCGTTACGCCACCATTCTATTTACCATAGAAATTTAAACTGTCAACTTCTTTCTTTTTACAATCAAAAGGAAACCGATTACGAAGTACGCACTAAGAGGCGATACCCTATTCCGTTACCGTTTGTTACCGTTTTATTCAAATGGCCTCTTGGAATTAAAACTAAACCAGCATGGTCAACAGGTTCTAAATTCTAAAATGTTATGACATTCGACTGTTTGGCTTTCAAATTGATTTAATATTCAGTTTTTGAGTTAAACGTGGAGATCCAAAATTACAGTAATTTTCGAATACAAGTTCTGACGTGGTTCAAACCCAGAAGATACAGTTCGCGATACCAATGCTGCGATTGAAGAGCATACGACTAACGAACCTTGACTAAAACAAACGAAACTTCGACTTGAAGAATGAACCACGAGAAACGACGAGGAAGACACTAAGGTTAACAACTATGAATAAGAAGATATACTTAGTTTATCCACAATATTAACTCATATCCGCGCATTATTATTAATACACATAAATATACACATATTATTACACTTTACAGATCGTCACTCTAATGCCACAATCCTGCGGTTCCCAATTTAGATCCTTTACATAATTATGGTTGACTACTTATCATTTAATAATGGCTCTGAGCGAAAGAGCTTTTAAATCTTACAAAATGAGACACGGTACAGGAAAAATCCTATTGGAGTAACATTTAAAATCTTTCCACTTAAGTCAAATATTTGTTTTATTTACGTAGACCTTTTTATTCATGTTACTGGTGTCGAGCCACCGGTCTACCGAGTTTATAAAGGCATTATTTATTTATTTAGTTCTACTTTATTGTGTACACCAAAAGGATTACAAAAGGCGGACTTAATGCCTTTTGGCATTCTCTACCAGTCAACACAGGACGTGAAAAATGTTGTGATAGATGCATAAAATTTAATATAAATAGCAAATATCGAGAAAATATATATAAAACATATTTGAATGTTTAAGTATACATATCTACACAAACACATACATATATAAATACATACATACAAACTTAAATACCTACACAGATATAATCATACATACAAGCACATTAATAGTTATTTATATATTATTTTATTGTTGACCTTAAGCTTAAAGTTGTAATGGGCGGACTTAATCCCAAGTGGCATTCTCTACCAGTAAACCCTTGTCATGGTGAAAGGCAGTTGGCAGGTGCAAAACAAAGAATAATAAACCATAGGTCATACAATTAATTATCTATATGATAAAATTCCTTTTCCGCCTAGAAGCCATATGAATTGGTACATCTGTATGAGACTCTCTTTACTATAATACTACTTCCACCAATCAGCAGGGTAACCACCTTGTTGTGTTACGGTTTGAGGGTCCGTTTAATTACAGGCTCTGAGGCATTCCATTATAGGCCTCAGGGGAGACAACGCTTCTTTAAATATTTTTTCTTTTTCGTAATTCTTTTTGTACACTAATTAAACTTAAGTTAAAATATGAAACAAAAGTTGAAAGTGTAGCAGGCTGTAAGTGGCCCCTGCTGGGCAAAGGCCTCCTTCTAAAATACGAGAGTATCTGAGAGGGTATTGATGCCGGGAAGAGCCCGCCACGGTGCTCCAGTGAGGGTTGGCGGGCTTCACATATCCACGAAATATTATTTTTTATTATTTCTCAGACATGCCGGTTTCCTTTCGTAGTTTCCTTCACCGCCGAGCACGATCATTTACAGCACTTAAAATTGCTATTAACGAGTTTAGTGGTGCCGGCATCGGGGATCGAACCCGGGTCACACACGCCCTTGAAACTAAAGTGAGTGCCCTGATCACTAGGCTACCACGGCTGACCGGTAAATATGACAGCTTTTGGAATGGCAAATAGACCAATTTTTTTTTTATGAAACAATATTTATCTATACTATTAAATTGTCATTCTGTTTTGTGTTTAAATAATAAATAAATAGATAACTCTTGTTCGATTGAAGTTGTGTGCAGGTGCCCCACGGAAGTCAGCACTAGCCACTCCTAGGTTGTTAAAAAAATTCTGGTAACCCCAGTGGCTTACAATACAGAGCTGTCACAGATTATAGAATACTATAGACATGAACGTAGGATACTAAGGCTAACTTGATCTTGAACAAAGAGCTTTTTTGTTTCGGCTCGCGTGTATATTTCAATGTTGGATGTGATTCGACAACCAGAACCTAGGTTACAGCGTGACGATCCAAACGTACCTATTGTTTGCGAAAGAAAAACCAATTAGACGGTTTCATTATTATTCACTTCATGGAAACATTTGAATTGGATAAACAATGGATTTATCATTCACCATTTTGTATTTAATTGTTTACAGTTATATCTCAGCCGTGTACAAGTAATTGACGAGTATATTCAATACATGAAACCTTTTATTTATTCGACTGAAAGTTAGTGATAATTATGTGCAGTGGTACCCTAGGGGTGAGGGCGCTGGATTAAAGATATAATATGCGAGTGAACTGTGTTCGACCCCGGTTCCAGCGCCACTTAAATTGTGGAAGTTTCATTTTATGTTCATTTCAAGGACGTATGAAGTGCACCAACCAGGAAAGGAGAAGAGGAGTAGTGGGCATTTACAGGCTGATACTTAATGAATTGGTACTTCTCTTAAAAATTATTTTATGTACTCTGAAGGTGGTAGAAAATAGGCATTTCTCACTATTCCTCCCAAAAAATTATAAACTATTATAATTTATTACCTACTTCGAAGGGAAGAAGAGCACCACTCTCGCTCTCTCTCTCTCCCTCTCTCTCTCTCTCAAGGCATTTGTGGAGGAAACAAATGCCTTGCATGACATCTGGTGTCTTCCACACCAGATGTCATCAGGTTGTACCTGCGTCGCAGAGTCTAATCGCTTGATAACGCCTTGTCGCGGGGCGAAACACGTGCCGCGTTTAAAGCGTTGCTAGTGTGTATTAATTACGTAGTGTCTAATGTTCGAATCGTCGACTTAAAAAAATTTTTATTATTTCTCAGACATGCCGGTTTCCTCACGATGTTTTCCTTCGCCGCAGAGCTCGTGGTAAAAACTAATTTATTCTAATGGTGCCGGCATCGGAGATCTAACACTGGTCACACGCGCCCTATGAAACTGAAGTGACAGCCCTGACCACTAGGCTCGCGCGGCTCTTGAGTTTTGTATTCTTGTCCTTGGAAGGAATGGAATGGAAAATAATACATTTATTCAACAACACATCATAACATTAACGAAACAAACATCATTAATGTAACAAAGCACACACCGAGAAAAAAAAGTAAAGAAATATAGTAATTACAACAAAACAAGACATCGCGGAACAATTTTTTGTAATAAACAAAAAAACATCATTAAGTTTGGACTAATTGTAACCTTTTGCATTCAGTTAATCAAAGAAATCATAATAAATAAATATGTTTCCTGAACTTCCAACGTATGTAAGTAAATGTGAATAATGTATGTGATGGGTTGCCCAAATAATTGTAACAAATAAAATTATACTTTTGTTTTTATGGGAAACGAGCATGCAGTTCACCTGGGGGTAAGTAACCACGTACATCTGCAACACCGTAGGTGCAGCAGGTGCGTTGCCGACCTTTTTGGATATAGGGCAGTGGGCCTCCGGTTACCTCACTCACCGAAAGAATCGCAGAAGCACAAGATGCCTCTATGTCACGCCGGTATTCTGCAAGGCCGTGGTACCGATCCGGTGGAGCCGGCCCATTCGAGCAGTAGCAAAAGCCCGCCGCTTGGCTCCACCGCGTACTTTGATTAATGATTAATGATACCACCTCATAATTTTTTTTATCACGTTCAATCGTTCAAGTGCTTTACAGCACCCACGGTCATGGGGGGACTGAGGTGTTAGACGTCCTGATGTCATAGATAACTCGGATAGCCCGAGCCCGGTCCAGCTTTTAATGAGTCATCATCATTTCAGCCTATCAGAAGTCCACTGCTGAACATAGGCCTCCCCCAAAGATTGCCACGAAGCTCGGTCCGGAGCCACCTGCATCCATCGACTTCCCGCAACACTGCGCAGGTCGTCACTCCATCTTGTGGGGGGTCGTCCTACACTGCGTTTGCTTGTACGTGGCGTGTTTAATGAGTAAATTTCCCGAATATATAGAAAAAACAAAACAGGAATATTCCAACTAAACAGAGCTTATATCTCAAGGATCTAAGTGTGAAGTGTTCCTTTAGAATTTACAATCTAATGTTCAAATATAACATATTTTATGATAAAAGAATCAAACGAACTAGCGGTTCAACAGATGGTAAGCGATCACCGACGCAAATGTACATCAACAACACTAGAGGGGCAGCAGGTCCGTTGCCGCTCTTTAGTGGCATTTGGGGACGTGGGAGTGGGAGCGGGAGTCCACATATATAAAGCTCTCAGATTTAAGGCTTTGTATATGTTACGGATTACTGTTATCACGTTCCTGGTTCGCGTTCTTCTCTAATATGAAGCATAAGTAAGTTACTGTTCAATTAATAGCCTAAAAAGGTTTCCACTGGGATGCCACCTCTCATTTCTTCTGAACAAGAGTGTTTGAGTACCGGGAAGATTACACACGCTAAAGAGGGGGAAATTAGCTTAGCATAGCCCTGGTAGCCGTGGCAGCGGTGGTAGCCCTGGCAGCCGTGGCAGCCGTGGTAGAACGCGATTGAACTCGATTCGATCACCAATGCTGGCACCACTAAGGTTGTTAATAGACGATTTTTATTGCAGAATATACCACGTGCCCGGCGGTGTTGGACAAAGTCGTGCATCTTTTTTTTCTTGTGAAACGCACGCAGAAGGTTTTCTTGTTTTTTTTGTTTTTTGGCTCTATTTCTGTTTAATTCTCTTTTTCGAGATGGGTATTCTGCTCAACGGTTACAATGATTTAAGAACTGTGTATCTTTTGCTTTTTACTAATAATGCTTTTTTTTTTTTACTTCTCGTCCGGTTGTTCGTGAGGTCAACGAAGGACCCGACTGAAAAACAGTGCTGTGATATTACTGAGACGGGAACCTTTTTGACATCGCACAACAAATTAATCTTTTTCATGTTATTTTGTTTTTTTTTGTATTTTTAATTTGTTTTTTATTTTGTGTTTTGTTGTGTGATTGCCAAATAAATGTGTTTCTTTCTTTCTTTCTTTCATCTCTGAGTAATATTATTTTTCGAAGGCATGTAAAGTCCGGCAAGCAGTACTCGAGCCGCGTGGCGGACCCTCTCGGCTCCAAAAGACTTTCAGATGTTTGGGAAGGAGGCCTATGCCCAGCTGTGAACATTTACCGGCTGCTACTTTTACTGACTTCGCTGGTATTCTGTGAATAACTAATAATCGAGAAATTGAGTAAGAAACTGTTACTCTTATATTTCCCTTTACTGTCGTAAGTGGCAACTAAGGAAAAGCCTTGACAATATCATGGGCCTTCCGAGAAGTGGGATGGGAAACTACATTACGGAAATCCATTATTTTCAAGATGTCAGAAATAGTACTTTGCACAATTCCGCATACAATTTATTCTCATATTAAGTGCATTATTTTGCAAAGTATCACTTTTACCATCATCAATAATATGACCATGAGTCTCATCTACCGTCACGTTCAATCTCCCGGAGAGGCGGAAAGCGGGTTCCGAAAGCTCGTTCGGTTACGCTGTAGCCGTGCCTGATGAAATGCCACACTCTCTGCCTTCCCCTATAGTTGCTCAGAAAGCATCCGGCTTCAGTATGTCGAGGAAACTTATTTATTATTTGTCACTACGTAAGTTACGTTATATTGCCTTTAACGTAGTATAATTGATATAAATAATTCGCAACAGACATCAACACGTGAAAGCTTTTAATATTACTTCAGCGATAAACATACAAATAAACTATGTTATTTTTTTAAGGGGAAGGGGGAGAAACGTGCAAGCGGTTGACCTGAATCACACATCCGCCACACCGGAGGAGCTAGAGAGGATAGCGGGCTTCCAGTACACTCACCGAAGGAAACCCAGAAACACAAAATGCCTCCACTTCACGCCAGTGTCCTACGAGACCGCGCCACTAACGCGATCGACGGCTGGTCCATTCGAGCAGCAGCAAATGCCGCTTGGCTCTACCGCATAACGAAATGTGTATGATTAATTTAGTACTATACGATTTTTCGATACTCAATAAAATTGGGCCGAAGGGCATGACAAAGTCATGACTTGTACGCCAGGAGGTGAAGGCGAGCATCTGATGATTCAGATCCTAAAATATAACGGCTGCGTTTGCTACAAGTATTTAAAAAAAATAAAAAAAAATACCTAATCTGTATCATTTTCCTTAAGTATTTCTCAGACTTTACGCTCTATCTAAGGACATAGCTTAAGTTCTTCAATAAATACAATAGATTTTAAAACATTCCTTACCGTAACTCGTTACGTATTTTTGTTTATTACTTCACGATTAGCTGATAATTGTAAATTATCAATCAACTACTTAAAGAGATAGAGATTTCGATAGCCGAGTAAGAGTCCCCTATGTTTTTTTTTTTGTTGTACCGATGTGAAAAACGTGGCAACAGTCCTCCAGGTGGTCAGAGGTTACTGCAGCATATACATGCAAGCGACTCCAATCGAAGAAGCACGACAAGCATGACATCTGTATGCTGCAGAGGCGTCGTCACCCCAGAGTACCAGCTCACCATAAATGTTCGTACCCCGACTCACTGTCGTTTATGTGATGTATAAATTTTTTTTTTTTGTACGCGGTAGAGCCAAGTGGCGAATTTTGCTGCGACTACCGGCGTGAAGTGGGAGACATCGTGCTTCTGCGTTTCGTTCGGTGAGTGAGTTACCGGAGGCCCACTATCCCTCTCTCAACCCCTCAACTCCCCCCCCCCCCTCCTCCTCCAAAATATCCAAAGGACGGCAACGCACCTCCAGCTCCTCTTGTGTTGCAGATGTACGTGAGTGCTAATAATTCTCAGTAAATGCAGCACTCAAAGTTGCTATTAACAATTTTAGTGGTGCCGGCATCGGGGATCGAACCCAGGTCACTCGCGCTGTATGAAACTAAAGCGAGCGCCGTGACCACTAGGCCACCACGGCTCTTAGACGGGACTTAGACCGATTAGAGTAATCAATGAAATTGTTTAGAAAACAAAGTTTTAATTAAGCTCCGAACACACATCACAACGAACATCTATAAATGTCGTTTGTGGGACAGTTCGTTGACTGAAATGGCTTCTACAATACGGATAGAGGCACTTTAGAGACTTCATGTATTAACAACCTTTACTAATGCTAATTTCAATACCGTTCTTTAGGTCAAGGCACGGGCGCTCGATTACGTTCCAACTATTATATCATAAGCTACTATATTATTCAATTCTCTGTTGATACAAAGAATCATTAACAAAACTTGTTATAATTAATACACTCGAGATTTCTATCACATTCCTTATACCTTACAATACATGGACAGTAGACAGACAGACATGACGTAGGATGACAACAACGATGACGAGCTGAAAATATTCACCGAGAAGAAAATTGTGTAAGAGTGAGGAAGTAGTTGAGAACCTGGAGAATTTCAAAGTCCATTCTTCAAAGTCAAAGCTTAAACTTTTTTATTCAATTTATGCTTAATTTATACTTGCGACGACCCTCGGTGAAACTTGATTATATTGTAATTTATTATTACCTTCCTGCCTACCCCATGAAGGTTAAATAAACATATTTAATTTATTTTATGTAATATTAGATGAAAATCTTATTATAATTGAATACCCCGAAGATGCAGTAAAGCGAAACCGGTCGGCTTATTATTACATAAATAAATAACAATGTTTAGTAATTGTCAAATTAGACTTATTTAAAGCTCGTGTAGAGACTCAAATCAGCAAAGTTTCGAAAAGTTAGCTTCTGAGCGAAAAACCGGTATAGAGCGCTGGAATCTTTTTTTTCCAATGCCATTTTACAATGTCTCTTACAACTTATAATAACATCATTATTGCTATAACGTTTTAAGTAAATGAGTGGTTTCGACGTCGGAATGTGCCCACCCCCTTTCTTCCCGTGGGTATCGTAAGTGGCGACTAAGGGAAAGGCTTTGAAAATCGGCGGGATAAGCGTAAAATACCAGACCGATGGTACCTTGGAGCGACTATGGTGCGAGTTCAGCTGCCAGCTTCATTAACGAGCTATGTTTAATCTACTGTCAGTTTGTTGCACGGCGTATTTTCAGCAATTTTATTGTAAAATTCTATGCATTTACTCGGGAAAAGTCTAGAATTAACAAATCTAAATTTATTAATTAAGAATCGACTCGTTCTATAAGCGACAGTCAGTATTTTATTGAATAAAGTCTATTAGACTGCATGCTCCCTTACATTAACGGCCTCTAAATAGTCCACAGCTGGACATAGACCTCTCCCACGAGGAGGATTTCTCATAATAGCCACAAGCAGCTAGAGGATTGGCGATTGCAGTGCCAGACACCTCGCACCTTAGACTGCCCTGCTGCAGCCCGTCATTGGTCTGGTAGAGATGGTTATCCCGCCATCAGTAGATGCGTCATCTCTTCGATTTTTAACGCTTATCCATTAGCCGCCTCTTACGACACCCGCGGGAGTAAAGGATGGCAGAATCTTACGCTGATGTCACTCGACCACCACCGCAAGTTCACTGTCTTCATCATACTCTTTAATAAACTACTGAATCAAAGATCTTCCATTTCTAGTTACACATTAGATTTTCAATGTCACATACATCGGTTTTGTTCGATCAGCTGATCGCTTATGATATAGAACAGCAGATAATTTCTCTAATTATATATTACAGTTTTGAGAGAAGGCTTTGCCAACTCAAATGGAGATGCCATTTGAGTCTATTGAATGGCGAACCAAAAGGCTGATTGGCAACGATGCTTTGGCTAAGGTCAGGCTGCAAAGCCTTAAGCATCGGCGCAGGGCAGCGAGTCTGTTGGTCTTTATACGATACGTTATGACGAGTGTGCTTCTCCATCCCGTTTCTTTTTTTGAAAGGGGGCAAACGTGCAATCGTCTCACCTGGTGGTAAGTGAACACTATCGTACACGTCAAATCCAAGAACAACACCAGAAGAGTGTTGCCAGCCTTAAGGGATATTTGGTGGATGCGTGGAAGGATTAGGTGGAAGGATAGGGGTGGGTAGAGAGGGCCTCCGGTTACCTCAATCATCGAACGAAACACATAAGCACAAGATGCCCCGGTCGAGCCGATCAAGCGTTTAGCTTCGATCCTTATCTTTCGGACGGCTAAGGAGTTCTCGGTGTTTCCCCCAAGTCCTGGAATAATCGGCAGTCATCTCAACTCGAGAGGTTGGTATTCTTGCAAATAACCATGCGTATCATGCAAAAACAGAAAACATCAATTCGGCTACAAATTAAAGAGATACTTACAATATTCCAATTGGTTAGGAAAAATGGCGCCAAATATTTCAAATCCCTCAACAGAGGCTCGTTTGTTTTCGTCGTATCTATGGAGTAGCACATATTAATACCCCACACGCTCACAACAGAAAATAGGACATAATTAATCCCGTGGAATACGGTCCGGAGTAACAGTATCACTTTAAACCTATTCTTCGACTCCATCGATACTTCGGGCACTGAATTTTGTATATCGATCTCCATATTCGAACGCGATTACTCCAAACTATACACGAAAGGTAACTAAACGTAATGTTTTTATTTAATGTCACTTGATTACGTTACAATGCTGTTTACAATGCGTGCTGCTGCAACGAGGTGAACTTCTTATATGGTTTAAATTCGCGGTGTGCGATTTGGGGTTCCACAATACAGTTGATTTGAACCTCCACCTTGAAATTGAGACCTTGGCCATATATATTTAATATTATAATGCGAATTTATCTCTACATGGATAACTGGGTTTTTATAATTATTACATTTAATTCATAATTGTTTATTTTAATTCATCCGAAAGCCTTGGAGCGTTTAAAACATAATCTGAATTCTAAGATTGTTAACGAAGCCGCTGAGTATGATTCTTTTTTTTTTTATCACAGCCTAGTCAATAACCTAAGCCTCTCCTAGAGCCAGCCGGTAAGGATTTCCTGGAACGTTTTATTTAAAAAAAAATAGTACTGGCAAATTTTTCCTCTCAACCTCCCCAACTAAGTCCAAGCTTGGAGTGGTTCACGGCTACAGTGGAATGGCTGGCTCGAACTTGCGACGTCATATTTCGCGTTCCGCGCCTTAGCCCATTAGCTCGCTACAGGGCGGATGGGTTGTTTAGCGCTGTCCCGTAGCACTACTGACTCTGGAAGTATTTTGCCCCACTACCCACTACCCCGTTCATTATCTAACAGCGAACGGTGCAACATTTACATTTACATCATTTATGAGCCGTGGTAGCCTAGTGGTCAGGGCGCTCACTTTAGTTTCACAGAGCGCCAGTGACCTGGGTTCGATCCCCGGTGCCGGCACCACTAAAATTGTTAATAGCAATTTTAAGTGCTGTATTCACCACGTGCTCAACGGTGAAGGAAAACATCGTGAGAAAACCTGCATGTCTGAGAAATAATATAAATATTATTTCGTTTATATGTGAAGCCCGCCAACCCGTACTGGAGCAGCGTGGCGTGGCAGGATACTCGTTTTTGAGAAGGAGGCCTTTGCCCTTTGCTGTGGGCACTTACAGGCTTCTACTTTTACATCATTAATGTTGTACAAATACAGCATTACATGTATGTATGTACATTCATTGTAGCATGTCTAAAAAAAATGTAGAGTTCTCTGCCGGTTCTTCTTTTAGAACGTTTCTCGGTATAGCTTTTGACGTTCATAAGAGCAATATTTCGAAAACAACTTTAGGTCAACTTCTTCAGTCGAAGTCGAGTCATCCTTTTTTTGAGCATTTGGGAGATGGAAGGGTGGATAAGGAGTGGAATGGGAAGTGGGTCTCCGGTTACCTCACGCACTGAACGAAACGCAGAAGCTCAAGATGCCTCCACTTCACGCCGGTATTCTGCGAGGTCGTGGTCGAGCGACAGCAAAAGCCGCCGCTTGACTCCACCACTTATAAATAGTTAATAACGCGCAGTATGTAAACTAATGAAAGTTTAGAGCTAACATCACCTTCATTTGTTTCAACTTTAACTCGAACAAAAAGTTCCGGACCGTTTCCACCTGTATATGTATATATTCACGCCTTGTTCCCCACTTGCTACGGTCCTGCCATACGTCTTTCGCTTCTTCCACTTTCTTCAATCTTCGCATGCATGCTCGTTGGTTTAGAGTGCTCTTAACCTGGCCTTTTTCAGAACGTCTCCGATTTGATCGTGAAATGTTCGCCTAGGTCTTTTTCTCCCGACTCTACCGTTTACACTCACCTCATATATTTGTTTCGTCGACCTTTTTTCATTCATCTTCTCCACATGTCCAAACCAGCTCAGCATCCCTTTCTTAATTCGTGTCACTACATCGTCTTTCACGCCACAACGCTCTCTGATCCCTGTCAGTTATCTTCACATCAATCATACTTCTTAACGCTCTCATTTCTACTGCATTAATCCTGCTCACATGCTTGTTGCGGGAAGTCGATGGATGCAGGTGACTCAGGACCGAGCTTCGTAGTCATCTTAAGTAAGTGCTTTCATACTTTTATCTGTCTCGTTGTCTGTTACCAAACCGCTAAGACAAATACCAAATGTGAACCACGCCAGGGGCGGTGCAACCTTCTGATAACAGAACGAGCCCCTGACAACGAGTTGACGACGGTTGCGACCAGTGGACAAGAATCACCGGTGCGAGGCTGACGCTGTCCCGCTGAACCCGCCCTGTCCAGCACGGAGAGGGCGAATATTCCATGCGCGGTAGGTCAGCTTCTTTTGGCGCTTATGGAAAGGTTCACGTCCAGCAGTTGACGTTTGCCGGCTGTTAAAGTGAATTCATAAAACAGCAGTTCATGTTTACTTGATTTTTTTTTCTTTTATTGATAGAAATTCAGGATACCCCTGCATGGATAAAATTGTTATAAACAATTTAAGTAGTGCCGGCACTGGGATACGAAATCAGATCGCTGGAATCAATGTAATTAACTTCATTAGATATAATTGACTTCAATTGTTCATCTGATTGAAGTTACTTAAGAGCATTGCGTTCCAATAATTGTTAAACTGCTGAACAAAGGTAAATATACAACACGATGACGTCATCTGTTATATTATTTTGTTACATACATACCTCGTTATCAATACTAAATTCTTACATTTATGTAGCGATTCTATTTATAGACTTTTGAATCACTTGATTAGTGGTACAAGGTACAAGCGCCAAGCGGCGGCTTTTGCTGCTGCTCGAATGGGCCGGCTCGACCGGGTTGATACCATGGCCCCGCAGAATACCGGCGTGAGGTAGAGGCATCTTGTGCTTCTACGTTTCGTTCGGTGAGTGAGGTAACCGGAGGCCCACACCCCTTCCCATCCCCCTCCTGATCCTCCCTCCCATCTCCCTAATACCCTTACAGGCCGGCAACGCAACTGAAGCACCTCTGGTGATGCGGATGTAGGTGGGCGACGGTGATCACTTATCATCACGTGAAATGCTTGCTCGTTTGCCGCCTTTCCCATAAAGAAAAAAAAAACATGATGTGGTCAAACTACTTCCTGAAAAGGATGACAAAGCCATAACGGAAAATTATAGGCCGTTAACATAACTATAATTCTTCCAAAACTATAGAAACTATAACCGTGTGTCATCAAAACTATGTTTTAATATTTTGAAAACGTTACAATATGGCTTTAGAGAACAGAAGTTTACTACAGAAAGAAAGAAGAAGAAAGAAAAAAAGAAGTACTTTATTCATTGCCACAACTCAAGTAACACATAAGGAAAAATTATTTAACAACACAAAAAAATAAAATAATAATATTTTATTGAGTTGCAGCAACAAAACGGTGTCCGACTCAGCGTAATGCTGTAGCAATGCTAAACCACAACTACAGCGCTGGTATTCTGTCGGAACCTTGTGTTTTTTTTTGTCTTTTTTTTTCGCGAGCAGTCTTTAGGCTTTTTGTAATACACGAGGAATCAAAATATAAATAACAACAAAAAATATAATAATAATAATAATATAATTCCGCATCAGCATAGAGTATATACACATCTAACCTCCAATGGACAACTGTAAACTGTACCTTAATTTCTTTAAATTGTCTAAGTTTCCTTCGTATCTTACAACGATGACTAATAAATTTTAACACAGGTCATACCACTATTAACCTAATTGCCATGTAAAAGAAGTGAAGTAAATGAAATAAGTACAACAATAGTCTGCTTTAAATTAATATAAAAACGACAATTTTTTTGCACGACAAAGGCTGTTGATTTAGTTTATCACGTTAATCTTTTAAACAAGCTTAGTTAGTTTCGGAATTGGAGTAAAAACGTTCGAGTGGATATCTTTGTTACTAACATAACAAAAAGCAATGTGTTTGAACTAGCTAAAGTGAGTTTTTTAGAGAGCCATAAATCAGGTTACGTAATTTATAAACGTGGGGAACCCCAAGGGAGCGTACTGGATCCGTTTCTGTTCTTACTTTATATTAATAACTAATGCTGTTGAACGTGAAGTAATCTTATTCGCGGATGATCCACCACACTGCTCATAAATGCAAGGACAAATCTCTATTCTAAGACGGTATCAATGTAGCTCTGACGAATTATATACAATTCCAAATATGTATAAATACAAAATTCGCTAAAGATGTAAAATTAAAGACGTAGGTACAGTGTTTCCCAATTTAACTTTAGACAGTGGTTGCAATTGATAACATAATCCAGAAACTGTAATTTATACAGAATTATGAAGACAGCCTCAAAGGAAACGGCTGTTCTCGCTTACCATTGTCTGATTTCACCAATTTTGAGCTATAGTAAACTCTGGGAAACCCTCCAATATCATCATCATCATCATTTTACCATCATAAGTCCACTGGTGAACATAGGCCTCCCCCAAGGATTGCCACGAAGCTCGGTCCTGTGCCACCTGCATCCATCGACTTCCCGCAACACTGCGCAGGTCGTCACTCCATCTTGTGGGGAGTCGTCCTACACTGCGTTTGCCAGTACGCGGCTGCCACTCGAGAATCTTTTTTCCCCAATGGTTATCAGTTCTGCGAGCTATGTGGCCGGCCCATTGCCACTTCAGCTTGCTGAACTTTACGGCTATGTCGGTTACCTTAGTTCTGCTGCGGATATCATCGTTGCAGACTCTATCACGCAGAGAGATACATGCCATCATTTCATCACACACAGAAAATTTGCATAAGATTCATCTGTGACCTAAAACCATTTGAGAGTTGCCAATATTTAGCACACCGGCCATGTTTTAGGTTATAATGATGTAACGCATACGTTCAAAAGAAATTTTGAAATAAATATAGAAACAACTTTTTGTCCATACTCTTGGTCGGAGATGCTGTGTGGTCCTGGGTCCTGCCATTGCATGTTGTACAGTTAGTCTCATAACGGACAACCTCGGATGATGTAGTGGGACGTCATAACGGTTCGGACCTTTCTATTTATCTAGGTGTAGGGTATTAAGTTCGCTTTGAGTTCATCTGAGTATGCCAAAGGAATACATGTGGTCTGGCATGACCCAGCCGATATACGCGTGTGCTTTGCCGATTTGTTTCATCAATACCCATTCGATGACAATAATATTTACTTTATTAGTTTCATAGAGCGCGTGGGACCTGGGTTCGATACCCGGTGCTCGCAGCGCTAAAACAGATAATAGCATTTTAAGCTATTTTGCTGTATTTACCACGTGCTCAGCGGTGAAGAAAAACATCGTGAGGAAACCTGCATGTCTGAGAAATAATAAAAATAGAATTTCCGAGGATATGTGAAGCCGGCAACCCGCACTGGAGCAGCGTGGCGGGCCTTTCCCGGCTCCAAAACTCTCTCTGATACTCGTATTCGAGAATGTGGCCTTTGCCCAGCTGTGGGCACTTACAGGCTACGATTTTTTTATGTGTATGGTGGCAAACTAGCATTCGGCTCACCTGATGGTAAGTGATCACCAAGGTGCTGCAGGTGCATTGCCGACCTGTGAAAATACTTTGGGAGAGGAGAGGAATGTAACGGAAGGGGTGGGGAATGGCACTCCGGTAACCTCACTAACCGAACGAAACGTAGAAGCACAAGATGCCTCTACTTCACGCCGGTATTCTGCGAGGTCGCGGCGCTTCCCCGGTAGAGCCGGTCCATTCGAGGCCCAGCAAAAGCCCCCGCTCTCATCTGCCACGTACTATAATAATAATAAATATATATTGGACCCTGACAGACGTATTCAAACCCCTATTTTATCATTTCAAAACGTCTCCCCGGTTGTAGGAATTTTTTCGTGAAGTTCAATTTATGTTCACATACGTAAATTACACATGGACACACACCGAGAATCGGAACAATAATTTAAAGTCCATAAAAATACTGATCTCTTGCGGGAAACGAACCCGCGACCAGTAACACCGCGACCTAACGCCACCCTACCCCTAACTGGGATTGCTTGTGTATTGTAACGTAGATGGTGAAATAATAAATATACTTACATATGCATACGTAGATAAATATTCAAACAGCATTAAAATAACATGTATGATTTACGTACAAGCATTTATCACACAAACTTATGCGGGATTCGAACTTGTAATACTCAATTTAGAAGGCCGGGGTCACTAAGACCGACGTTCACACTGTGATTGTGTATGTTATTCTTTTATTTACGAAGGAATTCAGCACATTTTCAGTAAAACTTATAACAAGATGTAAGGATTGTAGCTTTAAATAGATCTAAACCGTCTTTACTTTTAGCTTTAGTTTAAATACGAATCAAATGCCTCTAGTGTTACAAAAAATTGTTCGTTAATAAATAACTATTTCAAAACATTCATACTAGTTCCTTTACATTAACAGAGATGTCGCTGTACCTAAACTCATTTGGTTAGTTATACAAATAATAGATTCTATGCAGTATTTTGCAGCGATGTGCTAAGTAGTTGATTAAAAGTGTCACTAGATGGCGATAGCTATGAGCAAAAAAAGTTTTATGAGCTACCTATAAGAAATGATTTTAATAGGCCTGGGCTTAATTCTGTTGTTTTTATCGATAACTACTGTTATAGTTAACTAGAATTTTGTTTACCAACCTGATTTGTGCCGTCAGAACCAAAAATAAAAAATTAAGATTATCAAATCAAAGAAAAGTCATCGGTTTGCGTATTTTTTTTAGGTGATATTTTTCAAGATTATATAATCAAGGTACAACACTCATTTCGAACAAGCATCAACATGTCAAGGTAATAAAAAGGCCAGGTCAAGAGTACTCTAAACCAACGAGTATGCATGCGAAGATTGATGAAAGTGGGAGAAGAGAAAGACGTACGTCAGGACTGTAGCAAGTGGAAGAAGATTGTCTATGCCTACACCGTTGGGAACAAGGCGTGAATATATATATAAATACATATTTTGACATCTCATCGCCAGAGCTTACGGAGTGAGATCTAATGCTGTTTTGTTGATAAGAAAACTAAAAATCTGAACTGTTACTTTCGGTGTTTTTTTTATGATTAGTAATCCTAAAAATCCAATTGTAATTTGTAGACTTATAAAAAAATTTAAATTATTTTAAATTTTTTAAATCTCCCTCAAAATTTGTCTGTCAGTTTTCTTTTTGTGGCAACACTGAGTGGTAGATTCGAGAATTTTGCCTCATCTATTTGCGCTATTTAATAGTCTAGCGGAATCTAGCACTGCTTGCGAATTTTTAATGTAGATCTAACTACAAAACGTGGCTTTGAGTTCCTCGCACTTAACTGCCGAGCCATGGGTCCCATGGGAGTTCTCGAATCCCAGCCGAAGCCAGTGTTCTGGTGCGTAACGCAAATTATTGGTCAATGGGTCTGGTCGTGATGTGTCGCACCCCGTATCTCTGACACTGTTCCTAACCCTCTCTTTTGTTCTTCTCGCAGAGGCGCTAGTACATCGGAAATGGGAAGGTGAATACGCGTAAGTGCCTCTGTGTCTGCGCGTAAACTTACGGCACTATAATATCTCCTGAACAGTTGGCTTGCCGAATGCATTCGGAAGGTGTCGCCGCGCTCGTCATCGGCCTGGAGTCATCGCTCAACTACGTATATTTCCCGGGTGGTGGCAGCATCTGCTCTCCACTCTCTTTGTCATAATAGCTAACTGAGGGATCTCGAAAACTAAGGGCGCCATCTGTTTTACTAATACCTGACACGTTCTATCGCCGGAGAGATTTAAACTTTGGCGCCAAATGTAAAAATGTAATACATTTCTAAATTGATAATACCGCCATCTATCGTTAGCCATAAGCATTTTAAAGGTATTTTTCTTTGAGTCGACTTTTATGATTGTTCAAAGATGCAACTGCGGTCGTGCAACAGGGAATATTTTTGAGTGGTTTTTGGTGTCGTGAAGGATCCACCAAGCTGCTCCAGAGCTGGTTGACGGACTTCACATGTCCACGAAATAATATTTTTATTGTACCTATCGATGTACCGGAGCCGTGGCAGCCTAGTGGTCTGGGCGCTCACTTTAGTTTCAATTGTTAATAGCAATTTTAAGTGCTGTATTCACCATGTGGTCGGCGGTGAAGGAAAACACGGTGAGTTAACCATTATTTCGAGGATATGTGAAGCCCACCAACCCGCACTGGAGCAGCGGGGCGGGCCCTTCCCGGCTCCTAAACCCTCTGTGATACTCGTATTTGGGAAGGAGGCCTTTGCCCAGCAGTGGGCACTTACAGGCTGCTACTTTACTTTTTCTACTTTTTTATCGACGTTTTACTTTACTAGGCAGCAAAACTTTGCACTTAACAACGCTATTAACAATTTTAAAGGAGGCATCCGGCACCGAGGATCGAACCCAGATCACTAAGGTACTATGGAACAAAAACCACCACCATTACGCTAGTGCCGCTTTTACTAATACGTAGGAAGGACAAATTAGACCACGAATATCAACATTGTCAACGTTGGAGATAGGGTTGCCAACCGTACTATAATAACCCTAGGGTTGCCAACCATAATATGGTTAATAACTGTATTTCGAGTCTGCGTACTATCAACTGCTGAAAAAATATATAGTATTTTTTTTCCTTTTTTTATTTTATGGACGCCAACCTAACGCAAACGAACAGAGGACCTCTTTTTTTTTATGGGAAACGCGGCAAAGGAGCAAGCGGTTCACCTGATGGTAAGTGATTACCGTTGCCCACGTACATCAACAACACCAGAGGTGCTGCAGGTACGTTGCAGGCATTTACGAATGTTTCGGAGATAGAAGGGAGAATGAGGAGGGGGATGGGGAGGGGGAGTGGGCCTCCGGATACCTCACTCACCGATCGAACCGCAGAAGCATAAGATGCCTCTACTTCACGTCGGTGTTCTGCGAGGTAGTGGTACCAACCCGAGCCGGCCCATTCGAGCAGCAGCAAAAGCGCCTCTTTTAAAACACACCTCTTACAACGTATTAAATATATACATCAATGACACTAGCATAGTGCCATTACACATACCGGCGATTACCCGCGTAATATTGCTAGCTTTTTATTTTTAATTATGAAGTTTACATAAATAGCTCTCGGAAAATTATCCTCCTCCTATTAGAGGGGGTATAGTACGAAAAAATATTATATTTAAGTTGGATGCATCAATCTTATTTACAGCACCTAATCTAATATCTAACAAACACCTCAGCTTGTAACAAATACCTTAGTCTTCTTTTTTATCTTTCCATAAAATACTATATTTTTTTGTAGCTTATTTTGTGAAATACTTTAATAAACCGAGAATCTTCTCTTCGTGATGGATGCTGGTGACTGTGGACCAGCTGTGACCTTAACCAGTACCGTAAAGTGGCCTATGCTCATCAGAAACATGTAATAGATTGCAATAATGATAAAGAGCCGTGGTAGCCTAGTGGTCAGTTTCATACCACGCCAGTGAAGTGGGTTCGATCCCCGGTATCGGCACCTCTAAAACTTTTCAATAGCTATGTTAAGTGCTGTATTTGCCACGTGCTGAAGTGGTGGTGAAGATAAACACCATGATTCCTGCAAGTGTGAGAAATAATAAAGGAAAATATTATTTCCAGGATATGAGAAGTCCGCCAACCAACACTGATGCAGCGTGGCGGGCCCTTCCCGGCTCCAAAACCCTCACAGATATTTGAGAAGAAGACCTTTACCCAGCAGTGGACACTCATAGACTGCTTTACTTTAGTGACGGCTTGTATGTCCGCGTGCCTCTTGTTTAATTACACTTGTATATAATATGATTGTAGAACTAGTTGAAGGTACTCCGGGTTTCGAATTGACCTTCTCGTCTAAGATAATATCTTTGCATGCAGTCGATTATCCGGAAGGACCGGCTGCAATAACGTCATCTTATTCCTGGTTCTCTTTGTCCGCCGAACTTGGCCTGTATTTTGTGATCTTTAGAGAAATAAATAGACCTACTCCGTATATTATTAACATTTTGAAAAAGACCACAATAATAATAACACGACATTTAGATAGGTTCCTGAATAACACGGATAGAGAAAGAGACCGGTTCTTAGAATATTTTATTCGAATAATTTTTATGTAAGCTTACGCCTGACTTCCGACTACGCTCGCGAGAAATTAAATTAAAAAAAATAATTGAAAAGTTCCAACGCTTCTCAACCATAGATAAGTATATACGCTTGTCAATCATGGGGTAAGGAGAGACTATGGATCTCAATTAGGCATGACACAGCGTGTCCGAACAAACTAGCGCAACTTAGTTATGGTCACAGCGGGATATATAAAACTGCGTCCGCGAAGTATTAATCAGATCCTTTATTACAATACTGACCTCTCCTGCACGCGGTGCTTCCCAGCAAACAAACGGGACCATGGCGACCAAATATGACGGAAAATCAATTCGAATTTGCTACACTAGAGATGGGCAGCAGCATCAATAGTGTATTGGTATATCAAGATCTAGCTCACTCAATCACGAGGCTGTTACTTTTCCGTGTGGGTGTCGGAAAAAAGAGCTATTATTCAATAACATGAACTTACACATGCTTAATTCACAATGGTATCTTTAGGCACTCTTAATTCACAATAATACACATGGTTAAATGCGAAAATGTTCAATACTTTTGAGCTTTTGTTGGAAAGACAGCGTTCATAGAAAAATAAAGGATACTTAAACTGTCACCACTCCACCAAGATGGAGTGACGACCTGCGCAGTGTTGCGGGAAGTCGATGGATGCAGGTGGCTCAGGACCGAGCTTCGTGGCAATCTTTGGGGGAGGCCTATGTTCAGCAGTGGACTTGTGATGGTAAAATGATGATGATGATGATATTGGAGGGTTTCCCAGAGTTTACTATAGCCCAAAATTGGTGAAGTCAGACCATGGTAAGCGAGAACAGCCGTTTCCTTTGAGGCTGTCTTCATAATTCTGTATAAATTACAGTTTCTGGATTATGTTATAAATTACAACAACTGTCTATTGTTAATATGGGAAACACTGTACCCACGTCTTTAATTTTAGGGATAATTTGTGATAGGCTGAAGTGATGATGATGATGATGAAACTGCCACCACGAATATAAAAACACATTTATATCGACGCTTCGACACACGTTTAAACATTGTATTAAAAAAACAAATGCTTATAAAACGAAAAAAATATCTACAATCCAGAACTAAGATTATCTATGTCTACACAGCATGTTCTAGATTTTCTTTTATTTCCTTGAGAATCGAGTTTCCTCGCGACATCCTTCACCGCAAATTGCTGTTAACATTATAAGTGGTGACGTGATCGGGACTCTAACCTAAGGACTCGCACTTGCATACCGTGAATAATCCAAAGCTCCTAGGTAAACGTATATAATGTTGTTGAGTAAGTTATGTCCGTACGGACAGACGGTGAGATAATAATATGCTTCATTATTTGTATTAATATAATTAAAGTAAATCGAACGAGTTTTTGTTTTGTCTGTTACATTCGTGCGGACCCCAGAAGCGGCTCGGCCGATTTCCGTGAAACCTTCGCAAATGGACTTTGACAGTGGATTGTCACTTCAATTTATATATATATATACATAAATGTGTGCAAGTGTGTGCCTATTTATGTATAATATACCTAAAAAGCACACATGCCTATCAATAACAGGGGCGAAAGACGGACTTAAAGCCTATAGGCATTCTCTACCAGTCAACCTAAGATGTGATAAAATTTTATAATAGGTGCAACAAAGAACTTAAAAAACCATAAAACAAGAATCTAAGGTACTAACAAATATCTGTACATATATTACTTATTAATATAATTATGTTACTTTACAGTTTTTATACATTTCTGTAGTAGGGTTTCTGTAGTCTGGAAAGGAACATTTTTGTTCTCGCTCCGTACTGAAGTATAGTCGATTTTGATATATATTTCATTGTCAGCTGAATAGTTAAATAAATGCATTATCGAAAATTTGCTAATTTATATAATAGTAACTCGAAGACAACGTGATTAATTGTATATAATATTTATACCATTATTGTAAGAATAAAGTAAAGAATAGCTGGAGGTCAACAGCATACATGTGAAATGAATTCTTGGATAGCACGAGTCAAGCCACTGCAATAAAGAATAAACCAGAGTGGTCCAAGAGTGAATGATCGAGGGCTCCAATGAGAGCACCCTTACCATCAGATTTCTGCAATTCTATCAAGTTGATGTCGGCCACTCGGGTAACAAATCGAACAATTTAAGAGCGGAATATTGGAATCCATAATAGGACATATTGGATTGGAAAAAAATCATTAAAATAGAACATTAAATAAAATGGTTCCAATTTTAAACTAAGATTTATGTTGTAACTGTATACTGTGACCAACATATAAATATGTTGATACGAGTTACGGGTTGGGAGATTGGACTAAAAAAGCGATATCTTGAACTTCTATTTATTTGTCCACTTACGAAAGGTTACAGAGTTTCTTCCTGTGTGTGCTATGCCTTACACGCGATCTTCTACGGGTCTTCCTGACGATAACCAATCCTCTGCCTTTTCCTGCACTGGTCACTTTATCTACGCTTCTTGTCTTTTCCTTCTTTCCTCTTCCTTCCTCCTTTTTTCTTTTCCTTTTCTTTATTATCTTCCCCTTTCCCCTTACTTCACAACTCACCACTGAACTATAGCTAGCGCGCTTCCGTGCCCGCGCGTGCCCCTTATAAAGTCTGATCTCTTTCGATTATTCCCATTCCCAAAATTATGTACTAATTCTATTGAAAAAAATAGACTTATATTTCAACCAGTGAACAGCCACCCTCATTTACATACAAAAAAGTTTCGTTATCATTGACTGGTAATTTATAAAACATTATTTCTTTTGGCTTGTCACTCGATGACGTAAGGGTTGACAAGCCATTGTCGGACATTCGTTACAATATCATATTTTAATCCATCCGATTGAATCCAGGTGGGTCGGGTCTTGCCAAAAATTAAAATGATGACGATCGAATACTTACACAACAAATACAGACACAGCAGAATTTAGGAATTAACAAAGCAAAAGCAAAAAGATATGGGGAGACAGAGTTGACAAATACTTGGGACACATTGTGACAAGAAACCTCCGGCATGATGAGGACATAGAAAGGGAGCGCAGGGCGTTGGCTGAAAGTGCCTATGTGCTTGGTCGCGGGTTCACCTGGCCTAGAAATTATTCGCCTGATTAAACAGCCATGCGAAACAGCAATGAGGATGAAGATGAATCCTGAACTAAATATCAGTGAGATATGACTGTCCCATCGAGCACCATTGGATGGTAGTAGTCACGGGAGTAAAATGATATGTTACTACCATAGTTATAATAATAGTTCTTTATTTATCTTCGCACATAACATTGTAATTTCTAAACTATCAACAATGTAAGCTATGAGTATTTTAATTATGTGAGAAGTTGGTGCCTCAGCTCTCAGAATTTTATGACAATGTCTAAATTTTATTTATAATATTCTTTTGTCTAATTTATTTTAATAAATATATAATAATGAATTATAACATAGCATGTCTGTATATACATTCGTACACAAATTCACACAAACAAACACCCACTGCACGTATTATAGGAATATATGTATACATTCACACAATACATACATTTATCTATATGCATTTTTTTAGTTGTGTGAGATTGTTATGTTGCTACGTTGAGAGGAGCGATTCTGTTTTTGTATATCATTGGTTACTAACTTAACTACTTTATTTTCTGTCGTATATTTTTTTGAACACTTAGATAAAGTTTTATTTACTTTATTTTATAGGAATCCACTCATATACCAAAAGAATTTCTTCGTAAATGTTTTTCTTATAGATAATGTTACGCAAATTGTGTGATTGCGTCTAACTCGATGGAAACAATCCGCAAACTTAAATAATGGCTCTTTGAGAGATTTCTATTAGCTTCATGGCGGTTTTTGGAGCGCCACCCCAAGAGGTGATACAGTATGGGAGAAGGTTCTCTGCTAGGGCATAATAAATGCGTTTTAGAGCTATCTGATCTAGAACATGATGTAGGTTTTTGAAAGTATTTTGGACATTAATTTAATATGATATTTAAACGATGGGTTGAAATCTATGGTTACACCAAGATTCACTAATTGTATTTTTTTAATGCACATGAGTTTCTACTTGAACTTGCAAGACGATTGTGTGAGATAAAAGGTTTGTTAATGGTTTGTACAAGGTGTTCTTTTCGAATTGTAAAAGCGATATATTCTGTCTTTTTAGAATTTAGGGTTAGGAAATTTGTTTGTAGCCATTTGTTTGTTACATCAAGTCCCATCTGAGCAAAGTCCTATACAACATCCCAGAACTCAGCAGAAAAAAGAAGAGATGTGTCATCAGTATACGAAATTATATGTCTATTGGTAAGCTGTATAGATGTGAGGTCGTTTATGTATATAAGAGAGAGTGTGGGACCCAAGATGCTGCCTTGAGGGACCCCTACCTTACCGTTAGTATATGCATTTACTACTGGTTTGAACTAAAATTGATTATTATATAATAATAAAAAAAAAATATATTATTACTACTAACAACCTTTCTGATTTAGCAATATCTGACCTGACCTTCGATTTCCCGGTGGCAGAATCATTGCCATTTAGTTTTTTTCTTATTATTAGTCCATCATTAATTGCACTTCTAGATTGTCTATTCTTGCAACACCCACAGGAAGAGTAGTAAATTACCTTACGTCACCACCATTTGCCACTACTGCCATTATGTGTATTTACACAAAATGGGATATTGTAATGCTTAAACTAAGTAGCTACTAAGCTGAAGCATCAAAATATGAATATCTTACTGCTCCTTTTTAAACATGAATATGAAGATGCGGTCTGTTAAACATAAGACATTGTTATATAATACGACCATTGTTGCGCTCTTAACTGCATTTACCAACCAAAACAAATTTAAGTAGTAAATACAGTAATTAAAATAGGTTATAACTACGCGAACTTGCAATTAAAGTGATGTTACGGTAAACGAGATCGGAGTTAAAGGTGAAAAAATCTGAAACTTCTTCCTCAATCCTCAATCCTCAGAAAGAAAAAAGATAAGAAGTGAAGCACACTTATCTTTGTTCTCTCTCTATTTCTTCCTCGTGACTTCCTTTTCTACGTGATTTTTCACTTCCACTTCAAAACTCACCACTGATCGGTCCTTAGTGCGCTCCAGTGCTCTTTATATAGTCCCGAATTTCGATCGGCTTTTTGTTTTAGATTGTTCCAGACTATTCCCAAAACGATGTTTAATTTTTATCGCGCTTATATTTCAAGCTGTGCACAGCCACCCTTATTTACCTGCCAAAGAGTTTCGTCAACATCTTTGTTCTCTCTCCATTTCTTCCTCGTCTCTTCCTTTTCTACGTGATTTTTCACTTCCACTTCAAAACTCACCACTGAACGGTCCTTAGGGCGCTCCAGTGCTCTTTATATAGTCCTGAATTTCGATCGGCTTTTTGTTTTAGATTGTTCTAGACTATTCATTCATTCATTCATTTCAGCCTATTAGAAGTCCACTGCTGAACATAGGCCTCCCCCAAAGATTGCCACGAAGCACGGTCCTGAGCCACCTGCATCCATCGACTTCCCGCAACACTGCGCAGGTCGTCACTCCATCTTGTGGGGGTTCGTCCTACACTGCGTTTGCCCATACGTGGCTGCCACTCGAGAACCTTTTTTCCCCAGCGGTTGTCAGTTCTGCGAGCTATGTGGCCGGCCCATTGCCACTTCAGCTTGCTGATCTTTACGGCTATGTCGGTTACCTTACTTCTGCTGCGGATATTATCGTTGCAGACTCTATCACGCAGAGAAACACCGAGCATAGCCCTTTCCATAGCGCGCTGAGCAACTTTGAGCTTCCTCATACGGGCTGCAGTGAAGGACCAAGTCTCGGATCCGTATGTCATCACTGGCAACACGCACTGATTGTATACTTTCGTCTTGAGGCTTTGCGGTATACTCGACGAGAAGATTTGGATTCGTCGATTGACCTCTGAGTCGAAGTTGGACTTACCTAATCGGACAATTTGTCCCTGGTATACGTACTCGTCTACAACTTCGAGCCTATTGTTCCCAACAACAACCGGTATTGGTGTGACATGGACGTTTGACATGAACTTCGTCTTGTCCATGTTCATCTTAAGACCAACCTGTTGGGAGACGTTATTGAGGTCATTGAGCATTGTACTAAGCTCCTCCAGCGATCCTGCCATAAGAACTATGTCGTCGGCAAATCGAAGGTGAGTGATGTATTCGCCATTGATGTTGATACCGTATCCTTTCCAGTTCAGCTGCTTGAAAACATCTTCCAATGCAGCGGTGAAGAGTTTCGGGGATATGACATCACCCTGTCTTACACCTTTCTGCAGTTGGATTGGTTTCGTACTCTGATTCTGTACTCGGATAGACATCGTAGCCTCATTGTACAAACACCTCAGCACTTCGATATACCGAGAGTCTATCTGGCACCGCTGGAGAGACTGTAGCACCGCCCAAATTTCGACTGAATCGAAGGCTTTCTCATAGTCCACATACGCCAGACATAATGGCAAGTTGTACTCCTCGGCCTTCTGTACAATCTGGCGAAGAGTATGTATGTGGTCTATGGTACTATAGCCTTTTCGGAATCCGGCTTGTTCGGGAGGCTGGAAGTCGTCAAGTCTGTTCACTAGACGATTTGAGATGACTCTCGAAAACAGCACCTAGACGCGGCTTAGAAGCGTTATCGGTCTATAATTCTTCAAAAGGCAGTTATCCCCTTTCTTGAAGAATAGGACAACCACGCTTCTACTCCACGCTTTCGGCGTAACACCGCCATGAATGACGGAATTAAACAGCTTCTGAAGGACAACAAGTATCGGTTTTCCACCCGCTTTCAGAAGCTCAGCTGTAATTCCGTCCTCACCCGGCGCCTTGCCGTTTTTAAGCTGTTTGAGAGCCATCCTAATCTCGCTCAGACTGACGTCCGGGATGTTATCGGAGTAATGTCGGATAAGCTTGGCTCTTGGGTCGTTACTCACATCAATGTGTGGTTTCAACGACGTTGTGTACAGCTGTCCGTAAAATCTCTCGATCTCACTCAAAATCTCGGCTCCAGCGGAATTGACTGCGCCGCTTTCGGTCTTCAGCTTGGTCAGTTGGCTCTTTCCGATAGACAGATCTCTGGCGAAGACTTTGGAGCCTTGGTTCCGCTCTATCGCTTTTTCAATACAGGCTGTATTGAATTTGCGTAAGTCTTGCCTCATACATTTGGAGATCTGTCTATTCAGTAGCCGATACGCTGACGCATCCGTTGCAGACTGCAGCTTTATCTCACGCCTGGCTTTCATGAGTTTAAGAGTGTGATCGGAGAGCTTTTGAGGCTTGTTCGTGCGGCGGGTCCTGCAAAACTTAGCTCCTACCGCATGGACAGTGTCCACTAGCCTGCTATTCGTATCGTCCACTGTAACGCAATCGTCTAGGCACTGAAAGCGATTATGCAATTCGAGCTGAAAGCTCTCGGGGTTCTGGATAAGGGCAGGTGGTGGGCGGAGCGTAGACTTTACCAGACGAGACCGCTCGAGCCTAATGTTAAGGTTCAGTGTGCCTCTTACCATTCGGTGATCACTGCCGGTTTTTACCCTAGTGATCACAGAGACATCACTGAACAGCTGACGCTTGGTCGTCATGATGAAGTCGATCTCATTTTTTGTGGTACCGTCCGGGCTCATCCATGTCCACTTCCTGTGGGGCCGCTTCTGGAAATAGGAGTTCATCATAAAGAATCCCTCCTTTGCCATGAAGTCAGCCAGCTGTTGCCCTCTTGGGTTCCGTTGCCCTACTCCAAAGTTCCCCACTATCAGCTCATCGCCTTTTTTCGTACCTAGTTTTGCGTTAAAGTCTCCCATCAACACCGTGTAGTGAGTCTTAGAGCAATGCATGGCTCTTGAAATATCCTCATACATTGCCTCCACTTCATCATCAGGGTGTGTCGAGGTTGGTGCGTATACCTGTATGACCTTCAGCGAATACCTTTTGGTTATTCTGAGTATAAGGTACGCGACCCTACTCGACACACTTCCGATCTCGATCACGTTGTTGATGAGAGACCTGTGGACGATAAACCCGACACCTCCTTGGGACAGATGGTCACCCTGCCGGTAGCAGAACAAGTTACCAGATTTTAGGATTATAGAGTCCTCTCCCTGTCTTCGGACTTCAGACAACCCTATAATACTCCAGTGTAACTTGCTTACTTCTTCTTCCAGTTCTAGTATCTTCTCGTCGGTCCTCATGTGCGTGCGTTATATGTTGCCAGGTCCAGTCGTTTGGGTTGGCAGCTAGAAATCAGCCGGTGATTCTTCGCACCCCCTGCCTCGCCGTTACCATGGCTGCCACCATAGCCAGGACTAGCGAGGCCGCCGGGGACTGAGGGCCATTGCTTTCTTCTACCTCTCATCATGGGGGGGGGGGGGAGGGTTGCCTTAGTTGCCACGCCTGGCGAGCGGGTTGGCAACCGCAGTTTTTTTTTTTTTTTTGTTCTAGTGCAGGAAGATGCTGCTGCCCATCTCCTAATATAATTTTTTACCATTAGTCGCCTTTTACGACACCCATGGTTAGACAGGGTTGGCGCTATTCTTTACTTCCGACAGCCACACGGAAGAGTTCTAGACTATACCCGAAACGATATTTAATTTTTATAGCGCTTATATTTCAACCTGTGCACAGCCACCCTTATTTACCTGCCAAAGAGTTTTCGTTAACATCGACTGGTAATTTATGAAACATTATTTCTTTGAACTTGTCATTCGAAGACGTAAGAATTGAGAAGCATTCGTGACACTACTTTTAACTTTTTACATCCCGAAGTAATGGGTGCTATGAAGCATAGAGGAGATGGAATAAAGATAGGTGAAGAGGATAATTTCTACATGTTGTAGATGGTGTGACGATGACCTCTCCCGTATCCCTCGCAATACGAGACGTAATATGCGGAGGAGCCAATCGTTACATAATATTTGAGATGATTTCGGAATCAGAGGTTCTGAACCTGTGCCTGTGCAGAACTTTACGGGTCCTCTAAATTTTTTTCTTTTAATTCTGCAACATGTTTTCTTCACGGTTATTGAGACAATTACACTAAGTTTGGTCTGAACGAGATAAAAAGACGCTGACATTCAACATTCCAATTTCTTACATAATAATATAATACGAGAGAACCTAATTGAAATTTGCCATGAATGATACTTTCGCAACGTGTCTAGATTTGTGATACTGAAAAAATTAAAGCATCTGGCATCTATTATAGATTGTCCTAAATATAATAATAAAGTATAAGAACAGAACAGAGCTGTATAAATATTTAAGAAACAAAGACAGACTTTAATCAAAGACTAAACGCGTGGGCGTCGGTAATCATTTACCATCAGGTGAGCCGCTCGCTTGTTTGCCGCCTTTACCATAAAAATACTAACTAAATAATTAATGGAATAAAGACCTGAGTTCTATCACCGGTACCGGCACTACTAATCTTGTTAATAGCAATTATACTGAATTTACCGATTGTCTCATCTGTGAAGGAAAACATCGTAAAGAAACCGGCATGTTAAATGTGCAAATATAAAAAAATATTTCGGGAACGTGCGATGCCTTCCCGGCTTCAAAACCCTCACAGATGTTTGAAAAGGAAGCCTTTGACCAGCAGTGGACACTAACAGGCTGGAACTTTACTTTACTTTCCTAGATGATAAGATTTCTTTTGAGATAATTTCTTTAAGATCTCGCGAGCGAAGCCACAAGCCGTCCCTAGTCTTAAATATATGTAAATTACTTTTAATACTGTTCATTATCCTGTTCAGATGAAAGCTTCTTGTCGTCAACCGGAAAATATCAGCGGTATCCGAATTGTCCAGGTCATGATGAACTTACAACAAAACTACACCACCTATATCCACTACTACAACAACTAGATACAAGGAAAACTATGCAAAAATTCTAAAAAACTGTGAATTATGTATTATACTATTATTTACGGATACGGACCATGGGCGCTCTGGGATGTATGCAGTCTGTGTAGATGACGAACATTTGACAAACCGTATATCCACGGAAAACAACACCGATTCTGAACAACGATATTAAAAAAAAAAACATTCTAATTTCAAAATGTTAGGAGGCTGGGTGCTACCACCTGCTCGGGATCCGGTAATTAATAAAATTTAAATCCAAGACCAAGTATACTGTACGACTTCGAGACACCGTGAGCTCGTTCGGCGTAGATCGGTTCAAAAATGTATAATTACAAAGCTGACGGTAGCCGGGGCAACTATGAGATCGGGACGTCTAACACCTCACAGCCTCCGCGTGACCACGGATGCTGTAAAGCCCCCGAAACGACGGGATTTTAAAAATCTAAATTCAATTACGATAAAATCCGTAAATAACAGTTTCCTTTCAAATAATATGATTATTTAAAAGGTGTCCTTTGTTAACATAAAAATCACATTAAACTTTGATTCTTATTTTCCATCGAATCTTTACCTGCAGTCGTTTTTAAAAATATCGAGATTAACAAAATTAAAAAAGGTAAAATATAGTGATGTCTGAGACGATCTTTTTAGCAAAGACTTTTTCGACCATTTTCCATGTCGTTGCTGTCTTAAAGCACACCGCTCCCCGAGGGAGGGTCGGCTTTGGTGGAACGTCTTCCGCGACCAAGTCCCGAACACCAACGTGCAGCTGTTCCACACGGCGGTGCATTCACCCCTGATGTAGGATCACGTAAACATTGACTGACTTGTTCCGTAAGTGACATTTGACAACGGATAGCAAACAGATGACTTCTATCTCTTAAAAACAAAAGATTATGAAATTTTTTTTTATTGCTAAGAGTGGTACGTCTTTCTCATTTTTCCTAAGCCCTCTCGTACGTACGGGTAGAAAAGTTAATTAGTTTTTATGTTGTATTTGTTCATTCGTAATATTTAATACCTTAAATTCGTAAAAAAAAAAGCGAAATAAATTAGCAGTCTATAGATGCCCACTACATCAGGAGTAGTCTCAGATATACATATATATATATATATCGGAGACGGTTTTGAAGCCGGGATGGGTCCGCCACGCTGCTCCATTGACGGACTTCACTATATTTTGTACTGCTGCACAATATTTTCCTTTTTGTTTATTATTCCTCCGACATGCAGGTTTCCTCGCGATGTTCTCCTTCACCGCCGAGCACGTGGTAAATACAGCATTTAATATAGCTATTAACAATTCCAGTGGTGCCGGAACCGGGGATCCCCGGTCATTCGCGCTCTATGAAACTAAATCGAGCGCCCTGACTACTGAGCTACCACGGCTCTTTTTTGTTCGTATGTATACTTAAATTATGCAATTTATTATAAAGTAACATCTAAAAAATTATTTTGTCAATTATTCTTTTATTTAGTATTTTAAAACTTTATAATTCTTAGTAAAGATCACACCTAAGCAATAAACAAGGAGTAACCCTCTGAGATATATATTTTATGTAGCAAAGTTTTTTTTTATTGGTTTTTTTTTCTTAATTTTTTGTAATCTTTATAATTATTATGTATCATCTGATCATGTATTATGTGTGTAGTAAAAGTAGGTGTCGGAATAAATGTCTTTATGTCTTTGAGGACAACATTAAAGAATTATTATTCTCTAGACCGTCCCATACATAAAAGAAAAAAGGAGCAGCCTGTAAATGTCAATATTTGAGCCCAAGCAGCCTCCATATTTCAAAGGGTGGTCAGTAAACGTATATAGCTATAGTCTTTATTATATAACCAGGGTGTGTCATGATTATTTTAAAATTTATCTAATTCAAGTGCGAAATTAAAATTGATTGAAAAATTATACTAATATAGATTTTAGATAAACATTTCAGAACCAATAAAAAAAAACCGGTTCGATACCATAAACGATTTAATTGCGAAATAACAACTTATGATAAAAGTTACCAAAGCAAATCGAAATACGATTGTGTGTATCGAAATTTTAAAAATTGTAACATTTTAAGTAATTGTTGCCCCTCTGCGAGGATTAAAATTGTAAGGATTAAAGTGACATTATTATTGATAAATAAAATATATCCTTTCGGTTCAGAAATTCGGGAAATTTTTACTTACATAATTCCAATTTGTCCCGAAGCAAGGTGCAAGATATTTCAAATCCTTTATAATAGGACTGGGATGTTCGGTCGTGTCCAGAGAGATGCACATAGCGATTCCCCAAAGAGACACATAACAGCACAGCACAAGATTAGCAGCATGAAACACCGTCCTCAACACCAAGTTTATGGAGAGCTTCTTCTTCCGCTCACATGTCTGCACATTGGGCGGGAACGCCTCCAAATCGGCCATCTTGAAACAGCGACACAGAACCACCGATTGGCGTTGAACGAGCGACGCGTCGTTGCCGACTAATTTTTAAAAAAACACCGACTCCAGCTCGAGCGGCTTTTAAACGGGATCGGCAATAACTTGACATTGTTCATATCGTTTTAGAATTCATTAACACTCGGAAATTAAGTTGGTGTTTATACGGTTGGACGGCCTTGAACGTAAGAAGGAGACGGAAGGCGCGATCGAAATGTTAATTTGAATGCATTTTAAATTGGTACGGATAATATAACAGTGGGTTCTGGAAGTACGTTTGGCTGTCCTGAGTGAAGTCAAGTGGGAACCTGTAATCTCTGGCTACCTCTACAGGCATATTTAGCTTATTTTTTTTATTAAATTCAAGAGTGGGCCGGCCCTTCACGTGGGAGCGCGAGCCAGTCCATCTGATATTAAATGACGACCCCTGCTCATGGATACCAGCAGCCGGCTTTAAATAAAGAAGGCCGCAGTAGCGTTGTCGTATCTGTGGACTTGGATGCAATGCTTCATAGCCCGGTGATGATGTACACCTGGCCGATTTCGCTAACGGCGACAACTTTTTGTTGTTGGATAGGAGGCAAACGTGCATACGGCTCACCTGTTGGTAAGCGATAAACGTAGCCCACGTACATCTGCAACATCAGAGGAGCTGGACGTGCACTGCCGGCCTTTAAAGATATTTAGGGATGGCAGGGGTGATGGGGAAGGGAGAGTGGCTCCGGTTACTTCACTCACCGAAGGAAACGCAGAAGCAAAAGTTGTCTCTACTTCACGCCCGTATTCTGCGAGGTCGTGGTACTACCCCAGTCCATTCGGGCGAGCAACAGCCGCCCTTTGGCTCTACCACGTAGCACTGTCTGCTATCGGCAGCTGTCAACTACGCAGGAGATATTATAGTGCCGTGAGAGGCGCTCACTCGTTTTCTTTTCCTTCCCGTATCCGATGTAACGATTATGCGTTGAGATCGGAGGCAGGGTCGGATGCTGTAACAGAGACACGGGACGTTGACACTGCAGCCAGACCCGATAACCAATTTGTTTTTACTGCAGGATATAGGTCTTTTTTTTATATTAGCACTGTATCGTAAAGACGTCCTCTGACAGAAGGAAACACCATAGGTGTCCTCTTCTTTTGTATTTTTTTTTTAAAACATACTAAACGTTTTAATAATCTAATATAATAATAGGTAGAGTCGGGAGAGGAAGAGCTGGGCGAACATTTCACGATCAAATCGGAGACGTTCTGAAAAAAAGGCCAGGTTAAGCAACTGGAAGAAGCGGAAGACGTATGTCAGGACCGTAGCAATTGGAAGAAGATTGTCTCTGCCTACCCCGTTGGGAACATGACGTGAATACATACATTTTTGAATTCAATGTATAAACACTTTACAAACGTGTATTAAAAACGAATTGAGATAAATATTCATTCCTTGCCTGCCATTAGCTGGCTAGCCTTTAATAACTTGTTCGGTCCTAACGAAAAGGAACCAAGGGACGACGCGTTACACTTCTTTTTTTTTGAAACACAAGAGTTCGTTGTCCTCGAAGCGCATATCGCATTACATATTTTAACAGCCGCCATATGCATTTTTTTTTTAATAATTTACTAAGGACGAAAGTTACCTTTCTTATCCTGAGATTTAATCGTTCCGACAGTGTTACATTATTTTAATAAGCTCTCACGATCCTGTCCCCAATACCGACGTGAAAATTTCATTTGTTTATAACATTCATTTTAGTAATTTAATTCATCAAAGTCATTTATATCAACGTTACATGTGCTGGTCCTGACGCCATCGCCCGATGGTAAGTGATTACCTTCGCCCACGTACATCTGAGACACCTTAAAAGCGGCAGGTGCGTTGCCGGCCTTTAAGGATATTTGAGGAATGGGAGAGAGGATTAGGAGGGGGGAAGGGGGAATTGAGCCACCGGTTACCTCGCTCGGTATTCTGCGAGGTGGTGATACTTCCCCGGTAGAGCCGACCCATTCGAACAGCAGCAAAAGCTACCGCTCGGCTCTACCGCGTACAATAATATCAATTAGCAATTATTAATCACTTTTTTTTTATGGAATAGACGGCAAACGTGCAAGTGGTTCACCTGATGGTAAGTGATTACCGTCGCCCACATACATCTGCAACACCAAAGATGCTGCAGGTGCGTTGCCGGTCTTTAAGGATATTTGGGAGTTGGGAGGGAAGAGGAGAGGAATAGGGAGGGGATGTGGGCCTCCTCACTTATTAAGTTGTAGTAAACACATTTCGTAAAATAAATAATAGAATATAATTACATATTAGTCCGCTAACTCTAGCTCAATTTTTTGTAAACCAAACATACAAACAAATTGACAAATAAGCCTACATACCAGTCGTGCGGCGACGGTGCGAAACAATCTACCGCAATACATCATCCAGTGGGTGTCGTGCCCGCCTGGACCTCAGATAGAGGTCACTAGATAGTGGTATAAATATCTCATATATTATGCCTAATTATGCGAGCCGTCGATGAGCGCGTATGCGTAGATATTGGGCATGGAGGGGAGACAGGTGTGCCATATAGAAAACCGCTATCTCTGCTTATCCCTTTGGTTATCTGTGTGCAGCGGCGTAAGAGAATAAGCCACCTCTTTTCTCACAGTCAGTGCTGTAATGGCGTCTGATAGAAGACCGAACGAAAATATACTGATCGTTGGACAGGCCGCAGCGTCTAAGATCCGAGGTGACAGCCAAAGCGCGACGTTCCCAGGGCTCCAAGGCAGAACACCAAGTTTTTTTCTTAATCGCAAATTTACCCGAAAATTATTCACACCGCTGATAGAGAGACGCGGCTCTAGAGACTGAGAGCTGGCAAAATTTCATCCGAATATTCCTAACGTAAAGGTTCGGTATTGGCTTAATAATCTGCCACCCCTTTTCCTCTCGTTTAGTGGCTAATAAGGGAAAATCCTTACAGACAGATCAATAACAGATCTAGATTAAGCAGACCGATGACGAATAGCAGCTTCTACTGTGCGTGGTGTCTGGCGATCATGGCAAACCAAACTCAGCACGCATGGCAAAACATACAAATGGTACAAATACTACTACATCAACCGGCCATGTAAGGTCAGGTTCCTCCTCCTTTCGACGCGAGCTCGACCTGGCCACGGTTGATAAGCTGTCCGTCAGATTCATCCGCGAATCGTTGTCAAAAGGGCTTCGGTAACTTACAACGACTTACACGTCGCCAGATCTCGGAGATTGCATGAGAATTTCCCGATAATATAGTTAAAGCAAATTAAAAATGTTATGCCGTGGTTGCCTAGTGGTCAGGGCGCTCGCCTTAGTCTCATAGAGCGCCAGCAACCAGGGTTCGATCGCCGGTGCTGGGCACCACTGAAATTGTAAATAGCAATTTTAATTGCTGCATTTACCATGTGCTCGGCGGTGAAGGGAAACATCGTGAGGAAACACTCGTGAATAATTAATAAATATTTTCAAGGAGTTGTAAAGTCTTGACGGACTTGAGCAGCGTGGTCGACCCGCACTCGAGCAGCATGGTGGAATTTCCCCGGCACAAAATCTTTCTCAGATATTTTAGTGAAGGCCTTTGTCCAGGGTACTTGACTTATAAATTCAAATGCCCTCCCTTAGTCATCTCTTTTGCCTAACTTGCAGGCCTTCTGCTCCCGTGTCTCTTCCCCCGAAGCCGTCATGGCCACCGGGCCAACATCGTATCTACGGACAGGGTTTTAGTCGGCTCAGCATCCTAAATATTGATCCCGACACAACCTAGGCGATAGACATAGTAGGTGTTAACACCTTTGCCACCCGTAAAACTTAAAAAAAAGTCAAGTCTTACGACACTCAAGTGCGGAAAGGATTAATGAACAGACAGTGAAAGAAAACAGACCTGGCTGTATGGACTAAAGTCCTTTGCCTTTCCCATTAGGGATAAATTAATATCAACATCATCAAGTACGGAAAGGAATGTTAGTCTATTTCTATCGCCGGTACAACACAGCTATATGTTAATAATAAGTTAATAAACGTAATAAACATAATGTACATTGCTAAAGTTAACATATGGAAGCGAAAGCTAGGTATGGCAGAAGAGGCATGTGAGCAGGATAAATGCAGTAGAAATGAAAGCGTTAAGTAGTATGATTGATGTGAAGATAACTGACAGGCTCCGAAATAATGTGATCAGAGTGCATTGTGGCGTGAAAGACGATGTAGTGACACGAATTGAGAAAGGGATCCCGAGCTGGTTTGGACATGTGGAGAGGATAAATGAAAGTAGGTTGAAGAAACAAATATATGAGGCGAGTGTAAATGGTAGAGTCGGGAGAGGAAAACCTAGGCGAACATTTCACGATCAAATCGGAGACGTTCTGGAAAAAGACCAGGTCAAGAGTACTATAAACCAACGAGCATGCATGCGAAGATTGATGAAAGTGGAAGAAGCGAAAGACGTATGTCAGGACCGTCGCAAGTGGAAGAAGATTGTCTCTGCCTACCCCGTTGGCAACGAGGCGTGAATATATAAATATATTATAAAGTTTTCAAGAATAATTTGTTATTTATGAGAATCTTGAGGGCGCTTATAACTGAAGATCCTTAAAAAAAAATCTTAGATTTTCACGACAAGTTTCGATGTTTTTAAAATTACAAAAAAAACGTTAAAGAGAATTTTATTTGCGCCGGAAATATTTATTCACGTAGAACCAAGCAGTGGCTTTTGCTGCTGCTCGAAAAACTCAATTTAAAAATGTGAGTTGGAAGGACTAAAAAATATCGTCTGACCGCCCCAGTTTTGAGTATACGTTCTTGTGTGTTTATTTAAACATAACTTAAAAGTTCTACAATCATAAAACCTCCTATGATAAATTTTTTTACAATATCATAAATAAAATTTAAATGTCTATCTGTTATTTCAAATAACTGTTCATCTGTTCATCTGTTCATTTCAAATAAGTAAAACCTAAATATTTTCTTATCTGATCAGTGTCAAAAAACAAAAGCTCGTTTTGAAATTTATGTCTCGGAAACGGCTGGTCCGATTTTTATAGAATTTGCACGAGAAGTTGGAGAGCTTTTCTGGGAGTGATTTAAGCTCCTTTTAACTCAAGAAGTATCAAGGATTCCTGTTCGATAAGATTTACTAAGAGGAAATATAGAGAAATAATTATTCAGCGATGGGGAATTTATGTATTTAAATCGCCTCCGCGTCTTTTACAGGGGGGGAGGAGGGGTGTAACTTATTTACAAATGCTAAGAATGGAAACTTTAAAAATGAACGCAAAAAAATCAGACAGCCTAAGGCAACACTGCATCATTATTTATAAGAGTATAGTACAAATATTATAAGTCTTTCGGAGCAATCGCGCAAGTACAATGACGTAAAAAAGTGACTGGGTACATAATGTTAAGTTTAGAAATGAAACTTTTAATTTTTGTTTCTATGTTCCCTACGTATCGAGTGCTTTAAAGCAGCCGCGGTCACTGGGGGACTGAGGTGTTAAACGTCCAGATGTGATGGTTAACTCGGGCTACCTTTAGCTTTTAATTATTAATTTTGATCTGACCGCCGCAGAATGTGCTCACAGTACCTTGATACACAGTAGTAGTTTCATTCCAAACATGCAGTGTTCGAGTAAATACAAGAAATCATAATGATATTAAGGTTACAAAGGGAAGTAAAGACAGCAAAAATAAAATTACAGTAACAGAAATAATAACCATAATAAGAATGCGTAACACTTTCTGCATCGACTGTCTACTGCACGGAGCGAGCGGGACACGTGAATTAATCAATCGTATAGGAGCGACGGAGAGATCCTATTACGCGCAGCTCCCACTCCGCGGTTATCCCATTACGCATGCGTCGGACCTTAAAATTGCTACAGGGACGCTATCAGTTGTAAAACTTCGAAGAGGCAAAGTTAAATAAATCGTACTAAAGCTATACAACATTGTTAGTGGAACATAACGTCATAAATGTACTTAATTTAAAGATAATCTCCCTCGACCGCACTGGGAGGGACAACGTGACAGGTGGTGATCCTGTCGCAGTCGCAGTGTTCAAGACAACGATAAAAAACGCTTACGTGAGTTTCGAAAGAGTTATTGTTACGAGCCCTCCAAATATAATAGTGATTAGTATCTACCTCTGAATCAGGAGGATGCTTACTTGCCAAACGATTTTGGCAAGCATATTTCATAGCACTATTCGATGTTGTGGATAATATTATTTCTGCCCAGGATGTGGGGATGGATAGTATACTAGTCCTCCTTAACAATTCTCGTGCCTTTGATACCTTAAATCCAGCCCCGCTTCTATCCATACTCTCTTACTATGGCCTTGATGTAGATACTGTGACTTGGTTTCACAGTTACTTGTCCTCAAGATCTCATATTGTAGAAGTAAAGTATTTGGATACTTCGATACTTTTTGTCCAGGGGTGTACCTCAAGGGTCAATTTTCGACCCGCTGTTGTTCATCATATATAGTGCTGATGTTATGTTATGCATACAGCACGGCAAATATGATATTTATGCAGAATACCTACAAATATATATACATTGTCGTCCAAGTGGAAAGGACGAATTAATAATAAGGTTTTGCGAGTATTTAGTACTTTCAAAGCTCAATTATGCTGATGCTATTTATGGACCTTGCCTTCTCTCTCGCTCTAAGCGGTTAGTACAAAGGGTGCAAAATGCATGCGCTCGTTTTTGCTTTACCATACACCCTCGTGCTCACGTCACTCCCTTTGTAAACAATGCAAATATGTTAAAAATGTCTGCGAGAAGATATCTACACTTGGCTACGCTATTGTTCGGAGTGATTAAATATCAATATCTAAACTATATTTTTATTAAATTGAAGAGGGCCCATAGTAATAATAGTTACGAGGCACGTGCATCGTCTTACTTAATTTTAGTTGCGAAACATAAATCTGCAGCTTTTCGAGGTAGTGTTAGATTTGCAGCGTCTGAATGACCAGCCCCCGCCATTTACTAACCAGCAAACAGTAAAAACATTGAGTAGACGTATGAAGTTGTACATGATAACATCACAAAAGGACACTTAATATTTTTTCATGTAGGTTTCGTCGCGGTGTTTTCCTTCACCGGCGAGCACATGGTAAATACAGCACTTAAAATTGCTATTAACAATTTTAGTGGTGCCGGCACCAGGGATAGAATCCTGGTCTCTATGAAACTAAAGTGTAGGTAGTTAGTATGCCGACACGTAACTAATGATAAATATGAGCTAATATGCTGTGTTAATTTATTTTAGTTATTTGGAGTTGTGATGTAAAGCTGTTCTTAAGATGTTTGTAGGAGAATTATACTGTCTTGAGATGATTAGGAAGGCATTCGCAGCGGACCTTGATTCTTTGAGAGATAATTATTATTCATAATATTAATAATTGTTTAAAAAGGCCCGCCTGCCATGCATAATCGTGAAGTGTGCAGCTTCCGTAATTACTTCCTGACGAGATCGGATGAGTCATTCGGACATCATTAGCTCTGACGAGAGCTTACCCCTCTATTCTTGGCCACCGAGCAACGGCAATACAGAACCGGCATTAGAGAACGTCTCCGATCGGGAGACCATATGGATGGAGAAAGAGCTCCACGGGAGGATCTACAATACTCGAGCCTTCCGTAGATGCGGCCGAAACGTTTCGGTGACTTCTTTGAAAACCGAGAGTTTTGTCTGTGCGATACAGGATCCGGTTATTAAGACGAACAACTATCGGAGATACATCCTTAGTGATCGCACCGTTGACATCTGTCGAGCTTGTCGCCTTCCCGGGGAGTCGCTTCGGCATGTCATCTCCAGTTGTTCAGCACCTTCTAACTCTGAGTAGTCAGGATTCTACATCAAGAGCTCGCTCTGAAATACGGTCTCTTGTATCAAATACTGACTTACTAGAGGTACCTTACTAAAGTACCTTAATTTGGGTAATAAACCCAGTACCAGGTTTAGTACAATGGGTACTGGCCGATTGAACCTCCCGAGCGGTGCGGTCGCCGAATCCCTACGCCTTAAAATGTCAACACCATAATTAGTAACAGGAATGCGAGGGAAATTTCGTAGGTTCTGACAGATTGGGAAATCACTATCTCAATTTTGCTAGACTATACTTGATTTGGCTGGACAGTGTCGAAAAAAAATTAGAAATAAAGACGGGTGAGGGATTCTGTGCTTGGATGTTTATTCTCGGCACTATAACATCTCCCGCGCTGCTGACGATCACCGACGTTACTCGTAACTTGTCACCGTTTTCGATATTGAGTAGGTGGACGTCTTCGGGAATACGGGAATGCGAAGACGCCTCTGTGTCTCCCCAAATAGGTGCCGATACATACATGTATATGACCGTGAGTGAGAGATGTAGTGCCGTGGTCAGGGCGCTCACTTTAGTTTCAAGGAGCGCGAGTATCCTGGATTCGCACCACCAAATTTGATAATAGCGATTTATAGAGCAAGTATAATGTTTGAGAATTATTGAAGCCAGGTAGGGTACACCCCGCTGCTCCAGTGCGGGTCGGCGGATTTCACACGTCCTCGAAATAACATGATATTTTATTATTTCCTAGATACGCTGGTTTTCTTCACCGCCGAGTGCCACTTTGTCTATGCCTATGTGTAACATCATTATGCTCCAAAGATTGCCACAAAGTTCGGTTCTGATCCACCTGCATCTATCGACTTCTCGAACGGTTGTCAGTTCTGCGAGCTATGTGACTGACCTATTGCCACTTCAGGTTGCTTATTCTAACGGCTATGTCGATTATCCTAGTTTCATGGACGATAAACCTGACACCTCCTTCGGACAGATGGTCTCCCTCCCGGTAGTAAAGTTACCGGATTTGAGAATTATCGAGTACTCCCCCTGTCTTCGGACTTCATTTTGATCTTCTCTCGTTCCTGGATCTTCTCGTCGCCCCTCAATGTGCATGCGATTATCAATTATTATTATTGATTATCAATCGACGTAATTTGGTCCTATTCAACCCCAAAAAGACAGGTTTGCGCGTTTACCGCTAAAAAAATCCCTTTGTCGTTTCTCCTCTTTTTAAGAACATTCTCCTTATTGCCCCAGCCAGTATCAGAATCCTTGGCGTTGACAAATCGAGCGACGTTCAGTTCCGTGGTCACTTGGAGGGTAAGGCCAAATAGACCTCCAAAAAGCTAGGTGCTCTGTAGAGCGGGACAGTATTTCATGCCGGTCCACCGATTGCAACTTTATAAGGCGCAAGTTCGGCCCCACATGGAATACTGTTCTCATCTCGGGGCAGTACCAACTACTTCCATTTGAACACAACCCGTTGGATGCGATCAAATAGAAGCGGCGGCGAGCGGCTCGAATTGTCGGCGACCAGGCTCTCTTTGATCCTTGAGGCCTTGCGAAGAGATGTTGCTTCTCTTTGCAGTTTTTACAAAATTTACCAACGTGGAATGTTCTGAGCAACTGTTCGGATTGATCCCAGCCACTGAGTTTTACCATCGTACATCGCGACAAAATTCGAAGTTCCATCGATACCACCTAGATGGTTGCCATTCCACCACAGTGCGTTTTAATCGAAGTTTTCTTCGACTATGTGGAATCAGCTATCGCCAGCGGTATTTCCGAACAGTTACGACTTAGGGCCCTTAAAGAAAAGAGCCTATTCCTTCCTTAAAGGCCGGCAACGCATCTGTAGCTCCTCTGTTGTTGCGGATGTTCGTGGGCGTCGGTAATCACTTACCATCAGGTGAGCCGCACGCTCGTTTGCCCCCTTCTTCTATAAAAAAAAATCCGTTATATGTCGAGAGCTCCAGTCGTTTGAGTTCGCAGCTAGAATCCAGCCTGAGATTCTTCGCACCCCTTGCCTTGCCCGTACCATGGCCGCCACCATAGCCAGGACTAGCGAGGCCGCCGGGGATTGGGGCCTTTGAATTTTACCTCTCGTACTAGGTATTTGCATTTTACCCCCTCCCCCCCCTGCAATCTTTTTTGCCATAGTATATAATCTCAACGAGACGGGTCGCTGGATTCTCTAATACCGGCACCACACGGTAGTATCGTACAGATGTTAGACTCTTTTAACCTTTTTCGACACCCATGGTCAGACAGGGTTGGCGCTATTCTTCCGACTGCCTCACGGAACACAGTATTATAGTGCCGATACTTTTCGGCAGTTGTCGCTACAGTCGACGGCCCGAGGGATACCATCAACACTTATATAATAATAATCAAAGATAATTGTCAAATTCTCGCTTGACCACGCCAAGCTCATAGAAAGTGAAAACACCGAAAAATTAGCATAGAAAATCAATTTGTTCGAACACACATTTTGTATGGCAAATAATTGGTCTACACGTGAAGATTTCTCGTGTGCCAATAGCTCTTTGATAATATGCGATCCCTTGCAACCACGTCATTGATATTCCATAGGGTTCTGTAGATAGAAAAGGTTATAAATTTGATTACTAGCAACATATAATTTTCAACATCATCATTTCAGCCTATCACAAGTCCACTGCTGAACATAGGCCTCCCCCAAATATTAACTTTTATATCTATTTAATGTCATGAGAATTTCGTAAGAAATTATTACTTATATAACTTTTCGTTTCTACACAACTTTTTCGTAGCAATGCATAGCGCAATATAATATCACTGTTGCTTTATCAGCTTTTAATGTCTAAATTATTATTTTTTTCTATCAAATGAGTACTTATATTAATCACAACGAGGAACTTTTTACTAGAATAATTAAAATTAATAATAAATATTGCTCACGACGAGTTTGCTTCCTGCTTCAAATAAACGCGAAGCAAAAGAAAGTTCCGTTGTTTTTCACAAAACTTGTAGTAGAATAATAAAAAAAAGAAATATTTTTTTACTTGTGTATACGTGTTTCATTTTAATCGGAAAACGAAAACACTCTTCATAAATCGATTATGAAAGGTTTATTATGCATCAAAAATAATTAATGAAACCCTAAAATAATCGGCGCAACCAAACAAATTAGTAAAACATGTCCGTCATGAAAATAAGGTCGTGCAATAAGCGCACCCATACGGCAGAAGCTTGTCTAGAAGTGGCTTCAAAAGAAAGTAGGCGTCGTTATAAAACCGATTCCATCCACATGCTCCGGTCAGTGCAACCTTGGCCGCGAGAAAGCGAGCGTCATTGCCGCAAAAAAATAAAAAAAAACTACAAAACCGCGCGAACTTTGACAGATGCGACAATGCTTACGAAAACCAGCGTGTTATTTCTACTGTTTTTTTCAACTGTTCAGTGTGCTAGCTTATTAGAACGTTCATATGAATATGTAATGAATTTAGGGAAGAATGTGGCGCCGAGCGTTATGACGATTTTCGAATGCTTCGGCGAGGAAGACGCTTGGAACTGCGCAAAGGAGAAGGCGGGAAAACTTCTGGATAATTGGGACGAGGAAGTAGATAACCAGCGGCGGCAATGGCAGGGTGAGTGATTTCAATCCAACATCCACTAGACATGTCCCTCCGTAGTTGTGCTCACACTGACTCGAATCCTGATATAATCATACCGTGTTGTTTTTTACCTTACCGACATGTAAATAGTCCACCGCGGGACACGGGCCTCTACCATAACTAGGAAATGTCAATAGATTTATGTTTAAATAATTTCCGGTAGGACTCTGGAGGTCGTATTATTATAGAAGTCCTTAATCAAAATTACATAACACCGAAACTCTACACAGGCGGGAAGCTCTAGCTTACCTTGTCAGCCTGTAAATTGCCGCAGAACATGAGCCTCTACCATAACTAGGAAATGTCAATAGATTTACGTTTAAATAATTTCCTGTAGGACTCCGGAGGTCGTATTATTATAGAAGTCCTTAATCAAAAATTACATAACACTGAAACTCTACACAGGCGGGAAGCTATAGCTTACCTTGTCAGCCTGTAAATAGCCGCAGAACATGAGCCTCTCCCTTTGCCGAGGGTTCGCCATAATCGTCACGCTGGGACAAGCTGAGATCATAGCACTTTAGACGCTGCAGCCCGTCGTCGGTCTGGGGTTTTCCGTGATGGTTATATCTGGTATAAGGATATCCATTTGTATATGTACGCAGATACCATAGCGGGTAGAAGAGCCGTGGTAGGCTAGAGCCACGCTCGGCGGTGAAGGAAAACATCGTGAGGAAACATACATGTCTGAGAAATAATAAAAAAAATTGTTTCAAGGATGTGTGAAGTCCGCCATCACGCACTGGGGCAAGCGTTGCGGACCCTTTCCGGCTCCGAAACTCTCTCAGATATTTGAGGTCTTTCTCCAGCAGTCGGCATTTACAGGCTGCTGCTTTCCTCTTTTTTTACGCTCACGGTTAATAGTCTACAGCTGTTATTGATTGCGTACAAATTATGATTAATATTCAAATTACACGCGGAAGTTGTCGCCGTGGTCGAAATCGGCCAGAAGGACAAACCAAATCTAATCACAATCTTTATTTTTAGACGTAGGAACATAAATTTCAGTCCAACCTTTTTTCTTAATCTACCATCGTTTCGGAATGAGTTTCCTCTGACGGTGAAGAAACAGGCGAAAGAAATTACGTAGTAAACCCTCTTTTTATTATGTGCTTTTTCTTTCAATATTTTTCTTATAGTACAGTATTACTTTTATATTATTACAATACGTCTTTTAGAAACGTCTTGGCGTTACAAATCATTCCTAGGGGTTACAATCGTGTATGCATTGCTTTATATTATAATAACTTTTATTAGACAGTCTTTGTTTAATACATTTTTAAAACTTATTGATAGGAAGACTTTGCGCACTTTGTTTTACAAACGTACACATTTTACATAGACTCTATAGAGTCTAGTAACTGGCACTACATTATGTACATCAATAATCCTAATAAATGTAATTATATTTTTACGTACATATATTACATTTTCACATATATATTAAGAGGCCAACGTTAGTCTTAAATATAATATTAGAGTCTCAATAAATTCTCTCTTAATTATTAAACTATCAATTGTAAGTCAAAAGACGGCGGTGGCGGAGTGGTTAAGCGTTTAGCTGCGGCACTGTGGATCGCGGGTTCGATTCCCGCACGGGACTAGTATTTGTATGGACTAGAAATAATAGTTCCCGATCTGGGTGGTTTGTCCATATGCAATTCATGCATCTAATTTGCCTGCACGAAACAAGAGAAAATCGAACAGTAGAAAGTAACGTTATATTTTTAAAAAAAAAGTATTGTTTATTGTACACTTCTATACGAGACAAAGTTAACATGGTATCTTACGGAAAACTGGATTTACACAGTCGCATCGTGTTAACCACCGCACGACGTTAAACGCAAGTAGGCACAGTTAACTGGAAACCGCTTGCGTTAACCGTGACTGTTAAATTAACTGTTTCATCTCACACGCGCGTCTGTGATGTGTCTAGAAAGGATGAAGTTGAATGTAATGAGATTCTTGTGTCACTTCCGCATTGCGGAATTAAATATTCAAGCAGTTTTGTATCTGTTTATCACGAGACGATTCTAATCTGAATAAGTAAATTCTTGTATCCCATCAGACTTCCTTGGCATACCCTAAGTCGATTGTATCTAGAAAAATAACTATTGTACACAGCGTCGATGCTCGTTCTTTCACCGGGAGAGGGGAGAACGTCAGCTCGTTTGGCCACGTTGGTCGTGCGTAATGAAAATCCATAATCTCTGTCCACCCCCTAAGTGCGATTGGTGTGAGTGATTACATTATGTATTTCTCCATATTCGACAGATCTGCACTGGAGTACCATAGCTCTTTGCAGCTACAAAATGTGCTCAAAAGGACATTACTATGATCCAATTTAGTAAAACACGTATATTTTCTTTTATTTTTTATTTATTTATACTTTATTACATCAAAAGGATGACAAAAGGCGGACTTAATGCCTTTTGGCATTCTCTACCAGTCAATCCAGGGCGTGAAGAAATGCGGTGATAGGTGCATCAAATTTAAAATAATATAAATAGCAAAAAGACTAATCGAAATATATACTATATAATTAAAACATATTCAAATGTATAAGTATAAATATCCACACAAGCACATACATATACAAATACTATAATATATACATACATATATAAAAAATCAGAATGAATACTAACTAGTATCAGATGGTTTTAAAAAGTGTTCGCGTACCAATCGTTTGAAACAAATTTTATATGGGGCCTATCTGATGTATTCGGGCAAGGAGTTCCAGAGAAGTGTAGCCTGAACGGTGAACCTGGAACCACCAACAGAATCGATAAAATGTTGCGGGTTTATCCATTGATTTACACTAAATGTCCTGGTATCTGATTTTATAGTATTCTTTTTTTTATTATTGAAATGACCTAACAGCGGCGACAACCGAGCTAATAGTCCACCTTAGAGGCTACGTGGCACCTGCAAACAACCTCAATCGAAGGACACTGGTCACAGATGCGTTGAGGACGGCGACACCCCTGAGGACTAAGCTGGAATTGTCTCACAACCCTTATTATAACGGCTCTATAATTTATTTATTTTTTTATGGAAGAGACGGCAAACGAGCAAGCGGTTCACCTGATGGTAAGAGATTACCGTCGCCCACATACATTTTCAACATCATAGATGCTGCAGGTGCGTTGCCGGTCTTTAAGGATATTTGGGAGATGGGAGGGAAGAGGAGGGGAATAGGGAGGGGGTGTGGGCCTCCGGTTACCTCACTCACCGTACGAAACGCAGAAGCACAAGATGCATCTACTTTACGCCGTTATTCTGCGAGACCGTGGTACCAATCCGGTCGAGCCGGCCCTTTCAAGCAGCAGCTAAAGCCGCCGCTTGGCTCTACCACGCTTATATATTAATATATTTATCAACTGCCCAGGCGATATCTCGGTGTCACAAACGTACACGCTAACACAGAGACCCACTCTGAATCACCATTCCTTATTTAACCTAATGCTTGTGTAAATCCTGAGGAATCTGACCCAGATGCAGTGCTAGAAATACTGGATGTAACTCAACATAACCAGATCCGAATAACGAAAAGTTAGTGTTTTTTTTATAAACAAATGTTAACTTCGGCTGGGAACCGACAACCCAGAGATTCATAAGTCAGGTTACGCTGGTAACTAAGCCACAGAGTCAAAAGAAAACTTTTGTCTTTTAACTGATTCACATTTGTTTGTTAAAGCAGTCTATCAGTTAAATTTAATACGTCATACATACGGACGTTTTAGTTTTTACGTTGAACATATTTCAGTAAATTAAAAAGGTAAAGTAGCAGTCTGTATTTATCCCTCTGCTGGTCAAAGACCTTCTCTTAATGTTTGTAAGGGTTTTGATAAAGTACAGCACTGCTCCTATGTGGGTTGGCGGATTTCACATATGCTCGAAATATATTTTCTTTAAACAATTCTCAGACATGTAGACTTTCACACGATGTCTTCATTTACTGCTGATCACGTGGTAAATTAAGTACTTCAAATTGCAATTCACACCTTAAAATAAATAATCACAGTGCCGGCAACGGTATTCGAACCCAAGACTTTGAAATTAAAGCTCACGGTGTGATCCCTGACCTGCCGCGGCTCTTTATATTTACAGATTATCTCTTTAAATACAACCTCTACGCCGATGTAATCTAGTCCGAATTGAGAAAAAGTAAAAGTACGAAAAAACATAATCACCATCTCTCTCGCCTGCAGGCAGTGAAGTGGTGGGCAGAGAACCTGCAATTATGTCAGTGGCGTAAACAGCTTTTGCAGAGCTTTTTCTTTCATTTACCACGCAAAGTGAAATCCTGAATGTCGGCTCAGTGGCAACGTGACAAAACTTTTGCCCGGGGCAATACGGGACGCGGGTTTGATTATCATACGGACCGATATTTAAAAAACACCAGACTAAAAATATATATATTCCCGAAAAAATAAATTCTGATCCAAAATACGGTAACTAAGATCTCAGCAAACACGCATAAAATTCGTAGCGATTATGCCACTTCCTCTGATTGGCAGCAGCCAATGGCCTGCAATTTTAAAATTAGGTATATGTCACTTCTTTTACATGGCAATTAGGTTAATAGTGGTTAAAATTTGTTAGTCCTCGTTGCGGAATTATATTATTATTATTATTGTTGTATGGGGTATTTCTATATTTATTATTATTATTATTACGTCTTTTGTTGTTATTTATATATTCATCATGTAGTACATAAAGCCTGACGACTGCTCGCGAAGAAAAGAAAAAAAAAATCAAAAAAAAAAAAAAAAGGTTTTCGACAGAATACCAGCGCTGTAGTTGTGGTTTAGCATTGCTACAGCATTATGCTGAGTCGGACACCGTTTTGTTGCTGCAACCCAATAAAAAATTATTGTTATTATTTTTTTTTTTTTTACATTAAGTTTACTTATGTGGTACTTGAGTTGTGGCAATGAATAAAGTACTTTCTTTCTTTCTTTCTTTCTTTCTTTCTTTCTTTCAATGGATAACAAGCTAACGAAGCGGAACGAATGCAAAGATAGAAAATATTTTTCAGCATTAGAAGATGGCCGCTTCCGACCAACGCGAACATCGTTATCGTTCAAACGATAAATTTAAATCGATTAATTGGCTAATCATTAAGATATTGACAGCTCTCGATCAAACAAAAGCAAAATTTCACTTCAATTAGTACTTATAAAACAATGAACTTAGTCATTGTCAATGAAAATGTTTTATATAAATCTCGTTCGCTGAATGAATGAATCTACATAGAAAAGTGTATTGCAAAATCTTTGGAAACTTTCACCGCAGACATTCATGGAGCAGGTTTCCTTCCGGGAGGCCGGGCAGACCTGATGCGAGTGTTAATCGTGACCCCCTTCTTTGTCCATTATTAATTTCACCAATTTGCACCTGGAATGCAAGTGATTTTATTTTACAATGACAAATCATATCATTCATTAATTCATTCATCAACGTAAGTAACATACATTTCGCTGAATGATTTCTTTACGCGAATAATGAAACTATTATTTACGGATTTCACCGCGTTCAATTTTTCTTTGTAGTTCCCGTAGTTTCGGGGTTTTTTTTTGTATGGAAAAGACGGCAAACGAGCAAGCGGTTCACCTGATGGTAAGTGCTTACCGTCGCCCACATACATCTGCAACACCGTAGATGCTGCAGGTGCGTTGCCGGTCTTATAAGGATATTTGAGAGATAAGAGGGCAGAGGAGAAGAATAGGGAGGGGATGTGGGTATAGAGTTCCTAGTTGGCTCTCTACTCTTGTAAATATTCGCCCATAAAGGTACAATTTTTCTTAAAATTACCCTGGACCCCCAAACTTGGATCTCCAGTGACTTAAGGGTCAGTCTCTTCCTGTTTGAACAATGTAAATACAAAACGTGTAGCTGATACATTATGAACAAAAAGGTATATAACAATAACAACCACTACAATATACGCAGGTAAATTTCAGTTCGTGTATGTATGTTTGTTAGTTTGTCTGTTTGTATGTGTGTGTGCGTGTGGGATGTGGGCGCAGGTTTAAGAGTTTTTATACATTACATACCTAAACTTTGTACAGTAAGAAACGAAGTAGCGATTCACGTTTGTCTGTGCGTTCACAATTTTCTAAGTGGATTTCTATGCCGTTTTCACCACACATTTTAACAAATTTACATTCAGAGTATATATATTGATGATCTGTCCGTGCGCAACCGATGCATTTCGCTTTAACTATAAACAGTAGTGACGCCGAGGACACTTCTTACTTACTTTAATTTTTATTGAAAGCTTCATAGATACAACGACTCTACCTTAGTTAACAGTATAAAGCCATCTTCTTCATCTTCTGTATCAACCAATAAGTCTACCGCTGATATGTGCAGCATCTCCAACAAAGCGCCAGCTTAATACAGAAAGCATTTCTTTAATGATTTCCTCAGACACACAACGCTGGGCAAACGACTTGGTGAGTTAGTATCATTACATCTATATGTCTGTATGTACGTGGTAGAGCCGAGCGACGTGAAGTGAAGAGGTATCTCACTCACCGAACGAAACGCAGAAGTACAAGATGCTTCTATTTCACTTCGGTATTTTGCGAGGTCGTGGTACAACCCCGGTCGAGTCGGCCCATTCGAGCAGCAGCTAAAGCCGCCGCTTGGCTCTACCACGCCAATAATGATATTCAGAGATACAAAGACTCTACGTACTATCAAGTCCTCCTATTCTTCTTCATCAGCAGTTTTTAGTCTAACAACAAGCCTCTCAAGCATCGTACAAGCCTGCATGATGCATTTAATTCTGGATGCTGACTGCCCTTGACAAGCAGGTTTGTGAGCGCTGCACTAATTAGCATTTCCTTGTACAATTGATTCCTGTCTCAGGAGATCACTTAGAGGAGCCCAGTAGTGGGACATTAACTGGCTGCTACATAACTTAAAAATGGAAATGCTGCACCAAAATTCATGCATTTATTCGTCGACGTAAGTAATGTCAGTTTTATTTTCATTTGCAATTCTCTGAGGTCGACAAAATAGGCTAAAAAAAACTCCTTAGATATCCTTTTTAAAGTCGCTATCAAGTCTTCCGTCAGCAAGTAAAAGCCTATTAAAACGGCGAAGTATAAATATCACTAGCATAAATGACGATTGTGATGATGATGACGATCCTTTGGCCGATTCCGATCACGTCGATGTCTTCCGAGCAGATGATATCATGGTTTCGTATGTGTAGGCACTCGCTCGTCTTTACCTTCCCTTGTGCGATAAGATCGGAGAAAGGCGCAGATGTTGCCACAGATAGACCGGATGCAACGCATCACTGGCTTCGGCTGGCATTCGAACCCAGAAGCCGTCACTCAGCGCAGCTAGTCCGGCACGCTAACCACTACCTGGTCGTCGCTTGACTCAATGTGAGATTTAACATTGAACCTGAAACAACAGCGTGTGTACCGCTTAACGCGTTTCTGCAAAACATTTACGATTGAACTGGTTCTAAAACCTAATTCCTCTCGCCGACACCTTCCGCGTCTCCGCGATTGTCTACGTCGGCGATGTGGGAATGTCTGACAGTCCGGAACGTGAGCTCCAATGGCCCCGCTCGCATGCTCCAAATACATCTCAGGTTTTCGTCGAAACGCTTTAACGGCTTTTCGTCGGATTCCGACGTCCACCGGGCCGTGTTCAATCACAGCGACAACTTCCGAATAACATCCGAGGTTGTCAACTGGCGCAGGAGTGTTGTGCGAGTGTTGTGTGTTCACCTTTCCGTTTCACTAGGTTATAGGACTCTTTTTAAGCCAACAAGTACTATATAAATGTAACACTCTACTAATTAATACTCTATAATCTTTATCTGTCGTAGTGACAGATGAAGTAAAAAATTAAGAAAAAAAATTAGTAATATTCATGTTAACCCTCCGACTAAGCATTACAGCTTGTATTTGGAGCGGTTCACGACAATAGTCGGATGGCGGTTTTGAACTTACGACGTCATGTTTCTTAGTCCGTACCCTAACCCATTTGGCTATTGGCGCTTAAGGAAAGATTATAAATAATATAAGCCCAGTGGTCGCGCTTTAGTTTCATAGAGTGCCAGTGACCTGGCACCACTGAAATTGATAATAGCAATTTTTGGTGCTGTGTGACCAACCAACCAATTCGTGAGGACACCTGAACGTCTGAGAAATAATAAAAATATTATTTCGAGGATATGTGAAGACCGCGAACGCACAGGACTATCGCGGTGGGCCTTTGCCGGCTCTAAAACCCTCTCAGATATTTGAGAAGGTGGACCACAAACAAATTCAATTATAGAAAAGGCTTATGTATATTTCCATGTCACCTTCTCCTCCCCCTTCCTTACCTTTTACTTTCTCTTCGGTGTCATAAAAGGTGACTTTGGGTAAAATCTTCTTAACAGATGAGACTCTAATAACCGATTTATGGGTGAATATCCAACCGAATATGCTGAACCCATATCCCATAGGTCAGTGCTGGGGAGCAGCGTCCCATTAGCATGTTACCGTTTGTTTCCGCTTACATTGAAAGCCCTTTTTAATATACTCGCGGAATTACCTAACGTATACCAACCCCCGCGGGGGCAAGGATATGTTATGATGCCCGCAAGTTGGGATGACGTCAGGAACGATTTCGTACACATCCACGACCCTACCACCGCCGGCCACCTTGCATAAGGTGAGCCAGAACATAGACGCGCCGTCCTACTCGGCCTATGTCCAATATCCAATGGGTAACGGACCTCCCACACAAGCCCGCCATCCGAACCCACGGGGATAAGGATAGCAAGCGCTCGGAAGCACCAACCCTCACGGCACCCCGCGGATCTTGGTCTATGTATCTGTGGCAAACCACACACGACCGGAGAGAGTATGAAGAGTGGCCCCACCAGAATCGTGGAGGACGGAGAATGGCGCATCTCGATAACTAAACTCCTCTGACCCGCGCCACTCCGCCCTCGGCTGTGGAGGGCATGGAAAGCGGTGCAAAGCAACGAAGCAAATTCACTGTTCAAGTCACCAACCCGCGTCCGCGGTGGACTCGCCGAGCTCAGCCAGAACGGCCACCTGGAGCAAGCCCTCCCCGCTAAGTCAGGCCGGCCATATAGGTACCTCTCGATCTTAAACGCGGTAGAGCCAAGCGGCGGCTTTTGGTGCTTCTCGAATGGGCCGGCTCGACCGGATTGGTACCGCGGCCTCGCAGAATACCGGCGTGAAGTAGAGGCATCTTATGCATCTGCGTTTCGTTCGGGTGAGTGAGGTAACCGGAGGCCCAAACCCCCTCCCTATTCCCCTCCTCTTACCTCCCATCTCCCAAATATCCTTTACAACCGGCAACGCAGCTGCAGCATCTATGGTGTTGCAGATGTATGCGGGCGACGGTAATCACTTACCATCAGGTGCACAGCTCGCTCGTTTACCGTCTTTTCCATAAAAAAAAACCGTGGATGACCTAGCCACGGCTACTAACAATAACCCGTTATGCAAGTAATATTCCAAACGTACTATATAAAAGACCAATACGAAAATTTCGTTTCGTAAATCTCAATCACAGCATCAAGGGACTTCGCTTCTTGTTGCTATAGTAACAAGAAGAAGCGCGCTTAAATCGATTACTCCGTTAAATTAATGAACGAGCGAATTAACAACGGTAACAACCTTCACAACAACGTTCGGTCGAAATTCACACATTCAACGGTCGCACACACAGAAGCGAAAGTGGCCGCCATGTTGTATGTGAGATCATCTTCACTTTCCACTCGCGCACACATACAACTATTCGAAACCCGGGACTCACGCACTTATTAATGTCATCGCGTTTTATAATTGCAACATTACTTAACCATAACTTAACTTAATAGGCTAATTCTAATTTACACTTGAAATTGAGGTTCCTTGTTCAAAGTTTGCAAAGCAACAAGTCGCCACACCACGTCATATTGAGAATTATTACTATCTGTTGTACCTTCATCAGGGTGTTGTGATTGTCTGTATATATATATATATATAGGCTTACCTTTGGCCGCTATCTCACCTGATGTTGAGATCCGATACGATCGAAGATGTAGCGCGCTTGCTTTTAAGGAACCTATGTAATGTTAGGACGGGCTGGTATCCGCAACTCCACGACTGTGCGCGTATTTTGCGCGTGAGCAGGAATATGATCTATTCGAGCCAACCGAGCTCCAGGAGGAAAATCAGTAAACCCATAAAGTTACCGGTGACCTCGGGGAGCGACCTCGGCGACCGTCGAACACGGACACGCAACAGGACGTAGGCCGTCGTTTCTTCCTCCTCCATACACGCTCGGCAGAGACAGAGAATACGCCCCGTATAGCCATCGCGCTCACTTCACATGAACACAAGCGACTTCGATTTTCTTCTATTGAAAAAGCGGACGAGCAAGCGGTTCACCTGATGGTAAGGGATTACTGTCGCCTACGTACATCCGCATTACCAGAGGTGCTGCTGGTTAAGGGTATTAGGGAGATGGGAGGGTATGGGAAGGGGGTGAGGGCCTCCAGTTACCTCACTCAGCGAACGAAACGCAGAAGCACAAGATGCCTCTACTTCACTCCGGTATTCTGCGAAGCCGTGGTACCAACCCAGTCGAGCCGTCCCATTCGAGCAGTAGTCAAAGTAACTAAATTCCTTATTTTGTCTCCAGAGGCAGCCGACGCCGAGGTTCGTTCTTCCGGGAGGTCCATAAACGAGATGCCTTCGCGGTTGGGCAAAGAGGTGGAGCAATCGCTCGGTACCCTGGCGGAGCTCATTCAACGTGGACTAACGAGGTAGGATATGCTTACCTTACCTTACCTTACCTTAACAGCCAACTACAGGACATAGGCTTCTCCCGTTAGGAGGATTTTCCATAATCGTCATGCACTTCCAATAATTAATTTAAACTTTAATATTCATCATTTCAGCCTATCACAAGTCCACTGCTGAACATAGACCTCCTCCAAAGATTGCCACCTGCATCCATCGAATGGAACACTGCGCAGGTCGTCATTGCATCCATCTTGTTGTTGGCTGCCACTCGAGAACCTTTTTTCCCCAACGGTGTCATTTCTGCGAGCTACATGGCCGGCCCATTGCCACTTCAGTTTCCCGATCCTTACGGCTATATCGGTCACCTTGGTTCTGCTGCGGATATCATCGTGGCAGACTCTATCGCGCAGAGAAACACCAGCATAACCCCTTATTACTTTCTTGCTCAGCGGTGAACTTAAATTGGCAGATGAAGAAGGTCATTTTGATGGTGATGTCCTCCCGCCCGATTTCGACTACAGATTCACTACATATTCGGCTTCCAAGTAAAATGTTCTAAATAAAGATGAAAATCACATTGAGATCCACATAGAAGTTACGAAGGTATAAGCAAATACACAAACATGGAATTTTTTTTTACAAACATTATGATGAAAATTTCACTCACTAGTTCTAAAAGTAACCAGTTTATCGATCTGGTTTCGCTTTTCGGTTCTTCTCAAAGTATTTAGTTACAATATTTCCCAACGTAATTACATAAATGGTTATGTATATAAATTCGTTTTTTTTGTTACGAGCAAGCGGTTCACCTGATGGTAACTGATTACCGTCACCACGTACATCTGCACCACCAGAGGTGCTACAGGTGCGTCGCCGGCCTTTAAGGATATTTTGGGAGATGGAAGGGAGGACGAGGAGGGGGATGATAAAGGGGAATGAGCCTTCGGATACCTCACTCGCCCGAACGAAACGCAGAAGCATAAGATGCCTCTACTTCACGCCGGTATTCTGCTAGGTAGTGGTACCCGGTCGAGCCGGCTCATTCTAGCAGCAGCAAAAGCCGCCGCTTGGCTCTACCACGTAAAAAATTTATTATTAATTACTGATTTAGTCGGCCGCGGCTGCTGCAAAGCACTCAAACGTCGGGAATTTAAAAACAAAATTAAACGCGATAGTACGTTAAAAGACGTAAATAATCGTTTCATTTCAAATAAATTAGTTTGTTATTGCCATTATAAAACGTGAGTGTTTGACACATAAGGTCTAAAAAATCACGGTATATATTTTTTTTTTGTTTTAAAAAAACATTCAATTGTCGGAAAGGAAACAAAGCCGCGAATACAACTTTAAAAAACGAACATAATTAATAACCATTTATATATTTTGCTGCGAAAAATTGTTGGTTGGAATTCAAATAAGATTTAATCTCTTTAAAATAATTCTATACAACGCCGTATGGTGTCGGCGTGAGAAACTGCCTGTCCCTTTTCATCTCGTGGGTTCGAAAAATAAATCGACTGATGGTGGGATAACCATATTTCACAATACCAGAACGCTGGCGGTCAGCAGGGTCTCGGCTGTGCGATGTTTGGTACTGCGATCGACAATCCGCTAGCCGAGCGTGATGATACGGCAAATCCTCCTTATGAGAGAGGTCTATGTCTTACAGTGTATTATTTACATGCTGGTTAATCTGCGGCTGTTCCAATACGCCGGCTCCACCTGGGTGGTGTCACGACCTCACAGAATACCGGCGTGAAGTATTCATTTTGTGAGAGAGGTAACCGGAGGCCCGCCTCCACCCCTGTCCCCCCCCCTTCCTCCTCCCCGTCCCAAAATATCCCTAAGAGCTACGCACCTGAAGGTCCTCTAATGCTGCAGATGTACCCGGGAGATGGTAATCACTTACCATCTGGTAAGCCGCGTTCTCGTTTGCCTCCTTTCCCTTAAAAAAGATAATATTACAATATAGTAGCCGTTTTCTCCACCGAGGACTCGTCAGGACGGCTTCCCTTAATGGCTGATAGAAGGTAGCGGTTAACTGAAAATAAAAGTCCCTAGTGCCGTAAATATACGCGCAAATACAGAAGCTCCACGTGTCTTTCTTTACTTCCCATATCCGACAACGGTTGTGCGATAAGCACGGATGTCGGAGACGATCAGCTTCGGAAACCAATAAATTGTGTTGTTGTACAAAGTTTTATTAGAAAGGAAGTGAGAAAGAAAAACCATTTATTCACGACACAAGTACAGCACGTTGCTTATTAAAGAAAGAGAAAAAGAAATAAATGGGGAACTTAACAAAAATAAAAAAATAATATAAAAATTAAAACTTAGCAAAGTGAAGAAGAAAAAAGCTACAAAATTTAAATGCTTTCATTGCCACGATTTATCTGTGCTGCAACGTTGCCGTGAGAAGAAGCTCACTCAGCTATGGCCGAAGCTGTAATAACATCCTTGGCGCTGATCTTCAGTCAGACCAGTAGTGGACAGAGTATCTCGGTTCAGGCGCAATATATATATGCGATAGAAAAAAAAGGAAATTTGCCCGCACATCTGCATATATTGTGTGATAATCACTTGTATTTTTTTTCGAATACGAGATTCGAACCCACGACGCGGTATTTCAGTGTAGAAAGAGAGATTTTAACATATGCTTTTTTACGCTTCAACATCTATAGGATACTCCTCGAAAGTCCTTAAGACACTTCTTATCAATTCTCCACTGCTCACACACGAGCAATTATAGCGGAGAAATGGTACCACGCAATCTTACTACGACCCGGACCGGTCGTCGAACCCGTGACCCGCGGCTCGCGAGCGCGCACTTTCACTGCCGACCGAGATTCGTGCGCATGTATGGACATGTGTACGAATCTCGGACATTAATTATGATAACACGTAATGTCATTTGAATTCCGCGAGACGCGGACATAACCCAAAAGTGCTTCTAGAGTTATTTATCGCTTCCGTTGGCACAGTGACTGGGCATAGTCAAAACTTCAAGTCAAAACTATTTTATAATTTATTGAAGCTTTCTTAAAGCTTTACGAACTTAAAAATCACTTCGTAAAAGAAAATCTCAGAGAAGAACCGGTGAGAAACTCTAGAGTATTTTTTGGGTTCGAGTGCGGACCCTATTACTAAGCTGACGTCGTTTGTCCTTCATTGAATGAACTGTATAATTTTAAACCGAATATGTGTTATTATAGTGGAAATTGTAAAAAAAAAACAAAAGTTAAAACTTGTGAGAGAGTCCTTCTCATACAGGAAAAGTGTTTTTTTTGCAAACGTATATTTTTATTTTTGCTCTATCGTAAAATATATACAAGCGTCAAACTCTTAAGATAAACGAGATAATAATGAAAATAGGTCAAGTGTGAGTCGGGCTCGAGCTAAAGATCCTGAGCCGAATGAAAGAAAACGCAATTTTATGTACAATAAATACATAACGTACAGTATATCTGTCATTGTGTGGTTGTACGGAACCTACAGTTTCATTTGCCATGTGTACTAATTGAACTGTTTAATTAGTAAACAGTGTTCTGTCCTTTCCAACTCGCTTGCTTTCGTTAAAGTAACGAAAAAGTCAAAACACTCAAGGTGATTAGTAAAGGTTTTAGTGTTAGACGAAGGTCAATAGATAAATTCCCCCATACATATTCCAATTCCAAAAACAGAAAATACTGGTATTCTTCTGGATAGTAGTCACATCGTACCTAGTGTGATAAGACAGAAGACCCGCGTCTTCTTTAAACTTTGTAGATCTACAAATATTTTAAACTAAAAATATACGATTAAATAGAAAGTAAAAAGTTCTGATATCTCAAAATAACATGTTAAACTCACTATAGCCGTTAGGTATTTAAATCTATTATTCTCCAAGCTACGCAAATGTAGAACAAGAGCAACTAAGTCGTGATTATAGCAGGTATTAGAGAGCCAGTATGATTACGTGCTGTGAGGCATTCCGTCTTCGTTCTCGAGGGTGACTACTGATCCGTACTTATCATAGATTGAAGGTTCATGAGCTACAGTAACCCCCTTACCATCAAGTGGACTGGAGGAAATTTCAATTACAATTACAAAAAAACCAACCCCAAAAAAAACACCCCTTCCTGACTTGCTACTCACTCTCTCATTAATTCTTTCGATGAGTCCAAAGCACCTAAGCATTCTCTTTACAATTTTAGTTACAACGTCTTCGAAATCATACTAATATCCCATACACAGCGATTTGCGAGTGTGTTAGTAAATCTCTTTTTTTTCAAAAGAATACTGAGGTGGTCAGAGGTTTATTCAAGTTGTTTCAACCCTCTTCAGTGGAGCTATTAAAAACAACATGCAAAGTTTCTTTCGCCTGTTTCCTCGGCGTTAGAGGAACCTCATTACGAAACGTGGACACGTGAAATTTGTATTTTACGTATCCAATTTTAAATAATTAAATAGATAATTAAAACCCAACCAGATGGAAGCCCCCTGCAGGGGAGACCAGACCGCCGAGGATTAGGGAGAAAGGTAAAGAAACCGGCGGACTATGCGAGCGGTATCGAGTAACACCGCCTTCTGCATTTGAGCTCGGAGCGGTACGCCACGGAGTCCCAGCCGCCTCGGGTGTTCCGACAGGCTGACTGGGATAAACCCAGCAGAGACGACGATCGGAATAATTTCGGTCGGTTACCTCGTGAGCCAGATCCAGATATTTTGGCTTCTTATGATGATTTTATTATTATAATGATTTCTCCAGACTCTCTTCCAGTTCATATTAAGCGAGCACAATCATTACCTGTTTTCAAGCGCCAGTTAAAAAAATACTTTATGCCTCCTTAATCTTTGTTTCCTTTTCCTTAATGTCGTTGACTTGTATCTCTGTAATAGAATGTACGTGTATATGTATTTCATATATTCATATTATGTATATTTTTTGTATTTATTTTATTTGCAAATCATGTGTATGTATTATATGTTCACTTCACTTTATATTATGTGTACACCCGAACCCGATACTTATCATATTTCCTTTTTCTTTCTGGGTTGCCTGGAAGAAATCGCTTCTTAGCGATAAGGCCGCCTATTGTACTTTTTGTTTTTTGTTTCCTTATAATCTTTAAAGTATATTTCATTCATTCATTCATTCATTTCATTACAATAGACTATTTATCAGCTGCTTTATTTACAATCACATAATTAACAAACCCCGCTATTGTAATTGAAAGTATTTGAAAGCATATTAGATCGGTGATGCAGAAATGACCGGCATAACGATTTTTTTTATTAAACACGCATATTAGAAAACAAAACGAAACTAATATCGAAACGTCGGCTATGGACGCTGGAAATAAACGCTAAAAGCTTAAATATCAATTGTATTATGTGCCTAAAATGTTGATGGTGAGATATTATATTTTAGATCGTCGCTGTGTATTATCACTGACCTGCAGTTACACCCTGGCAACTCTGAGCCGAATTCTTAGATTGTCTATTGAACATTTAAGCTGTGCTACATTCACAGCAAAGTCTGCGTCGTTAACTTCTGCTACTGATTTATCTATCACATCGTTATCTCTTCGTGTATGTAGATTAGATCGCATATTCTTTGAGTCGAGACTTGAACTCGGCCACCGAACGAAACGCTGAAGTGCAAGATGCCTCTACTTCACGGCGATATTCTGCGACGCCGTGGTCGAGCCTGCCCATTTGAGCTGCAAGTGTCTACTGCAGCCCATAGACACCAGCGTTATGTGCCGCGATGCGTTGTCACTCTTAAAGGTTGAGGTTGAACGGTGGAGAAAAGAGCGGAACACAGCAGCGGATGATCTGCTGGTTCTTTTTAACAATCACATGAGTCATCCAGTCCCTAGATAGGATTCTCTGTCACTGTAACGGGATGGTGATAAGCATATACCTACATAGATAATGTATTCATCATTTTAAAATCCATGATCTATACCTAGACGGGATACGCACCCGCTACCCTTAACTACTTTGAAGGCAGGGTCACTTCCAACCTTGTTATTTAATTACGATTTCTTGAAGTGGTGGATCAACTGTATTTTTAACCGATATACTCCAGCATGTCGCAACTGAATCGAATGATTATTTCGTCATCTGAACACAGAGACCATCCACAGAGTGTCCCGCGTACGGAAGTTGTTTTTTTTTTTATTATACGAAAATAATAATTAATTCGAATGACGCAGAGTGCCGTGTTAGCTCAAAGGTCAGGGCACTCGCTTTATACAAAACGGAAATATTTATTATACAAAGTAGCTGTTCAAAATGACTAAGATAAAATGCCTCGTTAGCATGTTTCTACCACATACAATATAAATATAATTTGTAATTAATAATATATATTTATATATGTGTATAAGATGCCTCATTAGTGGGGTGGGGAGGGGATCTGCCTACAAATCGGGATACTCGAATTCCATTCCATGTAGTCAAGGGCTCTCCTCGTACTAATGAGTTTTTTCAAGAATTGCGTATGATTTGTATCGTTCGGTTGGACACTAAGAAGGCGAAAGGCTCGTCCCAAATCAGCTACAAAACTATAAACTTTGCACCTAATTGATGTTTTTTTTAACAGAGCATTCAAAAGGAACACAGTCTCAGTATCCAGTAGCGAAAAGAAAAAAACCAAACACAAGAAACCCCAAATTCTTCTTATCCACCCAAAGAAAGAACGACAAGAAGAAAATCGAGGATTTCCTTCAGGAAAAGTCCAATCGTGGATTATAGGGTCCAAAGATTTAGAAACGGAAAATAAAAAACAATCGAAGACCGCTTTAAGAAATACCAACGACGCAAGAGGCGTTCCAAATGATCCTAAATTTAAAGACGATGATTCTGATTCTGATGAATCAGAAAATGATACAGAAGACTCTAAAACAGAGGTCGATGCTAGAAATGAATGGAATGAGTCCAGAACTGGTGCAGTAAACAGTAGGAAGAGTAGAGGTCTAGTTGCCGATATGTGGGGCATCGGGGAGCAAGCCCTGGACGTGCTGGCCGATCACGTTATCGAGAACGAGAATGCTGAAAATGGAATCCAGGACAAGAGCTCTTTTGAAGGTTGGTATTAGATTAACGTAGTTTAGACAATAGTTGACTTGACACGATAAAACATAATCGATGTATTATTAAAATAATCGAAAGATAACAAAATTAAATGAAAACCGTGGTCAGGGCGGTAACTTTAGTTTTATAGCCAAGCCGCACTGGAGCAGCGCGGCTCCAAAACCCTCTCAGATATTTGAGAAGGAGGCCTTTGTCCAGCAGTGGGTACTTACAGGCTGATACTTTACTTTACTTTAAATGAAAACCTGTTGCACATAATGCAACATAGTTAGTACTAGAATATCATTGTCTTTAGTATTGATAATAATTATTTCATTGATTTGCTCAAACTATACTTTTTAAAGTAACAAATCATGTAGCTACTGTTGCTTTGTCACCTACCCCGGGAGAGAGAGACTCTAAAAAAACCAACGCATTCCACGGGTGTCGTAAAAGTAGTCTAAGGGAAATGCTAGAATCTCGTGATTTCAGACAGATGGCTGAATAAACATCTCAGATATCGTCATCGTTTCAGCCTACCAGAGGTCCACTGCTGAACATATGCCTCCGTCAAAACTTTCCACAAAGCTCGGTCCTAAACCACCTGCATCTACACTGATTTTGCCTGTACGTGGCTGCCACTCGAGAACCTTTTTTCCCCAATGGTTATCTGTTCTGCGATCTATATGGCCGGCCCATTGCCACTTCAGATATGCCAGACCTAAATTATACAGACTTGGTGTCATGCAGAAGCGTCTATACTTGATGCCTGGTATTGCGACAGCCAACATTTCTACAATCAAAGCTTTGAATATTACATGTAGTGTAAATTGAAATACATAAAATACGTACTGATCTCACTATTCAGCTTTTCTATATGTTAAAATAAGCAGTATAAAAAGAGCCTTAAATCTTCACCTGAAACAATTAAAAAAGTTTTCCTGCAATGTCTGTATCAAAAGCTGTATATTCATGTTTTTTTTTCTTTGTTAAAACGTTACTTCCAGGCTAGGAATTTGTCGTGTTTTTGTGTAGGCAGTTTACAGACAGAAATCGCTCATGGACAAACAACCAAATCCAGAAAAAATATTTGGTGTCCATACATGGACATGGCCCATGCGGGAATCATACTCATGGCCCCCTGCGCTGCAGCCAATCGCGTAGACACTCTTCAGTCAATTTTTAGTCAGCTATAAAATGTAAAATATATTATTTCTCAAAAATTTTTAGAGCAAAGAGGGAAAAAGAAGAAGAAAAAGAAGGCCATCCTGAAGCTGCTGATCCTGGGAGCGGTGCTCAAGGCGAAGATCGGAACATTATTGCAAATCCTCTCGTTCAAGTTGCAAGTACGTTTTAAGATACACTTAATATACGCTAATATGAATCACAAAGTCCCTGTACTTGTTTAAGTTTACACACAGCCTCACACACACACAGTTGTTGTTATAAGGAATTATAACAACAACTGTGTGTGTATAGGAATTATTATTGTTGATTTGCTTGGGAGAACACACTTACCTCTGAATCTGGGTTCTTAACCTAGCACGGATGTAAGGGATTTTGTGTTTCACATTCTTATGATGATAAAAGTAGCAGCCTGTAATTGCCCAATGCTGGGAAAAGGCCAGCTTCTCAAATATCTGAGAGGGATCGTGGCACGGGTTGGCGGACTTCACATATCCTCGAAATAAAATGATTTTTATTATTTCTCAGATATGCAGGTATCCTCACAATGATTTCCTTCACCGCCGACCACATGGTGAATACAGCCCTTAAAATTGCTATTAATAATTTTAGTGGTGCTGGCACCGAGGATCGAACCCAGGTCACTCGCGCTCTATGAAACTGTAGTGGTCCCTGACCACTAGGTTACCACGGCTCTACTAGTCTTATGATTATAAAGATTAATATATAATACTATACAAATAGAGGCCGATGAATGAAAGACGAGAGAAAGTGACCCCGTCTCAGGTACCTCCAAAAAATTTCAATCGTCGATCGGAAGTCGAATACTTGGATATAATAATTTATTTGTATTACTTTTATGATCTTATCTAATTTAGATCATTTTATTTATTATCATAAATATAATTATGATAAAAAAATTAAATGGTTCTGTACATGATTTAAAATAGATTAATTCAGCGCGCACATCGATCAAGATGTCATATGCGATACATCGGATACGCCCGATGCTCGTCGTCAGCATCACAGTATCTGTAACGGTTATATCCGTTGAAGAGCTGGCCGTGAGGAGCAGCAAGCTTATCACTTACGGCATTATAATATCTCGCACCGGTGCTTGTTTTTTCTTATCACTTACGGCATTATAATATCTCGCACCGATGCTTGTTTTATCTTATCACTTACGGCATTATAATATCTCGCACCGATGCTTGTTTTTTCTTATCACTTACGGCATTATTATATCTCGCACCGATGCTTGTTATTTCTTATCACTTACGGCATTATAATATCTCGCACCGATGCTTGTTATTTCTTATCACTTACGGCATTATTATATTTCGCACCGATGCTTGTTATTTCTTATCACTTACGGCATTATTATATCTCGCACCGATGCTTGTTATTTCTTATCACTTACGGCATTATTATATCTCGCACCGATGCTTGTTATTTCTTATCACTTACGGCATTATTATATCTCGCACCGATGCTTGTTTTATCTTATCACTTACGGCATTATAATATCTCGCACCGATGCTTGTTTTTTCTTATCACTTACGGCATTATAATATCGCGCACCGATGCTGTTTTTTTTTCTTCATTGGATTGCGGTGACAAGAGTCCACCTGATGGCTTCTGCAGCCCCATACAGGTGTCCGTACCTGCAATAACATGCAATCGGAGAAAGGTTACCGATGCGTCCTCAACCCCGTGGATCGTGGTGGAATGCCTATGTATTCCATGCCTATTCTAACTGTTTTTTTGGCCGCAGAAATGTGTAAGAAGGCGATATTTACCCAGATGACTACCGACCGACCTAGACTGAGAAGGAGTAGTTAACCTAGTAAAGAATTGATTCTGAGAATTCATCACCGTTATCGATTTAGTTACAGGTGTTTGGTATTTATTGTTTGTTGTATTGTTTATTATTTTCCAGGTGAAGTTCTTCATAATCGCTCTGATCGGACTTGGCATCAACCTGGCGAGGTTCTGGGTTGAGCTCAAGAATAAGCACCAGCAGCCGCAGAAGGTGAGTCATCGAGTTTCCCTCTCCTCTCATCTTCTTCAACGTGTTTAATTTTACCATGAATGTAGGTAGGTAAATAAACTAGTAAATGAAGTAGCTAAAAAAAGGACAATAAAATTCATTTATCTTAAAACTAGTCTGCTAACTTTGAAACCAATATGTTATCAACCTCGGCGATTAATTTACTCAACTACTGTTAAAAAAAATAACATTTCATAATACGTAACAGACAGATAGATTCACTTTCGAATTTTTAAGATAGTAGTTAATAAGTTTAAGTAAAATAAGAAGACACAATATGACACCTAATATAAAGGTGTCATCAGGGGACATAACTTGTGTCATAAATATTCATCGTATATAAGAAAGTCATATATAAGAAAGAGATTTTAGTCAATTCGAAAATGACTCTCAGTTATGTTATTTGTCGAGTTTAGGATTCACGTAAATATATAGTGAATATATAGATTCTCGTAATAAGCATTTAAGATGTTGAAAATAAGTAAAAGTTAAACGTATATGTATAAATATAGGCACACGATTCTGTCACCTAGAAGTGTAGGCAGAGATTACGGATCGCCTCGTCAGCGGGTTACTCTCGGAGCTTGCCATGAGATTAATTTACTATCAGTAATCTGTGTGCATATATCATAGTATACAGGTTCATTGGATTGTATATAAAACTCAGACGGACAGATGTATAAGAAATTGACGTGATCATTGTTCATTACTGACTTAAGATAAGGCTTTTAAACAATATAATATTGTTACATCTTTTTCTTCGAGTGCCAACCTCGCCTGCACGTAGAAACCTATTAACGTACACACGAGGCTCTGGTTACCGAACGAACGATGGCCAAGAATCCATCCGAACTTGCCGAACCCGAATCCCACAGACTTGTGACGAGGAGCAGCATCACTAGCTTGAGAGTACCGGCTTACCAACCTTTCAAAAAATAAATGCCGGCGTTTACTGATGCTCTCTCGGAGAGACGACTTGAATACGCTACGAGACTCTGTATTTATGTGAAATAAATATAATTTCGACAACTCTTGTGTACGAATTCGTTACAATTTTTGATTTTATACAATAACATCGTAGCAAGAAAGCTCTCAGCAACTTTTCATTCTGGTACTTCTTATTTCTTATCTTATTACAGATTAAGTACATGCTAATATTTCTTATTATTATTTTCCGTCACTGTCCAGTTAATATTTTAATATTTAACTGTCTTTTAAGACCGTTTGCTAATTTGATTATAATCATTAAAACACCACGATCTACGGAAAAATTTATAGATTTGCGCACAGTTCTTTCTGTGTACAGTAAAAACATTTCCGTTCTACCTTTAGCCTTGTTTATTATTTGTACGTCATTGAAAACAGGTTGAGATTCAAAAAGCGATGCCAGATCAACGTCAAAATATAAACTTTCACCCAATTTAAGGCCCATTCGTTTTCTCTTGGTTTATTCAAATTCTGTTCGACTTTCTGTAATTCGTTAATTGCTTTGTATTCATACGACCCCAATGCCCATAGCTCAGCCTACCGGCCTACTATGTCAAAGGTCTCGAGTCCAAGTGACAGACACGGCCTATATTGTTGATTATATATAAATAGTTACTGAAGAAATACATCCGAGACTTGAAAGATTTCAGGAACAGGATTGCTGTGAAGCTGGCGTAAGCTATGTTTCATTTTAAATGTTTTTTTTATTGAAAAGGCGGCCCACACCCTATTCCCCTCCTCTTCCCTCCCATATCCCAAATATCCCTGGGGACCGGCAACGCACCTGCAGCATCTATGGTGTTGCAGATGTATGTGGGCGACGGTAGTCACTTACCATCACATGAACCGCAAGCTCGTTTGCCGCCTCTTCCATTAAAAAAAAACGATCTAGCGGCTCACCTGATGGTAAGTGATTACCGTCGCCGATGTACATCAGCAACGCCAGAGGTTTTGCAGGTGCTTTGCCGGCCTTTTAGGATATTTGGGGGATTGGAGGGAGGATGAGGAGGGGGATGGGGAGCGGGAGAGGGCCTCCGCATACCTCAGTCACCGAACGAAACGCAGAAGCATTAAATGCCTCTACTTCACGTCGGTATTCTGCGAGGCCGTGGAACTACCCCGGCGAGCCGGCCCATTCGACCAGCAGCTAAAGCCGCTGCTTGCCTCTACCACGTCATGTGCAGTGTTTACGTCTCAACCTGTCTGCTAATTAACCTCTGCGTGAAGCAGACCGCCGCTCAAGACTCAAGGAGCGAAGTTGCTACAGTTCTAGTTGATCTCCCTAAATTTTTGGTAATGGAGAATTTGGTTAACACCAGAGGTTGTCATCCTATAGGCGACACCTACCCAGCTGTCCACTGTTGAAGATAGACCTGCCCCAGAATAGTTATTTATTTGTATATTTAAAATCTTTATTGTTTACTCTTCATTCTTCACATTAGTCCTTTATACATGAGGAGATAAAGTTAATCTCCTGACACATCCAATAGGATTACGTTATGCAGCCATTGTTTCTCTCGACGTAATCACATCTGTAGTGAATGACAACTAATGAACAGACACACAAAGAGCCCCGCTGTGTAAGATTTTTAATTTTAAAAAATGATTCGAGACTATGGCTTTAATCCGATTATTCCTGTTCAAAGCACTGGAGGTTGTGTCTTGGCTTTTATTGTATAAAATTACAGCCTCATCACGGTATTAATAAGAATTCAAAACAGTTAATTAAGACTTTCACAACCATTTGAATAAGGCATGTCCGTCCGTCTGAAAACACAAATTAAACGTGTTTTCTACTTTTTACGATCTTTATTAACCTTTTAAGTGTATTTAATTGCCAACAATTTATTTTTTAGATCTATTTCTTTATCGCAGATCTCTTCTAGTATAATAATCTCAATACCAAAATGTTTTACAAGTGCATGTTGGCCATTAAGGTATACGGAATTGAAATGTAGTCCTTTCATGCATATTGAGAAAGCTCATAGTCGTTTAGCGAGCATTTATCAGTGTTGTACTTGGAGTTTCTGTTTATCATGAAGCAAAGGTAAGCGGAAGTATTAGTGAGCCGACTTCTTCTCCATCAGCCTATTGAGAGTCATCTACTGGATGCGATGCCGATGATCTCGTGTTGTACGATCATTCATCCGAATTTGCCGAACCTAAATCCCACAGACTTGTCTGTTGACACTGTGCTCACGAATCCGTCCGCTCGGCGTGGTGAGAAGGGGCGAGCTTTTCGACAAAAAATATGCCGGCTTCTGTTGGGGCTTTCTTGGAGAGGTCTATGTTCAGCAGTGGGCTAAGATAGGCTGATGTATGCAAGTATTTATGACCACATAAACATGAGAGACACTCAACGGTATTTACCTTCACGTATCCGATGTAACGCTTATGCGATAATATCGGAGGAGGGATCAGATGCAGTGTCAGAGGCACGGGATGCAGCACAACATACCCAGAACCCTAAACTAACGACTTGCGTTGTGCGCTTGGACCTCGGAGCCCGGCTCGACCGGGGTAGTACCACGACCGCAAAGAATACCGACATGAGGTATTCCATCTTGTGCTTTTAACCGTAGGCCCCACTCCTACCTTCTCCTTCTCCCCCTCAGTCCTCCCATCCCGGCAGACCGGCAACGCACCTGCAGCTCCTCTGGCATTGCATATGTACGTGGGAGTCGGTTATCACTTAAAATCAGGGGAGCCGCTTGCAAGACACCTTTGCCAAGGGAACAGAACGTAGGATTCGAATCCAGAATCAATAGATAAACGATCAGGTAGCGGTCAGTACACACTAACCCACGTGGTCTTAATTTTTTTTAAACATTTATGTAATAAAGTACAGCATTAACTCCCGTCCAACGGCAGATCATAGTGTTTACGAACAACCATATGTAATTTAACAACGAAATATTCAAGAATAATTACGTATATATATAAAAATCAACACATATTTAACTTAAATTACTCATGAATAAGGCTTGTTTTATGCTAGAATACATTGTCTAAATAACTTGGTCCCACATTTTATCTAAACTTGTAACCTTCTCGCATGACATTTCATTGTCTTGAGCCAATTCAATTCAATACAAATGTATATATACACCGTCTAGAGTCCTAGACCATCTTCAGATAGGACTGAACAAACCACACTATTCTAGACGCGGAAAAACTGGCAGATTGTAGTTGCCGGATAACCAAGAGGCGGATTACAGAATACGATTTTCATGGGATAAGAGGGGGAAAGGGGCGAAAGAGACGACTGATTAGTTTCGCATATCGCAACTAAGTAATACCCTTGTTTAAGTAAATCACAGCAATTAAGAAGTGGCTTCGAACCATTTCACAGTAATGTATTCTTGGAAAGCTAAATATTTTAAATTTAAAAAACCGGGTATGCAAACCAATTCGTTTAAAAAGTTTGATAATAAAAAATATTTTGCCTTTGTTTTGTTGAACGTTGTATGGTATAATAAGAAACACTGGTCGTACTTACTTACTTACTGGTTGACCTTGTAGGAATCTTTTTTATGTGAAATGGGGCAACCAAAATCAAAAACAAAATCTGGTATTGCAGATGGGAACACGGACATCTGCAATACCAGAGAAGCTGCAGGTGTCTTGCCGGCTTTTAAGGATATTCGTAGGATGGGAGACAGCACCAGGGGGTGGAAAAGGGGAGGAGAAGAGAGGACCTCCGGTTACCTCACTCACCGAAAGAAACGCAGAAGCACAAGCCTCTCCTTTACGCCGGTATTTTGCGAGGCCGTAGTACTACCCCATTCGAGCAGCAGCCAAAGCCGCCTCTTGGCTCCACCACGTCCAACAGAATGCTGAGCTATGGATGATTAATCTATAATCAGAAATTCTACAGACTACTGACTAGGTGAACCGTCGACATATATATAATCACCTGTTCTCATCACTTTCGTTTCACGTTGAGTTCAATGACCTAAAGAGGTTTATTACCCTCCTTAAGTTGTGTAGTTAGGTAAAAGTAGTTAACTACACAGTATAAGGAGGGTAATGTATTCGCAAACGCCGCGGGTAACCCACAAACGGTTTAAGACGTATCCGCGAAAATAAATACTAAGTTAGTGAGTGCTTCATAAATTAATACATTGTCGAGATAAATAGGTACTAAAATTGCGTACAAGTTTCGTTTGTGTATTTTGAAACGTTCGCGTTTGTATTGAACACATTACCGTTACGTAGAGTAATTGTTTAGCAGGCAAAGAAAGCCTTGAGCTATCACCCTAGTGGTCAAGACGCTTGCTTTTATTTAACACGCGATTGATCGTGGTTCGATCTCGGCGCCGGCATCATTCAAATCGTTAAAACACGTACACGGCGGTGAAGGAAAACATAGTGATTTACGATTTCTAAAGTGCGTTGGTGGACTCTTCCTGGGGAAGAACAACACTTACATAAAACTATTCATTTGTCGGCGTGTAGAGAATGTGATATGTGAAAGTGGTGAAACAGTATTTATTTAACCAAGCACTCCCCACATTTAGTCGACACGGACGGCACGTAACGTTTATTGCAATCAATATGTTCCGTCGTTACATACGGATATGCACACTACGCGCGTGCATTAATGTAATTCAGTAAGGGAATATAGGCTTTGCGGTGGCGTTAGAGAATCGGCCACACCATCAGCGGGTCGACCATGGCCGGTATGGCCGGTTTCCTTATCCTATCTGCGAACCGTTGCTTTTACTGGAGAAAGATATCAAACATGATTTGTCTGCTCATTGTCCATCAAATATTTATTTATTTAATCTTTATGCACAGATATTGGTACATATGGCGGACTTAATGCCTAGAGGCAGTCTCTCCCAGTCAATCATTAGGCTAAGCAGAGATATATTCGTAATAGAGGCGATACAGCTAACAGAACAAAACAAGTAAAGGGATATAAATATCAAAATATATACTTACCCAGATATGTAGATACATACATACATACTTAGATATATAAATAAAATATATACGAATATACCATATACATATAGAATAATGAATTTTAATACAAAATACAAACAAATATACATGTCAGGACAAACAACTAAAGCGGCACAATGACAAACAGCAGCACTAGTAGAGACTTGCAACATTTCTGTAATGTTTGCGGGTGTTATTTTTAAAGGCAAACTTATTAGGAGCTTTTTTAATGTCAAGAGGGATTTCGTTCCAGAGCCTTATAGCCGTAAAAGCGAATGACTTAGATAAGTACCCAGTGCGGTGTAAAGGCGTCAGCAACTTGAGACTATCCGAAGAGCGAAGAAAACAGTTATGAGAATCACCCAGGTATTGAAACATAGATTAAATATTCGTGTAGAGTCGCGGTTGCCTGGTGGTCACGGCGCTCGCTTCAGTGTTTCATAGAGCGCGAGTGATCTGGGTGCGATCCCCGGTGCTGGCACCTCTAAAATTGTTAACACCAATTTTATATGCCGTACATGTGGTTCACACATGTGCGGCGGTGAAGAAAACCTCCATGTCGGAAATAATAACAAATGTTTTTTTCGACGACACGTGAAATTCGCCAATTATAACTGCGTGGCGGGCCCTTCCCGGCTCCAAAACCCATCTCGGATATTTGAGAAGGAGCCACAGTGCTCACAGCTGGGCAAAGGCCACTTACATAATGCTACTTTAAGGAGAAATATACCACGGTTTTCACTAAATGCCGACCTCACCTGGCAGCAAATCCTGGTGTAATACCATAGACCAGTGAGAGGGGTCCTGGCACTGCGGTTTTTGAGTTCGATGAGGGCAGTGTGATGAGTGCGGGCTTTCTTCCATGTACGCCTTTGTCCAGCAGTGGACTTTTACATGTCGATAAAGTAAAAGTGAGTAAGTGAAAGTAATTAATTCCAAAAAAACCAGACCGATCGAAATCAAAGACAGCGCAATCCTTTAAGCCGTGCTCCGATCACTTTCTGTTTCTGAGTCAGCCGGCCGGTCATCCGCCGCTGCGTCGCTGAGGCCCGAGCTCGTTCTCAATAATAGACATTAACATAACATCCAATCTTCGTAACGATTTCCTATCGATTTGTAACGTTCGGCTGGTTATTAAGAATAAAAAAAACTTTCTCTGCCAAGATGCTCCTTAAGCACACGAAGCTCTATCATTATAGGTTCGAATAGAAAATTCGTAATCAGATTACTACACGGGAAGGAAAGGAGCGGTGTGGTATCGGCGTAGGAATCCGCCACCTAAGGGGTGGCCGGACTGAAGACGGGCAGCGGCGTCTAAGGACCGAGGTGTCCGATTCTGCGATCTCCAAACCACTTGCCGAGCGTGGCGATCATGCCGAATCCTCCTTATGGGGGAGGCCTCAGCGTCCCAGAGGAGGCTTCATTTGCAGACTGTATATTTCATTCTGAATGGAAGATCTAAGGAGAGTAAATAATTATTATCCGTGACGACTAAATGGAGGGGGGGGAGGGCATTGTTAAATTAAAAAGTTTCACTTTTTTACATAATTACATAACAGATCAAGCTTAAAAAAAAACTATAATTAGTAATGGTTTTAATAACGTAACCCAACCTTGAGTTAGTTGAAATGTACCTATATATATACATATATAAAATCACTGTGTATTTTTTTCCATCACGACATGGAAATGAGGACAGGACTTGTGATTCGATGTGTACTGAACCCATACTTGTGTGGAAGAAAGCCAAAGCTAGCTAGGCACACATACGTGGGGCGGCTGAAAAGCTTCGAGCCGAAGGTGTTAAATATGCTGATAAAAATGTGTAAATAATTTATTGTTCAGTGTCATCTCCCTCTACTTCAATACACTTCTTCTATTTTTTAAAAAGGGCTATTAACCCGGTCAAAAAATATTCGCTGTCTTTGCCCTCGAAATGTTCGTTTACGGCCTTTTCTTCGTCACTGGAGGTCCTTTTTCAAATTCTAAAAGAGGAATTAATGGCTAGGCCCCGGGTCTGGTCTGAATTCTCGGTTCCAACGTTTTACGGTGGCTAATGACTGGTGCAGACATCTCTTCAACTATTTCCGTCGCCGTTTTGTTCTTCTTTGTGAGGAATCTTATGACAGCCCTGTGCTCCAATTTCGTGCAAAGCGCGGATGACTCGGACATGTTGATGTTTACGGTTCAATCACTAAAAGCCTAAATGCTAATTTTTTTATTTTTTGTTTAACGTGGGGGGGGGAGAGAGAGGTGCTCGCACCTACCCGTCACCGTCTTGATCATGATCAGAGCCAGTTTGAGGCTCGTATCTATTATACATTAACGTTAATCGTAAACAAAATGGCGGACATACTACCAAATAATAAAAACAAAAAGTTAAAATTTCGGGGGCTCCCCACACAAGAATCGTAATTTTTTTTTTTCAAGATTTTCTTTCTTTTTTTGGTCTATCGTAACAATTATAATACATACCAGCGTCTAACTCAGTGTGATTACAGTACAAACTTATGAGTAAAGCAGAAAACATTAAAAACTGCCAAATGTTAGGTCCGTCCGAAACGAAAGGTTCCTAAACTAAATGAAAGAAAGAAAAACTTTTTTGTATATGCATAGTAGAGTTACATTGTGAGGTTGCATGGAACCTTCGGTGCATGTAACCGACTCCCACTCAGCCTCAGCCTTTTGTATAAAGGAAATGATATTACATGTATGCTCATATTCCAATGTTAAAGTAGCAGTGTCTGTCTGTCAGCAGGTGATATATTACGAGCACGCGCAGCACCAGCACCACTACGAGCATGAAGAGGAGCCCGGCTGGGGGCCCTGGTCGAGGAGCATAGAGCCCGAGGTGAGAAGCAGTAGTTGTCGTTTTAAACACTCACGATCAGCTGAGCCGCTGACTTCCGAATGTCAACCACGGCTGCAGGTGACGCACGCCGCGCCCTAACGGACGAGGCTCGGGGGCCCGCCTCCGGCCGACACTCCGGGACATGCCAAGTCCCGGGGACCAGTGTTAGGGAGCTGCGTCACAGGTGAGAGGACAGAGGAACTGACGCTACCCGCTCCCTTACCGTTAGTCGCCGCACGCTGGCTTTAATCTAATCGTGTACACTCGTAGGATTGTCGAATCAAAGCACAACAGTACACTTGTATATTTATTTATTTATTCTTTATTGTGACCCTAAAACTAACGTATACAACGGGGCGGATCTAATGCCTTTTGGCATTCTCTGCTAACCAACCCTGGGTTGAGAAAGAAAAACATGTTGGCAGGTTTCAATCAACATCATTTCAGCCTGTCAGAAGTCCACTGCTGAACATAGGCCTCCATCAAAGAAAAAAAAATGTTTCAAATAAATAAATGTAAATAAAATATGAATATCAAATACTTAAATAACCCTTATATTATCATCACATACTTATAACATACATGATACACTATACATGAACAAATTAAACATGGAGATAAAATCTGAGATGGCACTGGATGGCAATATGCTGGTATATTTGATATTTTTTTAGTTTTAACTACTTTAGGGATGCTAACAACTTACCAATCACCGGAGACAGCGGACTCTTTATGTAGGGATCAACATTTGAGACGTTGGTCCGGTGGCCTCTACAGCTTCCGCGGTAGACTCGCGAGCAGAACGCTTACAAGTTATGGTCATATCTGAACATATAGAGTCAATGATCTTATTAAAGATGCAACAGACGAACGCCATCTAGTTTGTTCGTAGAAATTAACACAAAGAACTATTAGAGTAGTTTGAACTGTGCATTAGTAATGTGCGACCATCGCTAGGTTCCGGTTCGAAAGGTGCGTTGAACCGGGTGCCCTATACGCTATGCCATAAAAATATTTCACCAAAATTTCATGTGAAGCCATTCCACGATAAAATCATACCGTATTGTTTTTCACATCCATGATACGGTTACGTTTATTGGTAGCGCTCGTTACCTGGGTTCGATCCCCGGTGCCGACAACACTAAAATTGTTAATAGCAATTTAAGTCATAAATTTACCACGTGCACAGTGGTGAAGGAAAATGTCGCGAGGAAACCTGCATGTCCGAGATATAATAAGAAAGATATTAATTCGAGGATATGTGAAACCGGCAGTGGTTCAGCGTGGCCGATCCTTCTCGGCTCCAAAGCCCACTCAGATATTTGAAAACGAAGTCTCTGCCCAGCAGTGGGCACTTAACAGGCTGTTTATTTTATTGGTAGCCATGTATTGAATACATGAAACCATGTAGAAATATAACACGGTATGGTTTTATTGTATAGAGTAAATGATGTCATATGGAATTTTTGTGAAATAGTTTGAAGTTGTCCATCCATGGGCTCCAGTAGCCTCCTACCCGGTATACCAGCAGTTGTTGACCCATTTATGGAATAACACATGTCTGGTGGTCTTCCACCGCAGAACATTGTTCCGACGCATAGATGATTCTAATTAGTTTTTCCAGGAAGGTGAGGTGGAAGTGGAAGCAGACCCGAACAACCGACCTTACCGCGCGCAGGGACCGGCGAACGCGCGCCCCACGCACAGACCCCTGCTGACCCTGACGTAGGCAGCGCCAAATGTATGTCACATGATTTCTTCGTCAGTTAGAACCGTATTAGTTCAAGAGAAATCATGTGATTTGCTTAATGACATAGTTGTCGAGTCTATTATGAATAAATAGCATAAGAATGTAATGCAGGAACGTTTCGTGGGAATTCTCAATGTGGGAGATCTACCATTCGACATTTAATGTGTAATACAGCTGCACATTGCCGCTGGGCAGCTGTGCGACTGTCCGGGAGTAAGGGGTGGGGGGGAGGCTAAAGCGACCCATTCATCTCCATTCATCTCAGGTCACAGGGGATAAGCATAAGGAATATACCCGCGCGCCGAAGGAAAACATCGCGAGGAAATATGCATGTCAGAGAAGTAATGAAAAATATCAGGCCTTTGCCCAGCTGTGGACACTCACAGGCTGCTACTTTTATCCTTGTCATTTCGTCCCACCATAATTTTCAATGACGCGTCTTTTATATCTAATATAAAAAAACCCATACATCATACAATAAAGTTTATTTACCATAGACTCCCATCAACGCACCTCACTCGTTCAATGGTGGGTAGAGACCTTTAAAAGTTGAACTGAGTCCATATTTCATTTCAAATGTCAAAGAAATCTTTCTCATTATATCTCAGACAAGCATGTTTCCTCTAGAAGTTTTCTTTTACTTCCAATCACGTGATATATCTATCTAGTACATTTCATTCCTTCCTTATCTAAATCATTCATTTCATTTCATTCATTCAATCTCGGCGAGTGAATTACTCTCGTGTTACTTTAAGTACAATGATCGTATCGTTTCACTATACTAAGATTTCAAATGACATCATCTTCAGACTTCTGTGCATTTCTCAATCATTCATGTCCACTGCTGAACATAGGCCTCTCCTATAAAGAAAAGCAACCCACTCCCCGCGCTGGGCTAGCGGGTAGGCTTAGACTTCAGACATTATCATCTGATTCCCCAACATAGCTAGTTAAATTATTGTACATTATTTTATTTATTTGATAATTGTTAAGCGATCCATAGCACAGGTTGGTTGTATGTATTTAAGTTGTGTTTGTTGTGCGACGTGTTCTATTCATTGTAATAAATGTTGTGAATCAATGAGATGTGCTTTCATTTATGGCCTTACTAATGTATAATTTGCCGAATTTATTATTATAAACAATACCCCCATCCTCTTCCCTTCTTCTGCCGACAACCTGCAGCGCAACCGCGGTCGAGTTCCAGCATGCAGCGTGTAAAGGTCTGCTATAAACACAAGCTGCGAAGCGTTTGCATTCGCACAGTCTTTACCCGCGGGCCTTCTGCTCGCGAGTCCCTTTCCAGGTCGCCGACTCCGTGGAGGGTGCGCTTATTGCCCGGTAAGTGACCTTGCACCTTTGGGCACCACATGGGCAACTGTAACCTCCTTCGATTGAAGTTGTATGCTGGTATCCCACGGGCTGCAGCAGCTGCATACCATCAGGTGGACTGTCGGTTCGTTTGTCACATAAAAAAAGTTCTCGTTTAATAATATCTATGTCTGATAACGACTAAAAATTAAAAAGTAAACACTATTGAAATAGCAAATTTATAAGAAGGGCTATTATAAAACAACAGGCGTTAATATAAAAACATGCGGTTATTATAGATCCTCGATTGAAAAGCGAGCACCCGGGTGGCCCGTGCCCTCACGTGTCATAGTGCATAGTGCGTCTGTTGTTCAGTTACCAAATACTGATACCAGGATGTTCTACGACAAGGCGTGAAACAGAAAAAAAAGTATTTCAATGCACACGTCGGTTCTCCTCCGGTGAGGTCCTGTTTTCCGGTGAAGTCTGCACCGGGCAGACTTCGAAGTTCATAAGTGCAACAATATCTATATATCGGAATTACTTTGCATTATTTTCTTAGTTTGAGACGTAATACATCGTATTGAGGTTACGTCCTTATACTTGGCAAATATCACAGACAGACACATCTGTTTTTTTTTTTTTACTTTTTAATTAGTCGTGACAGAAAGCCACGGCCTCGCAAAACACCGGCGTGAAGTAAAGGCATCTTGTGCTTCTGCGTTTCGTTCGGTGACTGAGGTGACCGGAGCTCCACTCCCCCTTCCATCTCCCAAATACTCTTAAAGATCGCCAAGGCACCTGCAGCTCCTCTTGTGTTGCAGATGTACGTGGGCGAAGGTAATCACTTACCATCAGGAGAGCAGCTTGCTCGTTTGCCTTTTCCTATTAAAAAAAATAAATAATGTGCGAACTATAATATTGATATTCAAAAAGAGCTAAACACACGTCAATCGAATTAATTGTTAACTTCTTCCGGAGCCTGTACTGGACCACTGCGGTACTTCAAACACTCAAACGTCCGTAACAACAAGTCAACTGTGCACTGCGCGATCTGCGAGTGTCTCCCCTCCCCCCTGCCCCGGTCCGCCCGGCGTCCCTCCAAAACCCCGCGGCCCCGCCCAGCTCCCGCGGACCTCTCCCCCCCCACACTCTACTCTACTTACGCTGTCGAATTATAGTGTTAATTGAGTACACCTCTAACCACTTACTTAACAAGGTTCTCCCGAGGTAACAACACAATCAGGGTTTATATTACAACGTATTCCACTAGAGAAGTGCGCAGTGCTGCCGCCATGTCTTTAAAACAATCAAGAAAGAATTTTGTATATGTCGCGTCTTAAAACGATTGGGAATATAGTAAATAATATGCAGACGGTATAAAACCAAAAATATATTCATCTCGTTAGTACATACATATATCAACACAAAAAAACCAGGCACTGAAGAACGTACCGAGCGCACCCGAGCCCACTGCCCCCAGCTTCCTCCGCCCGCACCGCACTATCGCGGCGAGTACTTGGGGTTGTCCGGGGCGTAAGTGAAGCTGCGCAACTCGTACGGGACCCCGGGACTGTTCTCGTACCCGATCTCCGTGTAATCGCTTCTCGGTTCCGTGTCGCAGTCGCTGCAGCCGCCGAACACCCGATTCGGGCTCCTGTCGGCGTCGTCGCCGCCGTCGTCTTCGTGGGTCGGCCCCTCCCTCCGGGCGCCCCCGCCCCCGCCGCCGCCCCCGGCCCGCGGCTCGCCGGGCGGCGGCCGGAGCAGGGCGGTGTGCGCCGTGGCCGTGTCCAGGTCGGCTTTCCGCGATACGATTATACGTATGTCTGTGTGCAGGTACAGCTTACCGGATTTTGAGGTCATGAAGCTGTAAAGAAAAAAAATTTTTTTTTTTTCTTTACAAGTAAAATAAACAATTTATTTAGGGTTATAAGGCGGGTCCCGTATACACCGTATGTCTAAAACCAAACTGGGGGCAGACTGGCATCAGTTTAACGTGGATGCCTATGCAGTCTGAAACTCTTGACCCGAAGCAGTCGAGGCCACCTGACTAACGTCACTAATACCGCGGGTGCAAAGGGGGGGGGGCGGAGGGAGGGGCCGACCCACGAAGAAATACAGCGTACTTAATGCCTTATGCATTTGATATTTCTGTAAAAAATGGTACTGAACTTTTAAACTTAAAATAGATGACATACATATTTGGTAGTATCTATTTATTTATGTAATGACTTATTTGTTTGGTTTCATTCTCCGGCACCGTCTCTATGATATGGTTTATCTCCTTTTAGCCCAACGGTGGAATGGAAGAGAATGAGAGAGAGACTTTGTGCATAGAAGTATAAAGAAAAAATTAAATAAAAATGCCTCAACTTCACGCCGGTATTCTGCGAGGTCGCGGCACTACCCCGGTCGAGCCGGTCCATTCAAAAGCCGTTTGGCTCTACATTTGGCTCTCGAAGGAATTAATTGATCAAGAACAAATCAGGGCTAATAAAGACATCGCTTACATGAGCTGTCTCTTCGGCTCCAAGAAATAGACAGAGATAACAATACCTCAGGGGTCTGCTTTGATTTGTTCATCAATATAACCTGGACCTATCGCTCTTGTACAAAACTCTCAAACGAGGTATTGCTATCTCTGTCTGTTCGCACTGTGCGTGTATTTCGTGTCAGTTGACAGGATAAAAGTGAAATATTAATAAATCTCATCTGTCTGTGTAAATTGTGTCAAAAGTCGAAAATATATCGTGTATACGCCGGTGGAGCCAAGCGGCGGCTTTTGGTGCTGCCCGTGCCGGCACGACCGCGTTGGTACCACGGCCTCGCCGAATACCGGCGTGAAATGAGGCGTCTTGTGCTTCTGCGTTTCGTTCGGTGAGTGAGGTAACCGGTGGCTCACTCCCCCTCCCCATTCCACTCCTCTCTCCCATCTCCCAAGTACCCTTAGAGGCCGGCAACGCCCTTGCAGCACCTCTGGTGTTGCAGATGTATGCGGGCGACGGTAATCACTTACCATCAGGTGAACCGCTTGCTCGTTTGTCGCCTTTCCCATAAAAAAAAACCGAACCGAAACGGAGCGTAAAATAATCAGCCAATAGCCAGAATAGTCATTAGTAGCGATTTTTATTTGTTATCGGTAAAGCTTGTCTTATGGTATACTCATAAAAATCACAATGAATGAATGAATAACAATAAAATGTTTTCACCAACGATCAGAAAGGTGATTTAAAAAAAATAAAGTAGTAGTCTGCCAATGCCCCCCCCCCTGCTGGGTAAAAGCTATCTTCTCAAAGTCTGAGAAGGTTAGAGGTGAGGCTGTGAGATCGTGGTAGCTAGCTAGTAATCAAGGCGCTCTCGCCTTGGTTTCATATTGGACCTGGATTCGAGCCCCGGGGTCGGCACCACTTAAATTCACGGAGGACACCTCCCGGCTCCAAAACCCTATTCATTAGCTCATAGACTGTACGTGGCAGAGCCAAGCGGCGGCTCGACTAGGGTAGTAGAGGTGTCTCGGTATTTCTGCGTTTCGTTCGACGACCGAGGCAACCGGAGGCCCCTCCTCTTCCTCATCCCCTCAACCCGCCCCCCAAATATTCTTAAAGGCCGACAACGCCCCTGCATATCATTCTCCATAAAAAAAAAAGTTATAGATATGTAAAGAGCCTGCGTGGGTGCGTGCGTGTGTGCGTGGGTGCGTGCGTGCGTACCGCAGGTGGATGAGGTAGCGCAGCCACTTGCGGTGGTCCGCGGGCGGCGAGCGCGGCGCGGCGGCGGGCACGTACAGCGTACGCTGCCGCAGGAAGGTGCGCGCGCGCGCCGGCATGCGTGTCAGCTCGTACAGCACCACGAACATCTTCACCAGCGTGCCGTGCGGGTTGAACAGCGACACCTGCACGGTGCCGGCGCGCGGCACGCGGTACCCGCCCGCGCCCAGGTTGATGTGCCCCTGCGACCGCACCGCCTTCCATTAAACCACACACTCTACGACACTTTTCTGAGGTCCTGCGTCAAATATCGATTATGTAATGCCCAATTGACACTGTGTTCAGTTCTGTGCTGCGAGTGCGAGTGCGAGCGAGAGCGCGACATGCCCCGCTCCGCTCGCACGTTCGACTCCGCTACACCTGCACCGCTCGAATTGTTAATTCCAATTTAATGAGCTGGAATTTAACGCGCGCTCTGCGGTGAAGGAAAACGTCGTGTGTGAGAAATAATAAGAAAATAATATATATTTATCTATGCACCTTTTAATGTATTTGCGCATTTAATATTATAAATATTTATATTTATTTAATTATATATTAATTTATTGTTTGGAGTCTATCTATTATTATATTTTTATTCTTTGTTTTTCACCTGCCGACTATTTTTCACCATGACTTGGGTCGACTGGTAGAGAATGCCACTTGGCTTTAAGTCTGCCCATTGTAACCTTCAGCTTAAGGTCAAAAATAAATAAATAAATAAAATTGTACTCCGAGTAATCTACCAATCGTCAGAACCTTCCCGGCTCCAATATCCTCGCAAGTATTGACAGGTGGTCTCTTTTTAAAAAAACGTTTTAGCAGTGATCATTTTTCATATTCCTGTGAACCCCACCACGTCAGCTCTCATCTGGGAGTAATACACGACACTATTCGAACAATATTCGAACCTACGCCATCGTGTTTCGCTGTTAGCACCCTAACTCTTTAGAAATAGTCTATGGCTATTCCCAGCTTCCCCAATATTGAGGCTACTTTTATGCCTAGAAGCGCGTGGTGAGTACCAGGAGCGCATAAGCGACAGCGGGCATACTTTTAAGCCCAGTGGCGTGTTTGTTCATATCGTGGTCCGTCGCGAGTAGCCGGGGCGCAGTGGCGGCGAGGAGACGCGCTCACCATGTAGGGCGCGTTGGTGCCGCCGGGCGCGTAGAAGAACACGGTGACGGGCAGCCGGCGGTGCGGCGGGCAGAAGGCGCCGGACGCGCCCAGCTCCGCCGTGAAGCCGTGCACCGTGGCCACCGGCTCCAGCCGGCCCTTCAGAGCGGACTCCTCGAAGCTACCTGCAAGCAACGGGAGAACGGAGAACGTTGACTTTTGATTTATACCGGAGATTGTTGTTGTGACTCGGTGAAACTCTCACGTAATGGCAATAAAAAAAAAATTCTTGTACTAAAGGTAAATTTAATAACCTGTGGATGCTGCAAGGCGAAATTTCCTTTCGAAGATTCTTCTAATAATAAGGATTAAAATCATAAACTCTATTAAGTATACTACAGTACGTCAGGGATCGATGCTTGGTCCACTTCTGTTCTTGTTTTACAGTCTGATCTGATCTTCCCTTCTAGGTATAAACATATCTGTGCGAGTCATTGTAGCTTATAAATGACCTGTGAATCTACTATTACAGGTGCAATAAGGGGCTCACAGGCTTGGTTGATTAAGCCACCTTTTTTTTGAGGGCGAACGAGCGAGCGGTTCACCTGATGGCGAGTGATCACCGACGCCCGCGGGCATTCGCAACACCAGAGGAGAACAGGTGCGTTGCCAGCCTTTGACCTCAATTTGCATGTGGCCTTTAATTAAGTTTATTCGTTATTTACCACGTGCTCAGCGGTGAAGGAAAACATCGTGAGGAAACCTGCATGTCTGAGAAATAATAACAATATTATTTCGAGGATATGTGAAGCCCGCCAACCCGTTGTGGAGCAGCGTGGCGCTCTCTCTGATACTCGTATTTGAGAAGGAGGCCTTTGCCCAACAGTGGGCACTTATAGGCTGCTACTTTATTCGTTATTAAGTTCTCACCAAGCAGTCCTGTACTGGGACCGACGCGAAGTTTTGGTTTTTCAGGTCGCCGCGGTGGCGGGGTCGGGGTTCGCGGCGTCGACGGGAGCTTGCAGCTCGCGGGGGGGTGGAAGAGAGCGCTGAAAGACAATAATTCACTTTAAAGCGTTAAGTTAACATAGCTATAGGAATTCGAATATGAAATTAAAACTGTGGACCTAGATTTAGTAAGTAAGTTTTTTTATCTTTGTTTCTTAATAGACATTAAAGGATTACTGAAAAATGTTATATTGATAAGTTAAGGCTCAACACAACACAGCAGCCGATTGCTGCAAGGTTACCAGGACAGTATCATTCTGTATCCCATTAAACTTTCCCTTGTCCGATAAAAAGCTTGTGCCTATCTAAGCTAGGGACATAGATAAGGATAGATTATCCTTATTCCAAAATTTGTGGTCCGAAGAAAGAAGGAAAAAGATGCCGAAGGTACAAGAGACAAGAAGCACACCAGTCAATAAACGTCGATATGCGAATGTTGGCTAATGCTTGCAATCGTAATCGAGATAACTAAGGATTAAACAATCTACTATTCGATCTAAACACTAAGATGTTCAAAAACACTCACCTTTTAATACTAGACACGCCATTGATGGAGTCATCGAAATCGAAACAATTGTTGCCCCTGCGCAACGGCGCGGGGCTGGACGTCAGCGGGAGGCCGGTCTTGGAATGGAAAACCATCGAGGCAGCAGAATCGAATCTCCATCTAAATCTATCCATCTCTGTAGGTGACGGCACCTGGTTCGCGCTTCTAGGCTCGGGGAACTTGAATCCATGTTGGTCCGGAAGCTCCTTCGGGGACTCCACGTCGCACCGGTCGAAAGTGCCGTAATCACAATTTTCGTACAGAAGGTATTCCTCGCTGACCGAAAGAGTCTTCTGTCTTTTGGCTTCGGGTTTAGGCACAGAGAATACTGTGTCGTCGTCTAGAAGATTCAATTCTTCCATGTCCCTCTCCCGGTGGCCCGCGGCTTCTTCCTTCCGCGTCCTGTCAGCGACTATCTTCTCTAGCCTATCGACGATCGGAAAGGAGCGCCTCAGCTTCGGCCTCTTCACCACAGCCTCGTCTTCGCGCTTCGCACTAACACTATTGTCTACTAAACTATTTATATCACACATTAAATTACTGCTAGTATTATCACATTTGTGCTTTTTCAGCGTCTTGTCATCTTCCTCGCATTTCCTCCTTGCCCCATTCTCCTTATCCACAGACGCCAGGTCGTAGTTCGCTTCTGATCGGACCATGCCCCGCTCGCAGCAGCCCCCGCACCTCATCTGCAGCAGCGCGCCGCACCGGCAAGAGACATCCTCCGTCTGCGTGGAGACCGTGCTGGTCTTCCGGAACCCTGCAGGCGGTATGCTCTCAGTTTCGACAAACGGTGATTTACTCTCGACCCTGCTCGCTGGCAATGTGAGATAGGTCTGGTTCCTGTAGCAGCCGATGGCTCTGAATCTGTCGAAACGTGACGCCTGGAGGATCGGGATCGAGGTGTGCGTGGTCTTCAGCTCTCCTTCGGACGACGTGCTGTCGCATAGCTTCTTTAACTTGCTCTCTTTTCTCAACCTTCTCTTATATTTAGCTATTTCCTTAAGCCGCCTCTCGTCCAACTTCTTCGGCTCTTGTAGACTTACACTAATGGAAGATCTATGATTCCCGTCCGATTCCTCGTCACAATTGCACTTGTGTTTCCCGCTCTCACTGCACGGCGTCAACATCCTGTCGTCAACAATGTTAGTCTTCTCATTATCTGGATTGGAAGTATAGACGTATTCCGTCGAGCCTGGATTCGAGATGATGGAAAGTCGACGGCTTGATGTGCCTATGTTGGAGTTGATCGCGAATTCGGAGTATTTGGAGCATCGCGGACCTAATGTGAGATCATTCAGCTTACCCACCAGCTCCTCGTGGACGTTGGTGGGGATTTCCTTACTGACGCGCCGTTTCGGTTGGCAGGTACATTTGACGGTCGGTATGTCGTCAGTCCGGGGGAGGCACTCGAGGACCACCTTCAGATACAGGTTGCTGCCTATATCGGTGACGGGGAAGTGGTGATCGGTCGGGGGGCGGCTGAACTCCGCCTTCTTGTAGCTCTCTCCCGGAATCTTAATGGAGTAGACGATGTTAAGCTTGCGCTCCTCGGCGGGCAGATCCCCCTCGTCGCAGTTCGCTTCCAGCTTTTTGTAATTGCACGTTTCCCGGCTCAGCTTTCGCCTGGAATACATAATGACTCATTGGAATGGCTGGCAAGTTTAAATACTTAGTTCACTGTGTGGGATCTATTACAGGAGTCGTACTTCCTTATGCTACGATAAGAGACCATAGCATCGCGATTTCCTTAGTAAAGGGACCTAACCTTCTTTATTTTATCTGCAACCATCTCAAATATGTCAGGAATAAAACGTAAACCGTACAAAGCGTACGGTTTCTGGTGCAATACAATGGAATGCTTTTACGGTGCTGATCTTTACTGGTCTGTAATTGACAGGCCTCTCCAAGAGATAATCTTCTATTCCTCTTCCAAACGTTAAACTTAGCCTCGATAGCAGAGTGGTTAAGGGATCTACCTCTAAATCAGTCCACTCAAGTTCCTCAATCCCCTTTGTGAAGGGGAAGTTTACCGAAACTGATGTGTGATTTGTATATTTTTTCTTTATGTGGCAAACAGGCAAGCGGCTCAACTGATGGTAAGTGATTACTGACGCCCACGTACATTTATTTATTTATTTATTTTATTTTTATTTATTTAATAAGGATTACCAACAAGGTTAACACATAACAAATTCTTTTTTATATAATTTTTTTTTTTTTTTTTTAAAAAAGGCATGTGCCACCTTACTTAAAGGCAACCACGGAAAGCCTGTAGACACAGTCTAGTAAAGTTAAATGAATATTAATAATAAGCGGATCTGTTGCTTATCTAACGTAACACTATAACAAGGAAAGGTAATAACAAAAATAATGAAAATAATGAAATAAAGAAATAATTAAGCAACCTACGATTGTCTTCTATAAATTATTGTATAATGCCCTCCGCATTTTAGTCCTAAGCTCAGAAATTTTGGTTGAGACAATGTCCACTTCCACTTTTTTATACTTCTCATTATATTTTCTATCCATTCTATTTAGTGGCGCATTAAATCCTATATTCGTACGAGACATTTTGGTACAGAAAGGGACAAAACGAGATAATCACACTGACTTAACTGGTACTGAAAATTGCAGTCTTGAGAGTAAACATGGACAGTCAATAACATTATTGACAATCTTGTATAGGGTAAGATGATCTGTAAGCTCATCTGCAGAGGTCTGTCATCTCAGGAGATAGTGAAAAGGGATGAGGAAGGAGAGCGGGCCTCCGGTTACCTCACTCACCGAACGAAACGCAGAAGCACAAGATTCCTCTTCTTCACGCCGGTGTCCTGCTACCCCGGTCGAGCCGGCCCATTCGAGCAGCAACAAAAGCCGCCGCTTGGCTCTACCACGTACTATTGTACAATTGGATTGGGCACTAACACGGCGACAGGGTCACGCAGTCCCATATTTAAGCTCTGGTGCTCAGTGTGTTGAAAGAACTAAAATGCCTAAGACCTCTGAACATCCCTGTATGTACGGTCGTGAGAGGACAATAGACAAAGGTCGGTGACATTGCTGTAGCTAATCCGGACATGTGACCACACTTACTTGATCAAGGACATCCTTACAAGTTGGGAAACGTAAATACCCAGCAGTGCACTGCTCAATTGAACACATTGAAACAGTAGAAATAATGTTACTGTGACAATTGAATGGTTATAGAAGGATAACGATGCTCACAATACGTCACATTACTAATCCTTTTAGTCTTCCGCCACGCACTTCGACTTTGTGGAATCAGCTGTCGCCAGCGGTATTTCCGAACAGTTACGACTTAGGGAGCTTCAAGAAAAGAGCCTATTCCTTCCTTAAAGGCCGGCAGCGCATCTGTAGCTCCTCTGGTGTTGCGGATGTTCGTGGGCGTCGGTGATCACTTACCATCAGGTGAGGCGCACGCTCGTTTGCCCCCTTATTCTATTAAAAACAAAAAAAAAAAGATTACCGTCGCTCGTTAGGATCTGCCTCACCGGCCCTGTTCCGTCTGAGGCGCGCCAGCCAGGCGGCCAGCTGCGAGAAGTGAAGCTGGGAGCGGACCGCGTTCAGCAACCACTGCGACGACGTGTAGGACGGCGCCTCGTGGCTTCTGGTGATCGAAAGAACACGGCTTAATGAAAACACGAGGGCAGTCAAACAAGCATGCATGCAATGAGACTACACCAATGAACTGGGTACACCGTTCACGGGACGATGACAAGGACGTTCAGTACGACGCTGCCCGCACCTGGAGCCAACGGGCACTCGGCGCACTGCAGGCACTTCCAGCACACTCACTAGCCGCCGAGCGTGAGTGACATCGTCCGGCGCTCGAGCGGTTCCTACCTACAGGCTGCGGCGCGCCGGTTCACTCACTTGTTGATCAGCGCGCGCATCGTCCATCGCTCGAGCAGCAGCGCGCGTTGCTGCGCGTGCCGCGTGTCGTACGCCGTGTCGTCGTCGGCGCGGCTCAGCGCGGCGCAGCACTCGCGACATTCGGGGGCCAGTAGCACCTGCAGCCGAGACAGTGGTTTTTTTTTAAGGTTGTGTGCGCCGATCGGTAATATTTACTGCCTCTCATGGCTGCATCGTATAGCAGTTACGTGAAAATAATTTGCAACTTCCACACGTCCACCTCCCCAAGTGTACGACGGTACACGACGACAAGTGACGACAGAAGACCATCGAAACAGACAAATTCCTCAATAGACTGACCTCTATGCAAACGGGGATCTGTTCATTCCAGAGCGCCTGCACGTGGCTCTCCAGCTGGGCCTCGAGGCCGGACTTGGGTTCCGCGGGCTCCGCTTTCGGCTGCGACAGCACCTGACAAAAGATTTTTTTCCCCAAATAAAGCACGGATGTTCCGTTCCTCTCCGTTCAGAATGCGTTAATTTTAAATACGAATATTGGTTTTGGGGTTAACCAAAAACAAGCCGTAGTCTAAAATCAATAAACAGTTATCGACTGTTGATAGTTATGTCCAGGACGATTTCAACTTCCACATTTTGAAGTAACAGTCCACCTGTTGGCAAGTGTCCACCTGTTGGCAAGTGTCCACCTGATGCGTACTTGCGGACATCTGCAAACAATTTCAATGCGTAGCCACCCCCTGCGTAGTAAGATAGAATACCTCGCAGCCCTTCAACTGGCTTTCTATACCTTTCAACCCGGAACACAACTGTTATTGTACGGATGTTCGGCGGCAGACGACTCCTAAGCAGAGAAGGAGTGCGGTCTATGGTTGGGAACGCTACCCTCGAAGTTGTCGACCAGTACGTACGTATAACTGGAACTAATCGTCCGACCAGGTCCAAATCCAACTCCGACCCAGAGATCAATCGACGCATCCAACTCAGTATAACGATTACATACACGAAGTATAATTCTCATGGTTATCTTTGAGGACGGCCTATGTTCATATGATGATTTGTATGAACGAATGGAATATATTCCGTTATCTGTAGATACAGTCTTGCGGGACGTCAATGGATACAGGTGGCTCGGTACCGTGCTTTGTGGCAATCTTTGGATGAAGCCTATGTTCAATATACAACAGTGGACCATGTCTATGCTAGCCATGGGAAGCAGCGTCTCGAGTGAGGGTACCGGCACAGCGCTGACCGACCCGCCTGCACAGGGCGGTAAATGTGGGCAAACTTTTCAGGCATGATACCTAAGCTTACAATACAAGTAGAAATAAAACAAAGCTTAAATTTTTATAATTATGAACCTGAGGGTAGGCAAATTAAGTATGAAATCAAGACGTCATTCGGCATCCGCCCGAGGATCTCGGTGCAGCCTCAATGCACCAGGAGTAACCAAGCACAGGTTGTGTAATGTAGTTAGTTACCTGGCTGGTGGAGGGATTGGCGGCACGCAGCTTTGCCTGCAGGCGGTCGGTGGCGGGGCTGCGAGCGCGCACTATGAGCCGGCCGAGCTGCTTGAGGAGTGCGGGGCCGGAGGAGGGGGGCGTGGGCAGCGGGGCGGCCAGCGGCTCGCAGCTGTGCATCTGTGAATACATTAAACCTCGTCACTTCGCGATCTACTTGACATACAATTTTTTTGAAAATATCAACATTTGACAAAGACCCCACCACCTGGTCGAATACAGACATCTGTGAATTGTGCATTACATTTTACATAAATATCTTGTTATAGTCCAGGGCACGTCCATCGTGAGTGTGGGATTCATCCGTATGTCATGTAGCAACATGACTGAGATGATAAGACAATGGGGTAGGGAAAATAAGTGAATGAAAATATATCGACAATGTCCGAAGTTACATACTTTTGCGCAAAACTTCTAAGCGGCAGAACTAATTATCTTTTCTTTTTTTTACGGGAAGGATGTAAACGAGCTTGCGGTTCACCTGATGGTAAGTGATTACCGTCGCCCACAGATATCTGCAACACCAGAGGTGCTGCAGGTGCGTTGCCGTCCTTTAAGGGTATTTGTGAGATGGGAGTGGAGGGAGAGGATGAGGATGGGGAGGAGGAGTTGGCCTCCGGTTACCACGATCACCGAATGAAACGCAAAAGCATAAGATGCCTCTACTTCACGTCAGTATTCTGCAAGGTAGTGGTACCAAGCACAGGGCCCGGTCGAGCCGGCCCATTCGAGCTGCAGCAAAAGCCGCCGCTTGGCTCTACCACACGCCTAAATCTGTCCAGAAGCCGTCCGGGTAATTCCTACCATCTTGCCTATTCCCGGCGTCGACCATCTCCTCCTATCTAATCTCTACTCCGAGTTAACTGTACATTTCGTTTATACGATGTTCGCAATAAAAAAAAATATGATAAATACGTTAGTCAACTTATCAGTTGCATAATGAATTCTTGTAGTCACGCCAACACTGCACATTGGAAATTAAATTATCATTTACGGATTTTATCGCGTTTAATTTTGTTTGTTAAAATCCGTCATGCCATCAAGGTCAGTCCGCGTTGACTGCGACATCTGGACGTCCAACACCTCAGCACCGAGTGACCGCGGCTGCTGTAAAACACTCGAAACGTCGAGAAAATAAAAACAAAATTAAAACGCGATAAAATCCTTAAATAATAGTTTCATTTCAAATAATCCATTGCATGTTTCGTATTCATGTCAATCATTTAGATAACACATGGGAATTTCTATACGGGTGTGATAATAGTTGAAAAATGTTACAAACAAAACACCCAAACAAAAATGGCATATGGTAAGTTAATTTGTGGTCCACGATAACGTTATAAGATTCTGTATGGTCAGGGAACCGAGACCCAAGTCCCGAGACCCCAGTCCCGGGACCCAAGTCCCGAGACCCAGGTCCCGAGACCCAAGTCCCGAGACCCAGGTCCCGAGACCCAAGTCCCGAGAGCAAAGCCCCGAGACCCCAGTCCTGGGACCCAGGTCCGATCACCCATTTGAGGGGCTAGTGCAAACGAGTCGCTCGGACCTGTGTTCGATGTGTATCGTTTGGCTGGACACTGAGATAGGCCCCCGCCCGCCAGGCTCACCGACTGTCACGATGTCTCAAATAAGATGTGGTGAGAAGGTTTATTTTTTAAAAACCTTCATTAATATTTACTAGATAGGTGGCCTAGAATAGGTCATAGGCTATAAATAGGTCTAGCCGTGGTTAATACTAAATACTAATGATTACTATTCAATAGTATTTAGTATTAGCCGTGGTAAGCCTAGTGGTCAAGGCGCTCACTTTAGTTTCATACAGCGCGAGTGACCTGGGTTCGATCTCCGATCCCGGCACCATTGAAATTGTGAATAGTTATTTTAAGTGCCGTATTTACCACGTGCTCAGCGGTGAAGGAAAACATCGTGAGGAAACCTGCATGTCTGAGAAATTATAAAAATATTATTTCGAGGATATGTGAAGCCCGCCAACCCGCACTGGAGCAGCGTGGCGGGCCCCTGGGGGATAGCCGGGTTATGTCGAACTCCCACCGACTAAACGACCATCAGCGCTGACGAGGGCTCACGGGAACTCCGTTCTGAGGACAACCGTGACCCCTCTTTCGAATAGCCCCGTCCCGGGGCAGTATTACCCTGCCCCCGGCACCCCCGCGGAGCTATCGGTGTCTCGAGACCGCATCAAGTCACCGTACCCCTCGAGGTCGTTTAAGCTGTAACCGTCTACCTGTCACTGAAAGCAGTGACCGGTTGTGACGTGATCAGCGAAGTGCTGGACCGACTGAAACCCCCACCCCTCAGGGAGACACCGAGCACAAGGGCTAAGGGCTACCATAGCCCGCTTGACAACTTTGAGCTTCCTCATACGGCATGCAGTGCAAGACCACGTCTCGATCACGTAAGTCATCACTCATCACTCACAACGGGCGGACTTTATCTAGAATTTATTTTTGGTGGTTTCGCGTGAAGTAGAGGCTGTGCTTCTGCGTTTCGTTCGGTGAGTGAGGTAACCGGAGACCCACACCCCCTCCTTGTCCTCCCTCCCACCTCCCTAATACTCTTAAAGGCCGGCAACGCACCTGAAGCATCTCTGGTGATGCGAATGTGGGTGGGCGACTGTGATCACTTATCAGCACGTGAACCGCATGCTCTTTGCCGCCTTTCCCATAAAATAAAAAAAAAAACTTTTTTCTTATTAGGAACAACGTGACAGGTGGTGAGCCCGCCACCGTCTCAGCTTATTAGTACGAGTATTCCACATAAAATATCATTGGTTTTGCCTTTGACTAGTTCCAAAAAAAAAAACTGTTGTACCTTTAATTATATTTCAATGGAACGACGGTTAGCAGACCAGAGTTACGGAAAAACAATTCTCACTCGGCCGGAAACCTACTTATGTGATCAATGTCTATGTAACCTGAGCGCTGCTCTGTAAATACCTATTACAATGGCGTCGATAAGCGGTATCGGTTTCATTATTCACGAGAGCCAATATCAGAGATAAGATATTACATATTGCTAGAGTACCAGGTACGCATAGATACAATGGAACGTAATCCGAATCAATTTAGTTTTGTTGGGTCAGCATTAATGGGTTCAATGTGTTATGGACGAAAGTAATTTAAGTTTATCATATTTATGTAATTACAAAAAAAAAACCTTTTAGAATACAAGGTCGAATTTGAGTGCAACGTTTCGGTTTGGCGAGTCTCGAATTTTTTTTTTTTTTTTTTATGGAAGAGACGGCAAACGAGCAAGCGGTTCACCTGATGGTAAGTGATTACCGTCGCCTACATATATCTGCAACACCATAGATGCTGCAAGTGCGTTGCTGGTCTTTAAGGATATTTGGGAGATGGTAGGGAAGAGGAGGGGAATAGGGAGAGGGTGTGGGCCTCCGGTTACTTCACTCACCGATCGAAACGCACAAGCACAAGATGCCTCTACTTCACGTCGGTATTCTGCGAGGCCGTGGTATCAACCGGGCCGAGCCGGCCCATTAGAGCAGCAGCAAAAGCCGCCGCTTGGCTCTACCGCGCTTAAAATTTTGTTGGATGCAAGTTGGATGTGTATGTTTTCTAAACAGCCTGTAAGCACTCCACTGCAGGACACAGGCCTCTCCCATAATGGGCATATATGCCCGTCATCAGTCTGCTTAATTTTCGACTGGTACATATATGGGTTATACAGACATCTGTCGGTGGCCATTGTGATTTTCAAGGTTCTTCCTTTGTCGCCTCTTACGACACCCATGGGAAGATAGGGGGTGGTAAATTCTTTCGCCTGTGCCACACGGCAGCTTAATTTATTAATAATTAATATTTATTGACCAATTAATAATTGTTTATGAAATATACTAAGCGGTTTCACTTCTGTCATGTGTACTGAGTTACACACTCTCTTTTTTTATTAATATTATATTAGATATCTTATCAACAAATAAAATCCCCAAAATGCCTCTCTTTTCTTTAGGAAGTCTTTAGGATTCTTATGGAATAGTGATTTGTGATTTCTGATTCATTGATTCGAAATATGCGAAAAAAACTTTGACTTGCCGTCCGTCTTACTGAACGATTGGAACAAGTTACAATTGTAATAACTCTAGATCAGGGATTCCCAAACTATTTTGAGCAAGAGATCCCTTTTCTAAAATGAACTGATACATCAGATCCCCACTCGAGCCAAATTACTTTTAAATCTTTAGTTTTTTTCCTATTGATACAAAATACTTGACAATTTAAAAACATTGCGGTGGGTTAAGTGAGTAAACTTGACATCAAGTTTGACCCGTCGAGTTCACCATCTTGTACGAACTTGTGCACGGTTATCGACTTGTTTTTTAAAAGTACAACAATGATACTTCCTACTAAAATATAAGTCATTCTTATAACAAGTTAGTACACGTAACACAACTTATACAGTATCTTGAAAGTGTCAAATAAAAACTTGTGTTAATTAACAGGGGTCGATTTTTAGACCTCGTCAACTCCCAAAATCAGTTTTCGTTCATGTCGACCCCTTTGGAAATCGCTGCTCAAGATACTCTATAATAATACTTTTGGCATGAAAGAAAATATCGCGACGAAACCTGGACGACTAAGATATAATAATTTAATAAAATATTACGAGTAAGTGATTGTGAAATTGGCGAACCGACATTGGAACATCGGGGTGGACCTCTTCCCGGTTCGAAAATTCTCTCAATAACTGGGGGTTAACCTTTGTACTTTGTACCCTGTTCATGAAACGAGAAAGGAGCTCGGACTGCCGTGGAAGGCGCAAGGTGAACGGCACCGACCTCGACCGGCCCGCATACACAATCTTAACCCATATTTCGATTCCAGTGGGCCAACTGGATACAACTTTCCACAAATAATTCAATTCGCTATGGCAATTAACTACGTATTCACATGATTCAGAGACATACTATATTCGACCTGCAGTTAAGAAAAAAGTAAACACTGACAGTCACTTAACTTAAAACTGCATATATATTTTACTACTATAAAGGATTACAACAAAATCCCAATAAAATTTAAGAGAGTTGCCAACAATATTATTCCTAAAGAAATTAAAAAAAAAATTGCTTATTGAGAAATGTTACCATGATATAAATGAATTAATTTGACATAACCTTTAATATTAAATTTAAGTAATCTACTTAATCAATTTTTTTTAATCTTATATTAATTTACTAGATTACAGATAATTATTAATTGCAATGACATAATTACATAATACTTTTATAATTGGGTTGGAATTGTAATGAATACACAAAATTATACAAATAAGATTTGCATACCCCCGCCGGGCGGTCGAATACAGCTTCCTTCCAATTGTTTGTCTTCAACCTTAACGTAAATGTCTTCGAAGTAAATAAAGTAATTCTAATTCTAAACACAAAGAGGAATCCAAGATGTTGTTTGTCCCACTGTGCCATGGGGCTATTCTAACCGTTGTTTGGTGAGTTTACACAGACCGACCGCGAGTCCAACTTTATTTCATACTGTTCAAAGATATCATCTCTCACTCACTTCATTATATTAAAATCAAATAAATAAGATGTCAAACATTTTGAATACTGTCAATACTAATGTGTACCCAGCTTTATATACGCCAGCTCTAATGAACGTAATATGTACCTAACATTATAATGTCAATGATAAACGAAGCCAAATTCAACATAATTCATTTTCAAATCCTTGGAAATGATGAAAATTCAAATTAAGAACGAGTAGGATACGTTCGATCATTTCAAACTGTACGCCACAAACAAATAAGGTTAACAATTGCTTGCGCCGAGGCGGAAGTACGTATATGTGCTCCTGTTTTGGTAACAACTGCCGTTGCCAACGCCCGGTTTTAAAAATAGAACGTCAGTCGGAACACAGCGGCTGCAGCGGCTTCGCGCGGTCGCTTCTGCCGAACGTAGCGTACGGAAAGCGCTTCGGGCAGCGGTATCTATGCGGGATCGGGGGCGGGGGTGCAATGGCGATGCGGGTCAAGGACTGCTTGCTTGCAAGCGCGGCCACGCCCTGACCCGTATTCGGGTGCTCTATGACGCGCGCGTTTGCGTTAGGTTTTTAAAAGGGGGGTTTCTTTGTGCAAACGTTAACGTAACGCATCCACACACACACACACATCCGTGTTTCTAATTTATTAATGCCGGTATAAGTAGAGCCGTTGCATTATTTTGACTAGGTTGAAGAAGTATTACTTCATAATCACTTACGACTTTCTTTATAAACGTGTTTCAAGCCTATTGTTGCACAATGGAAGACATTATTACATGAATTATTGCGAAATAGCAAGTAATCGTAGAGAATGATTATTCAATTAATTTGTAATGAAACTATTATTAATTAACTGATTTTATTGCGTTTAATTTTGTTTTTATATTCCCGACGTGGACCGTGGTCACGTGGCGGTGGTGGGTAATCCCCGTAATACGTTAGATAAAGACAAAAAAAAATATGAAAATCCGTCAAAAATTAAGTAAAAAGTAAAAATTCTACATATTTATAATTTAAGTTAAACTCATGTACTTTTTTTTACGTGGGGGATAGGTGTTAAGTCATTGTAGGCGGTGGCTGATCATGTCGGGATCAACGAACAAGTCGATGGACCGACTAAGCCCTCACGGTAGATGCGCTGCAGGCCCGGTGGCCTTGACAGCTTCAGCGGCAGAGGCTCGCGAGCAGGAGGCCGGCAAGTAAAATTAATTTCGGGAGCAACGATGCCTCTGGTGCTGGAGAGACGCTACTGCCTGCTGTTGTGTCGCGCTTCGCCCCTGTTAGCGTAGGGAAGCATTCCGTCATAGGCCCCTCTTAAGGAAGTACGAGACCTACGCTCGGGTCTTAAAACTGAGCCTCTGCTGTTTCTTTTAAAAAGTTATGTCACCTAACTCCGCAAAAGGGTTAAGTGTAGAGTTGTATGTTTGTTTACTCCAGACAAAACATGCAGATAAAATCCACGAACAGCAAACGAAATACGCGGTCACCATATGGGTAAGCAGGACAGGGTATACAGGCTCGGGACTACGGCAAGCGGAATTTATCCGCATTGAAACCAGATTCCGTTATGTGTTGTACCGGTATTGCATTACGGTACCGTGATGTGTAAGAAAATAGTTGCTACCGTTATCTGTACCCATTTCTGTACCGAAATGTGATTGCGAGTCGAGGGAGGGGGATTAAATGGACCAATCGGAACAGCGGTGGCTCTGGCTTGGTACGACAGCTTCCCGACAACTACAAGCTTCGTAAACGAAATGTCTGATTAGGTTACCGCGAAAACGAGTGATATGATTAAAGGAAACGGTATGACGACATACCGCAATTCGAACGTGGAATAAGTTAAAGTCCCGGGAATTGTTTGCGCTCACAAAATTCATCGGACACACTGGGATGCCGGTGCCTGAATACCGGGAAATCACGTGAGCATTCGTCACAATAATTGAAAACAAACAGGAGTAAAACTACCTTTTTAACCTTCTTAGCATCCTGTAAATAACCCACTGCTGGACATAAGCCTCTCCGATAAGGAGTATATCCCATAACCGTCACGCTCGGCTTGCTGATTGCTTGGCATTTTTCGAGATAACTGATATTATAAATGAGAAAGGCGATTGCTATCCCGCGATCTGTCTGTAGCCATTGTGAATGTCAAGGCTTTTCCCTCAGTCGCCTCTAACGACACCCACGGAAAGATAGGGGAAGCAGGTTCTATATACATACTGCTTAGTACGTCAGCATAGACATCAGTGGGTGGGAACCACGGAAAAATACGTACTAGACCTCTAAACCAGGGATTCACAAACTATTTTGGATAAGATACCGCCTTTTCCAAAATGAACTGATACATCAGACCCCTTTAGCCAAATTACTTTAAAAATCCCATTTCTAATTTTTTTCATATTGATACAAAATACTAATTTAAAAAAAAAATTTAAATTTAACAAAAAAAATTGATATTAAATTCAGTAAATATCAAGTGTAATTAATAATTATTAATACATATTACTTAGAAAAAAATTTAAAAGTACATGAATGAGACATAATTAATAGGGGTCGATTTTAAGACATCGTCGACCGCCAAAATCAGTATTCGTTCATGTTGACCCCTGGGAAAACAATATATACCCCAATGGGTCGGAATCGAGTCCCACTATGGGAGTCCCTGCTCTAAACAAACCAGTATACCTTTATACCCAATACTGACGTGAGAGCTCATAGCTTTTGTAATAATTTTCGTAAAATTAATTTCGGTATTAAAATGTTGTTTTTTTGGGTGTTACGCCCGCGATTCAACAGTTTTGAAATTTTGTATAATGTGACAACCCTGCGATAGAGAGAGAGAGAGAGAGCAAACACATTGTAATTATTATCAGGTACCATATTTACTACCTGACGCAAATAATGTAATCAATTCAGAGCATCACGGCTTCTTAGTTATCGTGTAAATTAAACACTGGTTCGACTGACCCTACTCCGTAGTGAATTGCCACGTTAACAGTTTGCCTGGGTAGTTCTTGCCAACCGTACAATAATACCATAGTTTACTCTGTTATATTGTACTGTATTTCGGATACTGAAGAATGTTGAAGAACTATATAGTACTATTTTTGCATCACCGAAACTAATAAAACCAATAGCGCTCATTATAAACAAGGAAGGAACAAACACGACGTTTTTTTTTTTACTCTTAATTATTTATTATTATTTATTTAATCTGCCGAATAATCGTTGGCAACCCTAGCCCGCAGTAATGGACAACGACAAAATAAGCACTCAATTGTATAATGTTCTGGTACGGTCGAAAAACTAGAGAATTATGTGAGCCTAGTACAATTTAAAGTTTGAGATCTCTTGGCCGTTTTGGTGGTAAAGTGTGATCAGAAAGTCTCTAGATAGACATTTATTACGTCGTTTCAACCCACTTTTTAAACGTGGTAGAGCCAAGCGGCGGCTTTTCCTGCTGCTCGCATGGGCCGGCACGACCGCGTTGGTACCACGACCTCGCAGAATACCGGCGTGAAGTAAAGGCATCCTGTGCCTCTGCGTTTCGTTCGGTGAGTGAGGTAACCGGAGGCCCACTCCCCCTCCCGTCTACCAAAGATCTGTAAAATCCGGGGATGCACCTGCAGCACCTCTGCCCATCGCAGGTGTACATGGGCGACGGTAATCACTTACCATCGGTTGAACAGAAAAATACTCACGGCTGTCATCCGTAGGGGTAGAGACAGAGTTTACGGAATTCGTTTCTCATTTATAATATTAGTTATATCGAAATTTCCATTATACTCCTGTTTTACAAGAGTTTATCGTTTGTGTGTCTTTGTGTCTTTAATTTACGAAGTTTTATAGATTTTATAAGTCATTATTAACGCGACGTGTTATTGTGGAAACACATTACTAACAAAAGATTTTGTATCATGAGAAAATACAACAATGTTTTTAAATTTACGTTTGCGATAACTAGCACTTGTCGGTTTGTATCTACACGTGTAATTAATTGATATGTAATTTTTCCGCTTGTGTATTCGCTGATAGTCTAGTGGTCCAGGCGCTCGCTTTAATATATATATAAATTATAAAAGTACGCAATTGACCTGGGTTCGATCCCCGGTGACGGCGCCACTAAAATTTGTTAACGGCAATTTAAAATTTAGAAGATAAACATCGTCAGGAAATCGGCATGTTTGTGAAATATTAAAAACATATAGATTTACATTATAATTTTTTTTTTTCTCTCTTTAGTTCTCTATATTCTATCACCTACACCTACTTCATTTCATTTCTGCATCGTCCAAAGGTTGACTGGTAGAGAATGCTTCTGGCATTAAGTCCGCCTATATACATTCTCATGTACATGAAGTTGAATAAATAAATAAAAAAACATTTCGAGGATATGTGAAGCCGACCAACCCGCGTGGCGTGGCAGACACTTCCCGGCTCCATAAAAGTAGTAAAGTAGCAGCCTGTAAGTGCCCACGGCTGGGCAAAGGCCTCCTTCTCAACTACGAGTATCAGAGAGGGTTTCATAGCTCCATAGCTCTCACAAAAAGGTGTGTGTATAAGGTCGTTATAGGTTACTTTTTCCTCAGTGATTCGAATTATGGACCCTTACAGACATGCATCGGTAAGGGTACTGCGCATTCGAGTGGTCCTCGGAAAAATACAACTGATATCTTCTTAAAGAACCGGTTTAAAGCATCGGTTATCGGAAGTATAGTGCAACTTTAGCTCGCTTATCTTCATGCTTTCCTAGTCTACATCTTTGATAACATCATTTGTAAATAAATGAACAAACAAACAAACATACACAAGCACATACGTTGTAGTCTAGTTAGTGATCAGGACATTCGCTCGAGTTTCATAGTGCGCGAGTGACCCGGGTTCGATCCCCGTGCACTAAGCTTTCTTAACAATATTACAAGTGTTCCTACTGTTTCTAACAATTTTGCAAATCTTCGTTGGTCTGGACGGTACTAAATGTCAAATTTTTTGGTAAAGTATTGGCTTTTTCCACTGCTGGGCATAGGCCTCCTTCTAACTTATCTTAATTATAAGAGAGTTTTGGACCCCGCCACGCTGCTCCGCTCTAGTCCTCATGCAGTCCTTCACTGCCGAGCACGTGGCAAAATCGGCAGTTAAAATAGCTATCAACAATTTTAGTGGTTCCAGCACCGGGAGATCTAACCCAGGTCCCTCGCGCTCCATGAAACTAAAGCGAGCAAGCACCTTGGTCACTAGACTACTGCGGCTCTGAGAATCTAATATATAAGAAAAATATTTTTGTTTGTTTGTTCGTCTTTTATGATTCACACTTCGAAGCTAGAGGCAGGGTTTCCATCTATAAACATATTCCCACGTGAATCCCAATAGTGAACACTATCACAATGAAAGCGTATTGTTGGATGGAAACCACATGCGACACGCGACACGTACGTGTGTCTGTGTGTATCCCCTCCTCCACCCCGCTCGATAAAACTGGTTCGTAATGTCAAAAGCAACGTCGCCGTTTCGATAATTCGTAAGTACGGTATCCTTGAACTTTCCATTAATTAAAAAAAAAAACTCCAAACATTTCTCGTGCGTTTCTTACTCACGGATTTTATCGCGTTTAATTCTTGTTTTTATATTCCCCGACAACTCGAGTGCTTTGCAGCGGCCTAGGACATTTGGAGAGGGGTGGAGTGGGTTCAGCGAACGAAAGCAGAAGCACATGGTACCTACTTCACGCCGCTGTTCTGCAAAGCCGGGGTCTGCAGCAGCATAAGTCGCCGCTTGGCTCTGTCCCGTACAATGTGCACTATCTTCGAACATGCATTCGTACAAAGGAAACAATTTACAATTCATATCAAATTTGAATCGTATGCAGTTGGGAACAGTTTCTTTTTCGGAGAGAGTATTATCTCGGCAAATATCAGTGCAGGTATCTGTTCGTTGAACTTCCAGCCGCGCGATCTCTAAATCAGCGCAAAAAGATTATCGTGTAACGGACAATGTCCGTATTTTCATTTGTAACAAGGTTATGGAAGTTTACCAACAACGCAAAACCGTACCGTTCTGTGCATGCGCTAAGCTTTCGCATGAATACGCATATAGCGAGTGGGATGACGTTTATTTTAACGTACGTAACTTTAAAAATAACACAAAAAAAGATATTTCGACAAACCGACAAAGACGTTATCTTTTTTAAGATGCGGAAGTAAAACGCCGTTCTAAATTTACTATCGCTCGCAATGTTGACAAACATTCTTCCGTCTCGCGCACGCGCATCGGCTACCCGAATGGTCCGTCCCGCTCTAACAAAAACAAATATGGCGGAAGCGCGCCAAGATGAGCGATCGGCGTGAACGCGAATTCGCGACACGATTTGCATTCTAATACAGACACCGTTATGTTTATTCATAAACTTCGTATAACGCAGCGAGTACAAAGAGCTACACGTTCTTCTTTTTTTTATTGTGAAACCTTTGATGACGACGATTGCATCAGGTGTTGAGCTAGTACGGGGTTTAAGGGTCAAAAAAGGAATCTCGTTACCGATTATTTGCAGGGGGCAAACGAGCAAGCAGTTCACCTAAGAAATTACCATCACCCGCGATGCGTTGACGGCCAGGGGCCTGAGATGGGATGGAGGGTGCGGGAGAGGGGGGGTTGGGCCTCCGGTCACCTCACCCACCGAACGAAACGCAGAAGCACAAGACGCCTCTACTTCACGCCGGTATTTTGGGGGGGTCGTGATACTGCTCTGGACGCGCCGAGCCGGCCCACTCAAGCGGCAGCAAATGGCACTGCTTGGCTCTACCACGTACAAAATACCTTAGATGTTAAATATACAAAAGTATATACAAGCTTTCACTCACGGCTTCCTCCGCGAAGAAACAACTGCCTATACCTTACTACGACTGAATAACCCATCATTACAATTCTTTATCACATTAATGAACCATGAGAGCGCCAACTAAGGTAGAGTCGTTATGCAAGGAAGATATTCCTTTTTTGCATAAATGTAAAATAAAACAATAGACAATGAAAACCGGACAAGTGCGAGGAGGGTTCACCCCAAATCAGTTCGGAAAATATATACCACAGATATTCCATCATTGTAAAGTCGTACGGAACCAACCCTCTGATGGGTTTTATCCTCAGTAACTATTATCTAATTCGATTTTAAACTCACCTTGCTTTGCTTGATTATTAATTTATTTCAATTAAAATTTTGGAATTATGGCAACCGACATACATTGGCACATAATAGCCACGGACGGCAGCGCCGGTACGTGCCATAGCACTAGTGATGCTGCTCACCATCACTTAGTCCGTGGGATTTGGGTTCGGCATATTCCTAAGGATTTTCCGTCATCGGTCGGTCGCCGGAGCTTCATTTTAACAAGCAGAGTGCAACATGTCCATCTAGGGTTGCTAAAATTTTTTCAGCTAATTATATGGTATTTTTTTTCAAAACATGGTACAAAAAACATGGAAACCTTAAAAAACGTACCGTACTCTAAGGAAAAGGCTAAAAAAGGAATATTCGATAATTATTCGTTTCAGTGTAGCAAAAAAAAATGGTCTCGATCCATCCAACTGAAATATATAAAATTGCGTCTTCAAAATCTTCAACAATATATAGGTACGCAAACCCGAAATACGGTACAGAATACTATGTAATATTTCTAGAATGGTTGGCAACCCTACCCTGGAACTTGGAGAAAGAGTTAATGTAACTCGTATTTCCCTTTATGCCCAGCCTGTCACTGTCCTGTCACAAGTATAGGCATATTTGCCAAAAGGAACAGTAAAATCGCGCAAATGTACCAGGACGGCAGGAGTCAACAGAATATAGATTTCGCGAACGCCTTCTAAAGAGCAATTTGACATCCGAATATGAGCTCTGCTTCCTGTCGCGTAAAGTTCAAGTTCAATGATCCCCAAGTGAATATTAAAAAGAACGCTTCAAAGCGACAATGTTTTCCAATTAAGAACACGCCAACTGTTTTTGGTATACAATATAGTGGAATTTTATTGCCAACAAGACACTGTGCTAACAATGAAATAAGGTTCGAAACAGCCTTTGTATGATAATTGCAACAAAGGTTATAATACCTACAAAGTTAACAGAGCAGTCAGAACAACAGGTTACGGTTGAAAATGTAACGCGTTCGTTACAACATACGACCTTCCGATATCAACTGTGTTCACAAGGCAACTTGATCTTTTATAACCTACAACACATAATCGGTCTAAATTGAATGAATATAAAGTTTAAATTGTAACATCACGGAAAACATATATGACGTATTTCGAATTAGGTTAAAATCGAATACGCCGTTACGTCACTACCCCCCGTGCCCTTCTGACACACATAGGTTGTTGTCAAGCTGAAAACATAGTTTTTTAAAGTGAATTCTTTGTTCAAAAACAATGAACTCCGTTTTATTCGCTGCGAGCGGGGATAATATTAGATTCATTCGCGTAAAGAGCGTTCAATATACTATTTACAGTTACTAAACTGTCGCAGAACGATGGACGATGGTCTAGTCTAGACAGATTTAGATAAAACTAGACAGCCCACTGCACTCCTTGTACGTGGCAGAGCCAAGAGGCGGCTTTTACTGCTGGTCGAATGGGGCCGGCTCGACCGGGTCGGTACCACGGCCTCGCGCAATACCGGCTTGAAGTAGAAGGCATCTTGTGCTTCTGGGTTTCGTTCGGTGAGTGAGGTAACCGGAGGCCCACTCACCCTCCTAATACCCAAATATCCTTAAAGGCCGGCGTTGCAGTTGTTCGTGGGCAACGTTGGTCATTTACCATGTTTGTCCCTATACCAAAAAAAAAAAAACATATTAAGCGATTAACGCTACTAAGTATAATAAAACCTTGGCACAAATCTTGTACACGATTTGAAAATAAAATAACATACGCGCATGGGATTTTGCACCGAATCGTCGAAGCCCTAAGACCGATAGTGTCATGAATATTTCCAATATCAAGATGAACGAACCACGCAACATTCGTTTCTGATTACCTGGTAAATGTATGTAAGAAAGACAGCATGGTCATTGTTTCAATGAACCACTGCCGTTGTGTTTTGCGGGTCAATAATTCGCGCAAAGAACACTGGGACCCCAATTTATTATGTATCATCCTACACGCTAGCGAATACCCTTGGCTTCGTCTGCGTTGTTATAATTGTTTTTTTACTATAATACGCAATAAAAAATCATGGTCCAGATATAAGTTATCATATGTTTAAGTATAGTTAAATGACCATTTAAGTCAGTTAAGTACTTGCGTGACTGACGGACAAACGTACCTACAGGCTTTCCATTTAGAAAATGAAAATGATAACAAGTCCAAAGAGATTAATTAATGAAATGGACTCATTGCGTTCAAGAACAAAGGAAATTGCTTAGTCATAACGTGCGGTCGGTAACGTGCGGTATAATTTTTTTTATATTATCACGCCTTGTCCCCAACGGAATAGGCAGAGACAGTCTTCTTTCACTTGCCACAGTCCTGACATACATCTTTCGCTTCTTCCACTTTCATCAATCTTCGCATGCATGCTCGTTGGTTTAGAGCACTCTTGACCTGACCTTTTTTCTGAACGTCTCCGATTTGATCGTGAAATGTTCGTCTAGGTCTTCCTCTCCCGACTCTGCCATTATTTATTATATTCAAGGATTAAATAATTCATATATACATATCTATTTCTCCAAATGGCAACCTAACTTGCATGTGGTGAACCCACCTGGCCAACAAGAGACACCGACGACCGCATGATGGCGAAATATTCATCGGAATCTGTCGAATCCAAATCTCACAGACCAGTGATGGAGTGCGCAGCGACGCGTACCAGCGTACCATCACTGCGCTCACCGACCCACCCGACTAGCGGGGTGAGTGAGTAGGGGCGAGCACGTAACGTACGTACGTACGTTAGCAGTGGATTACAATAGACATCTAGTATTTGTATGAAATACTTTGCTGTTCCGGGCCTGGGACTGACATTTGTTTTACAATATATGGCGCGCTTAACAGGTTTCCTAGCCGCTATAAATATAAACTCCCCCGGTCGACACACCGACAGACAATACGCATTTTAGTATGTTATTAGATTGCATCAGTCCGTCAAGCGTGAAAAGGATTTAGCGTTCGCTGATTCAGTTCACGCGCGTATTGTTGTGAGCAGTGAATTAGATCGGTTTCTCTTATCTTACAGTACCGGTGGAATCTTTGACTGTCTTTATTTATTTATTTATTACTTATTCAACCATATAAGAGTACATTATATGATCAAAAGTCGGCCATAATGCTAAAAGCATTCTCTGCCTGTCAACCTTTGGGAGTGATAAAACATCGAAGGTGGTTACAGAATAGACAAAACAAAATAAAACATTAATACGCTATATATATATAATACATAAATGAATTTTATACGAATACAATATGTACATACATACATATGAATATATGTGAATGTCTTTCTCTTCAAATTCCAACCTCACCCGCACGTGAACCACCCAGCTGCCTTCAGCTCTCTGGCCTACCTGGTATGATGGCGAAAAATCCACTAGATTTATCCGAATTCAATTTACACAGACCCGTGATGGGGTGCTGGAGCGCTTGTGCGAGGGTACTGTACTGGTACTGCTCCCACCCGAACCGCTTTGCCGAATGTATGCCGGCTGTTGCTGGCGCATTCTTGGACAGGTCTCGACGGGGCAGCGGATGATGAAGAAGAACGGGCATACTATGTGTTCCGGTTCGATAGGTGATGAAGGTCAGTATAAGTGCTGTGAGGAACACCGACTGGAGTCGTGATAGGTTATCCATTATGGTGTAGTAGCCACTGACCATTAGGCTCAATGTCAGCTCGTTCTTCACCACATTTTGATAAAAAAAAATGAAATTAACGAATGTTATTTACTTATTCAAGCGAAATTGTCTTTATCACAACGAAAACGAAAATGTCAAATGTTTTTTTTTACAATCTACCACCGTTTCGTATTGGACTCCTCTGAAGAAGAAGAAAGAGACGAAACACCGTAAGTATCCCCTCTTTTTTTGTTTTTTTTAATGTATAACCTATTAGATAGCATAACACTTTACACAGTGCCTTGTTTTCTTATATTCGTAACGCTGACCTTGGTGGTTGCACAAACTGCGAGCGTGATTCGAAGCTGCGACTCGCATACAACGAATCAGCCAGCAGGCAGTTGCCGACGTCATAACAGAAGCATCAACCGTGTTTTATAATTAAACCATCGACATAACGGTTAAAACAGAAACATCGAATTGCCTAATTAAGGCTGAATTGTAACGAATATGCTAAGGAGATTCTTCCGCGTGGGCGGTGAACGAACGCGTTACGTCCTTGCTCATGGAGAAACACGTGTATTTTACATACTTTTGATATAACTATACAATAAGCCTATCCTAGTTCACGACTGACCTCAGACCTCCATGAAAGCATCAGCAAAAGCCGACATTTCATAGAATATTTTCTGATAGCCATTTCCTTGTCTGCTGAGCTATGGGTCCCTGGTTGTACTGCGTTGCGTGACGTGTCTCGGAAGGTAAAGACGAGAGAGTGAAGTGTTTACGTGCCACTTACGGCACTATAATAATAACAGCGTAGTATATCTGCGAAGCGGCGACTTTTTCTTGGCCGGCTCGACCGGATTACCCCCTGCCTCGCAGAATACCGGCGTGAAGTAGAGGAATCTTGTGCCGTAACTGGAGGCCCACTCCCCCTTCCCATCCCTCTGCTCATCCTCCCTCCCATCTCCCAAATACCTATAAAGGCCGGCACCGCACTGCACTGCAGCTCCTCTGGTGTTGCAGATGTACAAGGGCGACGGTAATCACTTACCATTGGGTCAACCGCTTGCTCGTTTGCTGCTGTGTTCAAAATTTTAAGGCTTGGCTTAATTGACCAGGAAATCATCACCATAAATAATCTTATGGCTTTCCCAACTGAGATCTTAGTACTAGGACAACATTAAACTGAAGACGTTACTTCATATCGATGTACAAGCTTGTCGTCATGTAGTAACAACATGCATGCATCTATGATCTGACACGAAAACTAATAGTTTATATTCTTGCGCACGTTTATAGCTTTCGGCCGGGATTCGAACCCAAGATCCATGGCTCAGTGGTCGTGTATATAAACCACTGGACCAGGGTGTTGTCAGAGAAAAGAATAATATACAATGTTAAATTCACAGCAACTTTTTCGTTCAAAGCGGGGCAATCTAACGATGAAGTATGTTACGCCCACATACAGCGACACGTATCTACCAACCACGCTCACCTGACCGACACGCACACAGACGCAATAATAATGCGGCTAACGGGAACTTATCTTCCTTATCTTATCCCATCAGCTCTGGACTCGACTTCAACACAAACGGCAACACTTCCGGTCAACTGAGCCGTACTAAAATATGGTGTTGCTTTACTGGCCCCCATCTAACTAACTTGCGCGGGGAACTCTGGGTTTCGAGGAGTTATAAAGTATAGAGATACGTCGACGGCACCCGTGTGATATACGATGAGGACCGCGTGGCTCAGTGGTTAGCGTACTTGACTGCTGATACACGGGTTCTGGGTTCAAATCTCCAGCAGAAGCCAATGTTTGTGCTCAAACAAATTAGCGTCTTCCGGGTCCGGTCGTATCCCCGTGTCTCCGACACTACATCCGACACCTCCGATATCGTTTACGCGTGCCATTGGACAAGGGAACCTGAACACAAGCGAGTGCCTGTGTTCGAGCGGCACTATAATATCTCCCGCGCGGTCGACGACTAGCCGACAGTAGGCGGAAGGGAGAACAATGACAATATGCGATTGATAGTCCCTCAGCCGGAAATCGAGTAAAGGAGTCTCTTAAGCCCAGCCCTGCCCGGCCCAGGGCTATGGATGGTGCCGTGGTGGACGCCTCCGGAGACGGACTTTTTTTTTTTATGGGAAAGGCGGCAAACGAGCAAGCGGTTCAGCTGATGGTAAGTGATTACCGTCGCCCTTGTACATCTGCAACACCAGAGGAGCTGCAGGTGCGTTGATAGCCTTTAAGGGTATTTGGGAAATGGGAGAGAGGATGAGGAGGGGAAGTGGTCCCGCGGTTACCTCACTCGTCGAACGAAACGCAGAATCATAAGATGGCTATACCTCAAGCCGGTATTCAGCGAGGACACGGTACCAACCCGGTCGAGCCGGCCCATTCGAGCAGCAGCTAAAGCCGCCGCTTGGCTCTACCACGTCTAAAACTCTCCGACTACCGGGGCTTTGCTAAGAGGTAAGGTGGACGGAACTGTCCTCTCCTGGGGCGTCGACTGGCGTGTGTGCACTGGGCCTGCTGTCGCGCGGCCGGAAAGTGAAACCAATTTCGGTACGATAAATAAAATGTAAACTTCCAACACCGATCACCCAATTCCACTTTCTAACACTTCTGCAAATGCATTATTCGCAAATCGGCAGAGATTGCATTGCGCAAAGAGCGACAGTGTCGTTGCGGCGCGCTGGCAGCGAATCTGGGTCGGGCCGGTGCGAGCGAGCGAGCGGGCGGGGGCGGGCAGCCTTAACGCGGGGAAAGTGTATCACGAGCAAGGACGCCGTCTTTGATTGATGCCTTCCCCATCGGTGAGATGGTGCGCGAAGCGACCAACAATGACAAATGATGGATTTTCCACTAACAGTCGATCGCCATAGGGTGAAGTAGAACTCCGGACGATACACCGCCCCTATATCCGAATATGCCGAACCCGAAGAAACGAACGCGCTCGAGAACCTGACACAGCACAGCGTATGCCGAGTGTCGTTGACGCTTTCGTGAAAATGTCTATGTCCAGCGGTGGACATACACTAGGACCTTATCCGCATTGCCATAAAATAGCTGACAATACCCTTTGCCACATTTGGGTCGAGTTCAGTGAGATACCTATAAGCACACGCCCCTATCAACTATAGGGGTAGACATAGATAATGCGAGCGATTTTTCATCTTTCCGTAATATAGAGCGTGACGGGTGCCGGGCCTTACACGCCTCTGACTAGCCCCTCGGGAGCACTTCGGTGAATCCGGTGAATCTCTTGAACTCGAAAAGATCTTTAATACTTTAACGGTGGAGTTATAAGTAATACGGGCATATGAAAGAGTCTTAATGCTATAATGGCATTCTCTACCATCTTTTCTATAGTGTTAAGATATATGTTGGTTTTTTGGTTCAATACACAAATATATGATAAGCATTACACACTCCGCTACTCCGGTACTCCGCCTCTTGACCTTACAAAGAATTAAAAAAAATTGTGAAGAAGGAAAAACCTCACCTCCAGTTGGTTTTCATTATCGCAAGCTTCGAAAATATCCATGCACTGACCTGTAACAAAACAAATGAAATCAGCATTTGCGAAAACGAACTAACGTAGATTTGAGAGATTACCGTCGCAGATTAACAACAGAGGAGCTGCCGGTGGCCGGCCTTTAAGGATATTTGATAGTTGAGAGGGAGGATGAGGAGCTGGGGTGAGGTGGGGTGGGGTGGGCCTCCGGTTACCTCACTCACAGTACGAAACGCAGCAACAAAAGACGCTTCTATTTCACGTCTACATTCTGCGAGGTCGCGGTGCCACCCCGCCGGCCACTAATGTTATGTGTCTCCTCTGGATTACGAAAATCCCTAGTCTATGCCTTGAACGAAATTCGATCGGAACAAAAGGTCGAGTTTGCAATTGTAAACACACACACACACACACACAACCACGTTAGAACGGTCGCAACGCAAGCGTTGGATCATTGAGTGCACGCTCTGAATCACCGGAGCCCGAGCCCTTTGCCCTTGGTTGCTCTTAATTGAAGCAGAGCTTGACGGCACCTCTCTAAACCATCCATGTCGGCCTCGATGCGTTCGAAACTAATCTGATGTCATATTCACTGCTCACGTATAAGATTGTAATATATGTACAAGTAAAGTAAAGTAAGCAGCCTGTAAGTGGCCACTGCTGGGCAAAGGCCTCCTTCTCAGGGTGTGGGAACTGGGAATGGCCCGCCACGCTGCTCGATTGCGGGCTTCACATGTCCTCGAAATAATATTTTTTTATTATTTCTCAGATATGCAGGTTTACTCGAGATGTTTTCCTTCACCGCCGAGCAAGTGATAAATACGTATTTAAAAATGGCAACATACGTAAATACGTGGTATGTACATGTAGTTGTTGGTAATTTAGTTTTTATTTGTGGCAGAGTCAAACAACCACCAGGCTCCTGTCGCTGATCGAATGGTAACAGATCGGGGTCGAATAGAATACCGGCGTGTAGTGAGGGCATCTTGAGCTTCTACGTTTCGTTCGATGCTGTCGCGATTTCGTCGCCAGAGAATTAGTAGACAATTCAATCCACTTTTAACCCAGAGCTTGTTAGGAACAACGTGACCGGTGATAGTACCCGTAGTCGACTTAAGAGTCCAGGTCGACGAATGTTTCGCGTCTGACGAAGCAGACAAGGCTCATCCGCCTAAGGGTATCTCTAATACTGTTGTGGTTTCGGTTTCAGTCGGTCAACGTCTTCAGTGACCGGTAGAGAGATGTCTGCACATTAACCCGTCGAGAAAAAAAATATGTTTTGAAAAAAAAAACGATCCACATAAGGAACTGAACTCGAGTCCGATTCGGAGGCTTCGTTGTCGAGGTTAAGTCAAGTAAGTCATTGACTTGCGCAGAGTTTGGTTGGCCTTTCGAAATTATCCTCGAACAAATATATCGGCTAACGCGGCACTTCAACAGGCTAAAGGAAATCACTAAGATTGCTTTCTAAATACGATTATTTCCTCAATTAATTGAAACTTAATGGATAATAGTTGACCCTGGATCTATTCCGGCGAGTAACTACCCCTGTCATAGACGTTATCGTAACAATCCCCGACAGAAGGAGAATCTTTATCATATACCAGAGTGTGTGTTGCTCCAAAGATGATTACTTTATTATATACACGACGAGGGGATAAGTAAATATGACAAACTAACGCATTCCGCAGGATGGTAAGTGGTCGCTGACCCATAAACACCACCATCAGCATTATAGTAATATTTCGCATTGGTATTCAGTGAGGACATGGGTAATTATCTGGACGAGCCCATCACTTTGTATCGAAATCAGTAGAGAAGTGGTATGTATACAAAAATAAATGATTAAACTTCAAATTAAAAGTAAATAACCTTTCATTCAATAATGACACGTTATCCACAGAGTATATAATCACCACTTTTTAACGTTGACGTCTACGAATAACCATGTAACATGTAAGAACTTGTATCAAGAATTGAAAGTTAACAAAATCATAAAGGAATATAACATAAGAAATAAAAACTAAAATCTGTGAAATAATTAGAGAAAAACAATGAAGATAACACAAACCACTAATTAATATAAAACCGAAATCCTTCCAACGACGAAAATAAAAGACGGTAAAAATGGCGTCTCAATATTAGGCGGCAAAATTGATATTCTGAAAAAGAGTTTATATAGCAACAGTGAATAAGTGTTACGATATCATGAACCAATAAGAAGAAAATTAGGTCATTATTTATAATGAGTGGCCATAATAAAAAAGTCCAGATTGTTTGTATTCAAATAATAAATAAAATAATTTTGAACTGATCGGGTATTTATAAATAGCGAAAGCATTTGTGATATTATTTATTTAAAAATAAATTGGGCGTTACCCGCCCAATAAGACGGTACACTAGGGAGAGAGAGAATAGAGGGTCCCGTTAGACGATCTAATAATGGAATCTCTAAGATCTAATAGGATCGTCGTAATTATTGGGAAATAAATCACTGTAGTCAAAATCTATATTTAAAAGTAATTTAATTTATCACCCGCATAACAACATTCATTATCACAGGGCACAGTGATAACTAACCAAGTAACCTACACATTTAATTGAAATACCCGATTCAAAGTAATTATTTATAGTGATGTAACGAATTGTACTTTTTCCAATACAAATACGAATACCGATTGTACTGTTCGACGAATACCCGAACTAGTACGATCGTAGTAGTATCTATATTTAAAAGTAAACGGTGATGAACGACGCAACCGATTTTTTTTTTTCCCTGGATGGAAAATGCTGTTATGTCGGACTCAATCCTCTGAAGGAGGACCATACCGACTAAAAACCATCCACACGCTGTTAGCCCGGAGGCTTTTACAGCCTCATCTGAATTGACTCGCGAGCAGATTGGCCCGCGAGTTTGGCGGGAGCGACGAAACCGACAGATTGATGATTGCTATTTGGGGGTGGGGGTTTATCAAGTATGTTCGGATATATTGAGAGTGCGTTCCGTTTCACTCACGACTTTTTGAAGTGAAACGCGATCAGAGTATTTCAAGGACGAATTCTCATGCTTTCGAAACGTTTTGAATTAGCTTTGAATGTCTTGCATTTGAATGCGTGTTATATTAATTTATGTAATGTGCGTATTGCGACAGTGAGTAATATTAACTGAGTGACCTTAATACAGTGGTACAGTGGAAATGGTCCACTGTACCACATACGCCTCTAATAAACTCTACGCTTGGCGAGTGCCACCTTAGATCAGAGGTGACCAACCGCGCGCCCGCGGGCGTAAGTGCGCGCACGCGGTCGAAATACAGACAGCCCGATTCCGCTCGCTCCAGGGTATGCGGGGGAGTCGTGGGCTCGACACTGGAGCGACGTTTCGCGCATTTTCAGAATCGCCTCCTCTAACAAGCTCCTCGTCTGCTCCGTTTCCCGAGCGACCATTCCATTATTATCAGTGATCGGCACGGCCCGTGCCACACCGCGGGATTCAAAGAGGAAATAATAATATGGACATGACATGATTCGCAAAAATTAAGAGTTATGTATTTGTAAATAGAATATTGATAATCTATGGTTTCATTTTATACCGCGTAAAATATTACGTGCACTCATATAAAACATGTAAGTGTTAAAAAATAATCATTTGAAGTGCATTGTTCACGACTAGTATTGCTTATTTTTTCGATAATAGATGTCGCCACTGGTTGTTTGAAACCCACTATTAAGTGGTCGACACAAAATTACCTTAGACAGATGATTTATAAAATATACGTAAAATTCAAGATATTAGTTGGTTTTATTTAAAACAGTACCAATTAGTATCTAGCCCTAGTTTCAAAATATTCAGCATAACGACCCTTTTCCCTACCTGGCTTCTACTACCTGGCATGTCGGAGGTCACTATCGTGTTTTCTATTTTCTTTTTTTTATTTTATATTATTTTCGTTCGCCGATTCGAAAGCTGGAATCCCGGGGAATATCCATATTAACATAATGATTGAGGTAATTGCCACCATGTGGCACGGGTCGTGCCGATCTATGATTATTATTATTGCCGTTCACCATGTACTATAAACATTTATTATTTTTTGGGGTATTTCTATATTTACTCACCTGGTTGGGTTGTATAAATAAATACATCTATAAGTAATATTTTATAAATTATATATATAATAAAATTAAATAGATAATTAAAACCCAACCAGATGGAAGCCCCCGGCAGGGGAGACCAGACGGCCGAGGGTTAGGGAGAAAGGGAAAGAAACCGGCGGACAATGCGAGCGGTATCGAGTAGCACTGCCTTCTGCATTTGAGCTCGGAGCGGTCCGTCACGGAGGCCCAGCCGCCTCAGATGTTCCGAGAGGCTGACTGGAATTAACCCATTCGCAGAGACGACGATCGGAATAATTTCGGTCGGCATATCACCCCACATACGATTACCTCGAGAGCCAGGTCCAGATATTTTGTCTTCTTGTCTGTTTCGGCTTTCACAAGGTTCTCGTCATATGGAATGGTGATGTCGACCAAAAATATCCTCGACTGTGCTCGGTCCATCAACACGATGTCAGGCTTATTTGCATGATTCGTCCTGTCCGTGATAATGGACCGGTCCCAATAGAGCCTAGCGCGGTCATTTTCGAGCACGGCTTCCGGCGTGTATTTATAGTAAGGCAGTCTCCGATCCACCAGACCGCACTTCAGAGCGAGCTCCTAGTGTAAGATCCTGGCTACTAGGTTGTGCCTGTGCAGATACTCCAGAGTTAGAAAGCGCTGAACAACTGGAGATGACATGCCGAAGCGACTCCCCGGGACGGCGACAGGCTCGACAGATGTCGACGGTGCCATCCTTTAGGATGTATCTCCGATAGTTGTTCGTCTTAATAACCTGATCTTGTATCGCACAGACAAAACCCTCGGTTTCCCCAAAGAGATCACCAAAACTCAGCCAGTTTAGGGAGGCGACGGTATCTACGAAAGGCTCATGTAGAGCCTTGTAGAACCTCCCGAGGAGCTCTTTCTCCTTCCATACGGTCTCCCGGTCGGAGGCGCTCTGTACTGCCGGGTCCTGGCGTTGCTCGTTGGCCAAGGATAGCGGGGTAAGCCCTTTATCACAACTAATGACGTCCGAATAGAATGACTCATCCGATCTCGCTAGGAAGTAATTACGGAGGCTGCACACTTCGCGATTGTGCATGGTGAGGGCGCTTAAGTAACCCCGCCCACCACGCTTCCGCGGCAAGTACAGCCTCATCACTGACGATCTCGGATGATGCATCCTGTGGGACGTCATGATTGTGCGGACTTTTCTGTCCAGGGCGTTAAGTTCGGTTTGAGTCCATCTGAGTATGCCAAAGGTATAAATGAGGGCTGGCATGACCCAGCCGTTATACGCGCGTGCCTTGTTCCCGCCCGACAAAAGGCTATTAAACACTTTTGTCAGACTCGCAAAAAACAAGTCGCGAACCGTTTGTTTCATGCCAGCCTCATCGATACCTATGTTTTGTGACCCAGGTACCGACCTATGTTTTGTGACATACCCAGGTACCGACCTATGTTTTGTGACATACCCAGGTACCGACCTATGTTTTGTGACATACCCAGGTACCGACCTTTGTTTTATGACATACCCAGGTACCGACCTATGTTTTGTGACATACCCAGGTACCGACCTATGTTTTGTGACATACCCAGGTACCGACCTATGTTTTGTGACATACCCAGGTACCGACCTATGTTTTGTGACATACCCAGGTACCGACCTATGTTTTGTGACATACCCAGGTACCGGTATGTATCAGCCTCGGAAAGGGTCCTAATGTTAACGGGCATTGACAATATATAATAAACATTTTATTATTATATTATTGTAACATCGTTTTTATATATTCTCTCTCCTACCCACCTAAAATGAAAAACAATTTGCTTAGGAAAAGGTAGGCGATCGGTGCCTTAGAAGCTGCTGGACACAGGATTGTTTTTGGTTATCCCGGCATCTGTCGGTAGGCATTGTGATCCAGATGAAAAAAGGATGCGGCAGACTCTCTCTGCTTGGGAAATTGATTATTTAATAATTGTTTATATACTAAATAGCCTAGTGGTCAGGATGTTCGCTTTAGTTACATATAGCGCGAGTGACCTGGGTTCAATCCACGGGGACCGGTACCTCTAATATTGTTAGTAGCAATTTTTAATGCTGTGCTGTGAGAATTTCGAAGACATGTAAAGTCCGCCAACCCTCACTGGAGCTCCGCCCGGCACCAAAAACCTGCCAGACACTTAAGAAGGAAGCCTTTGTCCAGTACTCGGTCCTAACAACCCACAATGATACTGGTTGCTGTGGTGCATAGCGGCAGAAGATCAAGAAGGTTTGTACCTTCCCAGACGGTTCCTAAACAAGAAAAGGTATCCCACCAACCTGAAAAACCCCATGTTGTTACAGTTCTTTTAGTGTCTTAGAAAAGTTTCGATTTTATTTTAACGAGTATGACAATATGAAAAAGTTAATAACGTTAGAGGAATTATGGTGGATTCGAACATGTGACGTTGTGTCGTAATCTCCTGCCTGAGCTGCAAGGTTGTTAGCATTTATTCACTATTTTAAACGAATTACGTGCGCCAAGGCATCATACAATTATAATTATGACACGTGACAACGAACGTACGTACATCTCGATTCAGAGATGAACGTGTATAACTGAATCTAATATTCGACTTGACCAGACGGCTCGGTGGAGTAGTGGTCAAACGTTTAGCTGCAGCGTTGTGTGTCGCGGGTTCGATTCCCGCACGGGACTAGAGTTTGTATGAACTTTCTGTTCAATGAGATACAATCCAGAGATAACATCGTTAGATAAATAAAACTTCAGATTAACGTATCCTGATCTCATAAATTGATATCCACAATCTTCTAATGACTCCGGATCATGCAAACGATATCGCGATGCAAAATCATGCAGCGACATCTAGTATATACAAACAAAAACAACAAAACAGTGCATAGGTCCGTGTGACTAAAATTACTCTCAAACAACTACAAATAACTGTTCCGCGTCCGAGTGTTTGTCCGTGTGCAATTTATGTATGTAAACTGCTTCCGCGACACAGGAGAAATTCCTAGAGTGGAAGGTTAAAGTTTCTTATAAAGAAAAAAAAAATTAGCAGCCCATAAATGTCCCACAGCTGGGCGGCACATGGTTTAGTAACATATTTGTGCGTGTTTACAAGAATTTTAACCAAGTCAACGTGGACAGAGTTAATACAAGAGTTTGATGAAAGAAAAAAAAAACGGGTTTTGTAACTTAGCTTAGAACATCTCAAGGACGTTAACGATATAAGGACTGAATCGTCTCCCCGCCGAGGCAGACCTCAAACGGGGGACGGTCTCGGAGTCTAGACTGAGTCTAGACCCGGACCTAGGTCAACGGACAGACGACAAATACTTTAAGGAAATGAATTTCGGTGTTATTCACCTTGCTTCGATTTAAAAGGACAACGGTCTTTATATATCATTTTTAAAAGTGGATCTATTATTTATAGATTTTATCACGTTTGATAAATTGTTTTTATTTGATTTCTGATGTTTCGGGTGATTTATATCATAGCACACGTGGTTACGGGGGACTGTAAGGTTCGATGTCCTGATGCCATAGCTAACCCGGCTGCCGACAGCTTTATAATTATTTGCGTTAAAGGATTACCTCACAGCCAGCCATCTACTCAGGATATGTGCAAATTCAGAAGACATTACATAATGTAACTTTATATTATATATATCATATAAGACATAGTTACGTGAAAGACGATTTAGTGACACGAATTGAGAAAGGGATGCTGAGCTGGTGTGGACATGTGGAGAGGATGAATGAAAGTAGGTTGATGAAACAAATACACGAGTGTAAATGGTAGAGTCGGGAGAGGAAGACCAACGCGAACATTTCACGATCAAATCAGAGACGTTCTGAAAAAAGGCCAGGTCAAGAGTACTCTAAACCAACGAGCATGCATGCGAAGATTGATGAAAGTGGAAGAAGGAAAATACATATGTCAGGACCGTTGCAAGTGGAAGAAGATTGTCTCTGTCTACCCCGTTGGGAACAAGGCGTGAATATATACGAACATACATACATAGTTATATGTAGAACCGTTTTCCTTAATAATGTTATAAGCTTGTAATAAAACGATAGTTTTTAATTGTATAACTTTTTAAGGTTATATATATGATTATACAATAATGTTTCGAGGTGTCATTTTTATTTTTTATGAGAAAGAAGTAAAACCTGCAATTACCTCATCGGATGATAAGTTATGCGGCCCATATACACCTGCAACACCTGCAGTAGCTGCAGGTGAGTTGCCGGCCTTTAAAGATATTTGGGAGATAGGAAGGAGGATGAATAGGGGGGACGGGGAGGGGGAGTGGGCCTCCGGTTAACTCACTCACCGAACGAAACACAGAGGCACGACGGTATTCAGGGAGGTCGTGGTACTACCCCGGTAGAGCCGCCGCTTGGCTCTACCACGACACGGAAGTAATGTAATAAGGAAGGGTCCACCACGCAGTCGCCGACTGAGGAAATGTGCAAATTCAGAAGCCGGCATACCTTCACGACGAGCGCTCTGACGACTAAGCTGTTATGTAATTAAGTCACGTAGGAATCTATCTATGAGCGTATGCATAGTAATCATTACATGATTACTGTTCAATAGTATTTAGTATTAGCCGTGGTAGCGTAGTGGTCGGTGTCACAGAGCGTGAGTGACCCGGGTTCGATCCCCGGTGCCGGCACCACTAAAATTGTTAATACCAATTTTAAGTTCTGTATTTACCACGTGCTCAACGGTGAAGGAAAACATCATGAGGAAACCCGCATGTCTGAGAAATAATTATTATTATTTCGAGGATATGTGAAGCACGCCAACCCGCACTGGAGCAGCGTGGCGGGTCCTTACCGGCTCCTAAACCCTCTCTGATACTAGTATTTGTGAGGAGGATATTTCCTAGTGCTGTGACTTTTTTTTTACTAGTATGAAAGTAACTAAGACTTCAAGCAACTGTTACTCCCCGCCATCACGACGTACAACCCAATATTACACGCCCACACCAGACGGAATGACGCCCTCCGTCAGTGATGCAGGCAGTCGCCTGATGCTCGTGGTTCAGGGCCGCGCTGTGCGGTACTATTCGGAGGAGGCATACACGTTCAACGATGAGAAGGGAACAGGCTGTAATGACACTTAATATCTTTTTTTTTTCCTCACCATAATCTCGTACAATCTCATCTCGTCATGAATTAAATATTTAACTTATCTTATTAATATTTGTTCTCTTTTTTATTTTTATTGTTTTGTGAAACTAACGCGGATGTTTTTCTTGTTTTTGTTTTGATTCTATTTTTTTTTTTTGATTTGTTTAGTTTGTGTTTTTCGAGATGGGTATTCTGCTCAACTGAACAATCATTTAACAACTGTCTATCTTTTATTTTTACTCATGTTTTCGTTACTCGAGTTTTATTAGTAGTAGTTATACACACAATTTTAATAGTTTGTACAAACATATTTTATATATTTTTTTTCTAAGTTATATCGTTGTAATATGTACAGTATGCTTCTTGTCCGGTTGTTCGTGAAGTCAACGAGGACCCGACTGAAAGACAGTGCTGTGATATCACTGAGACGGGAACTTTTTCGATATCGCACAACAAATTAATCTTTTTTAATTATGTATTTTTTTTTGTGTTATGTTGTGTGATTGCCAAATAAATGTGTTTCTTTTTTTCTTTCTAATGAAATCTACGATGATAACGGAGACACGAGTTTCGGATGCTGGCAGCACCGCCGAAGATTAAACCCTACATCGGTGTAGAAACAAGTTTCTAAATGGTGGCATTTCTACGTTTCAGCTATTAGTGGAGAGAGAGAGAGAGAGAGAAAGGAATATGGCCTATCTGTAAAATGATCATACCCAATTTTCTATCTCTCTAGAATTACTTGGAGGAGGTTTGGTTATTTTATTACTCTTTAACAGAAGATCTAATCTAGTCCAGTCTTCCTGGTCCATTTTCAATTCAACCCAAAGTCATCATAGTCGTACAAATCAAAACACGAGTGCATGCCATCTAAACTCTAGCTTAATGAATGCTCCGATCAATGGCCCCTACCCACCCCCATCAAGTGGGGGCCGGGACTGCACTCACTCACTGCAGTCAGGCGTAAGTAGGCCGTCGCTAACACTTCATTAGTAAGCGACGAAAATTTTTACAATTATAATAAGGCGAACTCGGCTGTTGCAGTTCCTAAAATGATGCACGTGTCAAGACTAGGTCATATTTATTTTTAAAAACAGGTCGCAGCAGGCAAGCGTTTTATTCATATTCAGCTTAATATTTATACTTTATACCGCTTTCGGTGTATTTATGTTAGCCTGGTAATAGAACTCGCTTATTCAAATACTGGAAAAACACCCCCGATGTACATTTATTTTTTTATCTGACAGATTCTCTCTTTGAATATAGTTTTATGTCAGACCGGTGGATTGATGTCAATTGGACATAGAGCCACATGAATATTTAATGTCTAGAGAGGAGATATAACCAAACATCTTATCAATTCACCCATAAATCAAACGGGGATATATCCTCTCGAATAAAATGATAATTTTTTCAATCGATTAAGAAATACGTAGAAGTAAAATACATATTGGAAATTTTTACCACAAATTTATGATTTTGACCACGGCAAAAACTTCCAAATGTTATAAGTTTAAACAGTAGTAGAAACTCTTCTTAACTTTACCGATTTGTGTTACTCGAACAATGACTACGTCTGGGATTCGAACCCAGAGTCAAATGCACAACAGTGAGGTAGGTACGCTAACAGCTATAGTTAAATACTGAAGGTGTGAAAATAAGGGCCGAATGCCATTGTTCGTGAAGACAATACAATTCATAATTCCTTGATAATAAAATGAACAGTTTAATGCACAGCAGTGAACTGAATACTAACTTGTGTATCGATTCACTTTTATGTCAACCTGAAATGTCTATTTCAATAATAGAAAATCGTCAATGCATAAAAGGCAACGGGTGCACTGAATATATAAGAGAGCGTATAATCATAGCACAGAACCGTCAGCTCAAGAGGGAAGTAAAGTAAAACAAAAGCCGATTTACATATGGGAGTAAACAACATCCACTCAAAGGGACTAGTGGGGTTTGTCAAGCTACCCCCATAAACGCGCACCGTAAACAACCCTCAAAACAATGACAACGCAGCCTTAGTCAAAGTGATCCCGACGTGGAGTTGGACGCAAGCTGTTTAATGTATGCTTAATACTCACGCGGACTGAAGAGGCAGAACATCGCTTCAAATCACCGTTTCGAATCCCAAGTTAATTCACCGAACTTACACAATAACTTTACTATCGGATGGAACGAAAATTAACTATCGGAAATAATTAAAATATAAAACTGTTGACATTTAAAACGGTATCATTACAAATGTTATCTAAACTAAAACCAAGTAGAAGTAAATAAACTTTAAACGGGACAAAAATAACCAGTTATCTGAAAAAGATCAAGATTTATTTGTGTTCGAGTAAACAAATAATCACCGATAGCAATATTATTCATTTAATTATACAAAAGTAACACAAGATTACAATTAAAAGGCGCATGTTCACCCGGGAGCGCACATCCCGAACGCGCGCTTGCCGCGACCTCTTACAACAAACTGATCTGAAGTGCACCAGACTATCAGCTGTCGAGTGCTCCGAACTACCTACACCTACCGGTTGCGACCCGTCTAGACGTGGGGGTGGGGGGCGAAGTTTGCATCGAAATACAATGCTTTGATTGGACACATGCACTCTGACGGTGGCCAACTTTCGCGGAGGTCATGGAACTTAGAATTTATCAATCTTTGCAAAACTGCCCGAAATGTTATAACTTTGGATTATTTATGTTCGTTAAAATGACTTGTCCCTTGACACATGTCGAAGTATCTCTAGCACCGACGATTGAGACGGTAAAACATATCCGGCATGGTTCTTGGCAGTAGGCTTCAAAATACCATTATCCCAAACGAATGATTATCGGCATTTAATTTTCGTCAGTAACTCAAGTGGTTCAAAACTGGAGTTGTCGTATCGATTTCAATCGCGGAAACTGACACCGTGTTCGTCACGGCCGTTTACCGTTTAAAGTTTAAAGTAGGCAATTGACCTAGTTCGACGAAGAGCGCTTTTTTTAACCGTATAATTTATTATTCTTTTTTAAGAAGTGTATCGTTCGATTGTGGTTCACAAACAGATTGTTAAATGGTTGTCATTGTCAACTTTATCTTACCTCTGCCTTAAGGAGGATTTGCCACAAACGCCACGCTCGGCGACAGGACCTCTCGCACCTTACCACACTCATCTGTCTGCTTCGAGATGGTTGTCCCGTCATCTGACGGTAGCGTTTTCGATTGTCAAGACTCTTTCCCTTAGTCGCCTATCGGCAGATTCGTACGCCGATACCGCGCGCCACAACATCAACCACTTGGTCATCATGTTTGACTAACAATAGACTAAATTGCGCACAGAGGGAAAACACGTTACTCTTTGAGATTAGCTGACGCTATTGATGAGTCAAAATTGAATCGCAGAGAACAATGTTGAAAAACATATAACACACAAAACCGTTAAACCTTCACGTGTAATACTAAGATTACTGGACACTTTGAACTCTTTAACAGGCTTCAGGATGACATTCCCATTTCGAATATATTTTTTTTTTTTCGTCAAATGTATTTTACGCGACATCTTCGCCGCTTGTGAACCGACAGTTTAATAAATTTTTTTTTTCATTTGATTAGGAATATAGCTGACGATTCTGAAGTCGGCAAGGGTCCACCACGCTTCTCCTGTGCGGGATTACGGACTTCTCGTGTCCTCGAAATAACATTTGTTGTTATTTCGCAAACATGCAGATTTCCACGCGATGTTTTCCTTCACCGCCGAACAATGTGATGAATACAGCACTTAAAATTGGTATTTACAATTTGCCACTCGCGCTCTTTGAAACTAAAGCGAGCGCCCTGACCACTAGGGTACCACGACCTCGTGGGTGATCCCATTTGAATTTGAAGAAAACACTAAGTGTGGGGAAAATATATATACGGAACTCTAAAAATTAACCTACGAGTACCAGCACTGAACTCCTTTGAACCCACAGAACTTTTCGTTTCCGGACGGTCAAACAACTTAAGCGAACAAAAAAAACATCCTGACTCATATTCTGGAAGCCACGTGTTTTGTTTATAAATATTCGCGTTTCGCGACCAACAGACACGTGTGCTCTTGTCTGCTTACCTCAATGATAGTGTTAATTTCAGCAGAATAAGAACTTTAAACCATAGACTTTAAGGTTGAAATTAGAAATTTGATTTGTCAATTTTTCAAAAATGATTATACCGTGGTATATGCAACGATCCTATCTGTTAAGATTATATTATTTTTCACTACAAGTTATTACAGCACAATTGACCTTCGATACTTCTGCTAACTCAAGTGTAGTTTTATATTTAGTGCACTAGATGGTGCTGTTGCACATTGCATCGCAGAAACGAGGGTCACTTTAAGGTTCTATATAAAGTTAGACGTCACAGAAGGGGCAGTTGATTTAAACTTGCGGGCCTCCGTTCTCGCAAGTCTCCTCAGATGAAGCCTTTACAGCTTCATCTCGGGCCGACAGCAACATGGATGGGTTTTTAGTCGGTAAGTTTCTCCTTCCGAGTCCGACATAACCCGTTAGGTGGCCTCCCGGCCATCTACTATCCCACAACTGGCCAAAAGAACCAATGCCACAGCTCTTTTCTACAGCAAAGAGAACAGTTTGTTACTCGACAAATCGGTAAGTCATGAATCATCAAGACATTTTGCGAATATTTCCGTCACCGCTTCCGTCAAGTTTATTTATGCCCCCCCCCCCCCATTCCGTTCCCGCGTGTAAATTATGCCCGCTTAAATATGAAGGAATCGTCCAACTGAAAAATACAGGATGAATTCGAATAACACAATCAGTACAGCAGCAAATCAAAAAGTGCAATCAGCTGTCGCGGTATTTGCGTAAGGAAACAACATGACCTTCAAGAACAGAGCCACAACCCAGCTGCAACTCCTCTGGCTCTCCTCCATCACTTACAACCAATGCAGCCGCTTGTCCGTTGTAACATATGTATGTTGGTAGATGTCAATAAGGTTTTCCACAAGTACCCCTGATTTATCAGGCAGTCAATAAACGGTGATTGTACTGTTCGACGTGTTTTATTAACTGCTCCGAATCCTTCAAATAGTGAAGGATATTACATCCGTTTTCCCTTTTATTAAAAAAAAAAAAAGACCAGTTATCCAGGCCTTTGACGTGCTACAGCGTCTAAGGTGCGTGGCGTCTGTTACTGCCATCGCTAACGGGTTGCCAAGCTTGGCGATTATGGGGTATCCACTGGGAGAAATTACTGGCAAAGACCATAAACGGCACTAATAATAACACACGCAGACTCACGCCTGCAGTCCGATGATCAGGTAGGCAGGAGTGCCAAATCTCCTAACTGTCGACATGGACATTTGAAAAGACTTTTAGCTTTAAAAACCTTAGAACGTCATTTGTTGTTGTCATGTTGTTGTTCTCTACGCGAGGCAACCTCCATACTATTGTTGTTTACGCGTGCCCATGGGTTGCAGTAGCCCACTTGGTCATTCTTTATCACACGAATAAGATAGAAGATACGTGACCGCAACGCAATGATGAATCACACCGGACGAGGAGCCAAGGACATTAGTTTCGGCTCGCCTCGCGCACCCGGTTCCGCTTCGAAAGCTTTGCATCGGCCATCAACAGCAGACATGCCTTCACGCCCGCTGTTCGTAACCGGATAGACAGCGCTCCGAAAGGATACAGAATATAACTCAATAGGTTTAATTTTATAGATAAATTATTGGGTGTAATACATACGATATTTTTCCCCGAATAAGAAACTTAGCCGCGGTGGACCGAAGCTCTGGCGACAGACGGATAGCTGAGAATCCATTAGAGTATACCGAACCCAGGTGTCACAGACCTAGCGCTGGGGTGTAAGGGGGAATATACCATCTCTTTCTTCAAAGTCAACGTCACCCGCCTAACGAACGAGGCTGTGGCTACCGGAACAATGGCGGAAAATCCAAGCGAATTAGCTGAACCCGAATCCCACAGATTTGTCATGGGAATCATCATTCCGCTTCAAATAAAATATCAGTTTTTGTAAGAGTTTTTTTGAGAAGTTTGTGTAAGTCCCCCCCATCCAGGCCGTTAACGATCACGGTGGTAACTTTCAACCGTGATCTTACATAGGAGGAAGGGTAAGATGCAGTGTGCAGAAACATGGGACACAAGTGACAGAGACGCGTGTCTGCTGAGGCACCTGGGCGACTCCCGGTCTTGTGGAACACAATCAGGAGGAAGATACGCACAAATGTGCAATTCATATTCAATTCCATCCATGGATCGTTGTGAGTCTCTAGCACCGTCATATTGGTACAACGTATTTATACATAATCGTACCTAAACTCTGGTTATAATGGTGGTTCTGGTTCTATTTGGTTCTTTGCGTCGTTTTTGTATGTTATTAACAGAATTGGGTTCGGTATCACCTATCTGAGAAGAGAAAGGTCTGCATGTATGTTAAATCGCATTATGACACTATGACTATGACCCCAAGTGACACTGAACGACAACACCTCCCACCCCCTCCAATCTCCTAAATAGCATCACGCTATTTATGGACGCCCCCTTATTTAAAAAAAAATGTGAGTCTGATTAAGTCAGTAAAAGTATTATCTATGCCCATATACATACATTTATAGACGTACGTTCGCTCTTATTACCCTGGGCCTAGGGTTCCCATAATTTTAATCTATAACAAATGCAATAAGCTTCGGACTTCGAAAAAGTATAGCATTTCATGGAAAGGTATAAGAAAAACATATACACATATACTTAATAAACATATACTTATTTACGTGTTTACAAAGTGTGGAATTTCGGTATTGCAAAAAAAAATCCACCCCACTTAAATATAATATTTTTACGTACTATATGTTACTTCTACAGTATATAGTACAGAAGAGTCAAAATACAGTACAATATCTTTACATAGTATAGTACGGCCGACAGCCCTACCCAGGACGTTGACACCCCACCGTGCGAAGGAGTTTATCTTTTTGCGCGCTGGTTAATGCACCCTGTCAGTCCAACTTTCAACTCATTACACTAACAAAGAATAACACTGACAAGGTGCCAACTTTGTTTCCTTTTGAACAGGCAATTAAATGTAGCGACTAGGTAATTGTGAACGTAGGTTCTTACTCGACTACGAGAGGCCGGAACAGGTCGACGATTTCATCAAGACAATGCAATGATTGAATAATATCCGAGGTATGTATCGTCGGAACATAATCATGATGTCACCAGTCCACAGGTGAACATAGACTCTAAGGCCGGCAGCGCATCTGTAGCTCCTCTGGTGTTGTGGATGTTCGTGGGCGTCGGTGATCACTTACCATCAGGTGAGCCGCACGCTCGTTTGCCCCTTCTTCTATAAAAAAAAAAAAGACAAAGAATGTCACAGAGCCACCGGTATCCATCACCTTTCTGCAACGCTGTGAAGGTCGTCCGACACTGCGTTTGTCTGTACAAAGTTGCCACGCTAGAACTTTTCAAAATTGGAACATCACTGCGAGTTAACTAACTAACGCTTATAAAAAAAAATCCAAATAGCATAGAACTACCAATAGAAGTTCAAATACCATTACTAATGTAGGCCATAGCCCCTACACGACCTTCTTTTGTGACGTCATCAAATCGAGCATGCCTGTTGCTAAAGATGGCGGATAGTATCGCATGAAAGGTATCGATGCGTATACAAGATACTCACACTTACTATCAGGAGAACCGATTATTCGTTCGCCGCCTTTCCCAGAAAAAAAAAAACAAATGTTCAGTAAAAGTCGTTTAAAAGTCGAACGTTTTTAATTGTCATTTTAGTTCTAGACTTCAATTTGGAAATTGTTAAAATAAGAAAGATCGAGACTGGCGAAAAGTTATGCACCGCTACCATAAAACAAAGAACAAAAGCGACAAAACCAAAAACAAAACGTTTTCCATTCCATCGCGAAAATGGAACACGGCTGTGAAACTGGGACAAGAAGTTTTTGTAGGTTACAGTGCTACGAAGACTGGGTCAACAAGGGTATGGGGGGCGCAGCGCTCATTGTTCCCAACATTTTCATCTTTCACGTGCCATTTCCAGATGTACATTGCCAGCCATTGTTCTATGTTACCCCTATCTTCTCGTGGGCGTCGACTAAGGGGAAACACCTTGAAACACCCATGACTAACATGGAACATGTCGCTCGTTACTCATGATGACTTAGTACCTGGCCCGACGGAGCTTTGCTCGGCGTCTTTTTAAGTGAAATCTGGGATAATGACATTACCAACGTTTGGCGTTTTTATTAATTTTAATACTGAATACTAAAATTCATACAAATCGTTAGAGCCTTTTACGAGAGATCAAATGCTCCAATCAACTTCCGGAGCGGCGAAATGTGTTCTTCGGAAGCACGTCTTGGCTGCTCTCAGATAGAAATTAGTAATCGCTGCCTACACGCCTACACGATGGCAGGCGTCGTGTTTGTATATGCTAATTGTCGTCTATGATATCGGTACTTAGACGCTACATCCGGGCTCGATAAAGAACTATTTTTTTTTAATGGTAAATGGGGCAAACGGCTCGCCTGATGGTGAATGATCACCGTCACTCACGGACTTTAGCAAAACCAGACGAGCCGCAGGGTACGTTGCCGGCCTTTAGGATATTTGGGTGATGGGTGGGATGACGGGGACGGGGACGGTGAATTGGGAGAGGGAAGTGAGCCTCCGGTTACCGAACGGAACGCAGAAGCACATCCTTCCTCCCGTCTCCCAAATACCTTTAAATGCCGGCAACGCACCTGCGGCTCCTTTGGTGTTGCAGGTGTACGTGGGCGACGGTAACCACTCACCACCAGGTGAGCCGCTTGCTCGTTTGCTCACTTTCCCATAAAAAAAATCATGCTCACAACACGCAAAGTAGTTTATGATCATTGAACATTGCTTACCGCTTAATGAATAAACATTTACATCGAAATTTAACCAATAATTCGACATTATTGGTACTATTCTATTTATGTATAAGTAGGTGTAGATTCATATAGAACGTGGGTTTTCTTTTGTTTGTATTGCCCGCTCGCAATCTTCCATTGACTAACTATTCCCCTGTCGCAGGTCTGCTGGAAGAAATTACTTAAGAAATAAACAGTACCTTCGCACAGACCATTTCCTCCTATCGTATTTCTTTTTCTTTCCGATTTATTTGTGTGTACATTAGTTATTAAATAAATAAATGAGGTCCTAGAATCACTAGAGCAAAAAGCCCGTGCGAGAATGATTCGTCTTTCTTTTTTTCCTTGACGCGACACGGTACAAGCAACAGATCCGGTTTCGAACCTGGTTCTGATCCAGTATCAGGCAGTGGAGGAAAGGAGACATAACGGACTGCAATGTCACTACCGATATCCTGAGAGTAAGTTAACTCTCGAGCCTGGCCTAGGTAGCTAGCAGGGACTGCGGACTCCGCCCATACACTATGCACAGTATGTACTGGTATTTTTATATCAACGATAACATAATTGGTATTTTACCATAAAAATTAAAGTAGCAGCCTTTAAGTGCCCACTGCTGGGCAAAGGCCTCCTCGAATTCTTGAGAGGTTTTGGAGTGCCAGTGCCGGTTTTTATTATTTGTGTCATGCCGGTTTCCTCGCGATATTTTCCTTCACCGCATATGATTACATATCATAGCATGCTGGATCGGAAATAAGCAAATCCTGTTGTTGAATGATACAGTGAATGAACAATGAATGCAATTCGAATGAAAGTATAAACCGCAAAAATGTAATAGCGCTTAGGTTTTATTGAACTATTTAGTTATGTCTCACCACCTAACACTGTCGCTTATTACCTGTCACTGTGACAGTCACGATATACATCAAAGTAATTTTTTTTTTGTTGGAGCCTAAAGTCGCTCGCTGTTCAGCGTGGGTTAGTATGCGGGGTTTCTGACCTCGAAATATTTATTTTCGAAAAACATTATTTCTTAGACTACGTGTTTAGTTAGTGATAAACCAGGAATCGAATTTAGGTATCTATACAATCAGGTTAATAAACCAACAGGTCGCCGGTACGATAAAAGAGAACGTATATTCTTTAAGCCGATAATCGTAGTTACAACAAATAAATATCATCTTTGTCTGTTACAATGTAAATAATTATATAACGCACCTAATGAGATTATGGAGCAAGAAACAAAGTATATAAGGTTTCCTCTAAGTCGATACTTAAGGAAACATCGATTGCTTCCTCTAGAATTCTAGGTAACAACAAAAGGGCTGTAAGAAGTTTTTACAAAGATAATCATTTAACCAAAGAACCGAGTGCCGTGCGTCTTCAGAATGCATTGGCAGATCTTCACCAGATCTATATGAGACCCTGGCCGTGAGTATATCGTAAGTAGCTTATCATCCAGCAAATCGGTTGCGAAACGCCAGAGAGAAACTGAGAAATAAAAAGCTGTTTAATTTTTACATACATATATTCACGCCTCGTTCCCAACGGGGTAGGCAGAGACATTCTCTTCCACTTGCTACGGTCCTGACATACGTCTTTCGCTTCTTTAACTTTCATCAATCTTCGCATCCATGCTCGTTGGTTTAGAGTACTGTTGAGCTGGCCTTTTTTCAGAACGTCTCCTATTTGATCGTGAAATGTTCGCCTAGGGTCTTCCTCTCCCGACTCTACCATTTAATTTTTTAACTTTAATGTTTTATGACGGTCAAAATAGTCATCAGTGAAGGCATTCAGCCGATGACGCAAAACTGACACAGTGCCGGAGCCCTAAAGGTATAAACTTATGTTCAACTTAACAGCCTAGAAGCAGTACATTGCAGAACCTGTGTTTTGCGATGGACCGCTTCTAGGCTATTATTTACTTCACTGGGGCAACAGAGGGCTGTCCCTCTCCCAAGGAGTCCAGCACTTCGCCATGATCGCAGTCCCAGCCACTTCGCACCTTACACGCTCGTCATCGATCTTGTATTTTTCTTAATGGATTTTCCACAATTAATCAGTGGCCCATTTCAATGCTTCTTCACTTAGTCGTCTCTCACAACACCCACGCGAATAAAGAGGGGGTGATGGGCAGATTCTAACCACGCTGCCACACGGTTAAATATATTTCTTATATCAATAAACAAATGTCTACACGTCCATTGATCGTTAGAAACGAGACATCTCAAGGTCGAGGCAGCCGCCAATATGTCTGGCGCAAAAAACACCTGTGACGCGATTTGGGACTGTTCGAACGATATCTTCATTTGCATCAACGTATATCATGTTTATATATAGATATAATGAACACCTGTCGTTTACGACCTAGGCGTTAGAATCCCAGAAATGTCATCTAAACACCACAAAGGACATTGTATGTAAAAAAGAGGCCTGTTAACGCCTCCTTTTTTAGATATCTTAGGGAGGTTTTTGCAGCACCAATTTGCGGGACCTATTCTGACGTCTAGGGTGTTCCAAGGCACAGGGCCAACAGCGCATCTACCGCGGGGTTTTCAATCGGTCCGGCATCTTAAGTGATCACGACATAACCAGACACCGCCTTCGGTGACTGGGAAACTTAAAAAAAAATTATACTTAACAGCTGAAGTACTTTAGCAAGCACAACGAACAGACGGGCAAATATTTGATATTTAGAATCGTTTTATACTACGCAAACGAGAACAGATAGATACTAGATACATATTCAAAGTATTTGCATTAATCTCTATTAAAACTGCTCGATGTAAAGAGATCGAGGGCGTTTCAAGGGGTTTCAAGGGAAGGCCGTTCGTTACTTACGTTTTGGGAAAGCATTTTAATTAATTCATTTGTTAAGATTTCTTGTGTTTACGCGTACACTACAAATTTTAAATGAAATTATTATTTACGGATTTTATCGCGTTTAATTACATTTTTTTTACATCGCGACCGTCACCGGGGGCTGGGCTGTTTGATGTCCAGTTTGATTTGGTCTGATCTATACAGAATGGGCTTACGGTGTCTTGAGGTACTGCAGTGGTATGAGAACCTATTGGAAAACTTGTACCGAACAGACCAACAAACAGACAGTCAAGGAAGCGAGTTAAGCATTGTCAGCCAGTTCGGAGGTATGGTGGAAGTTTCTAGTCTCTAGCTCATGAGGCAGTTAGTTTACAATAATTGCAAAATTTCTACCGCACAGACAGACAAGAAACCTAGTTAATAAGAGCATGGCAACAACAAGAAAACAAGGTGGCGTCTCTGTTTTATTACCAATCTGCCTTCAAATAGCAATAATTTGTTCAGTGTATTGAATTTTGCAAAAAAAAAAAAAAAACTTTAAGAACACTGTATACATTCGCATAGTGAATTCGTCCGTTCGTTTCGTGGGCAAAAGTCGCAGCCCGGGTTCCGAGCAACGACCCCAAGTCCGTAGAGGTCGATCGCCTGCCACCTAGGCGGCCAACGTAAAAAAAAAAAAACACCGCAAGTGGGTGATCAAATATTAATACGGTAGGGTCCCGTACATTGTATTCACTGCAATATATAAATTAATATTTGTTTCTTTGTTATAATTCGCTACATATATGTATGTGTCGCACATCGTTCATACAACTCAGCGCAATTTTATGGGTTATGTTGGACCTCCGTATCCGAACGAAACGCAGAAGTACAAGATGCCTCCACTTCACGCCGGTATTCTGGGGGGGTCGTGGTACTATCCCGGTCGAGCCGACCAATTCGAGCAGCAGCAAAAGCCACTGCTTGGCTATGACACGTACAGCCACTTGACGGTAAGGGGTCCATGAACACATCCGGTAATATACCGTGACCGCCAGCGCAACAGGAAGGTATTATCACGCGGAATACTAGCTGAAGAGAGCTAGGCAGAAGCTTAACTAGTTGAAAAGGTATCTCAAAGATGACATCACTACATCACCATTAGTTTAATCGATACCAATGCTACGACCTTATGCACTATGCCACAAATAATTTCACAAATACTCCATGAGAAAATCGAATCGCGAAATGTCGCAATAAAATCTTACACATGGTTTACATTCATCCAAGACATTACGACGAACGTAACCATGTCTTGGACGTGAAAAATAACACGTGATGTTTTAATCGACGTATGAATTATCTTAGGTAATTACTTAGGTAATTATCCTTTTCAACCTAACTTGGAGTTCAGGGTAGCTTTCTCATTCACCTGGACATTTCGTTAGCGCACCGTCGAATCGGAGACTTAGTTTCTAATTGATACCATTGTAGTTATAAGTGAGATGTTATAATGATTGCTTGTATTTACTCGAACACCGCACAGTGATAACGAAACCTTTATTTGCAGATTTTATCGCGTTAAATCTTACCGTTTATAACCATCGTTAACTATTATGTTAACTATGACATAGACGATGTCAAACACCACGGTCCCCCGTGACCACGTCGGGAGAGTTAAATGTGTAAATAAAACGTTAAAAAATCCTTAAATAATAGTTTCATTTTAAACGTGCTGCGGTATAGTTATTTTTTATTTTAATTATATTAAGGTCCTAGAAGATTGTAAGGTCAGGCTTAGAGCTTGCCACAAGTCTGTGTGAGGCATTCCACCAGTCCACGTGGCGCATCTGTAACCCACCTTCGATTGACGCCTTTTGCAGTTGCCCAGTAGCCACTTACCACGAGATGGACTGTTAGCTCGTTTGTCACTCCAGTGTTATAAAAACACCACACCATGAGATGTACAACCACATGATGAGGGTTCTGTACAACCACAATTTATATGTGTTATGTATTCACCCATAGGAATATAATGTTTTTCTTTCATTCAGTTCGGTATCCATAGTGCGCGCCCGTCTCACACTTGGCCGGTATTTATTATTAGAGTTTGCGCAATAATTACACGAAGTGTGACGGTTGTATTTAAAAAAAAAAAAAGCGCTACAACAAAAAGACGTTTGAAAAAAGCACGTTTCTTGCATGGGGAACCCCAATTCATTTTAAAGTTTATATATATACATATAAATTTAAAGGATAACGGACATACGGCGTAGGGTTAATAATATGGCACCGTACGGATCCCTAATAAACAGAGACAATAAACAAAATATTCCCTTAATTGAACCCGCATTCGAGACAATCCTTCCAGGTGCTTGGAAATCGAATGACGCTGGTGGCACGGGATGGCTTTGCGTTGGTCAGCAGTGGACTCTTAATGAATTGCCAATTACAACAAATATAAAATGAAAAACTTTTCCACTGCATGACACAAAAGTGCACGGCACCTGCGCATTCCTTTTGTAGATACATCGTGTCATTGAAACATGCCGCGACGCGTTCACGCGTACGTTTCACCGGGTTCATAACGGAGATCGTTTAACGGTGCCTAGACATGTCTAGTTTAGTATACACTAAGCTAGACATGTCTCTACAATACGTTCTGTCGAACTGTCGAGCCTGACGTATTGTAATCTATACCGATCGCTAGCACGATTTCCACCAGATCTCCCCAACACCGCTGACACCTCTGCTTATCCAAAACATAAAACGGATTTAACCGTGCTATAATTCAGATTGCGTTCGGATACGAACGTTACCAAGATTTACACGAGACTCAGAAATGGCCGAGCACCTAACCGACGAATGTACGTCAAAAAGGATTATTTAATAGAAACAAAGACATCCGTGAAGTACATAATAATATTCTCTACCGGTCAGACCAGGGATTGATGTGATAGTGCAGAAACAAGGTTAGAATAAGATATCGTTCAATTAAAAGAATATACACCACACACAACAACAATTACTAAATATACAATAAATAAAAACATTCGTCAAACTTGATAACATATATTTTATTATACATTTCACGATCAAATCGGAGACGTTCTGGAAAAAGGCCAGGTCAAGAGTGCTCTAAACCAACGAGCATGCATGCGAAGATTGATGAAAGTTGAAGAAGCGAAAGACGCATGTCAGGACCGTAGCAAGTGGAAGAAGATTGTCTCTGCCTGCCCCGTTAGGAACAATGCGTTAATATACACATATATGTACATATATACATTATAGATATGTAAACAAATACTTATAATAAAGGTTAATGGTGCTATATTTTATTACCCTTGTAGGAACTCTATATAATATTTAGGCCATAGTAATATTTATCAAGTTAGTACGTATGTACTTCTGTATTTTGTTTGAATATAAGGAAACCGCCGCCGCTGAAATATGAGTTTATTTTAAAACCTGGTTCAACCCAGCCAACAGTTGTACAAGACACTTTTCTTTATGAACTTTTGTTTCTTCCTCTCATCATCGTCATTTCAGCCTATCAGAAGTCCACTGCTGAACATAGGCCTACCCCAAAGATTGCCACGAAGCTCGGTCCTGAGACACCTGCATCCATCGACCTCCCGCAACACTGCGCAGGTCGTCACTCCATCTTGTGGTGGGTCGTCCTACACTGCGTGCGCCTGTACGTGGCTGCCACTCGAGAACCTTTTTTTCCCAACGGTTGTCAGTTCTGCGAGCTATGTGGCCGGCCCATTGCCACTTCAGCTTGCTGATCTTTACGGCTATGTCGGTTACCTTAGTTCTGCTGCGGATATCATTGTTGCAGACTCTATCACGCAGAGAAACACCGAGCATAGCCCTTTCCATAGCGCGCTGAGCAACTTTGAGCTTCTTCATACCGCCTGCAGTGAAGGACCAAGTCTCGGATCCGTATGTCATCACTGGCAACACGCACTGGTTGTATACTTTGCTCTCGAGGCTTACTTTTTTTTTCTTCCTCATAATAAATTGAATTATCAAAACAATATAACATATCTCCAAAGTGGATTTTATATTAATTTACATGTGACCTCTGTATCAAGTATACCCCACTAATACATATGTATATAAAAAAAAATGGCGCTTGTGGTTAACTTTTCATTAGTGATGCGCCGTGTATTCGAAATTCGACACAATAATCGATTTAAATTCCGATTATTAAACTACTCAACTCGGGGCGCGCTCTTCAGTATCAAAAAGAGTGGTTGACCTGGATTAGATCCATGGTGCCGGCACCACTAAAATTGTTAATAACAATTTTAAGTGCTGAATTTTCCGCGTGCTCAGTGCCACAATGACCAGATAAGAATACCAGGTCCAAATTAATATCGACGACGGACGTCCAGCGGCGTCCAAGGTGCGCGGTGACTGGCACAGCCCACGCCAATCCGCGTGACGTGCACTTGCGTGGCGTTGATGGCAAATCCTTAAGCCTGAATGAGAGGCCTATGTCCTGCCGTGGACTGTTCACAGGCTCTGAGAGTACGCCAATTAACCGATTCTAATCGCATAAGCAGGAAATACAGGTGTAAAAAATTTAGCAGGAGAACACTAGGCTCGCATAAAACAAACGAAACTAAACTATAAAATGTTCGTGACACTTCAGCCTGCATGCTCCTTATGCCCTAGTGATTGAACAACGGAAGCAAGCGAACTGATCGGCATAGATCAAAGTCATAGAATATCGATTCCGCTCAGCCTGCTGGACCGCGGACTCCACGGAGAAACTGATGAAACTTTGCTTACCACAACCACTATCATTGGCGTTATGGTTTTATCGAAGCACCAACATTCATTTACATCCGCTGGTGAAAGTATGCCTCGCGAAGCTTTGCCCACACTCGCCACGCGGGTAGAACTTGTTGGTTGCCCCCCCTACAAGTAATCTGTGGGATCTGGGTTGATCTGGGTTCGACGAATTCGAATTTCGTCAGCTAGCACAGGCGGAAGCGATAGGTTTTAATTTTAGGTTTCGACAGTGACAAATGAAGTCTCGGAGACCTAGACTTGTCTAGTTTAATAGATTATTGTTTCCGTGTAAACTTTGAAAAATCTGGCTCAATTTCAATTGGAGGCGAAATAACGCGGATTGCGGAAGGCCGTTTATTTGAGTCGTCTATTTGAGCTATATAGAAATTTGCAATCTCTGTCTACCTCTGCCGATGACAGGCGCGAATGTCTATACATATATTGCCTATTACTTTAGACGTATTTTAAACAGATTTATACGGCCCGGTTACCCAATTGGTTCTCTACCTTTTAAGCTGTGGGTTGCGGAAAGAATCCCGCTGGGTTACAAAGGTAACATATATAAATATATTGTCGTACTTGTCATCCCATTCATTTACCAAGATACGGGGAATCCTATTTAGGGACCGGAAGGCGTGTGTTATTTTAATATATTATAATTATAATGTCTATAGTTAACACTACGCAGAACACAATCGGTGGTTTATATTCCGCCAATTCAGCGGTTTATGGCTTAATGGGGCGTCAAGGCGATGTTACCGTTAAAGGGCTGGCTCCAGGTGTAGCGGTCAATATCATGCCCCTTCCCGGGCACACATTTTTTTTAATAAAATAAACTCCATTCGCTGGTAGCAATAATTTCTAACTGCAAACTTTATTAACGCAATATTCTCATTTCAATTCATTTGAGGCAAATAATCTAACAGAACTTTGTTGGCGAGCAGTCTCTAGCGTAGTGATGATGTCCTGGTACATTTAACTAATTATTTTTTAATTAAATTGTGGTACAAGGGGGAATACAACACCCCCCATGCCATGGCAAACCCAAAACGTAAAGACTTGTGGTGGGGAGACTAAGCTTACCAACTTGCCAAGCGTATTGAAACTGACTGCGCTCACCAACTTCAAGAAAGAAAGGTCTATCCAAGTTCAGAAGTGGACAAAAATAGACTGATGTAGTAGTAGTGCAGGAGGGTGAGTGTGGGCAACAGACCACCTGATGGTAAGTTGCAACTGCGGCCCATGGACACCTGCGAACGACTTCAATCGGAGAAAGTTACAGATGCATCGTCACCCCTGAGGATTAAGGTGAAATGCCTCAAAGCCTGTAATTACACTGTCTCTCTTTAACTCTCAAACACAACAGCACAGCTATTTGGCGACAGAAATGTTTAAGACCTACCCAGACAACTCCTCGGTAGAGTGGGAGCCCATCACCAAGGAATAATAACTGACAAAAATTACAGCTTTATATTCCAGCTCTATAAAATAGCCTATAGATATCTAGAATCAATAACAGAAATTAAAACTACATTCATTTTCGAGTTGATTTCTCACAAACAAACTTACTCTCTTGTATTATTAATAAATGCATACATAAAAGTAAGTATAAACAACCCTTGCAAACAAAAGCACTTATTGACTTATCGGGGACCACCGATACGAACGGAGTAATCGATGTAAGGACAGACACATGATGACAGACTCAATATAGATACCACTATGTCAGAAAATCAATCTAAATTCGAACCTACGACTGCCTTGCTAGCTACTGCTTCTGATCACCGTACCACGTCCACACAAACACCACATTAACCATAGATATCGATCAATATCTACGTCTCTGCAGTCATTTTAAACCTCTGCGATGAGTTCAGGTAACGCATGGAAAACTAGTTTTTAAAACAAAAAGGTATCCCGCAAAGCGACTTAAAAAAAACCCTAGCATCGGGGTTACGGACCTCTGCAAAGGGCTACGACTTTACAGACGCAGGGCGAGCTAAATTTAGGCTAGTGATGCGCCTTTGTCTGAAGTTATCGGCAAATTACCGAATAAATATTGATATAATAAAGAAATCGATTTGGAATGTATTCAATGTTTGTAACAATTGGAAACTAAAAAAAATCGCCTATTAATATACAATAATGTTCCAGCCACATGCAGTGTCGGAAATGTTGAAAAATACAACACTGACCGGAACACCAATATTTTGTGTTGCGTTGTTTTTGTTGGTTTTTATCTGAGATTTGTAGGGCCTACGCAGCACGCTGAACCTGAGCTACCCACCCCCAGCGCAAGACGTAATCTAAATTCTTCTCCAAGAGATTACCTCACCTGCACTAGGTGCGCCCGCCCCTTCGGAGTACCGCGCGAGGCGCTAGCAATGACGGAGAATCCCTTCCATTATGCCGAATCTAAATCTCATAGAAATACTAGTGATGAGGAGCAGCATCTCCAGTGCGATGGTGCCGCCGTCACTGCAATCGCCAAACCGTCAGCACAGTACTAAATCTTCCAGCACGTTTACAGCATACCAGCTTTATTTTATAGAGGAGGACAAAGGAATGAAACCAGTAGTGAACTCAATAGTAAATAGAGTAGACGTAAAATGAAAAAAAAACGTTCATGAACGCACTAAGTCAAAAATGTAGGTGATAAATACGTTACAAATATTATCAATTCGTAACATAACTAACTTATTAACTGATAATGATAAGCCATTATTATAAGATAAATCATACATAACTACAGTATTTTCGGTTTTGGTATGAAAGCAATAACCTACCGTATCCTACTGACCTAAATATTAGTATAACGAACACATTAGCAATCATAATAGTAGCTCATTTAGATTTACAAATATGCCTAATTAATCAATAAAAGTAGCATAGACTTACTTGCTATGAATGGCAAAACAAAGTCTAGGTACCTATCTGAAGTTAACCATTTATAATTTATAACAATTTTTTCCTCTAACCCTAAACGTAGTTGAGACAAAATGGCGACGATGCAGCACGTTACAATTTTCCGACATTCCGCCATACTTATTCCAAATTATTTAAACAAAGCATTTCTCCAACAAGCATACAAACAATAAACATGTGAAAGGAATTAACTTTTAACAAAGCGTCTCTGTTTTATATCGAAATCTATGCTTGATAATTAATAAATCTCATAAAGTGACACGTGTAATTATTTTCACGTGCCAAGTGCCAATAAAACAGCTTACATAATTAATGTTATTCAAAAATATACAAATAAAAAATATATACCACTGATACCATATTTAGGTGTTCAAGAGTTCTATTGTAATTATTATTATCGATAATATGCAGCCTTTGTTCTAAACAACAGTTTACAATAGAAAAAGAAAGGTATTCGTGTTTATATAAATAATTAACAGTGCAAAATACAAAAACAGCAAACATTTTGAACTAGAAGCATCGCAAACGGTAAGGCAAAATGGGAAAATATCATTATCGGTGTCAAACACAACACCGTCAACGTAACATCGGTAAAAATGTGTAAAATTTCAAAATAAAACTATTAGTCGATAATAATTACGCTCATCCCTTAAACTGGTCTAAAGGGATTGCATACTGAAATCACACAGTATTCACACACAATGTCCTAAGTGTAGCACTTAAATTTAAACTCGAGTGGTACGCGTTAAGCGTTAAAATTGCATGATCAATTAGTAGTAGAAACAGCTGTGTGCCTCACAAGCTTACAATACCTGCTCGATCCGTTACTTCTATATGTTGAAAAAAAAAAAAAGGGACAGCAAATGTCATATTGCTGGCCTTAATTTTACCTGCCTTTCGAATTTTTTTCAACCTGTTCGGAATCTCCGGAAACAGCTGATTGTATTTACCCACGTTAGCAAATTTCAAAAACCTTACAGATTCTCATCCTCATCGTTATTAAAACTTTCTACTAGTTGAAAGTTTTATATAACATGCTATTTACCCTTTTATACTGCATTTAAATTGCATTCATAGGAATTACGCTAACGAAATTAGTATGCAATAAGAGAGATCATAGTAGCATATGATTCAATGTCAACATAAAATGGTCGCCTTATATTTCAACTCTCAAACCTGTCGAACTTTCTAAAAAGCAAAATTAAAAAAGCGTTTGTGGCATGGTATTGTGAAAATTCAATTTAAACGTCCTCTCAACCATATCTAAACATAAGTTTGCGTGCATCACTTCAAAAATAAAACAAAGATTACCTTTTTAGCAGCAAGCGTATTTGTCTATCTCCAATACGGAACACCTACGCTATAATATAACACTACGAAAATCGTGTCTTTTTCTTTTCAAATACATTATTGCACTATACACAATATATCTGGACAAGCAAATGCTGTCCAAATGTGTTTTTCAACAATTTATGCTGTCGAAATTAAGCGAGCGACTACACACCACCCGCTTCAATCATGGACTAAAAAAAATGTCAGCTGGGCCAAGTACGTTCTCATTCGTAAATCGATCGAAAATCTGTGAAACGGATTCATAAACTTCCATCCTTCTCTTTTACTCATTTAATATCCCGCTCGCACACTGCATTATAATGCTTGTTTTATGATGTTTCTCAGCGTTGTTCTAAAGAATTTTCTTGATAGAAACAAGTTTTTAAACATATATTTCAGTTCTAGTACTGTAATGATAAATAAATTACAGCGGTTTTTTCATTTGAGATCATATGTTGAACAAAGCAATCTGTCAACGATAACACTGATTCTGTTGAATTGACATTTGAAAAGCAGCCCTGATTGGTCTGCGCCGCTGAGTACTTTTCTATACACGAACTACGCACAGCTGGTTTTGACATCTCGTAACTTCCTAAATTTCACACTAGATCGCAGCACTGCCATAAACAACAATAAATTCAAAAAGATTTTATCTTATTATTTTAGCACTTATAATTCTTTGAACAATAGTTTTGATAAATGAAAGCTTTTTTAATAATTCTTATACGTAATTCAACATGTTTCTGATATTTCTGTAAAAAATAGGTAGTGCGTATGATTTACATTATAACTCACGATTTCTCATTATGTAAATATGGAAATGGAACAAGTTTTGATTAGAAACGTTACCATGGTAATTAGTAACACAAAGTATATTTTTTAAAACCACTCATTTTGTTCTGTATAGCAAAAGCTAAATTAAGATTCTTTGAAATGGACTCCGTGGATCTTTTAGCACGTGAAAATGAGTTCAAAAAACTCAACAAGCAGTTAGAAAAGAAAACTGAAAGTCTAATGAGAGAAATTGAACACGTTATGGTATTTTCTTGTTCCTTAAGTTGTATTAATATAGATACTTTGTTTTTATTCAATAACGATTTATTAATTTTAGCAAAAGCAAGATATTTTTTCGGAATTCCCACAAAATCTAAGAATAACTCCCTCGCCAAGAAATTTCAAAATACATAGTTGTAATTCTACCAAAAGTTCAACTCCAAATAGTGCAGACAGTAGCCACAAAAACATTACCGATCGTTCGAAAACCGCCATTAACAAAACAATGGAAAAAGTTAAGAAGGATAGTGTAAACTTGGTTGTGGGCTTATCAGAAGAAAATAAAAAACAAAATAATTGTCATTCTATCACACAGAGCAACTGTGATTCCACACAGCATGTAACATGCCACAACTGCATGTATCATAACAATCACAGAATGAGTGATGATATAGAGTTCCTGTATGCATTTGTTTCTGTCAATGTTAATGACAACATTCTGCCTCGGTCATTTTTGAAAGGTGAAATTTATTCTTTTGTCATACTAGTTTATATAGTTTATAGTCATCATCATTACAGTCTGTCACAAGTCCACCGCTGAACATAGACATGCCCCAAGAATTACCACAAAGCACGGTCCTGAGTTACTTGCATCCGTCCACATTGCTCAACGCTGTACTTTACTTTATACCTTTACATCTAGATAAACCGTTGACTTTTTTTTAATCTTAAGACCTTTTGTCGACTTTTGCTGAGACAAGCATGTCATTCTCCTGTAGGTAAGTGTCACACCTGCCTATAACACTAATAAATTTAAACTTCAAGCATGGTAGAGCCAAGCGGCGGCTTTAGCTGCTGCTCGAATGGGCCGGCTCGACCGGATTGGTACCACGGCCTCGCAGAATACCGGTGTGCATTAGAGGCTTGTGCTTCTGCGTTTCGATCGGTGAGTTAGGTAACCGGAAGCCCACACCCCCTCCCTATTCCCCTCCTCTTCCTTCCCATCTCCCAAATATCCTTAAAGACCGGCAACGCACCTGCAGCATTTACGGTGTTGCAGATGTATGTGGGCGACGGTAATCACTTACCATCAGATGAACTGCTTGCTCGTTTGCCGTCTTTTCCATAAAAAAAAAACTATGTGGACTCAACTAGTCATCCTTAGAACTAAGCCCCATAAAATATGCCTTTTAATGCTTCTTTTGCATCTACATACACTAATATAGAACATACTTATGACATTTGTTAGGTATTTAATATAAACAGGATCAATTTATTAGTACTTATAACATGATGATTTGAGATTAAAGAGAAAAGGATGGATATTGAAGGGTGGCAAATTGGTGTCTCAGCTTTTTACAAATCACAAATTTCATTACTAGAGCTAAAATTAAAGGGAAATTCAAACTTAAAAAATAATTGCCAAACAAAATGACTACATATGTTAGACATATGTTAGACAGTCACAGTAGTTGAGAAGGGTGTGACACTCACCAGGAGAAGCTATGATCATATTGTGGCTTTCTCTGAGAGCAAACCTGGTGACGATTCTTGGTACTCCTAGAGAGTTGAAAAGTGTGTTGCAAAAACATGTTATGCTTTGCTGAATTGTGCTGAATAGAGATTTGTAATCTCTACCTGCTCCCATGAGCAACAGGCGTGAGTGCTTATTTACATACCAAACAAATGTTAATTAAGAAAATTAATTTTTCAGAAGGCATTACAGTGCAGAGTGTTTGCAAGTTCTTGTCGGCTAAAGTAAAACTAATGCAGGAGCAGTTAAATAAGATGCAAAATACTGTGGAAAATAAGGTATGGTATGATAAAAATCAAGTTATTGGACAGTTCAATAGTCATCAAAATTCATTTTCAACGAGGCATATGCCTCCACTTGTGAACTTGTAGAAGACTGAAGAGACTATTTGCATCTTTCTCCATCTGTCTGTGTGTCAAACAGAAAGAGAGAGTGCACGGCTGTGTGGCAAGGGAAGGTTAACATTTGGAGAAAAAGCAGATGTCATTCTATTTATACTCTTAAATTATGATAACTTCATATCAAGAAAATCCCAGCAAAATCCAGCACACACTTCATGCAAGGTTTATCCTTAAACTCCACGCTGGGCAAGCGCCGGTCAAGCATCATTCGGTCGCCAGGGCCTCGTTTGTTGCCTTCAGGGATGCACCACGTATGCGTGAAGTTGGTATTTGGAGAAAGAGATGGAATATTCTCCCTTGCATCACAACATAATGATATACACAATGCTGAATTGCTGTCCCCATCCATAGTACTTGGTACCCATACTTGGTACATATAGGGTAGGCTGTGATATTCGGTGGTTTCTATGGGAAAGGGGGAAACTACACTAGTGGCTACACCAGAGGAGCTGCAGGTGCGTTGCCGGCCTTTATAGATATTCAGGGGGTGGGAGAGAGGACGAGTAATAGGGATAGGGAGAGGGGTAAATCTACTTCTCACCGGTATTCTGCGAGGCTGTGTTACCAACCGGGTCGAGCCGTCCCATTTGAGCAGCAGCAAAAGCTGCCGTTTGGTTCTACCAAATACTAAATCCATTCAATCAATCATCTTTGTTATTTAACAGGTCCCTGGCTAGATCATTTGTATGGTTTTTAAGTTAAATATTTTTTGCAGTATGTTTTAAGTTCCTTGACAGTTGACATATTTCAATATTCATGTATCTCATTGTTTCCGGAAGACCTTGGTGCATTACATATTGTTCTTCGTATAAGCCGATATAAACTCAGAATATATTATAAAAAGTCTTTTTTTTTTTTGGTGGAGGGAAAAGCGATCCGAGGGCCCCGACAGGAGGTAGGTGACCTCATCTGGGACCGCCTTGATGTATGACTTAATAACGACCTCTGCCTCGAGTAAGTCTCGGGCGGGTCGTGAAATACAAAGTCTTGGTTTTTCTTTTTATTTTAGTGTGGTTGACCCAAGTTAGCATTCGATACCCCTTCCCTGCTCATCCGAACTGGCTTGGCGAGCCTACATCTGATGGGGGTTGGTGGAACCTTGCCCTTCCTTGTCGACTTGTGGTAGGCAGCGGAGTCATAAATCAGATATCTTGCGGAGGGCCGGGAAGACTGGTGCTTATGAGCGCCCGGCACTCAGATCTCCATGGCCTCACTTGGAGGTCGTTGCGGAGGGGTCCGTTGCTGTCGTAGGATTAGAGGCCGAGTAGGTAGGCACGCCCGTTTTCCGGCTCGTCTAGACGGCAGGAAGAAGATGTGTTCTCCTCCGTTCTACTCACCGGCCGGTGCTGGTGGGTTCGCGTGTGTGCGAAAGTGTTCCCGTGGCCCTATAGGTGGAGGCCGAGATATTTTACGTAAGTTTCTGTACGCAGCTGTTCTTCTCTCATTAGTGTGCATGTGATCTGTAGAGATTTTGTAACACACAACAGCATTTTTTCTCCTCATTTCAAGCCACTGATCTATTTCAGACAATTTTTGTACAGAGAGTTTTTGTTAGTTGCGATCAAATCATCTTCGCTATTGGGGGCAGGTCTGTTGTGTCTATTCAGTACAGTATTGGACCAAGTACTGAGCCTTGGAGAACTGAAGTTTTGTTATTATATAGTTTTGATATATCTTCACCTTATTTGTTTGTAGAAAATTTTGGTAATTTCTTTTTAGTAAATTTAGTAAAATTTGGAACTTTATATGTAATAGGTAAGTCTTAACAACATATGATATGATTTCGTAGTTTTGTCTTTAGCTTGTAGAGCAACAACACTGTCGAATGCCTGCTGTTTATCCAAAAAGACAGCAAACACAGTATTCATAGATCTGTGATATTTTCCACAATCTGGTATGGTAATGTATTCTAAGAATAGCATTATAAAGCATGATTAAGGAGACAATAGGTTTACTTAAAATACTTTAAAAATCTTTCATGTTTTATAACCACGTTATATGTAAGGTAACAATAGGTTTACTTAAAAAAATTTCAAAATCTTTCATTTTTTTTATACCCACGTTATATGTAAGGTAACAATAGGTTTACTTAAAATACTTTCAAAATCTTTCATTTTTTTTATACCCACGTTATATGTAAGGTAACAATAGGTTTACTTAAAATACTTTCAAAATCTTTAATTTTTTTTATACCTACGTTATATGTAAGGTAACAATAGGTTTACTTAAAATACTTTCAAAATCTTTCATTTTTTTTATACCCACGTTATATGTAAGGTAACAATAGGTTTACTTAAAATACTTTCAAAATCTTTCATTTTTTTTATACCCACGTTATATGTAAGGTAACAATAGGTTTACTTAAAATACTTTCAAAATCTTTCATTTTTTTTATACCCACGTTATATATGAGTAACAATAGGTTTACTTAAAATACTTTCAAAATCTTTCATTTTTTTTATACCCACGTTATATGTAAGGTAACAATAGGTTTACTTAAAATACTTTCAAAATCTTTCATTTTTTTTATACCCACGTTATATGTAAGGTAACAATGGCGGATTGACCATTTGAAAAATACCAGACTTAAAGAGTTCTTGACGTGTTCCAACAATAATCCTATTGTAATTACAAGTGAATGTGGAGACTGTCGATGAGCAGCAGTGTTTAATCTAAGGTGCACAAAGAGAGATCTATGTAGCGCAATGGACCGTTTATTCATGAATTAGATTTATATAGTTTACATTGAACTTCCAGACGCAGCAGTGCGAAGGTCATCTAGCGCAACTCGCTGAGCTAGAGAGCGAGAGGATGATGTTACTGAACAGGGCGAACAGCATGCGAGCAGATGCGGCCGACATCAGAGCCAAGTGTCTGACGCTGCAGAGCAAACTCGATGTAAGTAATATTTAATTCAGAGAAAATATTTCAATACCTTCTTCATCAGCCTATTTAAGTCCACTGCTGAACATGGGCTACTTCAAAAAAGCGCTATCAAAAGCCAATTCCTACAGGTGTGGTGCCGATCGCAGGATATTTATGGTAATCAGTCGAAAAGCGATTTCCCTTATTCGAATTTTTCGGCAGCCACAGGATGCGATAGGGTGGCCAATTCGACGCATATCGTCGGGGCCACGAGACAGCTCGTGCTCCGCGGACACATCAGCGCCGGCCGCACTAGTCTACCTCTCCTTCCTATACCACCAAACGGACACCCGCGAATCTGCCATCGTGAGGAATAGTGAGGAAGGCGGCGAATGTTGTCTGTACCTGCGTAAGTAAATTTTGGCATTGCTGGCATACCTTTCCCCACGCACTTGCTTTAATAGGTACATTGATTAAAAGATTGTTATCAAAACGAATTGTTTATGCCCAAAAAAATGCGAAAGAATACACAACCATGACCACAATATTTCTTGTCATGTCGTAACAATAGAAATTCTATTGTAACGACATGACAAGAACGCGACACGCGAAGGGATACACAGCCACAATCGCCACCGTATGGTTTGAGGAGGGCGATGGCTGTCACATGCGTGATTCTTGTGAACAGATCTTGGGGAGGCTGCACAGCTCGGTTCTGCAATAATCTGGCTTTGTTTTTAGTATATCATTACGGTGTTAGATTGTTACAAACACATTGAATTTCTTGCGTCAAATAAAGCGTTTTGATTTATTCATACAACGATGTCACCATTTGTTAAAGGAGAAAGACCGTCTCTATAAAGAACAAAGAAGCGCCACCGACAGACTGACGACCGAAGCGAAGCAAGTTAGGAGCAAAAACGTCAGTTTAGAAGCTCGGTGCGCCTCGCAAGAGGAAACCATCGCCACACTGAAGCAACAACTAGAAACTGCCCGAATGACCGAGAAGGTATAAATAAAGCTTATCATAAAAAGCTCAGTGCGCAGCAGTGGGGGAGCTTTCTACTTTATGTGCCACGTTGCTCGGTTATGCCATCCGCGTAACCTCGAATTTGTTTTTTATCTCATTTCGTTTTCTCACCGAGTTTTCCTTCACTTTAGTCGACAGTGTTAGAGGCAGCGGCATCGGGAATGCAACCCAGGTCGTAAGACTGCTACGAAGTTAAAGCGAGTGTCCAATCTCTGAAATAGCGCGACTTCACAACGGATCAAAAAATTTTTTTTACTTATTTCATGTCCTCGAAATAATTTATATTTCTGTGACATGCAGGTTTCTTCACGACATCCTCCTTCGCCGCCGAGTGGCGTGGTAAATTCGTAACATGGCTATAAATAATTTTATTTGAGGGAGGCCTATGTTCAGCAGTGGACTTGTGATAGGCTGAAATGATGATGATGATGATGGAGCACGCGTTCTATGCTTTCTCTTCTTGTGCGTTTAAGCTGTTAAAGAAGTCACGATATTCCTTAAACGCCACACGCAGCGAGAGGGTTGGTGATCGCATTGCGCCCGGTGTCTACCCCACCTAGACGATAGATTTTTTTGATATTTCCTTCCCGATTGAAAGTGGAACACAAGACGGGTTTGTTTTCATCAACAACTTATAGTCACAACTACTACTGCTCTATGATCAGTGGTGAGACTCATTTTATGCCCAGCAGCCATCTAGATACGGCGCTATCCTCTCACACATTTTTGACGCTGCGCATCTACTGTGATGTTCCGGTTTGAAAGGTCTCTGTAACTTAAAGCCGGCGCAAAGCTTCTTTGAAAGCTCCTTCTTTTGAAGATGATAAAAGACATTGTAATATGGCGTTTTTTTCTGCGTGGTAGAGCCAAGCGGCGGCTTTAGCTGCTGCTCGACCGGATTGATACCACGGCCTCGCAGAATACCGGCGTGAAGTAAAGGCATCTTGTGCTTCTGCGTTTCGCTCGGTGAGTGAGGTAACCGGAGGCCCACATCCCCTCCCTATTCCCCTCCTCTTCCCGCCCATCTCCCAAATGTCTTTAAAGACCGGCAACGCACCTGCACCATCTATGGTGTTGCACATGTATGTGGGAGACGGTAATCACTTACCATCAGGTGAACCGCTTGCTCGTTTTCCGTATTTTCCATAAAAAAAAAATATACACTCAAGCGTTTCTTGCCGGTTCATGGCTCTTCTCCGAGGTCTTGTTTTGCCTTCGTGAACCGGCCCAGATAAGTGGTATGTGGTAGCGCGCCAAGCGGCGACCATCATGCCGTATAGCGTATTCGCTTTTCTCCTTCATCGCTTTCAGGAATTTAGCGATTCCACACGCAACCTTGCGGCCTCGCACCAGACCGCGATCGGAGGACTCGAGGCGCGCGTCAAACGCCAGCAAAGTTGCATAGACAAGCAGAGTTCGCTCATAGACAATCTGAAGAAGCAGAACGCTCTGCTGACCGCGGATGGAGCTTTCAAAGCACTGGAAAAGGAGTACAACGAGTTTTTAAATGAAGACTTGTGATGAAAGAATAAAAGGCTTGGAGAATCGTTCCATTTGTTTTATTTCTTGATCATTATCTATCTACTAGGGGAATATGTTATCTTCCTCTCCGAACGTCAACCTCACCGGCACATGGTTGCCACGATCCTGCTGACCACCAGAAGAAGATCGGCGATGATATTGAACGTGGTGGAGCCAAGCGGCAGCCTCTGAGTCTGCTCGAACGGTCCGTCTTGCAGCACCTGCAAACACTCTGGTGTTGCAGGTGTACGCGGGCGTCGTTGATCACTTACCATCTGGGTAGCCGCTTGCTCTTTTTTTCCCACGGTTTGTTGTTTTTTTTTTAATGTAATTCCTAACCATTGTAGTAAAATTAATTTTTTAAAACTGACCCGCCTCGTGTCGGTGCCGGCACTGAGCTCAACGACCTGTCTGTCTAGCGTGGCGTGCCTGCCTCTGTTGGGCCCAGCAGTGGACGGCAGTCGAGAATGTTATAGAACCTATTTATTACCGTGTCACGTTACTATCAGATGCTGCCATCTTACCCTGAGACGGTACAAGCGCACAAGGTTGAAACGTCGTGTCTTCGAAGAATATTGCTTTAAAACTTATATGCTACTTGATAAACTGGCTATGATCCGGTTTTAAATATATTGCGTATTTATACAACTGCATAAATAAAAAAAAACACGCATGTTATGATTAATGTAATAATTTTAAAGATGTCGAAAAAAATATTTTAAACAATCACTACGTCAAGACTTCTTTTTTTCTTTTTTTAAATAGGCTTACGTTTGACCTCAATCTCGCTCGATGGAAGGCGAAGATGAGGCCTAGGATGGTACACGTTTGCCTAGAAGGTGTCTGTTCACTTTGCTTTTCAACTGCACCGATTTTTATATTTATTTCCTTTACAAGTTCATTTTCCGTTTCGACTCGACAACGCTCCTCAGCTGGCTGACACGTCCACCTCCCGGACAAAAAACCTGTGCCCTCGTGTATATTATTTCACTGCTGAGGACTTGTTCTTGTCCAATACAAAGTTTGATTTCGAGGATGGGGATCATCACTAAGTCTGAGAGACTTGGGGTTCTACTTCACGCCGGTATTCTGCGAGTCCGAGGTACTACCCCCAACTAGAGCAGCAGCAAAGCCTCCGCTTGACTCTACCACGTATATAACCCTAAAATGTTGGGTAGTTCGTTGCGCAACAAAAAACCTTAATATCAGAAGTCGAGAACATTCATACATCCAAGTCCTGGAGTCGAGCTAACTATTTACTTTTAAAGTTACGGTAAGGAATTAATATGTTTCAAATACAATGTACAATAGAATAGGCTTTATTGAACTGTCATGTAAAATGTGACTCATACAATGATGACGTCGAGTGGAAACACGCGTACATACTTAATCATAATTGTGATGAAAATGAAGCAATATCAATAAATATACTAGATTTACCTCCTTGTAAGTGATTACCGTCGCCCACGTACAACTGCAACACCAGAGGTGCTGCAGGAGCGTTGCCGGCCTTTAAGAGTATCTGGGAGATGGGAGGGGGAGCGGGCCTCCGGTTACCTCACTCACCGAAATAAACGCAGAAGCACAAGATGCCTATGCTTCACGCTGATATTAGACAAGGCCGTGGTAATACCACGTTCGTGCCGGCCCCATCGAGCTGCAGCGAAAGCCGAGCATACTCCGATACACATAAAGTTCATGTTTGAACGCGCTAATATCAGGAGTCTCTCCAATTAGGTTTAAAAACAAATATTCGCGTTAGTTTACTCATTTATTGTGTAAGGTTATAGGCTATCGCGCAACGACCCTTGGGAGCGTAGCAGTAAACCTTGGTCATTTACTCGGCATGTGTTCATACACACGACACGTTTAATCTATATATAACGCGTATGAAACTGCAGGGCGCAGCAAGTAGCATGCATATAATTGATATCATACAGCGGAATGTAGCACATATAAACATAAAATGCAAGTTATTTTGATACAAAAGGCATTATGATTCTATACAATAGTTTTCCTCAACAAACAGCCGACAAATCTATTAGATCACGGCGTACGATGCGGAATGTAAATAACATTATTCAGTGTTGCCAAAGTTTCATTGTAATTTTGCACATTTATTTTTCTCCCTTGCAGATTACTATTGTTGTCATCTTTATCAATTATTCCTGGATCTTAGTCTCCGCCAGACGCTGTCTAGGTGATAATAGTAACGGCTTAAAAGAAGCCACAATTGCTGACTGGTTAGGGGATCTTCCTTTGAATTAGGAGGCTCCAGATGTGTAAGTTGATTCGAGTCCAATGAGTTTTTCGAAACTTATGTACGATTTTGATCGTTGACTTGGACCATAAGACGGCGGCAGGCTCACCGCCTGTCACGTTGTCCCAAACGAGGTCTGGTGAAAAGTGGATAGAAAGGACTTAAAATGTCTGGACCTCAGACCACCCCAGTATTGGTTATACGGTCACGAGAGCGTTTATATATTATATTATGAGTCTAATATCTAGTGTCTATTAGAGTCTTCCGCACTTTCATACAAATTTTCAAGTACAAAACCTTCGGACTGAATAGCTTAGGGGTAAGCGCTTTTGAGAACCAGTATGTGTGTTTGAAGGGTTCTCCGATACTCAAGGTGGTGGGCAGACGGGGATGGTGTGCACAGAGCCGGTACTCTCCCACTAGTGATCCTCAACCTCACAGTTCTGGGGGAGGTCATTTCTGCCAACTGTAGCTCGCCGGAGTCTTGTCCATAAGCTTACGAGCCCTTTTTTATGCACAAAACACATACGTAATTGTCATTGATCTTTCATGACTTCTTCAACATCAGTCATTCGGTGTTGGTCATTGATCTTTCAGAATAACTTAAGCCAACATATACATATAAGATAGGCTCACGAAAACGCCGATATTACACTACCAAAACTTAGCCCAACACTTGGTAATTCCTATAACATGGCAACACAGATAACACGTTTCGTATAGACCTTAAGATAAACTGACCGACCTTTCGGTACACCATCGAGTAGAGCACAAAGAGCGCCGCGCAGTGTTCGTGCACCATGAGGGTTTTTATTTTATTGTGCGCGATCACCGTCCTGCTGGATCGTGTGGCCGGTGACCATTTGGTGGTGGGCAACGTGGCCAATCGTGTGGTGCTCGTGGACCACAAGAAGGTGGAGTACAACGCGTTTCCATTTACTAAGAGGGTGAAATATTATTTCTTCAGTTCGCCGGATAATAAAGCGATTCAGGTTCGAATCTTTCTTCACTTTTTTTGTGCAATTAATATAATTTTAATTATTCTTCTTTGATTTAAAAATTAGCAGTCGATGCATTTCTATTTGGATTGTAATCTTAAAATTCTAGTTCGGGAGCGGATGACGTGTGTTTGATAGTAAATACGTTTGCCTAAAATACCAGACGACTAGAGAAGAAAAGTCGAACTAAATTGTGAATTAATACGATATACTGTAATAATTAGTGCTGTGCGGCGCAGGAGCCGGCGCTTACTTTTATTTCATAGTTAGCGAGAGGTGTGGGTTCGAATCACGGCCCTGGCACTATTAAAATAGTTAATTACTATGACTGTAACGTGGGAATGGTAGAAATAGTAAAAATGATAGAGTCGAGAGAGGAAGACCTAGGCGAACATTTCACGATCAAATCGGAGACGTTCTGAAAAAGGGGCCAGGTCAAGAGTGCTCTAAACCAACGAACATGCATGCAAAGATTGATGAAAGTGGAAGAAGCGAAAGACGTATGTCTGAACCGTAGCAAGTGGAAGGAGATTGTCTCTGCCTACCCCGTTGGGGACATGGCGTGAATATATGTATGTGTGTAACTTAAGATGTCCATCCAAGGATTATCAGTAAACTAAACCGTCCCATGGGTGTAAAAAATAACATGGTGAGATTTTTGTGAAATGTTTTATGGCATAGCGGATAAAACCCCAGGAAAGTAAATGTTGTGTGACGAACTTATGTGTTAAGTCGCGTTTGTTTTTAGATTTCCGTTTTAAAAAATAAAAGTAAAGTAGCAGCATGTAAGTGCCAACAGCTGGGCAAAGGCCTCCTTCTCAAATACGAGTATCAGAGACGGTTTAGGAGCCGGGAAGAGCCCGCCACGCTGCTCCAGTGCGGGTTTAGGTTGAGAGATAAAGAATAGGGATAAATGACGGGGAGCGGCGTCTAAGGTGCGAGGTGTCTGGTACTGCAACCTCCTTGCGGGAGAGACTTATATCCAGCAGTTGATTATTAACAGGCTGATAAGATAATTAAATCAATTTTTTTTATACCTTCGTTCCAGGGCATCCAGGTGTTGGACGACCTGCACAGCAAGGCGTCAGTGAACATTACCGCCGGCGGCGTGGGCCACTCGTTCGTCAACCTGCGCATGAAGAGCGAGAGGGGGAAGGGGCTCAGTTATGACGTCGGGATCTACGCGAGCCCGGACTTCCAATGACTTGTCTAGTTTCCTTTGTTATAAAATAGATTAAGTTAATAAATAAGTCTTGTATTATCTCATGTTTTATTGTACCCTATTGCTATTGGTGATTTTGTTGACCCAAGTAGAACTAACTGCTTTAGTTTTATTTCATGTGCGTTATAAAAGTTGCTAAGAGAAACCCCTTTATCTAACAGCCCCAAAAATTACCCCCACTTAAAACTAGCGACACTACTACAGGTTATGGGGTGTAAGGAGGAATGGCATCTTTTTATGACCATGTGAGACTATTGAGGGGCAGCAGCGCGAAAATGGTTTATTTATGGATTTTATCGCATTTAATATTTGTTTATATTAATAAAGTGTGCCCCCGAAACGCCAGGAGTGTAATAACACTTCTGGCGTTTCCAGTGTTTTATGGCAGCCGTGGTCGCCGGGGGACCCACGTGACAAATATGTCGTGTTCGCGTAAATACAAGAAATCATCGAATAAATACGCGCTCACGACCGTATGCCCAATAATGGTGTGGTCAGAGGTCTAGATATTTATTATGGTCGTTTCAACAGCTGTGGGCACTTACAGGTTGCTGCTTTGTGTTACTCGTGCATATTGTTATTATGAAGACCGTGATGCTTAATGGTTAGCGTACTTTACTACTCATTTTGGGATCCTTGTGATCGAACGCCAGCCGTTCGATATACGGTATATTTCCAAGGTCCTAGCCCACTTACTACGTCCACGGGAAGACAGGATCCTTACGCGGATACCACTTGGCAAATTAAACTTACACCATTCGAAAAGTACTATGTTTTCGCTAATGCTTAACGCGGTAGAGCCAAGCGGCGGCTTTAGCTGCCGAATATGGGCGTGAAGTAGAGGCATCTTGTGCTACAGCGTTACGTTCGGTGAGTGAGGTAACCGGAGGCCCTCTAATCCCTCCCCTAACCCCTATCCCTGCAACTGCAACGCATCTACAGCTTCTCCGGTGTTGCTGGTGTACGTGGGCGACGGTAATCACTAACCACCGCTAGCTAGTTTGTCCTCTTTACCATAAAAAAAGGGCTGATAGAATAAAGGAACATAGAAAGATGAACTCTCCATACAAAAACGGTTTAAAAGATTAAAAGAACGCATCTGATTTCATCACTTTACAAACACTCGGTCGAATATCGAGCACAAGCGATGCTAGTATGGACAAATAGATACTTTTCTCGTCCAAATGTTGAATTAACTGACAATTGTGAAGAAACAATTCAAACTGACGTTGTCACCGAACGAAACAATTGCTGAATTATTGACAAAATGCAATTTGGAACCAAAGTGTTGTAGAAGCGTTCGTATGGGTTTATTTTGTTATGTTTAGCTTTATTTTATCGTATCATGCTCGATTTGGATTTCTTAGTACATAGCAAATGTTATTTTTCAATTTTTTATGGTAAGTACACATTAAAAAAACAAAATTATTTAACCGACCGTAAGTACTTCTAGCTTATATTTTACAGCAACAAATATTCCTATCTACTAGAATCGTATAAAAACATTAAACCGGTGTATCCATAAGCTTAAAGCTTATTTAAAATGGCAAATACATATTGAGACATCGCCGTTTAATATAACTTTTATTCTGACAGCCTAATGGGTATGGAAAGTTGCATTGTTTTCTATCCTTTAACGTGTTATTACAATAGTATTTCCATTGATGCGACACGTGTTGAGTTATAAAGTAAAAAGTACATGAACACTACGTGATGTTGCCATTTCGAAGTGATGATATTTTTCCCCTTAATTGTACCTTATGGACCTATGAAAGAAAGCAAGTTCTTTAACAGCCACATACATTTTACTACAGATAGTACTGATATTGAGAAACAAGATTAATATTAAACGTTAAATGTGCACCATTGAAAAGGCATCTGACTCAGCAATATGCTGCAGCAATTCTTCGGCAGGGCTGTTATTCTACCGGTGTCGTTGACAAAATCTTATAAAATACATCTATAATCAGTCCATAATTTGAGTCAATAGTCTCTTTCTAGTTAAAAACTATTAGAACAGCCACAGATTATTTAAGTATAGATTTAGATGCGTTCAAAATTGTCTGAGGTAATTTTAAACGGAGATGATTTCATCTTAAAAAGATAAGAATGCGTCAATGAATTCTGAAAGTAAAGGCTAACATTACAATACATGCAAAAGTTTATTAATATTTTAGTCTATTCAGCAAAGTGTTCATGTTTTATTCGATAAGTGATTCTAACAGTAATCTTATATTTTCAGCTTATTTTATCTAATGGTACTTATTAGCAGTCACACTATATCTAAAAGTATCGTCAGAGATGACGAAATCATCAATGTAATCGACACTGTTCACGACATAGAAGGCGATAAAGGACCTAATGTTAAACGTAACCGATTTCATCATAGAAATGGATTCCGCGGTGATCCCGTAAAAGATCAAGTACCATGGACGACAACCACCGTAGAAAGGAAATCGGAATCATTAACAACATTCCAAAATGATAAAATAAAAGACACCATTGAAGTTACGACAAATGAAATGCAGATATCTAAAAACCGCCGAAAAGGATTTTTGAGAAGAATAATCGACAAGATCAAACGAAGAAAGAACAAACATTTAATAAGAAATGATATAATAGAACAAGTTAATACAACGTCATCAAATATTCCAGGTCGCAAATATTTATATCACAAGAATAAAACCACTGTTAATATCAAAGACAATAATTACACCCGCCCAAAGCGAGCAAATAGAAATCGCGGAAGAATTCGACATAAAATCATATTAAAAAGGCAAGATAATCATGATACTAATAAAGTAGAAACAAATGTCTATGGTGACGGTTCGATTCAATCTTCTAAAAAACCGAGCACCGAGTTTGAAAAAGGCAAAGGGTTCAAAGAAAATAACGACTGGGGAAGTTACAATCAATACACATCTATTAGATACTACCAACCAATTATTAAGAAGAACAGTGAGTTAAGTATGGCAGAAATGACAACCAAAATCAATTATTTAAAAGAGGTGTACGGGCTAAGTCCCCAGAACTTTACAAAATATCTGCCTATAATTACAAATTCGTTTTCTGATTACAATATAATACAACTTCAGAGCACAACAATGAGTACAGTTTTATTGAAAAATGAAGATTCAGATAAAGATTTTATTGAAACAGCCCAAATCGAAGACCTCTTGAACAGTATGAAAATGAGAGCCGCTCAGGTTATATCAAACCAAAATCCAATCGTAACTGATATTGTGTCAAACTCTGTTACTGAAACCGTATTTGAGGCAGTTCCTTCATTTCGTGACACCTTTTCTCTTGGCCATACATTTCCAATAGGCAGTTATTTACCTTTAAATGGTTATTATATAACAAATACCCAACCAACAGTAAAAACTGTAATAGCAAGAAATGTAGATGATCATTTGAGGTCCAAAATGAATGTGACACGAAAGTTAGGGGTAAGATCTTTGGAGAACGACACTTATATCGGTAAAAAACTTAAGAATGCGTATAACAAGGTAAAAAATCAATTATCGGAGGAAATTAAGGAAAGTAAGGCCGTAATAAAAGACGAAACTAGGCAGTGGGCTGAAAAATTCATAAGTAAACCTTCGAAAAACGAAATAACTACAAAATATTCCCCATCGTACTTGCTTACATACAACGCCCTAGACGACGATATTACTGAAAATGTTAAAAACCGTCATAGGAAATCAATCTTGAAGTCTGGCAAGAATAAATATATAACAGATAACGTCACGTTCACAATGCCTCTTACAGATGACGACTATGCTATGCTCTCTCTGTACGAACGATCGTTGACCAAGGCTCGTCAAAAAAAATTTATAACAAAGATAAAAAGCACAAGCGTTGAGAAACGGAACGCAGTTGCCGATGGCATAAAATCTCACAGACATCCAAATATTTCAAGCAACTTCAAAGTTAAAGAAACAGGCAAAATTGATTACTACGAAACTGTAGAACCGACAGACGAATATGACGATTATGAAACAGTACAAAATGACACGACTGAAAAGAACGGAAACTCGTCACAGGCAAACAAAAAAGCTTCCGCAAAAACTACAACATATAAAGATTTAGTAGACAAACTGTCTTACAACGACTATGTGAATGGTTACAAGCATTATTTGAAGTTTCAAAAGGAACAAGGCGCCCAAAACTACTCCAATTTAGTTCGTTACCAAGCCCATAGGCATCACAGTGTAGACGATATCGGTAAGTTTATATTGAACAAATTGCCACAAGTGCCTGAAAGGAATAAACGAGAATTTTACGATGACTCGGAGACGACCGAAGATCAGGATATTTCCACTAAAAACGAAGACTCTTGGTTCAAGAAGCATTTTTATTTATTTGTCGATTCGGGACAACCGAAAAAATTTCACTCGTCAGAGACGGTATCACTAAGGCCGCCGAGTACTGAAACGAATAAAGATAGTACACTTGAAAAGCCCAATGTGATAGCAATAAATAACTTCCGAAAGGATATTGAGGAAACCAACCTTGAGCAGTTGGCGAATGCTCTAGAACATTATAAATATCATCCAACCTCGTCTACAACGGCACCCCGACATTGTAAGTTCCGTTAAATTTGAATATGATGTTTGTGTTTATTTAATAATAATTTCATGCCTCCGAAACAGAAGACCCGAGTTTGATCCTCTCGGGTAGTTCTATGTAGGGGCTCGTATCAACCATTTCTTCGAAACATAGAACGGTGAAAAAAAATAAGTCAGTCCCAAATAAGCTCTGGTGAAAGTGGGTCCAAAATGTCAAGAGCTTACCGACCAGTTTAATTCTAATTTGATTTTTTTCGAAAGAGTTGATACTAATTGTGTTCATGACGATTAGAACTATATCGGAAACTTAAAGTATGTATAGTATTTGTTTTTTAACATGCCCAGCATAGGTTTTTTGAACTTAGTCCAATTAGACTTCTAATTAAAATCTAATATTTATATTTTCCTCTGCTGTTTATCTATTTATGCTTAGTAATAATTATTATTCTAATTAGAGAGCCTTCGTTTAAATCTGCAAAAGAATAAATCTGTAGTGGGCGACATCCTATAAAAATTTGCCTGGAATAACACGGCTGTTTAGACGTGGCTTTTAAGCGTGGTATAGCCAAGCGGCGGCTTTAGCTGCTGCTCGAATGGGCCGGTGTGAAGTAGAGGCATCTTGTGCTTCTGCGTTTTGTTCGGTGCGTGAGGTAACCGGAGGCCCACACCCCCTCCCTATTCCCCTCCTCTTCCCTCCCATCTCCCAAATATCCCTAAAGACCGGCAACGCACCTACAGAATCTAGGGTGTTGCAGGTGTATGTGGGCGACGGTAATCACTTACCATCAGGTGAACCGCTTGCTCGTTTGCCGTCTCTTCCATAAAAAAAAAGACAGATTAAAAGTGGAAAATATATTTAACACTGATTAACTTTTTACATTATTAAAAATTAAGTTTTGTAATGAGAGAGACATAAAATTTTCTCCTCAGACACTTCTAACGCTAATCGTACTACTTTAACAGTAGTTACGAGTTATGGAAGAGCGGATGTGAATGTTAAATTTAAGGGCATGATTGACAAACTCTTCGGTGGAAAGAAGTTACGCAACGCAAACTTTTCGTCGGACCTCGATGAAGATGAAATGCGAAAGAAAAGTGTAATGACTGAAACTAATATAAACTTGTTGCTAGAGAATGCAATAGCAAGATCAAAGAGAAATCCTCGCATACGTGACACCGGTGAAGAATATCATTTTTATCATAGCTATTTGCCAAAAGTAGACATGAGGAATGAAAAACGTCTGAGATCATCTGATGTTTCATCTCCGTCTTTACATAAAAATTACAAAAAATACGGTTACGTGGATGTCAACGTAGTGACCAGGCCCACGGCAGTTGTAAAACTACGCGAGGCCCGAAACGAAAGTAAACTAAAGAAATTTTTCAATCATTTTCGCTTACCCTTCCACAAGAAAAAGGAGAAGACAATAAACATGACTAAAACCCTGATGAGTGATTCACAGCCCCGCGTTCAAAGATCGAACCCTTTAAAGAAACTAAAGAAAATGTTTAATGTAAGAATCGATGGAAAACCGGATACACGAAGTAAAATATTTGACTACGATATAATTGATACACACGTTACATCATTTAAGCCTTTCAAATATAATAAACCTCCAAGTTTGGATGAAATGCAAATCGAAATACCAAAAGTGACTGAAATAGTTGAATCAAAAATGAAAAATTCGTCCAACGATGTCTCATATCATTATCCTGAGCTAAAAAACTCACTTTTGGCTAGGAAATATCTCCAGCACACCTTTGATCCAACGAAGAACGAATTCACGACTACAACCGTTAATTACTCTTTTATAACTGGTGAGTTCAAATAAGCAAAACAATACATAGTAAGTATTGTATTGTAAGTATTAAAACTTGTAATAGCATTAAAATATGTTTCAGATTATTTCAGAACTTGAAACTCTTTTATTATAATGTATTAAACATTCACATACATCACACACAAAACACGGATTCCCTGGATGGTGCTCACATACAAATTATACATATACCTACATAGATAAATAATCATGTGAACACACAGCCATGACGAGTCGAATACAAACACTTACCGAGTATATTCTTCATAAAATTATTTTACCCTATCGCCCGTTACCCACAGCTTGGAAAGCATGGTCATTGCTAACTGGGTTATCAGGCAGTCAAATTTGAATCTAAATACGGGGTTCCGTCTGTGGTTCTCTTTGTTTAAGCACCTGTAAGGCTACATGAAGGCTCATGTATTTCAATACCGTCTGTTCGTAACTCGCTACAATCAGCACTGTGGTAGATGTGGGTCATGAAGCTTTTTGGCATGCAATGCTTATTTCACGTGCTGAAGCCTAGTGGCCGGATGTTTCTCATCACAGATCTCTTGTGCTCTCTGAAACTAAGATATTCCCACGAAATGCCACGAAGCAAAAAGTTTATATTTAACCGCAATAAATTTCGTAAAATCAGTTTCATTTCAATATCTTTTGTTCCCCTGAGTGACAAAGTACCTGTTGATGTTACGATTAATTTTCTTATCATGCACGATTCAAAGGATTTTGGGATCTAGGGATTTTTAAATAATGGTTTTTGTTTGTACCATTGTACTATGTAGAATGATCCCGAATCCCCAGGGCAGTGCCTCCCTCAGGGTTAATTAATTGATCACAATTTTAATAATGTACTATTTTGTATTGATTGATTTAAAAAAAAAAACATTAAGCTTTAATCATTTTAGAACTATAACAGTTCCTAAGTTGCTTGTCGTAAAAAAATATTTCAGATCCCAGTCAAATACTGATAGCTACGAAAAATAATCCACAGCGGACCACAACAGTTCTTAAAGCAAGTAGCAATTCAAACAATAACGCAAGATTCGGTACTTCCGACTTCATAAACATAAAAGTGACGACAGTTAAGACACCGAACGAACATACCACTCGAGATATATACGAAAACCATTTCAATGGCGAAATGATACCTTTGCGTAGATTATCTTCAGTTAGCAGAACAGTGGACGGTGAACTAAATTTATTAGGAAACATACATTCGAAACCAGCAAAGAGGTTTTCAGATACAGAACTCTTTATTGATAGATCACCCAAATACCTCAATAAAAGATTTGATCCCCTTGTCAATTTTGCGATTCATGATGAAAATGATTCGCTAGATCATGTCAGTTACGGTAGCAATGATGATAATCATATTCACGAATCAGAACATACAACAGAAAATATTAATCGAATTGCTAAAACGCCTACAAAACCGAAAAGTGTCTCTTCCAAAAACACAAATATACGAACAATAGCAAGGTTAAGACATAGATATCAAACGGTTCCCGAATATTTTAATGATTTCGAAAGGTGGCACCACGATTTACTACATTCTGAAAATTTTACAACTTGGCAGAATATATTAAAGGACATCCATCCCGTGTACCAATATAAGGCTCCAAATGTGACGTCCTTAGAGAAGGAACTAAGTCGTATGCACGAATTTTTGGATATACATATTGATCACGAGAAAGCAGAAAATTTTACAACTAAAGTCACAGCTAATATATTAAAAAGAAAAACTGTTACACCATCTTCGACAAAAAGTTCATTAAAACCGAAAAAATAGTAAAGCGGGAAGGTGAAACAAAGAACGATTTTAACATTAATCGGAATGACAATGAAGAAACATTAGACAACCATCAAAACTATTCTATTAAGAATGTTGAAGGTACAAATCTAAGTCGCATCGTGAGCGATCAGTATCACAAGTTACTTCATCCTAAGACACACAATGTTCAAATCGACAATTCTGAGAAAACAAATCAAATCAAAACTTATGAAGGTAATATACTGCCATTTTGTTTTGTAGTTATGATATAATTATTCCCACGGTGACAACTTCCCATTCGGTGACATAGTGCCAAAAGTCACACAAACCTTGAGAGAGTCACACGTCTTCATGTCTTTGTATCCTATAGTTACATGATAACATCGGAGCAAGGAACCCAGGATCCGATATACATTATAAGAAACAATACAACTAGACGTCTAGTTGTATTAGTTTAGTTAAATTAGTATTAGTTTGTGTATAGCTCAAGTAAACAAATAACTTTACGTGATTATAAATTAATTTTGTTATTAAAGGTACCGTAACTCCTGAAGAAAATACTCTTATTTTGGACACCTCTCTGCTATCATACGATGATGGTTTTAATTTCATAAACGAAAAGGTCTCGGATACCAACGGTAAGTTTGCCTTTCACAATTTGACAATAACAGTAACTATTAATCGATAAAAATTAGTCATTTAATATTTTTATGTATTACCATCAGGTAGATTGTAGGCTCATCTGTCTTGCCAAATAAAAAAAGAAGTTTAAATAATAATTACTTTCTTCCATTACGTTCTTATGCTTACCGATCTTTCGGCACGCTTAGTTACGGATCGTGGGACATTATTCCATTATAATCCCCAGGCACGTATCTGTAAGCTTCTTCGATTGGATGTGTGTACAGGTGTCCATGGGCTGCAGCACTCACTTACCATCAGGTGAACTGCTATGTTTCTAACCTCCGATCCAATGTGATCAACAAATGTGATGACGTGACCATTTACACCGTCCAGTGGCCCAAAGATATCAATAGCGGCTATTGATGAAAGCTCTAAACGCTTCTGCGCTGTCACCCTGATGACTGAAATGAAATGACTCGTTACCTGCAATAGGTTATTCGTTCGTCATAAAACATCGCTTGGCTATTGCTATTGCTCTAGTATTTAAGAATAATGTGATGTCCATCTAAGATGCATTTTACCTTTTCTGCAGATCAACCATCTCTTCCATCTTCATTCACCATACACGGAATGGATGCTGTAAGTCTTATTACATTCATAACTGTCTAAAACTATAAATGAAGGTCTGCCTAATCATGAAGGCGCATATGCTACTCAAAAGAGTTCACTCTATTGCTATTGGATTTTGTGTTATTTTTAACACGCATAGGAGAATATATCACAGGGCTTAAAAAACTTTGAAAACATTATAACATCACAAACAACAACGAAACAAAATAAACCTCTACTTACTGTCGAGAAAATTGAAAGTATCTTAATCAATTGATATATTACATTTTAGTAATATACGATTATTAATATAAACAATAATGTGATAAGAGAGCATTGCGGCGTGAAAGACGATGTAGTGACACGAATTGAGAAAGGGATGCTGAGCTGGTTTGGTCATGTGGAGAGGATGAATGAAAGTAGGTTGAAGAAACAAATATATGAGGCGAGTGTAAATAGTAGAGTCGGGAGATGAAGACCTGGGCGAACATTTCACGATCAAATCGGTGACGTTCTGAAAAAAGGCCAGGTCAAGAGTGCTCTAAACCAACGAGCATGCATGCGAAGATTGATGAAAGTGGAAGAAGCGAAAGACGTATATCAGGACCGTAGCAAGTGGATGAAGATTGTATCTGCCTACCCCGTTGGGAATAAGGCGTGAATATATACATACATATATACGATTATTACATAATATTAATTTTTTTTTATTATACAATTGGTCTTTGTAAGAACTACTACACTACATATCAGCATATTTTAGTCCACTGCTAAATATAATATTAAATTTTTTCGAAGGTTTAACTAGGCTGGGTGAGCGGGGAGGTGAGCGCAGCGCGGGTACCCTTGGACAAGTGACACTGCGCCCCATCACTAGTCTCTCGGATTGGGGTTCTGCAAATTCGGATGGATATTTCGTCATAATTAAGTGGTCAGAACCTGATTTATTAGGCAAGGTGCAGGCGATGTTGTCACTTGTAGAAAAATATTGTATATTACCCCCTTACACTCAACAACAAGATAAGTTAATATTTCGAGAGTCAAAATATTTTTTTATTCTCATGTTATGTACGGTAGTACTTAACAGTGATATTTAATTTAATAAAAAGGGTAAAGACTACGTTTTCAGATAGATGCACCTTTTTAGAAAGTCTTAAAATAATCCTTAGTTACGTCCATTACGTGACCCTAACTACTCATTAGTTTATCACAACTGTAGTTAATAGCAACGGTTAGCAAAATAAAAATAAGCTTTCAAGATAAGCATTGTTACTTTTGCTGGCGCTTCCTTGGTGGGGCAGTGTAGTTCAACAAAGGGCTTAACTAGGCCGGTAAAGAAAGAATAGAAGAAACATTTCACATTACCCTTTCCTATTAATATCATAAATATTTTATATCTATGTTTCAGATCAATACGGTAACGAAACTCCACAAAGTTCCTGAGCAGTATTTTTCGACGCCTCTTCCAATGGAAAAGAACGTCTTTGATAATTTTCTCAGAGAAAATAACTTAGACGTAAAATCTGTCACAACTCCACTTAGCTTTACACGCGTGTCCGGTGAAACTATGAACAAAAATGGACTAAAACATGAAACGAATTCATTTATAAATTTCAGAACCACAGAACCTGAACAAATCAATGATTCTAAAATGAAAACAGATATTAAAATTACTAAGCCCTTAGAATTTAAAAACATGAGTCAGAACACAAAAGACGCAAGCTTCAATCCCATCTCCGTTGAAAAATATAGTAAGCATTACAAATTGGACTTCAGCAATAAATTAAAAGGTAATTTCGTTGATGGCATTAATTTCAACTATAATAGTGATATCGCAGATGAAAGAATTAAAAGGGGACTTGTCTCCATATCACCAGAGTCTCTGGGTGTTGATATTTATAACAAATATAGCAAGCTAAAAGACCATTTCAAAATGTTCGACAGGAAACATGTTAAGACTAAAGATATTATGCGTACAACAAATGCACTGAACGATGATGTTATACCTTTTTTAAATTTTGAGGATTTAGAATATCCATCCCAGTTCGAAAATATAGACACCAGTCCAGAGACCTATAAAAATAGTATCAAAAGTGAAGGTGGTTCAAAAGATAAAGGGATCGTCAGCCCTCTTAAACACATGCAACCCACGCATAAAAAAAACAAAGACAATACTTCTGAAACTAAAACTTCTATCAAGAACAGAGGTCCCGCACGATCTCGAATAATAACCTCTGAAAAACAATTGAAAACTAACTCGACAGTTCCCAAAGAACATCGAAAAATTAAACCACATTCGGATCATTCCCATGTCGCACACAACAATTTGTTGTTCAATTACATGTTCGGTAATTGTGAAAAAGATAGAATAAACAAACTCACACAAGGTTCAAACAGTCATTTTAACAAAGAGCATGACAATGGCGTTGAAGGCTCAATAGAAACATTGCAAGATTTAAAAGGGAGTGATATTAATAATCCTCAAGAAAAAGGTTTGATACCGAAAAGAATACACATAACGAGCAACACATACAAATACGATATTGTATATGAAGATGACTCCTCTGATAAACGCGATACAGACAGTATAGGTTGGTATATAAATAAAATTTACAACAGTATAGCTGTTGTGGAGGCTTAAGAAAATTTCGTTCCATGGATGTCGTAAGGATCGACTGAGACAGATTTAAATTTAAAAGACAAACGCTGGCCGCGACCACTTTCAACGCGGCCAGCGATGGCGGCGAATAAAGGCTCTATCTATTCAACTACTAAACTGTGTACGATGAGAAATCTTAAAAAAATATCCACGACTTAAAAAAAAAACACTCGAGGGATTTTTTTTTTTTAATTTTCGTGAAACAGCCATTTTTGTAGTAAAGACCCAAAAGGTTTGGAGTTAAAAACTAATTATATCTTTTTAGAAACCACTACACCACGCTTACAAGTATTTGGAGATCACGGTTTTTATTCAATGAAAACAAACAGATCTTCTAATGACAGTGAGTAAGTTATTTTACATATCCTTTTTTTAACATTAGGTATTTGTACATATGCGATTTTATCAATTGTGTCATACGTGTTCTTCGAAATATCTTTAAGCTTCTTCTACTTGTAATTTTAATATCATTTGTGTTTAAGTATTAAAAACTACTTATTGTACATACTTGGGTACTATATTGGATATTTTAGGGGATGCGATGTCATAGTGAAAATCTATTCTTGTGTAGTATAAGAGGGGTTGAAATAAGGCAGAGGATATGGGGCGGCTTACTCATGAGTTATAAACATTGTAATTAACCGCAGCATATCTTATGGGTAGAAACATGGCAATGATGACCATGAATACATTTTTAGCAATAAATAGACTTATACTTCCAAGACCCAATGTAATTTTCAATTCAATAATTGTATACCTATATTGGAGTTCCGCAAAATAAAAATCTGTTTCAGTTTAGTTAGATTTACAGATATTTATCACTTTAGCATTGTCCTAGCCATCCGTAAAGTCAGAACTTGAAATTCCGACAGAAATGAACATATTATAGAACTGGTAAATGTAGTGGATGCCGTTGAGAACTGTACCCGACCAAACATTATCATACATATCGACCTACCCACCTATTACCGGCCGATCGCAAACCAAACTCAACTTAAGCCGATAAATACTTCAACAAAGTCTGCTTGGAACGATTTCATATTGAAATACGTATCAGGATTAGCTCTGCTCGAGTTGCTAACCAAATTTGGAATACTGAAAAACGTCGATGCGAATGTTACGGATGGCGTGGACGATGGTGTTAATGCATGTGGGGTTTTTAGTGGAGCTGCTGAACCGCGCTTTGCAATGGACTTGACGATTGGCGATGCTATGAAAAGAGTTCGACGTTCCCATAAAGGTAAGGTGCAGGACATTCATAGTTCATATGATTATTTAGAGTAAGCATGTCTTTAGCAGTTAACAAAAATCTCTACAGATTTAAGATATCTAATGGCAAAATCAAAAATTTGCCATGGTCAACGACCCAGCGTACATATTCAATGCCTAGACGTATAAATGTGTGTAATGGAGATGTTTCATTAACATGATTGTCTTTTAAGTCATCTATATTTTTTTTTGTTTTCAAAGAATTTTAAGAGGCTTAGAATTATTACTACGCTACACTACGCCTACACTAATATCACACACCGGCAACCCTATGTTTCGCCGTGGATATCGGAACAGTCAACGAAAGAAAAAAGGCAAACCATCGTTTGAAATGACAATGGATGCTAATTAAACCTCTAAGCAATTGTTCTGTGCGAATTAACGGATGTTTTTTTTTTAAATAGTGCAAGTAAGTACGCCAAGAGCGCCAAGGAAGAGTACGACGGAACCCATTAGACGTGGGACGCTCATATATGACCTCAAGCAGTTGGATCGGTCTAACAGCGTTGGAACCAAGCATCGGCGAAGACCGTTCAAAGGTCTACGTGGTATGTCGCAAAGTGCTTTAAATGTTTAAGAATATGGATTCCAACCATAATTCTTGTTGGTTTAAACCAGGGATTCCCAAATTATTTTATGCAAAATGAACTAATACCTCAGACCCCCATAGCCAAAATACTTTAAAAATCCTATCTCTAGTTTTTTTTTTAATTTAAAAGCTTTGCGCTCGATTAAGTTAGTAAACTTGACATCATTTTCTCATCAAAATTTAACAAAATAAATTGACATAAAATGCAGTAAATTCAGTAAATCGTGTAATTAATAATTATTATTACAAATCACGTAAATTTAAAAGTACAACAATGATACTTCCTAGAAATATTAATCATTCTTATAACAAGTTGGTACACGAAACACAACTTATACAGTATCTCCAAAGCTTCAAATAAGAACTTGTGTTAATTAATAGGGGTCGATTTTAAGACCTAGTCGACCCCCAAAAATCAGTTTTCGTTTACGTCGACTCCTGGCAAACCGATTTCGAACCCAAGGGGACGGGTGTCGAGGGGAATATCGAACACACGGAATTCCTGGTTTAAACAAATTAAATTGAAAATGTATTGTTACCTATAATATAATTATTCTATTATTGTAGGTACCGCAACCCTCTCATTGCTGCAGAAGCAGACGCAGCTGGACACTAATGAGAGTAACAACCCGTTAACTGACCTCAAGACCTGCAACAAATCAGCAACAGAGAACCGTACCGGTATATCTTCACAATAATCTTCGGTCTTATTAAATTCACAGCTAGGACATCTTCGTTCTTTACCTTACCTCACCTGCCTGTATGTAGTCACACTGCAGGATATAGGCCTCTCCTATAAGGACGATTTAGCATTATCGTCAAGCTTGGCAAGCGGATTGGGGGTCACAGTACTAGAAAGAAAGAAGGAAAGAAGAAAGAAACACATTTATTTGGCAATCACACAACAAAACACAAAATATAAAATAAATTAAATAAACAAAAAAAAACAATAACATGCACAAGATAAATTTGTTGTGCGATGTCGAAAAGGTTCCCGTCTCAGTGATATCACAGCACCGTTTTTCAGTCTGCTCCCTCATTGACTTCACGAACAACCGGACAAGAAGCATAAAAGAAAAAGCATTATTAGTAAAAAACAAAAGATACACAGTTCTCAAATCATTGTAACCGTTGAGCAGAATACCCATCTCGAAAAAGAGAAACTAAACAACACCTTAGGCGCTGCTCCCCGTCTTCGGTCAGCTTATTTTTCATCGGTAGTCTTTACGGTTATCTGGGGAAGAAAGGCTGGCGGGTGGCAGTTGCTTACGCCGATATCACACGGCAGTGCCATGCTTTAGATGAAATATTTTCGTATACTATATCACAAATCTAAGGCTAGTTTTAAAATTAGGTATAGGTCACTTCTTTTACATGGCAATTAGGTTAATAGTGGTATATCCTGTGTTAAAATTTGTTTGTCCTGGTTGTAAGATACGAAGGAAACTTAGACAATTTAAAGAAATTAAGATACAGTGTACATTTGTCCATTGGAGGTTAGATTGTTATTATTATTTTTGGAGGTATTTCTATATTTACTCATCTGGTTGGGTTGTATAAATAAATACCATAATATAAATAATATTTTATAAATTATATATATAATAAAATTAAATAGATAATTAAAACCCAACCAGATGGAAGCCCCCGACAGGGGAGACCAGACGGCCGAGGGTTAGGGAGAAAGGGACAGAAACCGGCGGACAATGCGAGCGGTATCGAGTAGCACCGCCTTCTGCATTTGAGATCGGAGCGGTCCGTCACGGATTGTTATTATTATTATTATTATATTTTATGTCGTTATTTATATTTTGATCCCTCATGTATTACAAAAAGCCTGACGACTGCTCGCGAAAAAAAAAAACACGGTTCCGACAGAATACCAGCGCTGTAGTTGTGGTTTAGCATTGCTACAGCATTATGCTGAGTCGGACACCGTTTTGTTGCTGCAACTCAATAAAATATTATTATATTATTCTGTTATGTTAATTAAGTTTTCATTATGTGTTACTTGAGTTGTGGCAATGAATAAAGTACTTTCTTTCTTTCTTATTTCTTTCAATTGGTGGGAGCGCTGATGTTGACTGACGAGGCGTGCATGTGTTGAATTAGCTAATTATTTCATATCGCCATTGCTGAACGATCGTATACAGAATACCTTATTTCGTAGATAACACTTCGAAGGCAGCTAACAAAGCAAGTTGTACAGATAAAGTTGTAACAGGATGCGACGGTGAAAAGAAGCGAAACGAAACGTCGAAACAGAAAACAGGCGAGAAGAAAACCAACGAAGTCACGGGACAGGAAGTGAACCCTGAAAAGAATAATGTCGGTTCATTTTTTTCTGAATAAAAGTAGAATAGTGTAGCGCAACACAGATGGGGAAAACCTTCCTATCAAATATTAGAGTGAGTTGAAGGCTCAAAGAGTCCGTTACGCTGCGCCGATGTTGGTTGGGGTTTTATGTCTCAGAGATGCAGGTTTTTTCCGTTAACGTTTATACCATGGCCGCCGAGCACATTGTAAATTCAGCACTTAAAATTAAGAGGTTCCTCCGACTTAGAGGTGTTTTTTTTTTATGGGAAAAGACTGCAAACGAGCAAGCGGTTCACCTGATGATAAGTGATTACCGTCGCCCACGTACGTACATCTGCAACACCATTGATGCTGCAGGTGCGTTGCCGGTCTTTAAGGATATTTGAGAGGTGGGAGGGAAGAGGAGGAAGAGTGGGCCTCCGGTTTGCCTCTACTTAACGCCGGTATTCTGCGAGACCGTGGTACCGACCAGGGCGAGCCGGCCTATTCGAGCAGCAGCTAAATCCGCCGCTTGGCTCTACAACGCTTGAAAAAGGTTCACTCGAGTAGTATGAAGTTAAAGTAATTATATGGTATTTATTGATAAACACAGCGGTAATAGCTCATCTATATATTCCTGCACCCGATGTAACCGCTTTGTTGATAATAACGGAGGAAGGGTCAGGTGTCATGGGACGAACACGACGGGACCAGACCCGAAATACTGACATGTTGTATGTTGCACAGTTGCAATGGCTGAGCCACATGGTCGTGTCGTTCGTTCCTAACGATTCCTGAAAGGGACAATGAAATGTTACAGAAAACCAACGCGTGCGAAAAGGCCAGCCCTGTGAAAGAATACATGAAGACGAAACAGACGGCAACGTCGTCAACGAAATGTACGAAAACTGTTAAAACCAAAAGTAATCACACTGTAAAGGTGTTCGATGGAAACGGGAAGCAAACGTCGACTAGATCGTTACCGATGACCAATAAAGTTAAATGGAAAGGACATAAGAAGAAAAAACACCGCCATCATGTGAGTGTTAAGAAAACATTCAATAATCTCTTGGGAGATCTTTCACAACCATAATGTATGGCTACGATGCAGGACAGATTATCAAGTAGTGGCTCTGCCTTCGAAGGTCAAGGGGCAAAGCGGGTTTTAGTACCCGAGTCATGGACGATTGTGTATGAAGTAAAATAAAGTAGCAACCCGTAAGTGCCCACGGTTGGGCAAAGGCCTCCTACACAAATATCTGCCAGGGTTTTGGAACCGGGAAGGCCCGCCACGCCGCTTCAGTGCAGGTTGGGGGACTTCACATATACGTGCGAAATTGTATTTTTTTTTTCTTTCACATGCAGGATTCCATCTCGCACTGTTTGAAACTAAAGCGAGCATCCTGATTACTAGGCTACCACGGCTCTATATCTGTATATGATTATTTATCTATGTAGCTATTTTATTTGAAAGGGAGCAAACGATCAAGCTGCTCACCTGATGGTAGGAGATTACTGGAGCTGGACGTGCGTTGCCTCCCTTTAGGGATATTTGAAGATGTGTAGGATGATGGGGCGGGTGAGGTTGGGAAGTGGGCCTCCAGATACCAAAGTCACAATTTCAAAATAGCTAACACCCGTGTGACAGAGAAACCTACAAGCAAGAGAATGAATAATTTAATATCTAATGTAAAATATGCTCTACACACTCCCATATATTTTTGGATTAAAAGGTGGCTTAAGTATATGCCAGCCTTTTTCTTCCCGTGGGCGTCGTAAGAGGTGACTAACGATCGATGGCGGAATAACCATCTCTATAATTACCATACCAAAATTAAGCATTATGTGGGTGGTGTCTTGTACTGCGATTACCAATCCGCTGGCAGTGCGTGGTGGGGTTTACGACGGACGAAAAATGATATCACTCTCCTAACCTGAACGTGTTCTTTCAGCTTGCGACGATAACAACGAAACTGCTTTCAAATGGGAAACAAAAAATGAACAAATACAAGGAAACCTTCATGAATACAATGCCTCCACCGATCGACACAGACACGACATCAGCCACTGCGATAATAACAACTGGACTCGCCGACGATGCACTGGATTCGACGACGGAAAGATTTACAACACCGATGTTAATCACGTCCGGCAATACAGTTAATGCAAATAAGATGGAAACCGTAATGTCCGATACTGGGGCACTGTTCAGTCCCACTGTGCTGGACGTGAAAGCACCAGCAGATGAAGATAATTTTTATGTCACAAGCAACAGCTACTATGTAAGACTGGCTTCTTCTTCTTCTTCTTCTTCTTCTTCAAAACTAGCTTTGTGATCCGGACCGTCGTCGGACGGACACCTTATTTTTCGCCAAACGTCAACCTCACCTGCACATGCTGGCAAACAAAAGAGAATCAAGCGACCGAATGATGGTGGGAAATACATTCGAATTAGTCAAAAAAATCTAATTTCACAGACTGGTGATGAGAAGCAGCGTCATTAGTTTGAAATGAGACTATTATTGACGGATTTTATCGCGTTTAAATTTGTTTTATATTCTGCGTAGATCGGTTCGAAAATTAATAATTAAAAGCAAAGTTGACCACGGGTGCTGTAAAGCATTCTAAAACTAAACGCGATAAAATCCGTAAATACTAGTTTCATTTTCAATGTATAGTGTTCGCGTAAATACATGATATCACTAAGGACCATTAGTGAGTGAATGCCGGCACTCACTGGCCCGTTTGGCCTGCACGGTGTTTATGCATAAACCTTTCAAGAAATACATGTCTACTTTTGCTGACGCTTCTTTGGAGAGGTCTATGTTTATCCGTAGCCATAAATATAACGATAGATGACGGAGACATAGGTAGAAGAACCGTTGCCGTTGGCGAAGAAAGGTTCTTCATTAATGGACTCCCGCTAGATCTCTTGTTCTTGGACAGGCGGCAAACGAGCAAGCGGTTCACCTAGATGGTATGTGATTACCGTCGCCCACGTACATCTGCAACACCGGAGAAGCTGCTGGTGCGTCGCCGTTCTTTAAAAGTATTTAGGAGGTGGGAGGAAGGATGAGGAGGGGGAGGGGGAGGGGGGAATAGTGGGCCTCCGGTTACCTCACTCACCGAACGAAACGCAGAAGCACAAGATGCCTCTACTTCACGCCGATATTCTGCCAGGCCGTGGTACCAATCCGCCCGTGCTGGCCAATTCGAGCAGCAGCAAAAGCCGCTGCTTGGCTCAACCACGTAGAATCCAATGATGCTCTAAGTCTGAACGTTGGATGCAAAAAACTCAGAAGCATGGCTTATGGAAATAAATGAAGGGAGGCTATGTCCAGCAGTGAACTTGTGATGACGACGATTGGCCGTCTGGTATCAGCGTAAGAATATGTCACCTCTTTTCTTCCCATGTGTGTCTTAAAAGGCGGTAAATGGGGAGAAGCCTTGAAAATCACAACTAACGACAGATGGCGGGATAACCATCTCGAAAAATAGCAGACCTAAATTAAGCAGAACGTGGACGGGCGACAGTGTCTAAGGTGCGAAGTGTCTGGTACTACGATCACCAATCCTTTTGCAGACCGTGGTGAATATGGCAAATCCTCCTTAGACGAGCAGGATTTGCCATATTGAGAGAGGCCTATGACGATTTGCCACCTGGTAAGGTATGAAGATGTTCATGGACTGGCAGATATCGTCGTTTTATAGATTTATTATTAATACCATATTACTTATTATACATGTGTGAATGTTAAGTGGAATACATTACCTTTTCTCGACAATCTTACCTGCTCGTGGTGCCCCCTGTTGGCGAACAAATAACCCTCTGACGAATTCGTCTGACTATGGATATCATTGTAGATGACATTTAAACCTCTTGTTGTATTGTATGCAGTGTGGGAAAGGGTGACAATGAGCTAACCTGTTACATTTTAATACTGTGACACATTGACAATGTTTGTTATGAGTTGGTTCTGCTATTGCCAAGGAGTAAGAAGCGAGCAGCGAGGAGCCTGTCCGTTGATATAACCAAAACTCGTGAGGACATAACTCTTCATGATTGTTCAGCAAATTTAAACTCAGTTATTATTCAAATACCATTCTATTTCTTAATGCCATTCTGTGCTCCTTTTAAACGAATTTAAATTGACTTCCACGATATAACACATGATGAAATTGTTGCCAATAAATTCTGCTGCTGTAGTTTATATTAATTTATTTTCAATAGGATTACCACTCCGGAGACTTTGAATATAATACAGACGAAAGTAAAGCTGAAACTGTAGAAAATACTACGGAAATAAAAAAGAAGAATAGTACAGTCAAACATGACAAACGCGATTTAAATTCACAGAATACTTTCACTGCCAAAGACGTGGCCGCTATAGAAGTTATAGTAGACTTAATGCGAAATAGTCGACATCCTGAAGAGAATGAGATGTCAGATACGATAAACGAAACCGCAGGCACAACAACATTAAATCCCACGCAGGCCTATAGCAGAGTCAGTGACATTGTCAGCAATTCAATCCAGGTTCACATTGCGATTCCGTACAATTTGTCCAATGAAAAAAGGAGATCACTAAATGATCCAGCCAGAATAAGAAAAGTGTTTTCTGCTAAGTTATCTTCACCAGTTGATATGGAATATCAAATACATTCAGCGGAGGGCTTGGAACCATTATCTTCAGAACCTGACATTAGTACATCATCTAGCACTTTGACTACAAGTTCTACCATTCCCACAACTACTAAAATGGACATATTGTCACCCGGAATGTACTTATTGGTAGAAAACATGAACAGCTCAATGCCCAATGGTAATTTTATTTTAAGACCTGTTTATAACAGATTTTTATCCGACTTCAATATAAGGCAAGCAGTTACAAAGCCAATTATCACACACAAAATAGTAACAGCTACCCCGCCAAATAACTTAGCAAAGGTTACCCTGAGTAAAGAGTTTATAGCGGCTATAGATAAACATCTGATACAGTTGTACAAAAACTTATCTGCTACACCGGTGCATAAAATCAAAACGAGGAATACCAACTCGAGCGATTATTTTCCGAATCATCGAAGGCATGGAAGACACGTAAATTGGGATACTATCAAAAAGTATTTCGGACATGACAGAGTTTGCAGTTGTCGTTGTAAACCCAACCGTACTATGTGCAGAGCTTGCGCTGCAAGTGATGCAGTTGTTTCCGAATTGATATTCGAATTAGACAACTTAGCGCAGTACATGAATGATCACTGTACTGAAATTCAAACATATTTCTGGATGAATCCAAGCGGAGGTAGAAAACTGAGAGAAGCTGTGCACAGAATAGACAGAACTTTGTATGATTACTACAAAAGAGTAAAAGGAAAATGTAAAGGTCGCCCCTGTAAGGCATTCTCATTCATGGATAAGCGTGACTTCATTAACACGGATAACAGCGCGAACTACATAGGCGAACCATTGATACGTGATATACAAAAGTTAGCCGATGACTTGGAACAAGCTTCCAAATTTAAAATTGGTGATGAAAACCTTGCTGCAACTGGTATAAAATGTCTCGATGTTATTACAAAATGCATGCACTTAAAACCTTTCAATAAAAGAGCTGACGAGGGCTCTGGTGACAAAAATCGTTTAAAAAATGTTTATTCTCTGGACAACGTTAATGTTAATATTATATGTAAATCTGATAGTCTATCGGATAGTTCAGAAAACAATATATGTCTTTCAACGTTAAGTACAACATACCTCACAGAATCACCTAGCATATTCTACTACGATACGGATGAATTTAAAAATGAAGAAAAACAAAAAAAAGGCATCAAATCTCTTTTATCGAGACGTGGACACCCAAAGAAAAAAAGAAAGAATAAGGGTAATTTATTCACTTATTACGTTACTACGTCCGACGTTGAAGTTGCGTCAAGTGCTAAGAGATTGGAAAAGAGACAAACAAAATATAGTAATCAAGTTGAATCCCCTTTGATTACTGACAGTGGCGGCTTGTTTTGGTATAACTACCTTAATAGAAATAATGAGAAAAAACAGTTCATCGGTGAACCGCGCAACAAAGATAATAATTATGGCGGTTTGAGTAGAGAAGACACTATAAAAAAATTCATGAAAATTCTGAAACGGATCATTCTTCTGCTTATGAATATTTAAACTATGAAAACTCCGATATAAATAATTCTACTCAAAGTAATGCTACTGAATCTGTCAAAGCCTTTACAAATATTTCAAATGATACTGCTACACAAGTGGTACAGAATAAGGAGACCATGAAGAATAAGTTTAAAGTTGCTGATATTTCTACAGATGGTACAGGAATTAATGTAAAACCTTCCAAGCCAATCAGTCGCCGAGTAAAGGAATTATTAATTCTCCTTGGTGCTGATGATTTCGGACCGTTTGGAAAAAGTATCTCTTCTGAAATATCTAAAGACACTACTGTTCAAAGCAGAAAACGGACATCTATATCATCAACGTCTGAAACAAGATACTATCGAAAAGCAAAATCATTTAAAGCTGCATCTAAAAAGCACATTAACAAAAGCGTTTATTCGACAACACCTGGAATTAGTATGTCGACGTTATTCCAGTCATCTTTAGCTGATAGCCAAAGTGGTTTAATCAATAATACGAGTCTAAATGTATTCGCAAGATTTAAAGAAGCCACATTAAAATTTTTGGATAAATTGGACGGAACCGACAATTTTCTTATTGATGAAAGAACTACTCCGATGAATCTGTATAGAAAGCCAACTAGATCAATTAATCGTGCGATTAGAAATCCTTTCCTTAAAAAAAACAGACTAGATTATAAATCTTCTGAATCGTTTGATAATGATCAAGATGCTACTGTACGTGTAGCCGATCAAGCCACCGATGCAAATTTACCTAAGACTTTAGAGTCTATAGATGATAATGAAATTAACGATGAACAATTAATAAACGAACTGGATATTGCAAGTAATAGGTTAGAATCAGTAAAGGAATCTAGCAAAAATGAAGAACTACTTTTATCAATTCTTGATTTCGAAACAAATAAACTTAATGATGAGTGGGAAAAAATTGCAAGGAAAAAATCTGAAACCGGCGACTCTGAAAACAAATCGGATAACGACGGAGAGGCCATATTCCAACTGCCTTCTGACTTTCACATGTGAGTATATATAGTGAGTATCTTATGAACTTTTTAATTCAAGACTTCATACAAACTGAATTTGCATAACGTAAACACAGAATGTATATGTCTAATTTTTAGGAATTGAATTTTAACCTTTGTACGGACACTGCAGATTTAACACATCTTTTTTTATTACTAGATCTAGAACTTCAGAAAAAATAGTAAGTAAAACCAACCATACAACTAATATTACAAAAAGCTCTTTTAAAAACGAAACAATCACTGCGAAAAATAACAAGACAGAAAATGATAAAAAGGGAAACGCGACAGACAATGGAAGTGGAAGTGGCAAATGTTATGACATTGTTGAAGATATGCGCTCTTTGGAACTCAGCGTACCTCCAGAGCTCACCTCTACTAGAGTATATAATGGATTCTTAGATAAATTTATGCATAAGTTTGCATTCAAGATTGTTCCCGATTCGCAAAAGAAAAAGGTACTTAATTATTTTCTCACTTTAAATTATGAAATTTAGATTAGCTTCACTGTACCGAGTATAGCAAAACCACGCATTTTTAACAACGACACGATTGTTGAAAATAATCTTATATATCAACAAAACCTTGAATAAGTATAGTAATTCATAAATTCATATCATAAACCTTTTCGAAGGCAGCCGATACTCATCTTAACGGACCGAAAGGGAGATCTTCAAGAGCAAAGACGCCGCACGACAAGCGGCATCGCGCTAAAGTACACTGCAAGGCGAAACCGATGAAAAACGACACTGACGTTGAAGGTATTTAGAAATGTGTTTCTACTAATTTACATTTAGTACATTGAATTTCTAAAGGCCGGCAGTGCATCTGTAGCTCCTCTGGTGTTGCGGATGTTCGTGGGCGTCGGTGATCACTTACCATCAGGTGAGCCGCACGCTCGTTTGCCCCCTTCTTCTATAAAAATAATGAAGGTTTTCACTACATAAACATATTTATTGTTATTTATTTGGTGTTGACCTCTTACTCCCGCTACCGGAATACTCGGAGCCGGATATAATACCGGAGCATGGGTGTAGTAAACATCAGTTAGAAAGAAAGAAAGAAGAATTATTGGCACAGCATAAAAAGACATCACACACAGGACATATTAAATAAAAATATATACATGAAGTAGAAAAGAAATCTAATACCAGTTCAAACTACAAAATAAGAGAAAAATTGTGCTGGACCAATAGGTCACCAGATCAGCTTATTGTACGGTTTTAGAGCCTGAAGCTAATTTTCATCTTGAACCTGCGTTTTCATCATGTCAAAATTTAAAGCAAAAAGTATACTGATAACATATATTACACAACACAATAAATTAGCATAAAATAAAATGAGAATGGATAAATATGATAGTGTACTGATTTCTTGCCTTTACGCGCACATTTTACCATCTGTCAAATTCAATATCATCTTTACAAGATGTAGGTGTGGACAAGATTGATTGTGAATGTGATCTCTATTCCAAAGAGAAAACTAAAGGATCTCTTAGGACCCACGTAAAAGAACACATCTAGGAAGTCTGCAGTCTGTGATCATATTCTTGAACGTCCTAATAAAATAGAACGCAAATCGAGGATTTGTGATCTACCAAATCTGATTTGATAGAACACAAATCCGCTCAATGGAACCCCGATTCCTACCAAGAACGATTCGCATGACTATTGAAATCAAAAAACATCCTAATTTCAATAGAAAAGATCGCTGGGTGCTACCAACGGCTTGGGGTCCAGTGATAAATAAAATCTTCTTATCAAGTATCTTAAATCAAGTATGTATAATTTTTAATATACGAAAATAATTATTATAAGCTGATATCAGAAAATCTTAACACTTCAGTCCCCCCGTGACCACGAGTACTGTAAAGTACTCGAAAAGAGCGGGAACATAAAAAGAAAAAATTTATGCGATTAAATCTGTAAATGATAGTTTGATTTCAAACTGTTTTTAATTAAGGACATGTGATGAATTGCCATCTCCCTCCCACAAGCAAAAAGTAATCAATAAAATCAATTGTAAATTAATTTTGTTTGCAGACTTGGATAAGTCAACGGTAAGCTTGAACGCTCTAACCATTACTAGTGATGCGCCGATAAGAAAGGTGACAACAATCACAACGAGCACAACAACTAAAACGACCAGGCTGGCGACAGAAGTCTCCGCCACAACGACTATAGAATCAGAGACGGGAAACGCAGCAGCTTCGAAAACGGTATCGATTTTTATTTGACCACCTAGAGAAAGAGACCCATGGTGGAATACTGATCATGGCGCTCGATTTAATTAAGAATTGGATTCGATCACCGGTGCCGGCACCTCTGCAATTGTTAATAGTAATTCTGCCACGTACCTCAGAAATTAAAAAAAAAATTCGCGGATATGTTTAGATAATGACTAACACGTTTACATCGCGACTGAATTCGAAGTTCCATCGATACCACCTAGATGGTTGGCATTCCACCACAGTGCGTTTTAATCGAAGTTTTCTGCCACGCACTTCGACTTTGTGGAATCAGCTGTCGCCAGCAGTATTTCCGAATAGTTACGACTTAGGGACCTTCAAGAAAAGAGCTTATTCCTTCCTTAAAGGCCGGCAGCGCATCTGTAGCTCCTCTGGTGTTGTGGATGTTCGTGGGCGTCGGTGATCACTTACCATCAGGTGAGCCGCACGCTCGTTTGCCCCCTTCTTCTATAAAAAAAAAAAAAAAAAACACGTAAGTCATTATCATATTGTAAGGTAGACGACAACAAGAAAGAATCATAAAGATTTTGGTTTCAATTATCAGAACAAAGTTTGGACTTGCATGCATCCCCGGGGATGCCGTATACCAACTTTATTTATTGAATAATAATTAAATGTTTTTCACAAATAAATTCTTGAAAATTACGCCATTGGTCGAGTGACGTAGAACACACAATTACAACATTAAAGAGATTACATCATTAGCGCAAGGAGTATCGGCAGTGCACTTTCCAACCCAATCTGCCCGGCGTGGTGAGAACGGGCGAACCCTCCTAGAAATGTTCAGCTGATAACTTCAATAGGCTGATAGAGAAAAATTTTCTTGCCTATACGAGTATAAATGTTTGATTATTGTTGAATACGAGTTGTCGTACTTTTCGTACATTTCGACAAATCTAGGTTTTTTTTTTCATTACGTTTCAGTCTGAACTTACTAAGGATACCGGCGTTTCTTCTAAAAATAAACATAAAACTGAAGGTATGGCTATAATTTCTTAATGGTTTTGTCTGAATATTTATTTTTCCATCGATATGGTAAAGTAGCATAGAAGATATTTTTAGAATTTGGACGAATCTCGTTTGTTCTTTGGTAGCCATTTGACGTACACTAAGTGTTAATACTCCTTAAAATTCATTCTTAAGTATCTCAAAAATAAAAAATAATACCAATCCTTCTCTCAAGAGGCCTGTGAGCCAAATGGACAATCCACCGCCTCCATGTGCGATATCGACGCCACCGCTCTCTATATTCAAGATTTATATCAAAAACTATCCAAGCATGATTTCGGAATGTTTGTAAAGAATATTTCCTGTTTTAAATACAAAACGATACCTAAAGCATTTCACATCAAAGCCAAGTCGATCCAGACTAAGAAAAAATCTAGAGTTCATTGCAAAAAAGGCCATTTGAATAACGGATTAACGAAAAAAATACTTAACTGGAATTGGATACGTGATAAAAGATCTCTGAGGTCGGTGAATAATGATTTTGGTGATATTAACGATGGAAGTGATGTTGAAAGTGAATATTTTGATGAAGATGATGCTAGAGATGATGATTCTGAAATTAAACATCTAAGAGGGAAGGTACAGCATGCTCTTAGAAACGAAATCGATTACTACGACCGGCTGTACTTGGACGGTGATGGAGTTTATCGGAAGCGGGAAAATGAAAGAAAAAAGAGGAGAGCCGTGGACATGAGTGATATAGTTAACGGTTTAAGGAATTTGCCTCCTTTGCGACAGTTAGTTGTGAGTATTTTCATCATTCAATTTCATTCTATCAACATCAATGGCGAATACATCACCCACCTTCGACTTGCCGACGACATAATTCTAATGGCAGGATCGCTGGAGGAGCTTAGTACAATGCTCAATGATCTCAATAACGTCTCCCAACAGGTTGGTCTTAGGATGAGCATGGACAAGACGAAGTTCATGTCAACGTTCGTCCAACTTCGACTCAGAGGTCAATCGACGAATCCAACTCGGCTTGGGTGCGTTCGGGAAACCACGTCATATCTCCTCGTCGAGTATACCGCAAAGCTTCAAGACCAAAGTATATAACCAGTGCGTGTTGCCAGTGATGACATACGGATCCGAGACTTGGTCCTTCACTGCAGGCTGTATGAGGAAGCTCAAAGTTGCTCAGCGCACTATGGAAAGGGCTATGCTCGGTGTTTCTCTGCGTGATAGAGTCTGCAACGATGATATCCGCAGCAGAACTAAGGTAACCGACATAGCCGTAAAGATCAGCAAGCTGAAGTGGCAAAGGGCCGGCCACATAGCTCGCAGAACTGAAAAAAGGTTCTCGAATGGCAGCCACGTACAGGCAAACGCAGTGTAGGACGACCCCCCACAAGATGGAGTGACGACCTGCGCAGTGTTGCGGGAAGTCGATGGATGCAGGTGGCTCAGGACCGAGCTTAGTGGCAATCTTTGGGGGAGGCCTATGTTCAGCAGTGGACTTCTGATAGGCTGAAATGATGATGATGATGATTTTCTTCATTTCCGTGTAAACATTTGTAGAAGTGTATTAATATTTTTATTATTCATGAGTTTCACTTTTTAGTACTATCTGATTAGTAACTTATGCTACGCATACCGCGCCTCCCATACGGGTTCTTCTCATGATTTCCAACGTGAAAATTTTATAGCGATATTCTTGTATATTTTTAGGATGAAATTTTTGTGATACGCGGCGATTCTGTAACAATTCAGTGCAACGTGTCTGGTTCGCCTCTCTACTCGTACACGAATCTGTCCAACCTATACCAATACACCTGGTCGTCCGAGAGGAAGTCGATGCTGGCCTGCTCGAACGCCAAAATCATAGGACCTACAATTTCAATCGTCAATGTCAAAACGAAGAATTTCGGAACATACACCTGCTACAAGGCGAGTTGTCATTTAAGCATTTTAGATTACTTAATATGCGTTAGTGCCGAGCCGTGGTAGCCTAGTGGTCAGGGCGCTGACTTTAGTGTCATAGAGCGCGAGTGACCTGGGTTCGAACCCCGGTGCCGGCACCACTAAAATTGTTATTAACAATTTTAAATGCCGTATTTACCACGTGCTCAACGGTGAAGGAAAACATCGTGAGGAAACCTGCATGTCTGAGAAATAATAAAAATATTATTTCGTGGATATGTGAAGCTCGCCAACCCGCATTGGAGCAGCGTGGCGGGCTCTTCCCGGCTCTTAAATCCTCTCTGATACTAGTATTTGAGAAGGAGGCCTTTGCCCAGCAGTGGGCACTTACAGGCTGTTAATTTTTTTTTTTTAATATCCGTTACTAAACTATGCGAGGCTTAACTTTAACATTTACTACTGCTATGAGTACATTAGGTTATTTTAGTCTACTACTCTCCAAGAAAGCGCGTACGAAAACCGGCATCCGTTTCTTGGAAGCTTTGACGTTACTTAACACCCCGGGCAAGCGGGTTGGGTACGTCGGGTTTTCTTGGGACCTGGGTTTCGAGTAATTCCGATGAATATTCCGCCGAATGTTCGTCAGAGACTCGTCTGTTTGTTGGCAGGGTGGGTAACGTTCGTACAATTTCAACAAATACTTGTTAAAACTACAGAGAAACGTTGAATCATTTTAAACACTATTCTTTATTTGGACAATATTGTTTATGTTTTGTTTTCAGGACAAGAGTGTCATCAGAAGCGTCAGACTTAACGTTATTGTCATACCTGACTTCTATATCGTCTTTACACCTTTATATAAATGTCAAGACGAATGTAATTATGAGGTAAACTACTTGACTTCCATCATATTATACACAATAACACTATTGGAAAAGTTTCAAGATCATCAATCAATAATAAAGAATCATCGCACATCATCATCCTTTTTAAACAGACATATGGAGTTGAATCCCTCCTAAGTTGAATAGGCAATCGCAGTAAGTAGGAAATAGTTTTATTTTTTTTATTTAAAATACTTTATTGCATACACCCCAATTGGAGGTTACAAAGGGCGGACTTAATGCCTATTGGCATTCTCTCCCAGTCAACCCATGGGTTGGTGAGATAGCCGTAGCAGGTGTATTCATTTATTAAATTAATTAAGTAATAAAATGATTTAAAATAACTATAAACAAATATAAATAGATATAATAAAATTAATGAATTAAAATATGATACAATATAAATAATATACATAATAATATACGATTATATATGTAGATAGATAAATAAACATAAACAAGAAACACAATAATAACTAAATAAGTCCATTTAAATTTAAATAATGTTCTTTAACTAAATTTTTAAAAGAGTTCCTGCTTGCCGATTCCTTAACTTCGTCGGGCAGGGAGTTCCAGAGCAGTATAGCCTGAACCTTAAAAGAGTTGCCGACAAAACCGGTGAAGTGTTGTGGAATACTAATCTTAAGATTAGATGAAGATCGCAGCTTTCTGTCGTGCGTCAAGAAAAGATAACAAAATTTTTCTTGAAGATACGCCGGGGAATTTCCATCATTAAGGATGGAATAGAGAGTTCGCACCTTAAACGTGAAAGGCAGATGGAGGTGTGAAGGAAAAGGGTGTTCGTGATCTGGGGAGGACGTCTCCTCTTCCAGGGTGTTATTTGGATCTTGTGTATTTACCCGGCGATTTTCAATAGTGTGATGATGGATTGTATGAGCAGTTGAGAAATGGTTTTCTTGAACAAATGATTTCGCCACACGCTAATGCCTTTACTGTTAATAATTTGTCACTCTTATTTACGATGGTTATTCTTCCATCTTTACAACCACTGAATGAGTGTGAAGTTTTAGATTTTCTTATCCTTTATAAATATTTTACATCCCTTTCATCACTCACTGATAAATTGATATGACTGATGCGAACAATGTTGGCGTCAGGTGCATAGCGTGCTGATGAGATTGGCACCAAGAGTGAAAAAGCATGACCATATTTATTCTTACTAATGTCAGTTGACCTTTCAAGGATCTAAAGGCTATACAAAAGTTGGGACCAGTGATGTCAAAAACAACCAGCTGCGAGGAGCCGTGTTCAGTCCGAATCGATCAGCCAGTCTGCATAGCGAATAAGGTAAAAGCTTTGAGATTTCTGATGATGCCATTGATGATTTGATGACACTGTGGTCAGACATGAACAGAGTTTGACTGGTATTTCTATTAAATGTTTCTGGGTGCATTGATGCGTCGTTCGTTATTGTTGTCGACATTTATCGCCCTAACCTTTGTTCACTTCCAAAGATTTAATAATTTGAACCGAATCGTTAATGTTCAAGAGGATGCTGCCCATTCTCAGGTATACCTAAGATAGGATGGAATGATAGAGTTTCTTACACAGGCAAATTATCGAACAAACTTTCTTTATTAAAATGTGGCTATGTTCAAAATCAACAAGTGAGCAATGATCTACAGGATAATGAGGAGATCCTGAAACCAACGGTTGTAATGAAGCCAAATCATCTACCATCAGTAGAATGCAGCCCGGAATGCCAGAGGGATCTCCAGTGCTCGTTCGCCTTACTTTGGGCCAGCATCGCACCATCTTTGGCACTCGTTAAAGGTAGGTTTGTTTATGGGCACGGCGTCACAACTGCATGGATACGGCACTTCGGCACGGGTCCGCCTGTCGAATACCAATCTGAGAAATATTTACCGGCTATTCAAAGGATTTACCCTAATCACCAAGCTCGGATCATGGCCATCGCAGTCTCTGATTTGATCGTGAAATGTTCGCCCAGGTCTTCCTCTCCCGACTCTACCATTTACACTCGCCTCATATTATTTTTTTTTAGTTTAACGTGGGGGAAAAGTGCTCGCACCTATCCGTCACCGTCTCCGGTGACTGGTTATGTCGGGATCAGCATTGAAGATGCCGGACCGACTAAAACCCCCAGCCTCATATATTTGTTTCGTCAACCTACTTTCATTCATCCTCTTTCATTCGTCTTTCACGCCACAACGCTCTCTGATCACATTATTTCGAACCCTGTCGGTAATCTTCACATCAATCATACTTCTTAACGCTCTCATTTCTACTGCATTTATCCTGCTTTCATGCCTCTTCTACCATATCCAGCTTTCGCTTCCATATGTTAGTGTTTTTTAACAATAGTGCTATAATAGTGTACTTCTATAGTTTCGGAAACATTGATTACAGCATTAATCTGTTTTACCAATGTATGACGGCGGCGGTGGACTCTTTCTCTGCCTTCGAATCGTCTGGCTAGATACCACCCTCGTACCCAATCCTGCCGCCAATCGGCAGTGTAACCACTGTTGTGTTTCGGTTGTAGAGAGGTAAAGAGTGGCAGTATAATTACAGCCCCTGAGGCATTCCATCACAGTTCTCAGACAACAACGCCTCTGTAACATTCTTCGTTTGAAGCAGTTTGCAGATGTGCCTGTCAGAATAGAGTACGTAAGAGCAGATCAGTATGTATAATATTGTTTTATTTCAGTAATCATTTCGTACGACGAGATGAACAGGACTCTGACGCCCATGGACACTTGTGACTCTGAACTGACAGTTCTGAAGGAACTCAAAAAGAAGGGTTAGTGAAATAGTAAAACTATTTTCCATGTATTCCTGTTAATCCATTTTCAGCAGCTTAAACTACGACTACTACCACTCTACATCAGCCTTTTTTAGTCCACTGCTGATCATCGGTTCTCTAAGAAATTGCTACCAAAAGCCGATATACATTTCTGGGAAGTTTCACCTATACTCACTACGCTAAGTTAGCGGATTAATGATCGTTCTGCCGGTACCCACTAGTGATGCTGCTCCCCATCATTAGTCTGTGGTATTTGGGTTCGGGTAAGTTGTTCCGCCATCTGTCGGTTTTTCTTTTTGGAGGAAAGGCGGAAAACTAGCAAGCGGTTCACATGAAAGTAAATGGTAATCATTCGTCGCCCACGTACATCTGCAACACCAGAGGTGCTGCAGATGCTTTGCCAGCCTGGCCTTTAAGGGTATTTGGGAGATGGGAGGGAGGATAAGGAGAGAGAGTGGGCCTCCGGTTACCTCACTTAACAAACGATACGCAGAAGCACCAGATGCCTCCACTTCACGCCGGTATTCTGCGAGGCCGTGGTACCAACCCGGTCGAGACAGCCCAGTCGAGCAGCAGCAAAAGTCATCGCTTGGCTCTTCCAGAGCCTCGTAATTTTGCTGGCATTTGGATAAAGAGACAGTACACATCCACTACTATTAGCTATTGCGACTGTCAGCCTGTTAATAGCCCACTGCAGGTCATGGGCCTCTCCCAATGGGAGCATTTACCATAACCGCAATGTTCGGAAGACAGGTTGACGATCGCAGTTCCAGACATCTCACTCCTTAGACGCTGTTGTCCGTCATCGGACCACCCACGTAAAGAGTGGCAGATTTTCTTATACCATCATCACACGACAAAACACTTAAATCTAAAGAGTATATCTTAAATTTCCAAATAATAAGGTCTATGTTTGTCCAAGATTCGAACGGCCACTGCGAGTACAAGCAGCTGGCGCTCAGCATGGAGCCGGGCAACGTGGATGTAGTGGTGGCGTGTCCAGCCGGTTTCTACCTTCTGGCGGATCAGAAGATTTGCGGTACGGCTATTTGCTTCGAATTATTCCCAATCCCAATTTAAATTCAATCTTGTTAAAAATGTAAAGAAGCTTCCACTTCTGTTTGTAAATCTGTGGACTATTGGATGTAGACCACACGTAATATATACAAACACTCACGCCTGTCAATCATAGGTGTAGGCAGAGAATACGGATTTCCATTTGGCACGTAGCGGCGTAGCCAAACGAGCCTCCAATACAAACTTTTCGCCTCTCAAGGAGATATTAAGTAACGGGTAGCGAGCCTCGTTACCGGATTTCCTAATTTGTCATCAACCTTACAATGCTCACGGGAAGACCACTTTCTTCTTGGGGGAGATATTTACATCGCTGCCACACGGCCTGTCCCAACTTGAAACATTTTTACATTCCAATTAGAGTAACACGGGCGAAGGCAATGCGAGGAGCGGACTGTATGTAAAATTATGATTTTTGTGTTTATCGAAACTAGGGTTGAAGAACAAAGAGTTGTCTACGAAATTAATCTCTTGATTTAACGAAAACTATGTACCGGGGGTACTTTGACCCATTAAAGATTTTTGAATTTGACTTTTTTTTTAATGGAAGAGACGGCAAACGAGCAAGCGGTTCACCTGATGGTAAGTGATTACCGTCGCCCACATACATCTGAAACACCATGGATGCTGCAGGTGCGTTGCCGGTCTTAAAGGATATTTGGGAGATGGGAGGGAAGAGGAAGGGAAAAGAGAGGAGGTGTGAGCCTCCGGTTACCTCACTCACCGAAAGAAACGCAGAAGCACAAGATGCCTCTACTTCACGCCGGTATTCTGCGAAGCCGTGGTACCAATCCGGTCGAGCCGGCCCATTCGAGCAGCAGCTAAAGCCGCCGCTTGGCTCTACCACGCTTAGTGGCTCTACCACGCGCCCAAATATTGGATTTTATAAATAGCATGCTCGGTTCTTTTTTTGGTATAAATATAGTATAGTAATTAGTTATTAATAAAATTAATACAGTGTAATTATAAATATAGTATACTAATTTTACTTTTGTACGGTGCTAATTTGTAGGCATGAAACCAATCCAAAATCTTAATTACCTACGGCATTATTAACTTCACTGACATGTTAGTCTTTCGACTGACTATGTATATCATTGAACATCTGCAAACAATACTATATTTGTAAAATTCTGAAACAAGAATAACTGATCGCGTGTATATACATGCGAAATAAAAATGAATCAAAAATGGAACCCTGTGCCACACCAATTTTTACTTTAGAACCTACAGAATTTAAGCGGTTTATCAGCATCATTTAGATACTTTTACTATGGTAAGAAACTTACTTGATTGAAGCATAATATTTTACTTTCCAAAGCAAAGTTGTGTGATCTACGCAATCCAATGCTTTTGATAAGTTACAGCAATCTTGTTTTGTGTATTTTCCCACTCCCTATAATTTTGAATCACCTCGCATGAATAACATGCGAGGTGAGGCGACAAGTTGATAATTACCGATTTTATCAATTTTATAGACATTTTACAACGTCAAATCATATTGGCCCTGCCAGTTCTTATTGGCGCGCTCTTTCAAAAGATCTTTATGCTGCAGTTTATTTAGAATTACACAAGCTGATGAAGGATAAATAAGATAAGATAAGAGGATAAAGAAGAGTGTAGGCAATGTTTCTATCTCTTTCTCCAAATGTCAACCTCACCTGCACGTGGTGAATTATTGCGGAATATCCATCCGAATATGGCAAACTCAATACCCACAGGCTAGTGATGGAGAACAGTACCATGTGCGCTCACCAACGCGCTTACCCAGGATGTTGAGTATGACCTGAAACTTCCGTGCATTATATGCCAGTTTTTGTCCACGAAAGGAGAGGCCTTTGGCCAGAAGTGATATTATTCCGGCTGTTAAAGATGAAGAAGAAGCTAATGAAGAGTGTAAGAATCCGGACCTAGTGATGACTGATTCAAAGATTGCCTTTGAGCTGCTACAACTACTTAGTATTAGGAATGTTAGCACACTTTGTCACCGTGAAATGTATATATTCACGCCTTGTTCCTAACAGGGTAGGCAGAGATAATCTTCTTCCACTTGCTACGGTCCCGACATACGTCTTTCGCCTCTTCCACTTTCTTCAATCTTCGCATGCTTGCTCGTTGGTTTAGAGTAATCTTGACCTGGCCTATTTCACCGTAAAAAACTTTTTAAATAATTTGGACGTCATTATTTCTTGAATTTACGCGAACACTACACGTTTGAAATAAAACAATTATATACGGATTTTACCACGTTTAATTTTGATTTTATATTCCTAACGTTTCGAGTGCTATACAGCAGCCGTGCTCACAGGGGAACCTCCAGATGTCATAGCCAACTCGGGCTATCTTCAGCTTTTATTTGTCAAGTTTGGTCCAAAAACGGTGACCAAAATGGATCTGTATCCTCACAGTATCAGACATAATCTCACTAATATTACAAATTAGAAAGCTTGTTTGTAATTCAATCACGCACAAATGGCTGAACAGGTTTAGTTGAAATTTGGTATGGAGATAATTTGTAGCCAAGGACATAGACATATAAATACATAAGGACATATAAATTTAATGTTTGGCACCCTTACTATATCTCTCCACGCCCCGGGTTGACTGGCAGAGAATGGCAAGAGGCATTAACTCCGCCCTTTGTAATACTTTTTTTAAAGGTATTTAAATAAAGTTAGACAGCCATTGTATCACATGATAGCCGATCTGTACCGCGTCGTTGTCCGCAGCCGTGTGCCCGGCGAACACCTGCTCGCTGGCCGGCGAGAACACGTGCGCGGCGTGCCCGCGCGGCACGCGCTCCGAGCCCGGCGCCGCCGCCTGCCGCCTGGCGTTCGGCCGCCTGCACAGGTACGATGTACGTACGCATTCACGTCCTAAACCTTAACGAGACCCGCTCAGCTTGTGTCGCCTCACATTACGCTCTCTTCGGCTTGCATGAAAGTACCGATGTTACCGATTGAGTATGTCGCAGCAACTGCAAGGTGGCAGCGTAGTCATTTGTCTGAGTGTTTATACAATAAAATAAATCGGCGAGTCGATATATATCCACTTACAGTTCATAATTTGAAAAGTAAAGGGGACATAATCCAGTGAGCAGATTTAACCAGTTCAATAACTAATACAATACAACTGTACAATAATTTAATTAATATTCATAAATAAACACTTGTGAGTCAAAGAGTAACTGTTCGTTCTACACACACACATACACAGACGATTTCAGTATATATATGTTCAGCATTCAATAAGTTACTTTTTAATCATTTGTTTATTTTATAAAATTTTCAATTTTTTATAAGAAATTATTAATCAACTTGGAAGAAGACATCTACCTCTCGGGAATAAATACTTTGTGTTCTAAATTCTTATGGCAATAAAGTTTATTATAGATTATTAGAGATACATTACAAGTATTATAACTTCGTCGCTCTGAAAGCAGGCTTTGAAAATTTTTTTATACAAAAAAATATCAGTTATACAAATATAAGGTGAAATAATAACAGTAACAGAAATAAAGAACAAAACGAACAAGAATGTGAAACTTTTTTTGCATCGACTGTCTACCCGCACGGTGCGAGCGGGACAAGCGCATGCATCAATCGTATACGTGCAACAGAGACGTCGCTCAGCTCCCACTACGCGATGTATCCCATCGCGCATGCGTGCCACCTAAAGATTACTACTGCGACACCATTTGTTGCAAACTTCATCATCATCATCATCATCATTTCAGCCTATTACAAGTCCACTGCTGAACATAGGCCTCCCCCAAGCAAACTTCGGAGAGTCTAAATAAAAACATTTGTACTTTATAACCCTTTATAACTAAATGTCAATCGCTGCTGCACGTGGAGCGTGCTTCTATCTAACCGATTCATGGCAGCCAAATCCATCCGACTGTGCTGAGCCCAGTGATGGACAGCGTATGCCCAGCGGTGTGAGTATGGAGTCACCATCTGTAACCAGGTGCCAAATAAACTGTTATGAAGTAGGTTGAAACTACTAAAAGTATATGATCTTTAACAACCCCAGTATTGAGTATACTAGTAGTGTAGTAGGGTAGTGAGAGTTTATATTGTATATTATGTATGTGGTCATGATGTACTCCTGGTCGATCTCGACCACGGCGACAACTTCCGAATGCTATCAACAGTCGTCAACTGCGCAGGAGCACATTATAGTGCCGTAAGCGTAACACAGAGGCTCTCATTCGCATTTACTTTTTCATATACGATGGAACGATTTATGCGTTAAGATCGGAGGAAGGGTGTGACACGCAGGATAAACACAATGCAAACAGACAAACGAATATCGAACGGCTCAGCATTCAAATATTACCGCAGAGCCACACGATCGTCTCACTTTACCCACTGTATATCTATATAGTAGGTAAAGTATGTGACTATCCCCAGCAGTGGCAGTGGTGTGCGTGGCAGTGGTGCGTGGCTGTGTGCGGCGTGGTGTGCGCTGGCTGCGCGGCTGCGGGGCTGAGCGCGCGGCGGCAGCGCAACCCGCCCGCGCCCGGTGCGAGCCCCGCGCATCGCTGAGTATTGCTCTTAGGTTACGCATCACAGGCGTGCAGCGTTCGCGCGGCGAACACAACACTTTGATCTGAAGCAGCGGCTGAAGTTCTAGAACGTTCCGGCTAAAACCGATGGTCTCTCTTATTTTTGGATGTACGGATCCTTTCGATATACCAAGCTCACCTGCACCACAACCAGCTGGCTATTAAGAGGCTCTGGCGTCAGTATGATAGCAGACTTTTTATTTAACAGCTGCTCATTAAAGATATTTGATAAACTCCATGCAAGTTATGTCAAATATGGTGGAGAAGTGGTGGAAATCTCACGGCGTACCCAACTTAAAAATGCCATACCGATAACCGGTAGTAGCACTTAAGGGGGAGATTATGAAAAATGCTCTGGTGAATGTAGGAATGGCGGGCACCATGCCTGGACAGCGTGACCTAGAATATGTAGGGTTTTGCTCCCGCTCCCTGGATGTGGGTAACTGGAATAATGGACCAGCGGTGGACTTGTCTATGCTAGTAAAGAAGAATCTCTATGAAAGGTAAAGTATATTTATCATCGGGGCGTACAGTTCATTGACTCTGTTATTTTCTCGAACTAATGTAAGTACCTACATATATTTTAGATTGGGACAGATTCCTTCTTCTTCGTCTTCGATGCATGAGCCACCGTGATTCGAATATATGTATTCGGTGAAGTTAATGCTGTCAGCCGTTTATGGCATTAACTGCTTCGTCTGTGGCCGCTGCACGATATGACATTGTCGGCTTAGTAACATTTGTACAACACACGAATTATTGGTTTTCGGTTAAGCCTTTGACTTTTCAATTTGAAGTTACGCCAAACTCGACACGGAAACGATATTTGTTTAAACTACAACACAACTTTAAATGATATATAAATCTTGTTATCTATTTCGGCCAGCATAGCATTTAATCTCTTGTAAGAAGCCAATGTAATTACGGGATCAACATTGAAGATGCCGAACCGGTACGGCTCCCCCCCCCCCGCTCCACTGTTGGGCCTTGCAGCTTCGGGACTCGCGAGCAAAAGGGTCGCAAGTTAGACCCCAATGGCCGATCTTTATTACACGTCTTATATCAGCTTGACCTTTATGTGTATGTATGTGTGTGTTTCAAAAGAATGTAAATATAATATTTACTACCTTCGAGCTCGTCCAGTGATGTTGCTGGACGATGGGTAATAGAACCCCTGAATGGCTTCCAGTAAACATATCGAGTTTAAGCTCATTGAAATTGGGTTAAGAGTCCTTATAATAATGGTTCTGATGCCGAGGTCCCGATGAGAGTGGGAAGAGAAAGCGTGTATATTAGCGTTTAAAATAAAATATAATTTTACTTTTTCATAATATTATTTCAGACCCAGGTAAACGTATGCAGGTGTCCTTTAAAACAATGCCTTTATAGAGATCAATTAGAATAGATTGGATCTGACCGTCTCTGTCCACCCCGCAGTGGTGCGACGCTCGTGCACGGCGGGGCGCGCGCGTCGTCCGCTGTCGCCGTCGCGGGTGCTCCTCGAACGGCTGTTCAAACGCTCTCCATCATCATCTCCGGCGACTGGTGAGTAAGAACTAGGTGTGACGGTCAAGCAGCCTCTACTGGGTTGTAGGTCGCCTTATCCGCCTACGACCCGACTGGGCAGGTGCCTCTTGTATCTCCTATGACTAGCACCAATCAGCAGTGCCACCACTGTTGTGTTCCGGTCGGAAGGTTATAAAGAGCCAGTATAATTGCAAGCTCTGTAACATTTCGTCTTTGTCATCTGGGGTGACAGTGAATCTGTAACATTCTTCGGTTGAAGTTGTTTGCAGGTGTTCACGGGCTGCTGCAGCCACTGCCATCAGGAGGGACCGTTACGTCATTTTTCCATGTATATAAACAAATAAAAACCTACAAATGTGCAGTGGTATCCGTCTGCATGCGCAGTGATATATTACTATATATGTAGCTAGATAAATAAATATAAATAAGATACACAATAATAACTAAATAAGTACTCACTTGTAAATAAAAGAATTTTCAAAATTACCTACCACTTAAATTTTAGGAATTAAAATTAATATTACGAAACTTTAAACGTGGTAGAGCCATGCGGCGGCTTTTGCTGCTGCTCGAATGGCCCGGCTCGACCGGGTTGGTACCACGGCCTCGCAAAATTCCGGCGTGAAGTAGACGCATCTTGTGCTTCTGCGTTTCGTTCGGTTCGTGAGGTAACCGGTGGCCCACACCCTCTCCCTATTCCCCTCCTCTTCCTTCCCATCTCCCAAATATCCCTAAAGACCGGCAACGCACCTGCAGAATCTAGGGTGTTGTAGATGCACGTGGGCGACGGTAATCACTTACCATCAGGTGAACCGCTCGCTCGTTTGCCGCCTTTCACATAAAAAAAAATACTGTCACCGTGGTCTACATCCATCAATTGAAAACTAAAAGGAACGCGTATCTCCTTTCAGACTCACAAGAGACAAGGTTCGGAATGTGGAAAGAGAGGAACGGCCCGCCGCCTCTGCCGCCGATTGATTTTGATTTTTAAAACTGTCTGATGTTGTCTTACGCTATTAACAAGAAAAAAAAAATGGAACTTTGACCTTCTAGAAGGTTCTAATGAACTGTCATCGTATCAGTAGTTTTAAATTGCTTAATACTTCATGACATAATTTGTGTCAAAGAATAGTCTTTTTACGATAAGAGAGGTTGTGAATTAACGTTATCGGTTTACAAAATCACTTGTCATGTTAACAATTGTGTAACCTAGTCCTAATTTGTCATTGTAAGTGTATTTTGCCGTTACTTTTAGATGTCGTGTTATTAAGTAGGCGTTTAGATATGTATGTATTTTCTAAGAGTTATTATTTGTCTTTAGTACCACTGTTGCTTTGGTTCGGTTAAGTTTTAATAAAGTACGGTGATTTCTTTTTAACGTTTCGTTTGAACTACGCCACTGAAAATGGTGCGTTGTGCAGTGTAGTGACTGTTGATTTGACTTACGGCAATCCCAACCTATTCTACCGACAGTCGAGGACGTACATATAAATAATATGTTTCTAATTCTGTCCGCTCACTAACGCCATCTACAGTACTGCTCATATAATATGTTCAGGGATCGATCGACATACGATTTGTAGTACGTAAGTACACATGTGTAGAGATCTAGGATTGGAATGTGGAAAGCGAGTTAACAGTCCACTTGATGGTAAGTGGCTGATGTAACCCAAGGAAACCTGCAGACAACCTCAATCGGAGAAGGTCACAGATGCGTCATCACCCCCGAGGATCAAGCAGTAACGCCTCACAGTCCGTAATTATGCTCGACTCTCTATACCTACCTTTCATACCGGAGCACTACAGCAGTGCAACTACTGTTGTTTGAGGGCAAAAATAGGTAAGGGTGTGGTACCTACCCAGATGACTCTCAGGCGGAGGAGTCTACCACCAGTACTTTCAGAATCCTTAAGGAATAGGTCAAAAATACATCGGCAATCGAAATCCATTGTCACGAGCTGTGATTACAGTGAGTCTTTTATTACGGGTTTAAAGTAAAGGGATTACAGGAGTGATTTTGTGTTGTGTTAAATATTAATTCAAATACAATTAAAGTTTTATAACCGTTTTATTATAAAAACACCCTTGGAATACATTTGGTATAACCTATTTTGAAACCTGCCTTTATCTAATAATTAAGAAATTAGATACAAAATTTAGCGCTTGAAGTGCTAGCGCCGCTTCAAGGAACCACGACGACCGCCATTTTGAAATAAACTCAACAAAATGGCCACTTGCATAATGTGTTTAACGGAATTTGGATGTAGCGTTAATGAAAATAATATATAAAATACAAATTATGTGTTAATAAATTTCAGAGTTGTAGTAAAAATACACAAAATACATATTACTTTTCCCGAAATAACATATTGTGGAAGAAAAAAACAAAATACCATTACAATGAACTAATGTCGCTCAATAGAACAGATCGAAAAAAATTTAAATTAATTTGGAATTATGAAATGTATATTCACTTTAATCCTCTCCAGAATTCTTCAAGTTCAATTTAACCTCACAAAGACAAGAAGCGCCAATAGTCAAATAGATTAGGGTGAGGACTACGAAACATAAATTCGAGCCCGCCTTTCGACTATCGTCGTGAACCATTCTGGGTACAAGCTGCAATGCTTAGTTGGGGTGTTAACAGAAATATTAGTAATGTTACTTAATATTCTGTAAATATTTCCGTAGTCGAATAACTTGTTCCGCAGTCATCCAGAGAGCAAAGAGTAAAGTCAAATTTGCTTCAACAGAACCCGAGCCGCTAACGCTGAGACCGTTCTTCGAGCCACATCAATCATACAACGCCGTAATTTCGACGATGCAATAAGTACTGTTCTCTCCTTTCAGTTTGGGCATGGAATTGCAACACCACATAAGTGTTCCAATTCCATGTCATGACGTCATAATGATGGGACCCATTATATTTCTTTCTAATGAGAGGTGGTACACATTTTTAATTACCAAATAGTAGTAAAATCGGTACTTATTCCTGAACTGTTCAGGATTCAAAATTGAATGACATATTTTTAATGGTCACTTTGCAATGCACGGCTGCTCTAATTGTTGGTGAGCTCTAAGCTATCTTTACGGCTTGTTCTTGACACAGCGATGGGCTGTTGTGTCTGTATGTTTGTCTTAATTACATGTATTATGATTGTTCTGAATAATGATTTGGACTGATAGCAGATGCTGTATTATAAAAATCCCCTTAACTCCATCCTCATTCTGACGGGTTCAGCAAGCTTTCAGCTTTATAACATAAGCCACTAATTTATTTTCACCTACCCCTTCAAGTACAAAAAAATTGCAAATAGCGTCTTTGTGACAAACAGTCTATATAATTTTTTGATTAGATAAAAATAATAGGAATTGTGAATGCATTATCTATAAACATTACTTGATTTTAGCATTGAGCGTTATGGTATGATATAGTTTATCAATATATTCTAACATACAATTTTTCATCCACAACCATATGTCCATCATCTTACTACCCATGGGTTGTGTTAAAAGGTGCTGAAAAAAACGAATGAAAAAATCTGACAGTGATGGATTACAAAAAATTATAATAAGAATTGACATTTGACAAACAAAATTATCTTTCTTGTCGAAGAATAAAAAATTATTTTCTATTAATTTCAATAATTACATCCCTATTTTGCACATGACATAAATTTGTGATCGGCTGCATGTCAATTAACTGTTATAATCAGGGGCTTGAATGGATAGCAAAGGTAATGAGCATGTTGCTTGCAGAAGTTTCATACACTTGTAGGTAACCCTGCCCGAGAGAGATTTGTTGCAATAATACTGTGCAATTAAAAAAAAAATTAAATAGAAACATGGCAAAAAGTGGATATCTACGGAGTTTTTCGACTGTTTCTTCTCCGACAGAATATTCGCATTAATTAAAAAATTCATAACTTTTAAAAAGTGTAATTTATGTTCCTATTTCGAAGAATAAAGATTTTGAGATTCGAATTCACAACCACAGCTTTAAATGTGGGGTCACTAACAACTAGGCCATTGAGCCATTAAATGAGTATAGTTATTTAAATATGGCAATGGATGGAGACTTTACTTAATTACAATGTAAACAAGGAATCTCTTTTAAATACATATTTACTAAGATTTTATTATAATTTCGGGCACATCGAAGGGATACTAATGTTATGTATTGTGCACTTGTACTGAGTTTTTTTGTAATACTAATACATTTCAGAAATAATAGGAAAGTCTCGACTCATGCTCCTCGCCCGAAACAAATCCTCCAAAGCAAAGTACTTTCAGCTTAAACATTATTAAATCCACCACTGATGAAACATTTAATAAGACGAATCGAATTCAATTTAATGTATACAAAATTGTAATTAATATTGTAAAAAAAAAATCTGAATTCATCACATAAATGCATCTCACATAGTCCTTACCGTACATGAAATCGTAAAAGTTTCACAAAGTACTACAACCATTCACCAAACTCTCGTCCTTGTTATAAAACTAAATGGAATTCCGCACACTACACTCCGTACCAGCAGAACATCGCCATCAGCACCCGCACCACCGCTCTGGACGAGCGGATCAGCAATCACTGGCCTTCCTCTTCAGCACCAACGTCGGGTGGAGGTTCGGGCACCTCATCCTCTCTCACTCTATTCGGATCCAGCTCTATAACGGGATCAGCGGTAGCTTCAGCCAAATTGGTGACGGATTTGGACTTGAAGCACTGAAAGTCGACGTGACGGGACTTCGCCTCCTCTTTCTCCCAGGACATGTGTATGAAGGGGCGCTGCACGTAGTTGTAGATTACCTCTGCTCGGCCGCCGGGTCGCTTGCGGACCTTCTCCTTGTACGTCGGATAGCCTTCCACTCCGAGGCGTATTTTCTTCAGACCACGCTCTTTCATAACTTGTTTTGCCACGTCTCTGTAATGACAAATATACTTAAGTTTATTTTCTTAAATTTATACATTGGAAGACCAATATGTTGCAACTTTTAACGTGGTAGAGCCAAGCGGCGGCTTTTGCTGTCGCAGGAATGGGCCGGCTCGTCCGGATAAGTACCACGGCCTCGCAGAATACCGGCGTGAAGTAGAGGCATCTTGTGCTTCTGCGTTTCGTGCGGTGAGTGAGGTAACCGGAGGCCCTCTCCCCCCTCCCCAAATATGGTAGCGGTATATAATTTTGAGCTACTCCAGGAGGGTACCAGTACCTACGGTTCTGGAGAATCCCTCACTGAGCATCCACGTTCAGGCTTTCCTACGCTACCTAATCGTGGATGCTCAGTCTGCCCCGCGTATTCTGGGGGAGGCAATATTCCGCTCTCTTTCTTTCCTACTCGAGGCAAACGCAGCGAGGAAACTATGGCATCCCCTACCGCGCTCGCCGTGGATTTCTGCAATATCAGGGGACTCCACTCGAACCTTAGCGCCGTTCATTACCATCTTGAAACGGCGAAGCCGGCCTTGCTTTTTCTTACAGAGAATCAGATATCGTCTCCGACTGATACCTCTTATCTCCATTACCCGGGGTACAAACTGGAACACTCCTTTGTGCCCCGTGCCGGAGTTTGCGTATACGTCAGAGACGATATCTGTTCTCGACGCCTCGGTAGTCTTGAAGGTTTGGACCTATCTACCCTTTGGCTGCGCATCGACAGCGACGACCATCCGCGCGTCTATGCGTGCCTTTACAGGTCCCATAGCGGTAATACCGTAACTGACCGACTCATCGACCACATCCAAATGGCTACAGATTCCGTGCTACAACAGATCCCATCCGCAGAGATCGTGATTCTCGGCGATTTTAATGCCCACCACACCGATTGGCTCGGTTCTCGCATAACCGATCATGCGGGAGATCTGTTCACGACTTTGCATTAGCATATGGCCTGACACAACTGGTAACCTCGCCGACGCGGATCCCAGACGTGGAAGGTCATACACCTTCCCTGTTGGACCTTTTGCTGACCTCACACCCGGACGGATATTTGGTCTCAGTCGATGCCCTCTTGGCTCGTCGGACCACTGTCTGATCCGGAGTGTAGTGCCTATCGCGCGCCGATCCCGAACGCGATCTGCGGGCTTCCGCCGTGTGTGGCACTATAGGTCGGCAGATTGGGATGGAATGCGGTCTTTCTTTGCTTCCTACCCATGGGGCAGGTTTGCTTCTCGCTGGATGATCCCAACGCCGTTGCAGATTCTGTCACCGATGTGGTACTTCAGGAATGGAACTTTTATTCCGTTCTCTGCAGTGCCTGTCGGAGGTAAATCCCAGCCTTGGTTTGGTCGCACCTGCAAAATAGCGTCACGCCGAAAGCGGAAGTGCTACCAGGCCTGGGCCGATGCATCGGCGTCTCGGGATGCAAAACCAGTGCTCTTAAAACGAGTACAACTCTGCCTCCAGGTCCTTCAAAAGAGTTATCGCTGCGGCAAAGTTAAAGCACATTGGCAGAATTGGCGAGACATTAGTTCGCCTCCCATCGGGATCCCGCGCATTCTGGTCTCTCGCCAAGGCTGTCCAGGGGAATTTCTGTCAGCCATCTCTCCCATCTCTACACAAGGAGGATGATTCGCTGGCCCATACTGCAAAAGAGAAAGCCGATCTCTTGGGCTCTCTTTTTGCATCCAACTCGACTCTTGATGACCGGGGAAACTCTCCACCTACCATCCCGTGGCGTAAGTGCTCCATGCCGGAAATTCAGTTTCTGCAGAGCTCAGTGCGAAAGGCACTCCGCTCCTTGGACATTCATAAGTCGAGTGGGCCGGACGGAATCCCTCCAATTGTGCTGAGGATGTGTGCCCCTGAGTTGGCACCGGTTCTCACGCGTCTTTTCCGGCACTCCTACTCTTCAGGCGTCGTCCCGGAATCTTGGAAGACAGCATTTGTGCATCCAATACCCAAAAAAGGCGACCGCTCTGATCCGTCCAACTACAGGCCTATTGCCATCACCCCCTTGTTATCTAAAATAATGGAGTCACTCATCAACACCCAGCTCCTGAGGTACCTGGAGGAACACCAGCTCATCAGTGACCGACAGTACGGTTTCCGTCGCGGACGATCAGCTGGTGATCTTCTAGTTTACCTGACTCACCGATGGGCAGAAGCAGTCGAGTCTAAGGGGGAGGCTTTGGCGGTTAGTCTGGACGTAGCGAAAGCATTTGATAGAGTTTGGCATAAAGCGCTTCTTTCAAAGCTTTCATCTTACGGGGTTCCTGAGATTGTGCAACTGGGTCACCAGCTTCCTCACGGATCGGAGCATCAAGGTTGTTGTCGACGGTGCATGCTCGGACCCCAAACCCGTGAATGCTGGTGTTCCACAAGGCTGTGTGCTATCTCCCACTCTGTTCCTTCTGCATATCAACGACATGCTACAAATCAGTAGCATTCATTGCTATGCAGATGACAGCACGGGTGATGCCCTATATACAGGCCGTGCGAATATTTCTCGGGAACACGTCGACGAGTGCCGGAACAAACTTGTGTCTGAAGTCGAGACCTTGTTATTCAAAGTCTCGGATTGGGGTCGACGTAATTTGGTCCTATTCAACCCCAAAAGACACAGGTTTGCGCGTTCACCGCTAAAAGAATCCCTTTGTCGTTTCTCCTCTTTTGAGAACATTCCCTTATTGGCTCAGCCAGTATCAGAATCCTTGGCGTTGACATATCAAGCGACGTTCAGTTCCGTGGTCACTTGGAGGAAAGGCCAAATTGGCCTCTAAAAGCTTGGTGTGCTCTGCAGAGCGGGACAGTATTTCATGCCGGTCCACCGTTTGCAACTTTATAAGGCGCAAGTTCGGCCCCACATGGAATACTGTTCTCATCTCTGGGCAGGGGCACCCCAGTACCAACTCCTTCCATTTGACCGCATCCAACGTCGAGCGGCTCGAATTGTCGGCGACCAAGCTCTCTCTGATCGGCTTGATCCTTTGGCCTTGCGAAGAGATGTTGCTTCTCTTTGCATTTTTTACAAAATTTACCACGGGGAATGTTCTGAGGAACTGTTCGGATTGATCCCAGCTGCTGAGTTTCACCATCGTACATCGCGACTGAATTCGAAGTTCCTTCGATACCACCTAGATGGTTGGCATTTCACCACAGTGCGTTTTAATCGAAGTTTTCTGCCACGCACTTGGACTTTGTGGAATCAGCTGTCGCCAGCAGTATTTCCGAATAGTTACGACTTAGGGACCTTCAAGAAAAGAGCTTATTCCTTCCTTAAAGGCCGGCAGCGCATCTTTAGCTCCTCTGGTGTTGTGGATGTTCGTGGGCGTCGGTGATCACTTACCATCAGGTGACCCGCACGCTCGTTTGCTCCTGCTAGTCTACAGTCACGACATTAGCGACCGAATGATGGCGAAATATCCATCCCAATTTGCCGCATACAAATCCCACAGCCTAGTGTCGGGGGAGCAGCATCACGGATGGATAATGTACCCGTATGCGTACACCACTCACCACGTGACAGACGTGTTCATACCTGAGGTTAGACCTGCGTAGATTTGGGTTCGGCATCTTCGGATGGATTCTCCGCTATCAATCGGTCTCCGTAACCACGAGGAGAAAAGCTTGATCGTATACGTTCTTATTATTCACTCACCTATTCTCAATGTACTTGAAGAACCTATACAACGGTGTGGACAGCACCGTCTGGCTGTACTCGTCGCCCATCTGCGGTGGGTACTGCTCGTCCCACTCCACCGCGTCCTCGTCCAGCAGCACCACCACGTGACACTCGCGGTCCCCGCGCTGGGCAGACTCCACCATCAGAGGCAAGATTAGGCGCTCGAGGAACGACTCGAATTGACGGCGCGCGCCCTCGTTCGATAGCTCGTGGAGAAGACCGCGAAGGTTCTGGAGGGTATAAAGTGTTTACAGATTTTGCGAAAAACATAATATATTTTATGAGTGTTAAAATGGCTTCCAGAAAATAAGATCAACCGTTCTAGCGGTATATAGATACATCTAGCAACTTCCTGATATATTATAAGTAACACAAAATGCAACGCTGTAGGCGGGCAGCGAGCAAAGCTACCCCATCCTAAAATCTACTTCCGATAACTTTAACTGAGGAGGTAACCTGACACATAAGGAGGTATTTGATCTTGATACAAACTCATCTAATATAGAAAGAAAGACAGTATTTTAAACGGTCAATAAACACCGGGATTGCATAATACATAAATGCGACCATGAAGATCTTGAACTGATAACAGTACTTACCTAAGTATTAGGCGTTGACAAAACTCTTAGATGAGTAATAGTAACATAACAATGTAAACACACAAAAGGCTTCAAGATGTTTGTTGTACAACATGATTATCATGTAACAAGATAATATTCTATTTTTAACAAAGCTATTCTGTACGCTTTTAAGTATTAATACAAAATCCTATATACATAAACCAATGGCAGTGGCAGGAGCCAGGAGCTGAGGTTCATAGTACACGACTGACCCGGGTTTAATACCTGGATGCCTAAAATTATTACCTTAATGCAATTTCAGGTACAGCTGGGAAATCGGAAAATACAGAGCATAAATAAATATATGGAGGGTGTGCAAAGTTCGCCAACCCATTGAAGCTGCATGACAGGAATCTTCCTTTTCCAAAACCTCTCAAGAAAAGAAAACAATTGCCCAGCAGTAGGTCATTCATAATCTCCTACTTTATTAAGCTTAACTTTGCAAAAATCCAAAAATGATCTCTTACTGAAAGTTAACATTCAGCAAAGCAGCAAGTTTAAGTAAGAATCATGTTTTCTACAATTGATGTTGAGAATGGATACGTCCGGTACGACATTGAATTAAACCTCACCTTCACCACGTCATTTCTAGGTCATACGCCATATAACAGAACAGTTTAGTCACAGGATGGTTATCTAGTTTTGATTACTTTTATAGGACTCAGATCAAAGACGTTATCGACCCCCCGCGCTGTCCTCGTTTCGAGTTTCGTCATTAAAGTATTCATGGCAAAATGGCGTTGGTGATTAATTTGGATCATTAGTTTAATTAAAATGTCGTTTTTAATCTCAATTTCCAAATAATTTTGGGCACTAGTACTAATACTAATCATGTTTCTATTAAATCTCAATAACGTCGCATCCAACTTATATATCTTAGCTGATGATTAGGTTTACATGTTGTTAATCTGAGCATTCTTACCTGGCACCTGACAGTGTTTGCATCAAACGGCACCAAGAGATAGTCACAGGCTTCACGCAACTCTTGCACGGAAACAGTAGGTGGACACCGGATGGTACCTCCACGGTAATACTCCAGGATAGCACGGAATACTGTTGCCGATATACCCTCGGCCACTTCATACTCGCCACGCTCATTGGGATGAGTGAACTCTAAACCTAAAAGTTATTAGCAACAATTATAGTTAATTTTGAAAACTAACCTAATTAGTGCAGGAGTTAGAGTAGTCAGTAAGGTGTTGACCAATTAATTGGCCCCATGGGATTTTTTGCGAAAATGTAATTAATATGAAATTACATACTCATTCATTGAACCAAAAAATGTGCAGTTACCATGGAAATTGTTTTAATCAATAAAAAGCTGCTCCATTACAAGGACAAGGTTATCACAAAAAAAAACAGTCAGAAACTAAACAAAATTCTTTTTTTGTTTGAAAGCACTTTATTTGAATTTTTTATAATTAACAAGCTGTTACTCTCATAACTAGTAATAAAAGTAAGAAAAAATCCCATACAAACTTTTATCTCCAATTATATGTCCCTGTGGGTGGATTTTTAAAAAGCACTCTTAAAGAAATTTAATTATTTGAAAGTATTAACAGAATTTTAATGACTAACTTGCACAAAAAGGACATGACACACTCCATCTCCCATTTCACTCCCAACAATCCTTTTTTAGCAAATGCCTATATCCATACCACAAATCCCCAAATTAGTCAATGAGTGATATTTTTCTTACAAATATATTTTCACTCATAGAATATATACAACACAACTAAATTCAAAAACAAATCCTTTATGTTTTTGCATAAACATTGGCTTCTGAGATTTGAACCTAGGAATCATTTCTCAGCAGTCAGGTATGCCATATAACTATGACATGCAGTTTGTCTTCTGCCCAGTACAGGCACAACAACAGCTTGTTGCTTTATGTTACTTTATAAATGATAATTGGTATCTGACCCTTCTAGTATCCTTAGTCCCCATGTGACAGAATAGAATTTCAATTAAGATATATAATGATAAATGGAAATAATAAGAGATGGATCTAATCACCAGATGGTAAGTGATCAACGTCTCCCGTGTACATCTACAACACCAGAGGCACTACAAGTGCATTGCCGGCCTTTAATGATAATTGGGTGATGGAAGATAGGGAGATGAGTTGGGAGGGAGCGGGAGTGGGCCTCTTTAAATATGTTAAAAGAAGCCAATTTGCACAATTTTACATGCAAAAATAAAATGGCTCTCCTCCCTCCCATACACTACTTCTGTCATAGATATTATGTATACATATATATGCAACATCTGTGACTACAACTTTAATGAGCTGTTTAATTACAACTAAATGTATAATCATTTGTCACTATTGATGTGTCATTAACTTAATGTATAGGAGACAGGAGAATGACTCCCACAGAAATTGTGATGCAGTGAGTCATTGCATGTTGCCTTTCAAATTCTTCAAATGATAATGACTCAAACAATATTTGAAATGTTGTTAATAATAAACTTAGGCAGTTAATTAACTATAAATATATAGAAATTCACAGAATTCCTAAAACCTACTGTACATTATTTAAACAAATTAGTACAAAAAAAAATACAATTCTAATACTATTCACAAAAAGAAAAAAAAAGTTATAAAGTATATAAACCCTTAAAAAATGTTTTTTAAGTTGTTTTTATTTAACTTAATGTTACATCACTTTCATTCCAATATTTCTAATTCAATCGAAAAATTCGTAGTAATTAACACATGTGTAGGATTAACATCGTGGCGAACCCTAGCATTTGAACCTGAAAGATGCAAATTTTAAATAGATTATAGCAAAACATAACTTACCAGAACTGAACATTCTTCCAAGCATGGTATTAGGATGGGCTGTGAATTGAGCTGGATCAACTACGAATCTTGTGTTATCCACTACCAACGTAATTCTATCATCGATCAACTGACTCTTCTGGCCGTTACGTGGTGGATCTTGGGTAGAAGTAGACGGCGTAGGCACACTCTGACTTTGATTCTTTGGAGGCATTCTGCCACGGATACTCGGTCCGTTACGTTTCGAAAGACGCTTGCGACGCTCCTCAGTGTCTCTGCTATAATCTTCAGTGTCGCTACTGCTGTCAGGATAGAAAAACGGACGTCGTTGATCTAACATGCCGTTGGCCTCGGGGCCGTTCGCCTGTGAATCAGACATAGGCGCACGCTCGTCGCCGCGAGCCCTCACATCACGATCGACGTTGCTCTTTCGGCGTGAACGAAATAGGCTAGGCGATTTCGTCGTGGAAAAAGCTTCTTGTTTTGTTCAAGAGAAAGGAAGTCAACGTTTTTTAGTGAATGACAATGACAATGACACTGTGACACAAGTCACAAACAATTTCAAAAGTGACAATTGTTTTGGTTATTGCCAGAGTTACCAGAACACATACTGTGTGTATTTATTTTCCAGTCATGACACAACATGATACAAATGGTGAAATATATTAATGTAATATAATATCCCCTCAGAAACAATAACAGTTGTGCTCTTTTTAAAATGGTACTATAACCAATTATACAAACAGTAATATAAGCAGTTTATTTAATTTATTGTTTGTCTTTCCACATTGTGACAATGCCCACACCGTAAGTCTTGACGTGTTGGAACAATTTAAATAATATATATATATGACATAATAATAAGCATTAATTGTTGATTGATTTGACTGTGATCGGACAGTGTAAAAAATATTTTTTTTACCATTTGTCTGTGGTTGTTGTCCTCTCTGTGTCAAATCAAAAAATCAAAATCAGCTATACAGCACACACACACAGAGTACCTTATATATACCTGGTCAACTACTACATAGTGTTCTGTGATCAAAATGCGGAAATTTGATAAAGCTTAAAAGTTCGACCTTTTATCTTATATATAATAATTATGTTTCGTATTAAATGCAAAATTTCTTCCCATGCGATGTTGAAAGAAATGTTATAGCACCGCTTCAGCGCGAATGTCCTGACGTGATAATTGAATGAGTGGTAAAATAAAGAACGCAAAAACTTGAACTAAAGGGCATTCGAATTTACTTTGAAGTTGTTTACAATGGAATGTAAAGAGGAATACCATGATCCGGATTATGCCGAGGCTTCTGTTTTCACAAAGGAGGGGCCATCAAATTTATCAGAAGACGAAAAAAATGATAAAATCAAAACCATAGTACGTAAGGAGTTTGGAAATGAATTAGATACTAAAGAAAACGAAGTCATGCTAATAGATCAACGGTATGTTACAACAACAGACTTTGTCTGTTATTAAATTTAAACTTATCAAGTACTATCAGGTAATTTATGATTTCAAAAATAATGCAATTCTTCATTATTCATCCTGAAAGCGGTATTGATTAATGTTTTCTAAAATGAGGTATATGTGTGATTACTTTCATGTGCTATTTAACTGTAATTAATGAACTACACAATAGAAAGAGTCGGCATATAATATGCTGAATAGTTATGATTATTCTCTTTTCATGTCAAAACTTTGAATCAATTGAGTTCCTATTGTTACAGCTCATATCAAGACTAATGACACCAGAAGGGTGCTTACTTGACTGTGTACTCATTAGTTGTGTAAATATTAATTAGCAGTGGAAATCCTACCTATGGTATAGGCCTATGTCCAGCAGTGGACTGTCTGTGAAGGAAAGAATTAACGATGTTTAAGCAGTATTTCTACACTTATATATCCAAAAAAAATGCTTTCAAGACTGCGTTAATTTTTCAACAGAGCTTATTAAGCAGGTGATGAGTTTGTCACAGTTGCAATGTCTAGGCCAATGATACCAATCATTCAGTTATCTATAATTCATTGGTACCTTTACTCTGAGGCTTGCCTCCCTATAGAGGATCAAAATAGAGTTCGGAGGGAGATCCTTATCCACTCTGCTGTCATGGTGTTATATTGTATGTATTTATATATATTCACGCCTCGTTCCCAACGGGGTAGGCAGAGACATTCTTCTTCCACTTGCTACAGTCCTGACATACGTCTTTCACTTCACGCACTTTCATCAATCTTCGCATGCATGCTCGTTGGTTTAGAGTCCTCTTGACCTGGCCTTTTTTCAGAACGTTTCCGATTTGATCATGAATGTTCACCTAGGTCTTCCTCTCCCGATTCTACCTTTTTTTTAAACTCGCCTCATATATTTGTTTCGTCAACCTACTTTCATTCATCCTCTCCACATGTCCAAACCAGCTCAGCATCCCTTTGTCAATTCGTGTCACTACATCGTCTTTCATGCCACAACACTCTCTGATCACATTATTTCAAACCGAACTTACAAGTTATCTTCACATCAATCATACTTCTTACCCCTCGCATTTCTACTGCATTTATCCTGATTTTATGCCTATTCTGCCATACCCAGCTTTCGCTTCCATTTGTAAGTGTTGGTACCAATATCCCTCTATGCACAGCCAAAGAAGGTTTGTGAGATATGGTCTGGCTGTTCATAAATGTATGCAATGCCCCATTCACCAAATTACCTGCCATCGCTCTCCTTTCAATGTCACATTCACACCTTCCATCTCTCATAAACATTGTTCCCAAGTAAACAAACTCATTCACTTGCTCTAAACTATATTCCCTAATCTTGATACATACTTCCGCCATGCTCTCCTCTCTTTCAAATACCATAACCTTTGCCTTATTAATGTTTACTTTATTTCCCATTCTTTCCAGTGCCTCATCCATTATTGTCACGATTGCCTGCACTTCCTCAGCCGATGACGCAAGTAAGACTTGATCGTCGGCATAGAGCAAACATTTAACAGGCAACTCATTCATTCTTAGTCCACAATGACTCTCCTAACCTGTCAAACAAATATCCATGAATAAATTGAACAGCCATGGGGATGCTACACAGCCTAACACCAAGTCAGCTTAAAGCCAAGTCTAACACCTTTGTGGATAACAAACCAGTCCGTGTATGCCCCGCTAATTCTCACACAGGCTCCCGAGCCTTTCAGTGATTCAGACCAGCCAACCATTTAGAGATTTCAGTGCTCGTATCAGATCACTGCTCACTCCATGCAAAGATAGTGCCGACCACAATTCATCCCTCGCTACTTTGTCATAGGCCTTCTCCAAATCTCCAAAAAAATATACATATTTATGTCTAATTGTTACTATATAAGCCCTTACACCTGTCAACCAAAGTATGTACCACCAGCGTAGCTTTATTTAAAAAAAATATTGTGGGGATGGCTGCAGGATTTCACCTAAGTCATAGAGGTGATTTGCAGACTTTAAACATATCCCAGTTGAGGCACACATTATATAGCTGTAGCATCAGTTAAAAAAATGTTTTAGAGCATAGTCCGTCTTGCTACGTGCAAGCTACTTGAATCCACGAGTTACTGACTCTAGTTTATGGGGCAATGTATACATTTTTACAACAAAGTCCCAGTAAGTGTGCAAAATGTTTGTCATCAACCGCATGTGTTTAGAAGTACACAAATCAAGTTTTAGGTTGCAATCTCATTCCGTTGTCAAGATAAGGGTAGTGGAAAAAAAACACAGTAATTTTATATACAGAGAATCACAAAATAAGAGATGTATCTGATCCCCTTCAAGCTGTGTAAAGGCTTATGTTATTATTATATTATTATTAGCTAAACAACATTGCTAGGATGCTAACTGCAAGGCGCGCACTCCACGAGCTTCGCTACACCCTCGTGAACAGTTACTACAAGGAGCAAAAGCTGCAACTCACTTCTAGCCAACTGCAGGACGAGCTGGCTGCACAGAACGAGCCCCGAGCAAGGGCTGAAGTGAGGATCATAATTTATAATAGTTTTTTAGTTCATTTGGTTTATTTTCACTTCTTCTTTGTATATATTATTCACATCTTCAACCTATATACCTACATACAAGTACACTGAACATAGACCTCTCTAAGAAAAAAACAGCATACAGGCTAGGCAGGTTGTTGAGTAGAGTACCAGTACCCTTGTGCTAATAGATGGTGCCTAAATCTCAGTCTGGTGAAGATTTTCAGACAGGTTGTCTGTAAAATTTGGGGCAGTCGAATTCGGATTCGATCATATCTGCCGTTTGGCAGTAAGCAGTAGTGTACTACTTGCAGTTCAGGTTGGCATTTGAAGCAGATGTTGGTATAATCCCTCACTTTAATCCTAAATAATAATAATTATAAACGTCCAAACCTGTGTCTCACCTGTCACATGCGCATATTCAATATTTGGATGTTCGCATGGCTTGGTGGTAAGCGTAGCCTGATTACTGAGCCTTGAGATTTGAAACGCAGCCAAAGTGAAATTTGTGCAATAACCCAAATTACAGGTAGTATTCGGGTCTGGATGTATTGTGTTCGTCACATGTCTCTGACACTGCATCTGATCCTACAATCTTATTGCATAAGCATTATATCGGATATAGTTATACATAAAATTGCTTTTAAACGATTGGTACGCAAACACTTTTTAAAACGATCTGATACTTGTTAGTATTTATTCTGATTTATTATACATGTATGTATTAATGTGTATGTATGTATATATCTGTGTTGGTATTTCTGTATATATTATAGTATGTATTTATATATCTATGTGTATGTGTAGATATATATTCTTATACATTTATATATGTTTTAATTATGTAGTATATTTCTCAATTAGCCTTTTCATATTTATATTATTTTAAATTAGATGCACATTTCTTCACGCCCTGGGTTGACAGTTAGAGAATGCCAAAAGGCATGGAGTCCGCCTTTTGTAATCCTTTTGGTGTAGACAATAAAGTATAAATAAATAAATAAATAAATATGAGGAGATAAATACAAATGAAATTAGTTTCTATTTCTCTTCCTATACTCACGGCATTATAATATATCATGGCCCAATTGATAACTGGCGGTAGTATTCGGAAGTAGTCATCATAGTAGAAATGGGCCAGCAGGACATTTATACCTATGTACGTGGTAGATCCAAGCGTTTTGCTACTGCTCGAATGGGCCACACGACCGGGGTAGCAACGGTCTCGTAGAATACCGACGGGAAGTCATCCATGTGCTTCTGCGTTTCGTTTGTTGATTGAGGTAACCGGAGACCCATTTCAACCATCAATAAAGGCCGACAACGCAACTTCAACTCCTCTGGTGTTGCAGACGGCGACGGTAATTACAACAAGGTGAGCCACTTGCTTGTTAGCCCCTTTAACATAAAAAATATATATCCTGTATCATTATTGTAGCTTTTTAAATGTATTTTGTTGCCAGGACGTTGCACTAGTGCGTTTTGGCGCACACTAGTTTTCTTACAATGTTTTCTTTTTCTACATTGACACTTAAATTACGATAACCAATTTCAATAGTTTAAAACTGTTACCAGGTATCAGCGCTGTTACGAGATGGCCAGCGTGAAATTCATCCATCTGTACGCAAACTACTAGGTAAAAAGAATGTGGACCTGAAGGAAATATTCAAGATAAGGGAACCAAGAAATAAATCCAGAAAGGATTACTCTGTGAGCATTTTGTTCAATATTGATCGACAACTCTGAAATTCTATATAACTATAACTACTAAAATCAGGGATTAGACTAACATTAGATTTTAAGTTTTTTTTGGATTTCTATATAGATTTATTTCGCGTTTTATCATCCTAGCAATATCAGAATCCATGGTGATAAGGGTTGAGGTGTTTTATTAATAATTAAAAAGCTTTCAACAGCCTGGGTTGAGTATGATATCAGGACGTCCAAACACCCCAATCCTCCATAACCATGGGTGCTGTAAAATATCCTGAGATATGGGAAATTAAAAAGTAAAAATCCATTGCAATTTCATTCCGTAAATTATTTAGTTTTGGGCCCATCTATTTATATAATTTGTCAACTTACAATACCATGTTCAGATTTGAACCTGGAATCATTCTGATGAATATTAGATATCAGGCAAGTAATAAGTAACACTTATAACCATTGAAAATATTATTTCAAAATGTTTTTTTTTTATTAAATTATTTTTTATTAGAGAATAGTATTCAATTCAGTTTGTTTTATTTTTATAGGCTATGCTTCAAATCCGTAACTATACAGTAGCAGCGGATTGCACAAGGTCGTTACGGCCAGAAACGCATAGACAATCAGAAGCTGCTCCACAATCTCCCGATGAGCCAGAGAAGTCAGAAAAGCCTAAGAAAATCCCTCGACAATTCGACCCAAAGATCACAAATGTGGTCACACTGGACGAAGCTACCAGGAACAAGATGAAATATCGGTACCGGATTATTATAGGTATTATTAGACATCAAAATTTATTTAAAATCCTTGAACACACACTAGTATAAGACCCACAAAGTAATATTTTTGAAAATGTAAAAAATTAAATGTGTACTTGTTTAAAACCGCCAACTAAATTAAGTTTGATTTACAGTAATAATTGCGTCTTAATAAAAAAAACTCTTTAAAGATTAAGAGTGGATTTTAATGATATATAATATATTTATAGTAACATCTAAATTGCTCTTCTTAACATTAAGACATAAATTACACTAAAAATATTATAGAGGTGTTCGTGTGTTAATTGGTTATAGTTCGTTTTTTTAATCATACTTATTTTACATAACTAGTACTTTACTACAAACATAGCGCCACATCATTAATCTAAATCTGGTGTACCTCAAGGGTCTTTTCAGGGACCAATGACATTGTTTATTATGTAATTGTCATAATCGTCTCCATCCTTAGCTGGTAATAACAATAACAGACTACGCTGCCTGTCATATAGAGCTGATTTGCTTGAGATGGATTTCCTGTCATAGTAATTAATTTAGTGTTAATTTCATAACTTAACACGTTCTATGCCGAGAAAAAAATCGCAGTTTCCTGTCCGGGCCGTGTAGTTCAGTGATGGTTGACATGTAGGCTTTCAGTTCAAGCCGCGTCAGTCAGTGATGACCGCATTTTACGAGAGTTTTCATTTCGTTCTTACAGGCCGTTGGGCAGTGCTCTCAAACTAAATTGCATATTAATTGGCCACCCGGCCCACTAGTTTCTCCATATCAAGTTGGTTTTTGAAAAATTTAAGAACTTTGAAAGAAAAACAACAATTACCATACAATGCTGCCTGACGTTAATTATTTCCATAAATAGTGGCCCAAATTGACTTTTGTTATTACTAAGTAACATTTGAGTAAAAGATTGCATATAAGCAAAAAAAAAAACAATTTAGTAATTTTATACAGATTTAAAATTTTAATAGGCCTAAAGGGAAACTTCACTGACGGTCAGCACTGACCGCGTTGGCAGAGAACGTGTTAAAGAAAATAAAGTGCTAAGAAGCGGGATACTTTTAATAATAACCGGTATAACCGGTTATTTTTGTTATTACCTTTCCTTGTTATAGTGTTACGTTAGATAAGCAATAGATCCGCTTATTATTAATATTCATTTAACTTTACTAGACTGTGTCTACAGGCTTTCCGTGGTTGCCTTTAAGTAAGGTGGCACATGCCTTTTTTTTTTAAAAAAACATTTTTATATAAAAAAGAATTTGTTATGTGTTAACCTTGTTGGTAATCCTTATTAAATAAATAAAATAAAAATAAATAAACTAGATGGTGATCGTGTATAAGTACCATGTCACGTATATCTGTACGTGTGTACGGATCCATGTACATCGTCTTGTTCCTGTTCATCGTATGGCCTATCCGTTGGGTAAATTCTCCCTATCATGAAGATCATTATGCATAATGTCAACGCTCTCGTTATCCTATCGTTCGTTATCTTCGTTATCATACGCCGGACGTCTGAAACGATGCATTGACGTCGAAATGACGCCGCCGGTTTTGCTCAGGCAATACGTCGAAGTATGCACCGGGTGCTTCGCGAGCGGATCGCTCCACGCACACGTGGTTGCTGTACGTGCGCGGCGCCGCCGCCGTGCTGCGCGCCGTCGTGGTGCGCCTGCACCACTCGTACGCACCGCACCACATCGTGCGCCTCGAGTGAGTGCCTCGCCTCTACACTACGCTACACTACACTTACAAACACACACAATATGCCATGCCATACCACGGCCTCGTAGAATACCGGCGTGAAGTAGAAGCACCTTGCGTTTCGTTCGGTGAGTGAGGTAACCGGAAGCCTCCTCCTCCTCCCCATCCCCTTCCTGATTCTCCCTTCCATCACCCTTAAATGCCGGCAACGCATCTACAGCACCCCTGGTGTTGTAGATGTACGTGGGCGACGGTAATCACTTACCATCAGGTGAACCGCTTGCTTGCCGTCTCTTCCATAAAAAAATAAAATAAAAAATGCCACAGTTCCTACAAATAAAACTCCTACTCACCGCATCACATCGTGCGCCTCGAGTGAGTGCCTCAGCTCTACACGAGACGCATCAAACAAAACTCCTCTCCGTTACCGCTGTGATAACAATTTGCTATAGGACGATAGGTGAAAGACCAGGGATCTTTTTGTAAAGCTTAAGCTAATTTATCGCTCCGATCCGTGCGCTTGCAGCAAGCCCCCGTTCCACCTGTCGCGGCGCGGCTGGGGCGAGTTCCCCGCACGCGTGGAGCTGCACTTCGCACTGCCCGAGCGCAACCGGCCCGCCGCTATCGACCACACCCTTCGCCTCGACCGCCACTGCACCGGCCTGCAGACCCTGGGTACGTAGCTGGCCGCGCCTGAACCACTACGACCGAAACGATACTTGTCGGGGAGTTTTCATTGATATGGCATAATAACCTATTTATTATCTAAATGTGAATCTCACTTGGGAATATTGGCAGCTCTGCATGTGGAATAGTGGCGACAGTAAACTGCCTATATACAATAATATCGGAGGAAAAGTGAAATAATATTGTCTTACGTATATATAACATTGCATTCGACACCCTAATTCTGAAACCGATAATTGGTTTGTTGCATAAAAATTGGCCTAGAGCCGAGATTCGTACTCTGGGCCCACGATGGCCAGTGGACCAAAGGGAAGGGTCGTCTAGTCTCCCAAGCCGTGACCATAAATGATTACTGTGTTTCCTAGCTTTTCGAGTATTTAATACAGGGAAATTTTACGTTTTTATTATTTATGTTTATTATGAATTATTTTTGTTTAGTGGTAGAATTCGCTTTTACAAATACGGCGCATTGACAACTTTACATCTTGCACGAAATACAGCTCTTACTTATTAATTTTAAATAATGCTTTTTGGATTAATTTTATTAACCGTTCATGTTAAATTTTAGGTGCAGAAACTGTGGTCGATGTGTGGTTATACAGCACACCAGAAATGTTAGAACATGAACACAAGGATGACGTTTCTTCTTCTACCCTTCCGGTAAATTCAGATGAAGCACTAGCAGCTCAAAAACCGACTAGTGAAATTGATAATCAGAACAGTAATGAAATAAATCAACTTGACAACATTACAAAAGATAACAAAGAAGAAAATGACACTGTTAAAGTAAATGATAGTTGGTTAGATTTCTTTTCTAAAGACACGACGGAGTTAAATGTTGATGAGATGTTAGTTAAGGATATTAAAAAAGAAGACATAGATTTGAATGACATTGAAGATTCATTAGACACTAATATTATTTTAAATAAAACGAATGAACCGAGTAGTCCTGTAAATAATTCAATTTTATATGATCAGCTCTCGCATGTGTCTGATAGCTCTAATTTTAAAATAAGTGAACCCACCGACCAAGTACCCACTGAGATTCTGCACCAATCACCAGATGTGAAGAAAAGAATAATGAAATATATAGACCCGACCACAGGGAAAATCTATTATTTAGAAATGGACAGAGATCTCGACTTGACAAAAGTGCAAGAAATTGTGATAAATAATAAAGGTAATGTTAACACAGCAAAGATAAGTCCGATTAAATCGAATGGTTTGAAACACATTCCGCATGTGAAAAGTGGAACGCCGCTACACGCCAAGTCCGATGCCTCGACTCGGTTAAGTAAAGAAACGTGGAGACTAAATAATACTAACTACTTGCATAATTTCTCTCACATAGAGAATGATCATTGTTATCTAAAAAGACCATGCTATAACAACACAGATACTGAGGATGACGATGAAGATATGCACATGGAAACTGAAAGCCCCGAGGAGAATGTCAACATAACTCATGAAGAAAACTTATATGTAGCTCTTCGTGAGGTTGTGTTGAGGTTATCGTGCGTTAGAGTAGCAGTGAATTATCTACTGAAGAAGATCCCCTTGATTAGTGAGAAGGCGAAAAATCCCGCTTTTTTAAAGTATTTTCCATTTTCTGTAGAAAATGAGGAGAGGTACTGGAAATTGGACTTTGCTAAACGGAGAAATATTGAAGTAAGTTATTTTGCATGTTAGATATTGTAATGTTCTTCTGACAGAGTGAGAGAGTGGCTTGAACATGAGAATATAAAATTTCTTGTGTTAAATTTAGATAAATTAAATTTAGAATTAAGTAAGAAGAAACAGATGAGGGAACTCCGAAGGTCATTGTTTTTCCAATCATTTTAATTCAAACAATGAAAGTAAATAATAAAGTCCCATAGGAACTGAAAGCTTTCCAAAGGAATATAAAAATCCATGGAATTCTTGATTTGTAGAAATTCTATCATTATCACAAGTGAAGGCAGGAAGGTAATTATTATAAATTAAATTGTTAATTAAATAATAAATTGTGGCAATTGTTCACAAGGATGATGCACGTGGCAGCCATCTCCCTCCTCAACCATATTGAAGGGAGGTGGAAGACCCACCACGCGACGTAACATTGTAGGGTGTTTGCTAATCTTTTTCTCCAAATGTACAGAGATCATAACTTGACTAAAGTGCATTATAATTATATTACTTGTTTTTAATAAATTAAAGTGCAATTATTTGGTGTTTTTCTTAAACATATTATATTTCATTGTTACTCTAGATGACTGTCGAACTGAATTAATTAATGATAATTATTCCAGTGGTCCAGAGCAAAGCTTATCAACAAGCTTTTAACAGAAAACTTGAGAACAGAGGAAAAAATATGGCGAACAAAACAAATTCTAATATACTCCAGGCTGCATGGGTTCTACCCAGTCAGAACGGAGAATATCCCTCAGCAATTGGACAAAAGCTATGATGATTGGTCATCATGGAATTTGACGGATGATTCTAGAAGAATAGAAGCAAATAACAGTGAACAGTGCTCTAACTCTGATATAAATACGGTAACACTTTTTGATAGTGAAGAGTTTCTTGCTAATAATTCTCTCTCCGACTCCATCGCTCATTCAGACTCTGATGACGAAGTCGAAGTTGTGAAGTGTGAAACTAAAGTGAAAGTGAAAAGTGAAGTGGTTTCTGAGACAAGCTTAGAAGTTTTGCCGGTTGAGAATGAAGAGGACAGATTAAGGTTTATGTTTATAGAGAAGAAGTGTGCAGACATCGGGATTGAGTTGAGAAATGAGGATATTGGAAATGGATACTCATATAGGTAAGTCTAATGTTTTTTTATGAATTTGTGTTGATATGAAGATAATGTATTTGTGAACTATATAGTATGGTGTATGTAAATCTGCACTAGATATTTTATATCCTTTCCTGTCCAACCGTGAGTTAAAAGATGTGTTAGATTGTGATTAGAGAAGTGACAAAGCGGCGAGCATAAATCCTTCTCCATTAAAAAATACATATATGTGCCAATTATCATGGTGGTTGGTCAAAACAGTGTCAAAGTCTATTAATCTCAAACTGATATATACCAACATCCATTTTTATATATATAGAATAACAAAAGATTGCAATAGATACAATCAAACAAAGTGTTCCGTGTTTTAATAATATCTAATTAGTCACTAAACAGATCAATAGACTTTTCTTTAACAATAAGTTCCCTGAACAGTCTACTTAGCTTAGGTATTAAGGAGTGGTGTCCAAGATTAGTCCTGTAGAATTTGTGGGTGACTGGGATAGGATACTGTTGTATACAAGAGGAAACTTTAAATAGTATTTGGCTCAACAGTTCCGGGTTATTCATGGACCCATTAGTGAGGTTATATTAAAATAACCGACACGTGGTTTAGTGGTTCGTGTACCTGACTGCTGAGACATGGGTCCTTCGGTTCGAATCTAATGTATGTCCAAAAACAGAAATTATTAGACACTGCATGTGACCCTTCCTCCGATCTTATTGCATGCGCGTTACATCGGATGAAAGGTAGAGACGAGTGAGTGCAGTGTTTACGTTCACTTGAAGGACTATAATATCTCCTGCGCAGTTGACAACTGCTTATTATTTAGTATTTGGAAGTTGACGCCGTGGTCGAAATTGACCTGAAGGCCATCATAAATATACCATATCATCTAGTTTATGTCTGTCCGATAGTGAGTTGGATGAAGGTTTTAATCTGGGTGATACATGAATTCCATATGACAGTGCCATAAACTAGTTTATACTGATTTATAGTCAGGTAATTTTTTTAACCTTCTTCAGGCAACCTATTTTATTGTACACTACGATTGCTTTTCCATTTATTTTACGTGTTTGTATATGTGATGATAAAATAAACGATATAGTTTGCTTCTAACTAGCTCAATTAGCGTCAATAATGATTTTCTTTAAAAATAAAGCGTTTTGAATTTTGGATGCGGTTAGTGATGACGTATATAAAAATATTAAATAATGGTGGTCCCAAGATGGATAACTGGGGTACTCCCGACGTAACAGTACACATATGAGACTAACGACCCTTGCTACATATGCAGCACATCTCTCATTTGTCCCATATTTCTCTTCCCATTTGTTATTTGAAGCGTTTACGCCTCACGGCTTTTCATAGATTTGTTTAGTTCAAAATCTTGGAAATGAATATATCTGAATTCAACGAAACTTTGTATGGATAAGCAGGATACATAGGTTTAGAAATATCAAATTACAAAGGAGATAATTGTAATTATGTGTTATTATGTAAAACTTAAAATTGCTGTAATTTAGCTTGAATACTATTTTCGAAAATGTTTTCAACTAACTTTTTAGACTTACGTATCCTGATTCTACGTCAGCATGGGCTGAGGAGCCTGCCGTATCTGTCCTTTTATACCACAGCTGAACCTAGGTCTCTCCGAGAAAACGTTAGGAAAGTCTGCATACATTTCTTGGAAGGCTACCTACTCACCACGCCGAGGAGGCGTGTAGGTGAGCGCAGTGCCGGTGCCCTTGCTCTAGCGCTGATGCTTCCTGTCTTCTCAAATGGGGTTGGACACTCCGCCGTTATTCGGCTGCCAGAGCCACGGTTGTTGGCTAGCAGTGATGCATTGAGTTTTCCATTTGGAGAAATGTATATGCTTATTGATGTTTTGCAGCGCGGTGCACGCAGTTTTGCTCTCCGCAACGCGCAGCTTCGCGGAGGAGCTGGTGCGCAGCGCGCTGTGCTGCGCTCTGACGCGGGACACCGCCGCGCAGCCGCACGTCTGGACCGGGTACGTTTAGATCTTCTTCTTCATCAGAGTTTGTCAGACCACCTGAAGGTGGCAAATGATCCGTGGACCAGGCGTCAACGGATCACTTGCTGAGAAAATAACTATATTCGATCTGTTGCTAACCGCATTAATAACTGTCCGTCCTGTCGTGTGTGCAGGCGAGCGGTGCGGGCCGCGGTGTGCGTGCGCGCGCGCGACGTGTGCGCCTGCGCGCGCGCTCCCGCCGCCGCGCGTCTGCAGCCGCTCAGCGCGCGGGGGCTGGCCGCGCCGGCGCACCGAGCCGAGACGCTCTAATAAACGCTGTGAAACTAAACGGACTTGAATTTTCATTTTGTTCACCTACCCGCATTTTTTTGCACTCCGATCCCTGTTGATGAAAATGAATTCCGAATAACTTAGTGGAGAAAATGTTCTAACGTTGGCCTTGCAATATCTATACAAGCTTGTAATGACAGTTACAAGACTCCATAGTCATACGGTTTTACAACAAAATCCCGCAGTCTTTGTCACAAGTTGTTTAAAAAATGTAACAAACATAAACTATTTAAAAGGCGTTATTATAGATCTAAAGAATAAATTGTAACCAACTGGAAATGAGTCGATCGCTTCCGAGCTGTTTCAGATAGTTGTATTGTTCAAAAAAAATCGCGAGTTTCTTTCGACTGTTTATTTATTCTCCGTCCTAGGAACCTCATTACGAGACGCTGCTAGATTATAAAAAAAAATGAACATTGAGATTTGACAAACGAAATAATTATCTTCCTTGCGTCGAAGTATAAAGAATTCTCATTTCGTTTAATGTCCGGAATTGTGGAATCAACTCCTCGCTGCTGCCTGATCAACTTAATTCAATTCCTTCTTTAGCTATATAGTCTGCATTGTAGACTATAATTGTGTATCATCATCATCATCATCATTTCAGCCTATCAGAAGTCCACTGCTGAACATAGGCCTCCCCCAAAGATTGCCACGAAGCTCGGTCCTGAGCCACCTGCATCTATCGACTTCCCGCAACACTGCGCAGGTCGTCACTGCATCTTGGTGGGGGGGTCGTCCTACACTGCGTTTGCCTGTACGTGGCTGCCACTCTCTCGAGTATTGTTCTCACCTTTTTTCCCCAGCGGTTGTCAGTTCTGCGAGCTATGTGGCCGGCCCATTGCCACTTCAGCTTGCTGATCTTTCTTTAATTGTGTATAGATGTAGATATTGTTCAGCTAGACCAGAGGTCCTCACTTATTCTCTCACAGACCACTATTAAAATTTTACCGGCAAACTAACAACGATTCACTTTACTATACTTCACTTTTCGAAATTACAAGCAACAGTCGCTGAGCATCTTAAAATATTATCTGCCTACATTGATAGGTGAAGTCAAGCCAACACGACTGTTACGAATTGTGAACCCCCATTTTTTTTTCACGCCAACGTAGACCCCCGTCGAGTCTGCCGTGGACCCCGGGGGGTCAAAAACAATCTAGGACAAAATTTCTGATATACGTATCCTGATCTCATTTATGGTTTTTTTTTTTTGGGTAGACGGAAAGTGCTTTAAGCATACCCGGATGCGACTCGGATCTCGGAAGTAGAAACATACCGACCTAAAAACCGACCACGTTTCTGTTTCATCGAAAGAGACTTGCGAAAGCGGGAGTCCCCGCAAGTTGAAAAATGGTTAGTAACATTTTGCTACGGCTGTTAGATTTCAAAGAGTTTCTTGAAGAAATTTTTGCACATACTTACGGATTGGTGTCACACACACACACATACTTGGTGTCTTCGAAAATGTATCAACTCATCTCAATCACATTTCGTTTGGTTCCATTAAAAAAAAATGTTATTTCAACATAATGATTTAATATAAAATTATTTGTGGTCAGTGTCACTGCTAGACTTAAAATGTAAAGTAGCAGCCTGTAAGTGCCCACAGCTGGGCAAAGGTTTCCTCAAATATCTGTGAGGATTCTGGAGTCCGGTAGGCTACGTCACACTGCTCCAGTATGGGTTGGCAGGCTTCACATGTTCTCGAAATAATATTGTTTTTTTTTTATTGTGTTTTTCTCCATCGCCGAGCACGCTACATACAGCACTTAATACAAAGTTATTACTTGTAGTTTAATAACTCATCGTCGTCATCTTGAGTCCACAGCTGGACAAATGCCTTTCCAAGAAAGCACCGACTGAAGTGCAATATGTAAAATATACAACTTTGACTACATGTTTGTTGTTAACGCAAATAAAACAAATGCAAATGTACTTTTCGCTTTAATTTTTTAAATTATGATAAAACTGGTGATACATTATACAGAATTTTCTCGAATCCAGTAATTAAATTATCTAGTTGTAATAGAGCTATACAAGTGAGTTCGCCGGGTTAACGGAACTTACATTTTATCATACAGTAAATAGTACACGCTTGCTAGCTTCTATCTATTCGAAAGCAATTTGCATTTACAACTACAACAATTAATTTGTACAGCATATTTTTAAATAACATCTATTATTTCGTCTATATTGTCTATCTAACACACCGTCGATTATTATGATATCCAGGAGGACCGGTTTCAGACATGGCGATGAGCCGGAGACCTGGTACGCAACAATACGCAATCAGAGCCGACCACAGCTGAGATTCGAAATCGAAGCCCATTGCCCAAAATAGTCGATACGTTGACCAATAGGTCACGCCGCCGTCAACTAGGACCGTAAATAATATCGTATCGTTTACTTATAGTGAATACCAGAATAAAATAGTAAAACGTACTAATATCAAAATATGTGACTAAATTTAACGTTGGCAACCTTCACGTTTAGCTCTATACAACATCTTGCTGTTTTCTTTAGCGATTTATAATTCTCTTTCGGACGACCGTCGCTGGCAGTTTGTTTTAAATGAAAATAACTAAATTCCCTTTAGATTTATACTTATTTTTATTGAATTTATTATATAACAATATAATGCATCTATGTGACAAATAGAGGGCGCGCAAAATTTTCAGACCTAGGCTATTCTACATATTTGTACAAGTCCCTGAGCGACGTCCGTCTGGCGTCATAGAGGAAGATCGGATGGACCTGGAACAACATTTTCTTCATTAGAGTAAATTCTTCCTTGGAGTGGGTGGAGTACCACGTGAGATGGGCGAGCAAGGGCGTAGTTTCAAATTAGTTAAGCAAGCTGTGGCGTTGAGTATAGATAAGATAGGAGAAAAGGAGAGTAGAGTTCAGGCGAGCAGGGGTGTAAAGTACCATATGAGGCAGGCGAGCAGGGTTATAATGTACCATATGAGGCAGGCGAGCAGAGGTGTAAAGTGCCATATGAGGCAGGGGTATAATGTACCACATGAGGCAGGCGAGCAGGGGTGTAATGTACCATAGGAGGCAGGCGAGCAGGGGTGTAATGTACCATATGAGCTAGGCGAGGCTGCGCGCTACGCGGGCTGCGGCGCGGCGCCGGGCTGTGGGGAGAGCAGCGCGGCAGCGGGCTGGGCGCCGGCAACGGGCTCCTTGCTTACGTTGCGGCTCTGCCGCTCGCGTTTCAACTTGTCTCCGCCCATAATGGCCTTGATGTCGTCCGCGTCCAGCGTTTCGTACCTGCAGCGAATAAATTACTTTCATATAATTTTACCATTAAGTTTTCCTAAAGCTTTACACTCTTACTAAAATACAAATCATGATTGACTTTGTATGAGGGCGCAGGCATTTTAATCATGATCAGCAGAAAACTTTTCGCTATGAAACACATTGTTTTAGTCTAATATAGTCTTCTTAGTTTTTGCAAGTCCCAACGTCTGAGGTCATATATCAATATATCAGTATAAAATATATTTATAATTATAAAATTATTGGCGAAAGAATCTTTTTTTAAAACGACGTTCATTTCAGCTCATTCAGGTAACATTGCCTCGCTGGCCGTCGACGTAGCAGTCCCTTTACCGTGGAGCACCGACGTTTCGGATCGACAACGAAACAGTTCTCAACGAGGCTATACTGTAACTGACTTGAGCAGCGCGTCGGAGAGCGCCTTGTGCTCCTTGGCGTGCGTGCGCAGTATAGTCTTTGCCCGCTCGTAACTGTCTGATAAGATCTTCTTAATTTCACCGTCCACCTGAAAATTAAACAACTCACGATATATATATTTATTTAAGACATCAAGAATAACTAAGATTGTCAATGGCATTAAACCAAGTATAATTAACTTATAATACAATGGGTTTAACTTATAATACACTTTAGTGTCATAGAGCGCGAGTGACTTGGGTTCGATCCCTGGTGCCGGCACCACTAAAATTGTTAATAACAATTTTAAGTGCTGTATTTACCACGTGCATGTCTGAGAAATAATAAAAATATTATTTCGAGGATATGTGAAGCTCGCCAACCCGCACTGGAGCAGCGTGGCGGGCCCTTCCCGGCTCCTAAGCCCTCTCTGATACTAGTATTTGAGAAGGAGGCCTTTGCCCAGCAGTGGGCACTTACAGGCTGTTACTTCACTTTTTACTTTTACAATGGGTTTGCGTGGACATTCTCGTTCCTCTGCGCACTCACCAGCTCGTTGGTGTAGGGCCCGATTGTCTCCGCGGGCACCATGGCCCCGCGCGGGGGCTCCATGGTCCGGAGCCCGACCTTCTCGCTCATGCCCCACTCGCGCACCATGTGGCACGCTATAGATGTTGCCTGCTTCAAGTCCGACGACGCTCCTGAAGATGTAAACGAACCATTGAAAATGACTAATAAATATCCTAGAATTTGGTACATTTAATTTTCAATACAAGTGATACCGTCCGATGCAGTACGCGAACTAAGAATGATTAAGACAGAACTCCGAGTGAACTAGAGTCATTACCAGGGCCAACTACATCTTAGTTCGTTCAGTACATCTGTACATACGAGAACGGAATTAAAAAAAAAAAAACCCTGAGGCAGGAAAAGTGACCACATGGTCGTGTCAGGCAAGCGCTGCGGGACGGTGAATAGACGACATTTAACTTTCACCATCATCATCATTTCTGCCTGTCACAAGAGCACAGCCGAACGCACGCCTGCCGCAGGGATCGCCGCGCCCTGCCATTTAACTTTAATGAATAATAATTATTCACGTGCAGTGATTGATATTTTTTAATTATAATTTCTTTATGTTGGGTTTTCCAACGCACAAATAAGGTCAAAAATGTAATTGCAATTAAAATTATCCTAGTATTCACATGAAATTAAACTATAATTTATGGATTTTGTTGCGCTTAATTTTAATTTTTATGTTCTTGACGTTTCGTCTGCTTTACAGCAGCCGTGGTCACGGGGGGACTGAGGCGTTCGATGTCCTGATGTCATAGTTAACTCGAGCTAACTTCAACATTTAATAATACATTTTTGGCCCGATCTATGCAGAATGTGCTCACAGTTGTTAAAAAATCACCGCTCACCGGAAGTGATCTTGTCGGGTCCAAACATCAGCTCCTCCGCTGCCCGTCCACCCATCATGGTGTCCATCGTGGCCAGCAATTGTTGTTTTGTGACGTGGTACCTGCAATTGATATTAATGTTTGCTGTTTATTATTTTCAATTAAATGGGGCGGTGGCACTTTTCAATGCAAAACCTTATACTTTGCACTTTCTGATGTTGTAGAAATATTAATCTTTAACAAAACCGTGTGGTGTCGATGCCGTGTCGGAAAAGGCGACCAGGTCAGGGGTCGGCAACCTGCGGCTCTTTAGTTCCATACGCAGTTAGTTGTTTTTATCAAAACACTTTATTTATGCACGTACTACTTATAGTTGGAAAAGAAAAAAATTAGTGGCTCTTTAAATTTTGTAAATTGTAATTTCTAACTATTCCGACTCAAAAGGTTGCCGACCCCTGGACTAGGGCCTTGAAAATGAATGAAAATCGCAATGGCAACCGACAGATGGGGGGGGGAGAAAAGTAAAGAAATGTAAAGTCCTTAAAAATCCTCAAAGATCTGAGATGGTTTTGGAACCAGGAAGCCTCCTCCCTCCCCCCACGCAACTCCAGTACGGGTTGGCGAGATAACCATCTCGTAAATTAAGCAGACCGACGACGGGCAGCGGAGTGTCAGGTGCGAGGTGTCCAGTGCTGCGACCGTCAATCTGCTCGTCGATGGTGGCGACCATGGTAAATCCTCCTTATGAGATTCATATCAGAAGGCTGTCTGCAGGCCGGTAAGGTAAGCTTAAAGCACTATTAAACAAGAGAAGGTGTTCAAGTGAAGTCTAAAATTAAATCGGTTGACCCTCACCTCTCCTTAGCAGGTATATACGCCGTGTGTCCCAACGATGGACCGCGTGGGATTATGGTTACTTTGTGTAGAGGATGTGCGTCCTGAAACATTAAATTATCAAATTGTTTAAATATTCCTGGTGACAAAACTCTGTAAAGTAATTTATCTTGAACCAGCTGAACGCTGCAAGGAAGCGGTCCAGCTATTATTTTGTGAGTACAGCAATATTCAGTACGAAAACAATTATTTCCTTGACTTTTTTTGGGGGGGAAGGCGGCAAACGAGCAAGCGGCTTTACTGATGGCAAGTGATTACCGTTGCCCACGTACATCTGCAACACCAGAGGTGCTGCAGGTGCTTTGCCGGCCTTTAAGGTTATTTGAAAGATGGGAGAGAGGATCAGGCGAGGGTAGGAGAGGGGGGAGTGAGGCTCCGGTGTTCTGCGAGGCCGTGGTAGCGACCCGTATTTATATCACATATGTTGGATATATGCTACATCAATCAATTTTTGTCCTCACGGACGTTTCTTTTTAGTATTTTCGTCATAGTTAAGCAACGCCTACCTTCGTGTAGTACGCGACGACCGCGTGCCCGCCCTCGTGGCAGGCGGTGATGGCGTTGGCCTCGTCGTCCGGCAGCCGCGCGCGCCGCGCCGGCCCCATCAGCAGCTTGTCGCGCGCCTCCTCCAGGTGCAACATGGACACCGTTTTCGCGCCTTCCACTGCCGCCCTGCGAGGTGGAATATGATAAGATTGTTGCAATCTTAATTCTTAATTGTATCTTAATGAGGTAAGTAATCGATTGAATTGCGTGGTGCTCTACGGCATTCCTGGCCGGTGCAAGTGCGGCTGCGGGGGACGGTACGTACTTGAGCGCGGCTTGGTTGACCATGCTCTCCAGGTCCGCGCCGGTGAAGCCGGTGGTGCCGCGGGCGAGCGTCTCCACGTCGACGTCGGGCTGCGCCGCCACGCGCGCCACGTACAGCCGCAGGATCTCCACGCGGCCGCCGTAGTCCGGCGTTGGCACCGATACCTGACCGAAACCAATAATTACATTTTACATTAAAGTGGAATTGGACTTTTACATCAGCCCTTCCATGAAAGCGTCAACGACAGCCAAAATGCCCAAGCCCAGAGTCTTTTTCTATTAGCCCAAAGTGCATGGTGGCCCCGCGGTCGGGTTGGTGAGCGCATCGCCGGTACCCTCGGACCAATGACCCTGCCCCAGATCACCAGTCCATGGCATTTGGGTACGGTGTGTTTCGATGGGCTTTCCGCCGTCAGACGATGGTCGGAGCCTCGTTCCAGGGAAGCTGAGCCGCCCGGGTGCGGCTGTCACTCGGGGAAAATATGTATACAAGATGTTTTACAAGTCAATATTACCTAAAGAACTAATTTTTTGGGTTCTTTATTTTGAAAATAAAAGAAGATCCAAAAATGGAAATTTTATCACTCTATTAAATTAATATACGATTTTTGGTGTAACATCTTTAGAGATTGTCCTTTTTGTCCCGTCATCGTTGTGATGAAGCACATATTCTTATCATAGATATATAATATATCTATGAATTTTTATTTCCGTTTTGTTATCTTTATAATTATTATGTATCAATAGATCAGTAGTATTATGTGTGTGTGATGAAAATTTCGGAATAAAAGTCTTTCTGTCTTTAGCTACCACAAGGTCCTCAGCCTGGATCTTAACTATTCCTATTGTTCATAAATCACTAAGATAACCAAATGTTTCCTGAAATGTATGCCACGTCATACGATTGACAGACGAGATCATTGCGTAAGGTTTATATGTGATTTAACACACTTGTCAGTAGATGTAGAAGATGGAACGCAACCCACCTCAACATCAAAGCGTCCTGGCCTCAGCAGTGCCTGATCTAGGTCATCGCGTCTGTTTGTAGCGCCGAGCACTATCACACCCTCGTTCTGATGGAATCCGTCCATCTCGGACAGCAGTTGATTGATTGTCTGAAAACCAACGATGCAATCACATCATAATTTGAACTCGGCTAAAATTAATGTTCATATCACACATATTATACAAGGCTCCCGGTGCATTGTGGAATACTATAGATCAATACCTTCCTCCGATCATATTAATCACCATCGACTTTGTTGTCACCTTCCGGTATTGACTCAGAGATGTCGCTGCGAACAGTGTCAACAAGTTAAGAACTAAGATCGGTCTAGTCGGCTACGCAAATAGTCAGGTGTTACTCACCTGGTTCGCGTACGGATGTAAGACACTGTTCGTTCTCTTGGCCCCGACCGAGTCGATCTCGTCAATGAATATCACACAAGGCGCTCGCTCTTTTGCCGCTTCTGCAGAACATAAAAATGTATAAAATAGACAAATTGATATAGGAATATCTTAAATTTTTACCGTTTAAATAAAAAATGTATGTCGATATTTTATACCGTTTAAACAGTACAACGTGGTGGAGCCGAGCGTCTTATGCAGGGCCGGCTCGACCCTGCCTCGCAGAATACCGGCGTGAAGTGGAGGCATCTGGAGGCCCACTCTCCCTCCCAACTTTTTAATATCCTTTAAGGCCGACAACACAACTGCAGTACCTCTGGTGTAAATGTACGTGGGACGAAGGTAATCACTAACCAACGGGTGAGCCGTTAGCTCGTTAACCCCCTTTAACATAAAAATAAAAGACAAATTGGTGACAGTTGCTGATAAAAAATCAACGCTGATCTGATTTTTTGCTTTGCGCTAATTAGAGCTAGACAAAACCACCTGGTGTTAGGTGATGATGAAATCCAAGGTGATGAGAGCCTACTAACTGTACTCTTCATCCTCGTTACCTAGGGGAGGAGATACAGCCGCAGGTGAATAATATCAATGTTATGGTGTACGCATTATAAAAGGTGAAATGCACTAGAAGGCTCACACACGGACCGCTACGGTACGGGGCGTGGATGTGGGGGGGGGGGGAGGGGGGCAGAGAGGGATACTCACTGAACAGGTCGCGCACGCGCCGGGCACCCTGCCCCACGAGGATCTCGTCGAACTCGGGCCCGGCGGCGTGGAAGAAGGGCACGTGCGCCTCGCCGGCCACCGCGCGCGCCAGCAGCGTCTTGCCGGTGCCGGGCGGACCCACCAGCAGCACGCCCTTAGGTAGCTTGCCGCCCAGCGACGAGAACTTCTCCGGTGACTTTAAGAATTCCACCTACGACGAAACATTCTGCTGAATTGTTACAACCCTAGTTGTTAAGTAGATTTAAGTACAACACTACAGGCCGCCCAGGCTTGCATGGTGGCATCTGTCAAACTGGCTGTCAGATTATTCTTGGTGAACAAATAAACGACGCAATTAAATATTTATCGGTTGTATTAATTAATTACACCAAATAGCGTTATAACAAGTTATGGTGACGAGGATGGGATGTTTATTATTGGTTGATGCAACGGGTCAGGGTTAAATGAAATCGCGTGTTTTAGATACTATTTCTGGGTCATGCACCAAATGTACAGTGGTTTCATGGTCTTTATGGTGATTATTTGACAATTTATTGCAATTAAAAAGTACTAGTCAGACTCGAGAATTTTCTATCGATTTACAAAATACTATGTCGGAAACATTGTTTAATTATTCGGTAATATTTAATACTAGCTTTTGCCTGCGATTCTATCCCCATACAATCCATGGCTGTGGAATAGTTTTATTTATAATATTGTTTCTTATTAAATAGACTCGTTAATTATTCATAGGCTTTCGAAAAGTGAATGTAACATTTAAATCGTTCTGAACGATCCCGGTGTTTTCTAGGATTAAAAATATAGAAGTTTTTTTTTATTGAGGCATACCCTTTAATACTGTGTAAACCCTTTTCTCGATGGATCCAGTAGTTTTTGAGTAAAAATCGCGCACTGGATTATTCGGGAATTTTAATCCAATGACTTAATGTACCTCTGTTTTTAAGTCGAGTCGAGAGACCTTTCAGAAAGTGAAAAACGCATCAAAAACGTTATGCCGAAAGGTGTTTTTTGTAAATATCTTTAATCACAGACTGTTTTTTTGTATTACAGACACTATAATCATTTCCTTTTCTATTTGTAAGTATGTATATGTAACAGAGGTTAAATTTATCTAAATCCAAACCAAGATTACTGACCACATCCATCAGCTCCTGTTTGGCCTCATCGGCTCCTTTAACATCGTCGAAGGTAACGGAGATATCTTCAGGGTCCACTTCAACCTGGTTGCCGAGCTGGATCCTGCGTATGTTTATCACATCCATACTGATTATATTCCGCTTATGATCATAGTTACAGCATAATAAGGCGAATACAATACTTTTATGAATAAGTAACATTGTGTACTATTGTCAAAACAAGGAAACGTGGTAGAGCCAAGCGGCGCCTTTCACTGCTGCTCGAATGAGCCGGCTCGACCGGGTCAGTTCCGCGGCCTTGGAGAATACCAACATGAAGTAGAGGCATCTGCGTTTCGTTCGTTCGTTCGGTGAACGAGGTATCCGTAGCCCCCCCCCCCCTCTCACGCATACCCCTCCTCATCCTCCCTTCTATCTCCCAAATACCCTTAAAGGCTGGCAACGCTTTTGCAGCACCTATCATCAGATGAAGCCCTCACTCGTTTGCCCCTTATCCAATAAAAAAAAAACTTGTCTATGTCAACAATAGTTGTGTGATGGAGTGGGGGCGTAACAAGATATACTATCGCATTCATACAAAAAACCACAAAACATCATGCTCTGGCAAAAAAACCGACTCGAATGTGCCAGCTTTAAAATACAGTGTGTGTAGCGTTGAAATGTTGATTAATATATATATGACATAAATTTACATTTGTGATCTCAGATGACGCTGTGCCTAATCAGATCGCGATATGGTTTCGCTGGTTTATTATAAGTTCAACGAACATTTCATGAACAAAACATCTAGCAATAAATTTTTGTTCCATTGTATAGATTAGTTTCATTGCTAACGTGACCTCTTTGGGATCCTTGTAAATTAAGTTGTACAGATAATGAAGGACAAAGAGCAATTTAGACGTCTATAATCGCAATTATTAATCTAGAAAAGGGGTGCAAACGAGCAAGTGGAGCACCACCAAAAAGCTGTAGGTGCGCTGCCTGTCTTTAAGAAAGGAATAGGCTCCTTTCTTCAAAGTCCATAAGTCGTAACTGTTCAGAGATACCGCTGGCTACAGCCGATTCCACACAGGTAGACTTTGGTGTGGTAGTGTGTGACAGAAGATTCCGAGAGAATCGCAATGTGGTGGATTGCCAACCATTCTAGATCAGGGATTCCCAAACTATTTTGAGCAAGAAACTTCATATCCAAAATGAACTGATGATACCTCAGAACCGCCATTGTCAAATCAAATGACTTTAAAAATCCCATTTCTAATTTTTTTCCTATTGATACAAAATACTTATCGAAATTCACTCATGGGGACGGATATCGACCACTTTGGGAATCCCTGATCTAGATGGTGTTGGTGAAATTTAATATTCTGTCGCGATATGCGATGGAAGAACTGAGCGGTTGTGATTGTTCCTCAGAACATTCCCCGGGGTAAATGCGGTAAGATACGACGCAATAGTGACGCAACCTGTCTGGTCGCCGTCACTTCGAGCCGCTCTTACACTGGCACTGGGGTGTCCGGGGCCAGAGATAAAATAGCATTCCATGTGGAGCGGAACTGCTTGTTAATTATTAACGAGATTGTTTCGGAGAATGAGAAGGTGTTGGGAATAATAGGTCTGTAGTAGTTACACAAGAACCGAAGACGCGTGAGAACCGGAGCTAACTCTGAGGCACGCATCCTCCTCACAATTGGAGGGATTCCGTCAGGCCCACTCAACTCGTGGATGTCCAGGCTAGAGAGCGATATTTTTTTTTATAGGAATGGCGCCAAACGAGCAAGCGGCTCACCTGATGGTAAGTGATTACTGACGCTCACGTACATCTGCAACATCGGAGGTGCTGCAGGTGTGTTGTCGGCATTTAAGGGTATTTGGGAGACAGGAGGGAGGATGGGGAGGGGGAGTGAGCCTCCGGTTACCTCACTCACCGAACGAAACGCAGAAGCACAAGATGCCTCTACTTCACGCCGGCCCATTCGGGTGAGCAGCAAAAGCTCCCGCTTGGCTCTGCCACGTGTGTGTGCCTTCGCACTGAACTCTGCAGAACGTCGGACGACGACCTGAAGGTAGAGTTGTACTCTTTCTTTAAGAGCGCTGGTTCTTGCATCCCAGGCCTGGTAACACTTCCGTTTTCACTGTGACGCTATGTTACTAGAGTGACCAAACTAAGGCTTAGATTTGCCACCAACGGACCCAGCAGTAAATGGATTGAAGTTCCATTCCCTGCAGTATCACGACGGCGACAGAATCGGCGACGGCGTTGGGGTCATCCAGAATTTGCAGAGAGCAAACCCACGGTTAGGAAGCAAAGAAAGGCTGCATACCATCCCAATCTGATGATGTGGTGCCACACATGGTAGGACGGGAGCTCAGTCCGGCACGTGATGGGCAACATTTTCCAGATGAGACAGATAATTACAGCAAAGGATTCAATTTGGAAAATATCTACGTTATAAAATCTGAATAAAACATTTAAACGCTACAACAAAATGCATACTGGTCACAGAGACTTTCGAACTAAAGGAAATGTTCGAAATGAACAGGCAATTTCTTAGATGTATACCGGAAGACTGTGCCGCTGACAGACGCCATGAGACTGACGAATACTGCGACGAAAAGCACGATGGTCAGCAATTGCTGCACCAGTTTCAGATACTTTGATCCTTTCGATGTGCGCGCATTTTCAGGATGTGATCCTGAAATCATACAGAACAATGATATTATTAAATGACTGAAAAGTATATACTCCAAAATACTTCACAAGAACAGAACAACCTTGAAGCCTAATTGGTAACCATCTGGTAGAGCCAAGCCAAGCCAAGATTTCAAAAGGGCCAGCTCATACCTTATCATTTACTTCTTGTGTCTATTGGCAAACCAAATACTAAGCGTATGTCAGGCTTTAGCTTAGATTTAAATTTGGGACTCGCAACTCAACAGACAGATGCTTAGATAAGTGTGGTCTTGTAAGGTCATAGAGATCCATACTTAAGGGATAATACTTCTCGGAATGAATTGATCACTGATCACTTGATAGAATGTTGTAATATTGTCTATAAACATTTACTTTTAAAAAAACATAACATCAAAAGAGGATACCTACAGAGATTTGTTTGCTGATTTCTTCTCTGTCAGAAGAACCCTTTTCAAAACAGTGGTAGAACTTAAAAAAATTAGGCTTGACAGGCGAAATGTATGTTTCTTATGTTGAATACATGATTCGATTTGATTTATGTATATATGTCTAAATGCATTTAACATAACCATTAAAATTCCAACCCACTAATAAAATTTAAATTAAGACATGCCACAATAACATAAAATTTTATAAACAGAGATAATCATGTCATTGCAACTAATAATTATCTGTAATCGAGTAAATTTAGAAAGGTAGGTTAGCATAATAAGTAATTTATCCGAGTTCAACTTTAAAAATACAGTACATTAATATTTTAAGAATACAGTACATTAATGAAATTTTATATTAAATGTATTACGATATGATAGATGAAATGTGATATGAAGTAACCTACAGCAGAGAAAGGACACAGGCAAATTTTTTTTCCTAGAAAAGCCTCTGGAAATTTATCACATGGACCAATTTTTGTATCCGAACTTAGTAGTTGTGTACATCTCACCTGCAAGATACCCCTCTGCAAATGCTATCTTGATTTTATCTTTCTGCTGGTGTGTAAGCACTGTGTTCTCATTGAGGAGTTTCTCAAGCCTCGGTGCCACATCAGGTCCCAAACTACTATGCTGTTGTTTTTCTGCACCCTCACTAACATTTAAGCCTATAAAGTTAAGAAACAAGTGCTTTTAAGAAGAAAAAAAACATATAACTTATAATGAATGTTCTAAATATAAATAATAAAAAAATTAAATATGTAAAGCCATAAATATTTTTTAAAGTCAATGTAATAAAACAATAATCATTGTTTGATAATATTAATGAAGTACCTACCTAAGAGAACATGGGAATATGCAACTGTTTTGATCTTTGAAAAAACTAACACTGCAAAGTAATTAATTTCAATACTGACCGAATAACTTACGCAGTCTATTGATGATGTTAGGGTTCCTTTTTATATCGGCATGAATGCTTCGTTCAGTTTTAAAACCTCTAACCTGTATGTTGTATTTAAAGGCATCATCTCTTAAGCCTCTTGTTAAAAGCCCCATAAAGTTATCAGTGAAACTAAACCTTGTGCTTTTGCCACGAAAATCAACTGTTACACTTGGCGTAGACGACATGTCCATCCAACCATTTTTATTTTTTTCAAAAGAATCACCTGATACATGGGAAACTTTTTTCACAGAGTTTAGCTGTAATTTATTTCTAAGAGAACTTTGGCAGGGTGCGGCAATTGTCCTAAGAGACCTTAAATCAATGTTACGCATCTCTATCAATACATTCTTATCAATATTGCTAAGAGTTTCGTCCAAACTCTCTGGGCATAGTTTTTTGTAAAATCCTGTGGTAGCCTCGGTACTCTTCACATGTTTGTTTCTATTATTACTGTGCTTCTTTTGCTTGAATAAACATGAATATCGAGAAGATAGCTGACTAAAACTAATAAGAATCTGCAATAACAAAGGTTATGCCATGACAAACAATTTATAACACGTAAGTTTAACACAATATTGGGCAATTTTTGATTTAATCTTACCTGATTTTGGGTGTTTATAGAATTCAGCGAAAACATGTTACATGAAGATAGTTTACTTATTTTGCTTTAATTGAAGTGTACTCAAAAATTTTGCAGGTAGGCTTTTCTTACGTCAGTTCATAGCAAAACATGGCGAGTTACTTCACTTTTTCTATGACCTGGTCAGGTCAGAGAATTTAATAATATGGTATCTAACTATGCAATCATTTTACAAATAATAATAAAATGAAATGTATTTAATATACACATTGCTTATCAGTAACATATTTGTTATAAATTCTGCAAATATAATTTTAAAATTTTCAATAAAAATCTTTATGAACGCATCGTACTTTAACGTACTCTGTATTGTCCATGGTTTATTTGGACAGTAAATTCCAAAATGGCGACGAGCGATGACGAGCCTATGCATTTATATGAAGTTTTTCAAAACTGTTTTAATAAAATAGCAAATAAACAACAAGGTGAGTGAGAAAATGCATACCGTGGCCCGTCTCGTGTTCCTCAAACGAAGTGTCGCGATAAAGTGAAGTGTTTCATTGTGAAATTTGACCAAAGTGTTCGCGTGTTATGCCATTTTCAGTGTCGAAACCAAATTACATTTTCGCAAAAACCATTCTAAAATGATAATTTGTACTACAAAATTGCATTCCTTATAGTTCCTAGGTACTTCTAGAGTGTGTTGAAATCACTAAGCTAGTCTTATCTATTCGCGAAAAGTCTCCTAGGGCTATGTTTTGATCACGCAGGCGATTGTCAAATGTGCTCTCCATTGTGGTACGATTTTACTATCGAACCTGAATTGTTTCAGGATTTGTTTACGTTAACTCACATTGTATTGCTATAACCAGGTGAAGCTGTGGCTGTCTTAAGTCGTGAATATTAAATACACAAATTTAAGCAATACCACTAAATTTGGCAGACATAGCTCGTATGTATGCATTTTTTGTCACTCTTGATTGTTTCGGCATTGTATCCGAAGTTCTGTGTGTTTGTTCGTCGTGTGCGCTGTTTTAGATCACGAATTACCTTTTTTATGTTCTCTTTACGCTTAATGTTTACAATCTAATTTTGTTTATTTACACGTCTGAAGCGCGTACTTCGCATGTACTGATACGCGTTGTACCGCCGTATAGTGCGCGATATACAATATATTATGGTTTTTATGTAGACGCCAACATTTTTTTATAACCTTCCAGGAGTTAAAAATCCATATACACCACAATATTTGTATAAAATATTACAACATTTTTGTCCAGTCAGTGATAAATCACAACAATTTCTACACGTTTCTCATGTATATATAATAGACAAAGAATTGTATTTGTAATAAGTCATAGATTTGTTTATTATTATATTTTACAGTATCAGTTTATTAATCAATAGTTACCTTGCCTCAATCTTTTTTTTTTATTGGATTTCGATGATTGAAACCGTTGCATTGTTGGCCCTGACTACTAAGATGGAATGTCTCACACAGCCTGTAATTATACTGGCAGCTGAAATGAGTAAGAGTATGATACCTTCCCAAGGTAGAGTAGGAGTCTACTATTAGTTAGTCTGTATATAGACCACTGTCCTTTCAAAATATTGTCAATATATGTTGTAAATAATATCCAATATCATTAAATGAAACTAGGTATTTCAATTATCCCTTAATTTGAATAGTCTTGTATGCTGTTTTCTCCAATCTTTTTTCTTATTGACTAGTTCAAAAATGTCCTAATATATATTTGATAAAATTTCTTAAAGCTATAAATTTTAAATTTGATTTGAACATTTTTGTTAGCTGAACAAGTTTCATTCTTGACAACTTTAATATTTTGCAGTTTTTTAATAAAATTGTAATCAGTCCAAAAATAACTATTATAGTTCATGATTCACTGGATTCTTTCACAAACAATGTGAAGTGAGGAGAGTATATAACTAGGCACTAACATTAAATGTACAGACTGAACTGAAAATGATAATTATCGTTCATATGCAAGTAATATCAACATGCTTGTATTTAGATCAAGGATTCATGCTGATTGACACAATAGATCCACTAACTATTGCACTCATTAAACTGTCAGTAGACCTTTGATCATGTGTCACGGCTTGCAATTGATCCCTTTGATGTTTCTTTATAGACTTGTAGAGAATTATTTAATTATAGTTGTTCACCCCTGCATGTTTGAACTAGAGAAATAAACCTCTGTAAATAATATTAGTTAACAGATATGAGCGGTTCTATATTTTATTCAGTGGTAGTACTTGTTGTTTAGGAACAGTGTGGGCAGATACCAATCGTCTTGCCTATTTTGCCTCTAAGCAGCACTGTTTTGATCTAGTTTGAATGGTTAAGTGAGGCAGTATAATTATGACCTAAGAGACATTCCTTCTTAGTCTTCAGGGGTAGCTTATTAGAGTTCATAAGCAGGTGTATCCACTAAGGTGGACTGTTTTCTTCTCTGTTACTCAAATACTGTAAAAAAATACAGCTTTCCACTGAGTATGGTCACATGAAATATTTACTACGTATTTGAAAATAATTATCAACTGTACATGTGTTTACACACTTTACACAAAAATTAAAAAAATGTCATTGACTTTATTGTTCATGCAATACTTCTATTACTTTCCAATGCTACCAATACAAAAATATATGTATTGCCGCAGGCTCACAGGACTTGGCTCAGTGTGAGTGAAATTATCCACAACAAAATCAGTCTCATTTCTTTATTATGTTTTTCGCTGCGCCACACTTGAGCAAACATTTAGTTTATTAAGTCTTAGTCTTTGAATTTAGTAAGTTTGAGTACAGAGGATCAGAATGTCATCACATTTTCTGATAAATATATTTTTTTTCTCAATTTATATGTAGTTGTTTAGGCAAAAGTCTGGATAATGATATTGTGTCAAGAGAGGTACGAAATGCTGTCTCCGAAAACGGCAGATAAAACTACATGATATAAGATGGGTAAAACTACAATTACACATATGCTAATAAAAAAAAATAACAGTCACTCCTCCAAACTTACGAGACATGTCCCACTGTATACTGTTTACTGTATACTGCTTTTGGTCTTTTTGTTGACTGCTCTGGGGTTGGCCGTTTGATGTCATTTCATCCGGTGCTTGTACCATCAACATTATTAAATTAAATTAAATTGTGGTAGCAGCAGCTTGGTAGTGAAATAAAACATTGAGAGGACACTGCGTGTCTGAAACAATAATTATATTTCAATTAAATGCTAAAGTCCATAACCTGTGTTTAACAACCAAGTGGCTTAGTTTATCTGACTGTTGAATTACAGGTCTTGGGTTCAAATCTCAACCAGGGCTTATATTTTTACAACACACAAGTTATTGGTTTTAAGGTCACAGAACATAGTTAAACAGGCTTCTAAAGTACACAGGATCCTGGGTATATCAAACCAAGATATATCAAATTCTTTTGTAGTATTAGTATTAATACTACTTATATATCAAAAAGTTTTTTCAATTACTGGACCCCTAAGGACTGGATAGAGGGACCTCAATATTTGGAGTTGCTTGTCTTGGCACCACACCTTTAAATATCATAGTTGTTTCAATAAAATCAATGGCATTTACATAACTCTCATTTCTTTGAACTCATCTTTGTTCTCTTTTATATCAAAATCTGTAACATAAAAAAAAATATATATGAAATAAGTCAGTCCGAAATCACCCCTATAAATCGAACCTCGGCATATCTAAATCCTCTATAATTCGGAATCAATGGCCCAAAGCTTAAGGGGAATAATCATTCCCCTTGAGCTGGAGCACACAAATGGAGCACGGTGGCGGACCATCCCGGATCCAAAATCCAACTCAAATATTTGAGAAGAGAGGCCTTTGCCCAGCTGTGGACTGGAGGCTGCTCATTTAAACACATGATATCTTTTTCGTGCACATCTACGGCACAACACCTTTCGAACGATATAAGTTGTATTCCTCTCATCTTGTAATAAATATTTAAAACATTTAGCTTAAATATTCGATGTTCACGTTTTAATATAACGATGTAATCATTCAGCCGGCAGAACAATGCCGCAGCCCTTTTTCCCCCGGGAGTGTCGTAATGAAAGTCTCACGTTAATCTCTGGTAGAAAAGCTGCGCGACGAAGCCATCCTCGTTCTATGTTCCAGAGAGTCGAAAAATGGATGCGGAAGTCAAATGGAAATTCGTAATCCATGCCTGCTCTTTAAATGGTTGAAAGGCGTTTATTCCTTACCAGAGAACACTGATTAAAATGCCTAAAAATTCACTGCTGTTTCTCTCTCTCTCTCTCTCTCTTTCTTATGTTAAAAAAATGAATGCGCTGCAATCCAAACCACCTCGCTTCCTGCATCTTGGCCTTCCAGTCAGAGCATAATTGATGTAGCCCGACTCTGATATATTGATCACATGTGCTTATCTGACGGACGCTTCGAATTTGTCTCCTAGTACTGCTCTGGGTCCTGTCTTCAAACTAGTATGCTCACCATCACTTTTGTGCGGTATTTATGTTCGCCTAGTCAGATATTGTTATTGTAGTGCCAAGTCTCTAAGTAGGGTTAACACCCGTCGTATATAACAGGATATTGCACTTTGTTACAGAAAGTCTGACTTGCAAAGTCATTACAAGTGATTGTTTTCAATCATCCCATACAGAGATGAACGGACAAAGCTTCCCTAAATTTAATCAAACCGAGCGGTATCGTTAACCCTGAGCGGTAGCTGTATAACTGAATGATGAAATGTAGCGCACTGTATACCTCCGCAAGAAAGATTTATGCTTGATGAATTTGTTTATTATTTGAACGATAAAGCACGCAGTACTTTATTTTTGGTGTTCCAATATGCAAATATTATAAACTCGTCTTATTCCAAGATGTTTTTAAAAAAAAGGTGGCAACCCGTCCAAATATTGTGTTACATTGCAGGTTAGTTTTCACTTGTAATTTAGATGTTAAGTGATAGGATCTAGTAAAGATAGATTATTTAATAAATTGGACACGGGTAGGTCGTGGTGACGAGCCTTTATATTCACTGTCTGTTTGTACCACATTCATAGTTCCTTAGTTAATGGAGCAAGGTACCGTCCCTGGTTCAGTGGCGTGTTGCTACCGGCGCGGCTGGTGTAGGGCCAAGAGTCGAGGTTGACACGCAGCCAGGTCAAAGTAGCTGGACAATGTCCTCTGCTCAGTAAAGAGCCGGCTGGAGTTAAGCTAATCCTTGCGAGAAAATGAATGATTAATATATATAATGTAAAGAATATAATTTAAATTTAGTACAACCCTATTGTTCAAACTTTATTTATGCTTGATCCACAACTCAACCAGCATCTGTGATGATTCCTTTGTAATGTTATTTTAATGAGAGCACCTAGCCAAGGAACGGGATGAAGGGAGTGGGGTTGGGGGCAGTTCACACGCACCTCCTACCTCGGCGTCGGTCAAACGCGAGCGGGGTCGCAACGTCCCCAGATATGGTCGACAATCGATCATTATCGCAAATGCGGCACGCCAAGTCGCGTTAGGCGAGGACCGCTCCGATCCACCGCGTCTCAAGTGTTGCGGCGCAAGGCATGAGCGGGCGGCGGATTTAAATGATAAATAACATATATATATATATATAAGCTCTCACCACCGTATACCCCAATACTGAGGTAGTCGGTGGTCTTAGCATACATTTAAATTTAATGATTTCTTGTATTTACGCGAACTCTACACATTGATCTAAATATACACCACCAAACGTCGGGAAAATTAAAACAAAAATTAAACGCAATGTAATCCGTAAATAATAGTTAATTAAACTATCGAGTGGCAGCCACGTACAGGCAAACGCAGTGTGGGACGACCCCCCACAAGACGGAGTGACGACCTGCGCAGTGTTGCGGGAAGTCGATGGATGCAGGTGGCTCAGGACCGAGCTTCGTGGCAATCTTTGGGGGAAGCCTATGTTCAGCAGTGGACTTACTTCGGACAACGTGACAGGTGGTGAGCCTGTCGCCGTCTCCGAGATCAGGATCAACGATACAAAGCGTACATAAGTTAGATCCCCTAACCATTCCACTGTTATGGCTTAGATAGTTAATTAGTTCGGTTACGTTTGCTATCGAACCGCAGGTATCCGCTGCTTGATTGGTGAAGAATTAGAATTATAATTCTACAGCAGCCCGATTCAAGTCACCTGTTGAATACAGACCTCGAGAACTCGCCAAGCGGGATAAGAGTTTTTGGAGGAATTACCGCCAGGGAAGAGCTCAGTATTTCTCACAATAGTGTTGTAATATAACTTGAAATACCCCATCACCAGTCTGATATTTGGGTATGGCGATTCGGATAGACGTAATCACTTTTCAAATAATACGATTTAACAAAGACTTCTAATTGATTTCAAAGACGTGTTTCCTGTGTAAAAATATTTTTTTTTACTAATCTGTCTCATACTTCGAATCGACGTAGACCAGGGTTCGGCAACCTGAGGCTCTTTGGAGGTGAAGCTGCGGCTCTTTAGTTTCATAGCTTTTTTTTATCATAAAACTTTATTTATGCAAGTATTATTTATTGTTGGCAAGAAATTTTCGAGGTCTTTCAATTTTGTAAACTGTAATTTTTAACTCTTTTGACTCAAAAGGTTGCCGACCCCCGACATAGACCTATAAAGTCGACACCGTCCATGTGAGGTTGTGTCCTTGTGACTTTCAAATATTTATATTTAAAAAAAAAATTAGTTCTTCAAATTAGAAGAAAAATTTCCAAAAACCATCTCGGGTCTTCATCGCCATGGACTCACGTTTGTCCCTTGCAACGTCGATTAATTTAAGATTTTCATCTATTCAAGTATCTAAGTGGTCTACTTGAAGTTAGCGCACGATGCCCGAGACGTGATTAAAACGTTTTTTTTTTTTGTAAAATTACCACGATCTATAATAAAGTGACATAATTAGATACAAATATGGCGTTCGCTGAATGCTTTAATTTTAAAACGCACCGTTGCGTTCTTAACAATTTTAAGCTAATAATAATTTATATATTTCTCTTCACAATATCGGTGATGCAAGAATATTACACATAATTAATGCATTTTTAATATTGGGGGAGACTGATGGCTTAACTAAGCTTTTTGGTCTTGTATTTCAGGAGTTGGTTTTGTTTTGTGCTTATATGTCGTACGAAGTGAATCGATGAATGTATATCCAGACAATTTGTTTTACTATATATACATTTTGTCAAATGTTTGTGCTGGCAACTGTCAACAATTTTTTTTTTATGAGATAGGTGGCAAACGTGCAAGCGGTTCACCTGATGGTAAGTGATTAGTGATTACCGTCGCCCACAAAATACATCTGCAACACCAGAGATGGGGAGGGGGAGTGGGCCTCCGGATACCTCACTCACCGAACGAAACGCAAGATGTATAAAATGCCTCTACTTCACGCCGGTATTCTCCCATAGCCGGCCCATTCGAGCAGTAGCAAAAGCCGCCGATTGGCTCCACCACGTGCAAGATTAGCCTATAATTCAAAAGCTCCAGCCAATGTGGGTTACCTACGTACTTGCATCGGCTGGGATTTGAACACGGGAGTCGCGATTCGGTGGCCAGGTACGCCTATCACCGTACCGAGCACAGTTGTTACGCCGACCGATGTATACAGAGCAGCGACGTGACGTGCCTTATTAGGCATGGTTAAAGTTTACACGATACAGACAGACGTTGCGTGCATCACTCGTCTAGTAAATATACTAGATTTTCTTTCGTTCTTTCTGAACTACAACTGCGTTTGTAAAACATCTTGATTCTTTTAAAATCGTCACAAAAAAATTAATTTACACAATTCGGCATGCAAGGGCAATAAAATAGTCAAAAAATACCTAGTCCGAAAAGAAGAACAGCTCCATCCCTCCCATAATTGCGTGGACTCCACTCCACCACAACTATAACCCACACAAACACGCCATGACCCCTACTAACTATATATCTTGATTATAAACTGCTTATATGTTTTGCTTTTCGCTGTCGCACGAATTGGCCGGCCCGACGTCTTGTGCCCAGCTTTCCCCCTCAAGCACCCGGTGGCATGCTCGCTAACCACCGAACACTCTTTCGCCTACGATACTGGCAACAGATGGCCGATTCCTTCTCTACCTCTAGGAGTCGTCTGGGTTGGTGCCACGGTGGTAGCCATTTCTGCCGCCACACGTGTCCCCGTTTGAGAGGTACAGAGTGCCAGTGTTAAGGGCTGCGAGGCACCCCATCTCAGTCCTCAGGGGAGACAACGCATCTGAAACCTTCTTTAAATTGAAGTTGTTTGCAGATGATCATGTGCTGCAGCAGCCCCATGGTATCAGGTGTACTGTTAACTCCTTTTTTCACCTAAATCCAATAAAGGTCGAAGGAAGAAATAGAATGACTCGAAATGGAAACTGGAGGTCTAGAAGGTCTGGCTTCGAATCAGGATTTCGTACCAATGAATTTAATATCAACAGGACAGCGACAGACTGAGTGTCTGTCATCCTTTGTTTCAAATAAGCTCTGGTGAAAATCGATTCAAACGCCTGACATAAATATCTGAACACCTCTCTCCAAGTAGCCATTCATATATTAAAAAATAATAACCCACTGCATACATTTCTTTATGAATATGAATGTGATTTTTTCATTCGCACAACACAAAGGTACGTACTTACGAGAAAAGCTGTAAAACAATAAAACATAAAAGCAAACAATAAATAATTTAAGAAAAGCCTCACTCGACTTTGAACTTTATGATTCGTGTCTTGTCAAACGACTGCGGCACTGATTCTGCACAGAGTCGCCAGATTTTCCACTACACTGATTTTCAATCAGCACCTTTTTATTTCTCGCCTCTTTTTTGATACGCAGACGCCATATTTTTATATAATAGCCCATGACACACCCACAATCAAATGCTAATCTAACGAAACCCCATATGTTCAAATCCATGAAGCCGTTTAGGTAAACAGAGCATGACAGTAGGTTCAAAATAAATTAGGCACATACAACGTTGCTGCTTATTTCGTTAGAGTAATTCTTTCCGCTGACACTTATCTATAAAACAACTCAATTGTTATCGAGTACGGACACAAGTCCGCGTTACAATACGCATACAATGCAATTAAAAAAATAAACAAAATTTCGTTTGCTGTATTATTATTTACCTCACCGATTTGTAAATAGTCCACTGCAAGGCATAGGTCTCTCCCATAAGGAAGGTTTGACATAACTTGCTTTTGACTGAAATAACAGAAGGACAAACTACATTTTCTTATGTAGTTTGTCCTTTAAAGGAGGTCAGAGGTCAATGATAAGAGTCGTATATAATAATCGAAAATTGATCGGTGCGAGCTCTCCACATAGATGATCGAACTCGGGTCTTCTGATTCGAACGTGGTAGAGCCAAGCGGCGGCTTTTGCTGCTCGAATGGGCCGGCCCGACCAGGTTAATACCACGACCTCGCAGAATACCGGCGTGAAGTAGAGGCATCTTGTGCTTCCGCGTTTCGTTCGGTGAGTGAGTTATCCGGAGGCCCTCTCCACCTTCCCATCCCTCTCCTCATCCTCCCTCCCATCTCCCAAATACCCTTTAAAGCCGGCAACGCACCTGCAGCACCTCTCAAAACCGCTTGCTCGTTTGCTGCCTTTTCCATTTAAAAAAAAAACAGATCTTCTTGTTAGTCGGCTATCAACATCATCATCATCATCATCACTTCAGCCAGTCACGAGTACACTGATGAAAATAGTCCTCTCCCAAAGCTTGGCACAGTGCACGGTCCTGTGCCACCTGCATCCATCGTACTTCCGGCAACATCGCGCTGGTCGTCATTCTATCTTGTCGGGGGTCGTCCCACACTACGTTCACCTGTACATGGCTACCACTCGAGGCTATGCCGGTTAACCAAGTTCTGCTGCGGATATCATCGTCGCAGACTCTATCGCGCCGACTAACACCACGCATAGCTCTTCACATAGCGCGCTGAGTAGCTTTGAGCTTCCTCGTACGGCCTGCAGTGAAGGACCAAGTCTCAGTTTCGTATGTCATCACTGGCAACACGCACTGTTCGTATACTTTGCTCTATTTGAGGCTTCTAGGTATACGCGACGAGAAGACGAGACGTAGTTTCCCGTGCGCGTCGTCCGTCGTGAATTAATTACTGGCAGGTTAATTACGTAACAGAGAACAATTAATTCGTAATCGAAGAGTACCTTCTAGATCTATCCCGCAATCACCGAAATCTATCTTCTATACAATGATCCCAGAAAGGAGCTATTCGAAGTACAATGCTATTTAACTAACATTACTAATATTCCTGTTAACACTCCAACTAACCATCACAGCTTGTATCCGGGTAGTGGTTCACGGCAGCAGTCGAATGGCGGGCTTGAACCGGCGGCGTCATGTTTCGCAGTACCCACCCTAACCCGTTAGGCTATTGCGCTCCGTATGCCTGATCTGTTTATTAAAAGTTTAATCCGGGAATCGCCGACATAACTTACTCCAACTATAATGTGTTGCGTGATAAATACAGTGTATATGGATTTACGAGCGCTTAAAGCGGCGGGTCGCATACATCGAACAAGCGACCGGCCTCGACCGACTTCCAACCGCTGAGCTATTGGCCACCAACCCGTGCGAACGTGCTGCTCAATTAGCGAGATTAGCGTCGGTCATTCCATCTTGTTCTTGTGACGGTGTTTGATACGTCTATCGTATCTATATACAACAAACACACACACACACACACATAACACAGACTTCCATGCAATAAATAAAAAAGTGAAAAATCTTGGGCAAATTTAGTTTCCACCACTTTCACATTTTCGTAGCATGTTCAAGTCTTAACTCTTGTAGTTTCTTAATGGGGTACGCTGAATTCAATAAAGTATATTCTTCAAGGGCAAGTTAGTAGACAATTTTTATTGACTCTTGTCCTTATTTCACAACACATTTTATTATTCTATGTAACTAACCATTGGGTCGGTCCGTTAGTTAGTCTTAACCCTGAAGATGCCGTCCGTAAGGTGGCTGGCTACATAAATCAATAAAATGTAATAATAATTGATAGAAATCAGTTTTTAACATTTTTGTTTGTCTGTTCCTCCGAGCTAATCTTGTAACGGAACTGGATGGGACTTTTTAAAGTGCAATTGGGCACGCCTACCTATATATCCAGATACCATACCATATACCAGATATCCATGGCCTACCAGCGCTTGCCGCTCTACGCTAGGCGCACAGGGATAGGGATAGCCTTCTAACAACACCTACAATCCTATATCGGCAACGGACCCCTCCATGTCAGCCACCTAAAGGCCACAGGGCCATAGCATGCGCTTGAATGCATTAGTACACCTTGCTCCCAGCGGCGGATCTGGTCCTCTGCTCCACCGCTAAGAACACGCGAGGTGCACAGGGTGGGGTAGATAGGTAGAGCGTCGCAACCAAAAACGGGCATCCTTGGTATTCCCACTTATTTTGAATTAAGACAAACAGTACAGTACATTTACCGCGTGCTCGACGGTGAAGGAAAACATCGTGAGCAAACCTGCATGTCTGAGAAAAAATAAAAAAATATATTTGGAACATAGGCCTCCCCCAAAGATTGCCATAGAGCTCGGTCCTGAGCCACCTGCATCCATCGACTTCCCGCAACACTGCGCAGATCGTCACTCAATCTTGTGTGGGGTCGTCCTACACTGCGTTTGCCTGTACGTGGCTGCCTCTCGTGAACCTTTTTTCCCCAACGGTTGTCGGGTCTGGCAGCTATGTGACCGGCCCATTGCCACTTCAGCTTGCTGATCCTTGCGACTATGTCGGTTACCCTAGTTCTGCTGCGGATATCATCATTGCAGACTCTATCGCTCAGAGAAACTCCGACCACAGCCCTTTCCATAGCGCGCTGAGCAACTTTGAGCTTCCACGACGAGACAATAGTAGCAAATTTGTAATTGTACGTTTGCGTGCAAATTTTATTTATCGCCGGTAACATTACTTGAACACCCTGAAGATGCCGTAAGGCGAAACCGGTCGGTTACTTATTTAATAATTAAAATACTTCGTAAAACTAGAACAAGAGATAATAATAATTGTCATTATGATGAAGCTTCAGCCAGTGACAACAAACGCAAGTATGAAATATGTTTTTTTTTAAAGATATTTCCAAACTTTATGTTACTATTTACACTATAATGTGTTCTTTAAATATTTAGCGAATTTAAAGTCAAATTCAAATTCCTAAAGAATCAATTCTAAAGCAGTCGCACGTCCGCTGCGTTTTGTGTTTGATAATCAGTTATAATTACGGAAATTAAACGCGTCTCCCACATAACTGGTGTTATCGCGTAACATATGATAATTAACTGCGTTGTTCGATTCCTGTAATCTTGATTGATTGCAATATTTCGTGTAGTGGAAGCGCGATAGCCCCGGGGCCGTTGCGCGTATCGCATCGCCCGGCCGTCGGGTCAGCGCTACATACAAACAACAAACAGTGACGATACAATGTACGCGTAAAGATACCGAGTTGAGATGTCTGTCCGTTGTATGCGAGAACGTACGCCCGTGTCTGTTATAATCGATTGGTTAGCAGAGATTACGCTAATCAAGAGACATTGCAACGCGGTAAATATAGCAATTTTTAGTGGTGTATTTAAAATACCTGAGTCTCGGAGAGGTTTTAGGAGCCGGGAAGGGCCCGCCACGCTGCTCCAGTGCGGGTTGGCGGGCTTCACATATCCTCGAAATAATATTTTTATTATTTCTCAGACATACAGCTTTCCTCACGATGTTTTCCTTCACCGCTGAGCACGTGGTACAAACAGCACTTAAAATTGCTATTAAAAATTTTAGTGGCATCGGGGATCGAACCCAGGTCACTCGCGCTCTATTAAACTAAAGTGAGCGCCCTGGCTATAACGGCCCATACGTCATCTAGTCATTATTTAATCTACTTGGGCGTTATATAATTGCGCAGTAGCTTGTAGACTTATTGGCACTTCTATGAACGTATCATTGGATAATTTGTAAACGGAGCTTGAGTGTATCATTGGTTCCGTAGGTGTTATAAACATACAGAGGAACGGGTCGGTGAGGTCTTGTTGTCACCGTGCTCAAGATGCCGACATATGACATGCACGTCTTTATTCTACAGCATGTAAACCACATTACGATTACGATAATGATGATGGATTTACTCCACACCGCATTCGACCACGGTGACAACTAACCCAAAATAAACTCCCCCGTCAACTGGGCAAGAGTATAGTGCCGTAATTTTACGCGCAGACAGACACTCACTCGCCTTTGCCCCTCGGTATCCGATGTACCTAACGCTTATACGATAAGATCTCGGATAGGATCTTATGCAGTATCAGAGACATGAGACAACAACACAACCCGGTCCCGAAGACCAATAATTTGATCAGGATTCGAACCCGGAACCAACGGCTTAGCGATGAACTATGCTAACCGGGCCACGCGGTCGTCGCTGGATCACGCAAGATGACATCAGTCAACATATTTTGATCTCATTAAGCCCACGGTTCGCTGTGTGTGCGCTGTGAATTGACTAGTCGGCTTAAAGTGCCAAGTGTTGTTTGACGCTCTCGCGACCGCTCGCCTTGCCAATTGACGCACGCAGGTACCAATTTGACCTAGTGGACTTCACTCCGAGGATACCCTCCGGCACAATTGCACACAATTGTCTCTGCGTACAGATAATGCTACTTTACTCCTGTCGATGTTGTGACAAGATGAAGCGATTGCTTTCGACCTTATCCATACAACACGAGCTCCCAATGGCACCTCGTCCAATATTGATCAGGCTGTACAGGTCCGTGCTGTTGGAAATTAGAACAAAAAAAAAAAAACAAACATCGTTTAAAATTAACACACAGTTACAGTAACCGCTTATTAGTTTCGTGTTTTGTAATTTTTATCGATAACTGTAATTAGTCAATAAGGTAATGACAGTAACCCTTTTACGTTTGTTTTTGTACAGTAATTAGCCCCACAGTTTGTTGTAGCATGATATTTGATATTACATGATATAATTATAAATTGTCACTATCAGGCGTATTTATGTAGTGTTTAAAAGAAACGTATATTTCAAATGTAACTATTATTTACGGATTTTATCGCGTTTCATTTTGTTTTTATGTTCCCGATGTTTCGAGTGCTTTACAGCACCCGAGGTCACGTGGGGACTGAAATGTTAGATGTCCCGATGTTATAGTTAACTCGGGCTACCCTCAGCGTTTCGTTATAAATATTGGTCCGATCTAAGCAGACATTCTGCTCTCAGTATTTTGAGGTCGTGCAGTGGTATGCTTGGTTTTAGATTTAATTTTGTTCATTACTGGACCATCTTCTCTATTAAAATTAGGGTTTTTTTTATTTCAACAGCCTCGCGAACCGTCTTTGGTAGGGATCGGGGTTCTTACGCGAGGATTTGTGGTCTATCAAATCAGATGGTTGAAGCGATGTAGAATATGATCACAGACTGATGACTTTCTAAAGCGTTGGTGTTTCACATCAACTATGTGTTGTTTTACGCCGGTCCCTACAGTTGGTTCAGTTTGCCCTTAAAATAGTGACTGCATTCACAATGAAGCTTGTTGTGCACACCTGCATCTTGCTGTACAGCACTGGAAACGTCGAGAACATTGAAATAAAATTAAACTCGATAAAATCCGTAAATAATGGTTTCAATTCAAATGTGTAGTGCTCGCGTAAACAAACATGATGTTTACAAAACTAAAATGCTACAGTTTTTAATGATTAATCTTTTATCTCAATTGCCGACTGGTAGCAGCTCAAGGACGAATATACCACTCCAAGGGCAAACCTCATCGAGCGCGCGGTTCTCCCCGCTGGGCAACTAACGACGCTCTGGCGTCCGAATGATGGTGGTACATTCATCCAAAAATGTCGAATTCAAATACAGCATACTAGTGATGGGGAGCAGCATCACCAGTTGACTTCGCCGGTCGCCCAGCGTGGTGAGCGCGTGGCGAACCTTTCCAAACATCTGCGCGGACAGTCCAGTAGTGAACCCTAAATAGGCTCCGATGCTCGTAAAAGACCAGTAAGGAAAAAATACATTAAAATACCACGTTCTGTTACCCCGATGGGGGGGATATGAGTGGATATTTCGATAAATGGGTCGAGTTGTGCCAAATGGCCTCTCTTTCCCGGTGAGGAGAAACGGAAATCTTTGTCTGTTCTGGTGACAGGCGAGAGACGTATACGTTTCGGGCCGCTTCATGCCCGAACCCGACCTGGGTTACCTGGCCATGTCGGTAAGATTGAAGTGTGCAGTTCGAGTGTAATTGTTGCTTGTTAACAAGCCTGAACAGCGATCGTGCGAGCTCGTGGGTATTCGCGCACGTCGGTTCGGGTCGGCGGTGACAAATGCCGTAACATTATACTCCTACATCGGTGACGCGCCCCAACGCCGACAGAGTTGTTTACATCGGCGTGAATCATTCGCCTATCTAATTCGGGGCCGATTTACAACCGATTTTTATATTATTGTGATCTCATTTATGCACTATTTCAATTTTGTTGCTCGCTGTGTTTAGTTTAGGCCATGTTCTATTCGTTCTGTCCTCAGTTCATAGAGCTAAGTGTCGATTTGGTATTGTGCGGTACTGTTTGGCTTGAAGGAAACGTAAGGTATAGAAAAAGAAGGTGAAAGGTGTTGGCGTAAGAATCTGTCGTCCCTTTTCTTCCAGGTGGACTGTGTGAAAGGCCTTGGCTACCTGGATATAGCGGGATAAGCATCTCGAAAAATACCAGACCGATGTCGGGCAGAAGCGTCTAAGGTGCGTGGTGTCTGGTACCCCGATCGCCAATTCGTTCGCCGACCGTGGCGATAACTGGTGGTGGTGAATCCTCCTTATGAGCGAGGTCTGTGACCTGCAGTGGACCTGTTTACAGGCTGGTTAGGTTAGAGACAGATGAAGTTCGTCCCTCTATCGCAATTGATTTATTAAGAAATATATGAATATGTAATCCTAGTACTTAATCATAATTATCTTATAAGAGAACCCACTTTGGTGAGAGAGAAAAGATTTTGGTGGTAATACATGGATTCAGACGGGTTCGAATGGCTGCATTATCCACTATTAGGCATGTGGCCAGCGGAGGCACTGATGATGATGATGATCAGGACCCATTAAACATGAAACTCAATCCACTCGGAAGTGCGAATGTTGGTTTTCAATTTAGATAAATTTTCGTGCATTTGTACTTGATATTCCACCGTTTTGTACATTGATCTGGTTTTCGAGGGGTTTCTGGAAGTGAACAAAAAATAAATGATAGTCTCGCGCCGAGTGCCGTTGTTTACGGTCGCTCCGAATGAATTGTGCCTCGTTAATATATTTACTGCTCAGGTTTACTGCGCTGTTTTTCGGACGACACTAAAACACGGGATGTCTATCGATGAGTGGCGTTCCTCGAGTTCGCTGTAATCCTATTACACTAACGACGATTCCAAGTTTGTTTATAATAGACTTATAATAGACTGCAATTTAACGAATATCTGTTACGACAATTTTCTTTTTTTTTACCTCCTTAAGGTAGGCTACAGTCTGTAAATAGTCCACAGCAGGGCATAGACCTCTTGCCATAATCGCCACCACCGGACCTCGCACCATACACGCTGCTTTTCGAGATGATTATCCCGCCACCTGTCGGTAGCCATTGGGATTTTCAAGCACTTCGGCACACCATTTCACCAAAACATATCTTTTTCCCGTTGAAAGTGCAAAACGGTTATAACCGTGCATAAGATAAGACTTTCTTGCATGGACGCATGGAACATTCGCTCATCCTTTGGGCAGGTGGGTTAGTGAGACCAGTGCTGGTACCCTCGCATTAGAGATGCTGCTCTCCATCTCTGTTTTGTGAGCATAGTCGAAAAGATTTTCCGCTATTAGGCATTCGGCAGAACCTCGTCCGTTAATTAACGCTCTTGCATCTGCGATAGATTTATGTACCTAGTATGATAAGTATGTAAGTCGCGATCCGCTTTTGTCTGTGTGTTCGCTTATAACTTGTTAACTTCTTCGTTCAGAAATTTCACCGGGAAGGTTCACTTGTATGACACATTAAGTCTATCATTACCGGGCTGTCCGTGGGATGCCGACACGGTTCGCCGGTTACGTACTCCTATAACCTATAACCAAGCCCCTGGTTAGAATACATTTAATGATTTGTGAGAGGTAAAGTAATTACGTAATAATGTGGTTGTTTATCAGTTACTAGCGGTTGGCCGTGGCTTCGCTACACGTGGTTAAAAGTTCGTCTCTAAAGAACACTTAATTAAGAAACAGTAGCTCATTCCTTGGCATTATCTTCATCACTGCCAATTCAGTCCTTTGAGCGTGATTGCTGAAATGATTTGAGAAACATTTCAAAAACAGATGAATTAAATGTCTTGAAATTTGATTGATGTTAAATCCGTTCAAACGTACATGCAAAGAATTTTATGTATTTCTTATTGTTACCTTTCAATAGCGATCAGCTATCTTCTCGTAGTGACACACGGACGAGTAATCCAGTCTAGGCTCAATTGGTATTATTATTTCAATAGTTTAGTACTTGAACGGCATACTACAGTTTGCCTGCGCACTAATCCAAATTCTTGTCGATGTCGCTTGTTCTGCGCCGGCGCACCTGTGCAAATAAGCCGCTGACGCGAATCCCGCGCCCGGGGCGAATGACTATCTCGATAGGTAGGAGAGGGCTGTGGGCTTGGTAGAAAGCGTTTAGGTATATGGAGATCGAAGTAACTGCAGATCTGATTGGGTGATTGGATTTGTTGGCTCCGTTTAATCAGAGGTTGAGCGATTGTCTTCAATGTTATAAGTCGGCGGATCCGGTGCCCGCGCATATTCATATAAGTCATCATTCCGGCACGATGATCTCTAACCAGGGCGTTTTCGCATGTGCGATTAATGTTTTTAAACGCTCCCACGAGATAGAAAATATTTCCACAGTGAGTTAATGTGAGACAAAAATCAATACACTAACGAAGGTCGGCAGAGGTCATCATTTTGGCGCACATTGGTGCTATACTATGAGGAAGCTTTTGTTGAAATGTTGTATGTATAGTTTTATATATATGTATTTGAAGGGTGAAAAACGAGCTAAACAGTTCGGCCTGACGGTAAGTGATTACTGCGACCCATGGCCACCAGCAAACCACTTCAATAGAAGTGGGTTGCTGATGCGTTGTCACCCCTGGGGACTAACATGTATGTATATATTCACGCCTTGTTCCCTACGGGGTAGGCAGAGACAATCTTCTTCTACTTGCTACGGTCCTGACATACGTCTTTCGCTTCTCCCACTTTCATCAATCTTCGCATACATACTCGTTGGCTTAGAGTACTCTTGACTTGGCCTTTTTTCAGGACGTCTCCGATTTGATCGTGAAATGTTCGCCTAGGTCTTCCTCTCCCGACTCTACCATTTACCACTCGCCTCATATATTTGTCCATCCCTCCACATGTCCAAACCAGCTCAGCATCCCTTTCTCAATTCGTGTCACTACATGGTCTTTCACGCCACAACGCCAACATTTTTAAAGGCCGGCAGCGCATCTGTAGCTCCTCTGGTGTTGTGGATGTTCGTGGGCGTCGGTGATCACTTACCATCAGGTGAGCCGCACGCTCGTTTGCCCCCTTCTTCTATAAAAAAAAAACATGCAATGGCCCAAAGCTCGTAGGCTCACCACAGTAGTTGAACTGCTGTTTGGCGGTGGGAATTAGTAAGGGAATTGTACCTGGCCGAGACGACTTCAGATTAAATTAATATTTATACTGTTTCCTTCTCAAGCCTTTCAATCAGACATCTCAGAAAGCGGGGACTAAAGATGTTTTTAAAATTGAGTGGTACTCGTTAAGGTCCGGGTGCCAACACCGGCGACGAGGGTCGCTACTGGTAACCTACCTCCCAGACAGTAAGGTAAATTACTCGGCGATGCACCCTTCGCTACGCTGAGCGATGCTGATAATAATGAATATTTTACATGTTTATTTTAGTGTTAAAATATCTCGAAATGTTCTATTGCGTAATGTTTCATAAACAGACAGATAGACGCGCCGGGAGTCCGTTTTGCTCATGGAGCTACGGAACCTAAATGGGCATACGTATAACCTAAGCAAATTTATCTTTCCACCGAACCACATGATTCACGGCGTGCGGAATTTTCGTTTGACGCAATAATTACGATAGTAAATCTCGAATCGGCAAAAAAGGACATAACACCGATGCGCTTCGAGTTTTAGCGGAAACATGCCGGTCTCCACCGTTTATTTAATTATACTTTACATCATTTGCCCACACCTCATCGGTAATTACTATAGTTTAAATAGTTATTCGCGATTTTGTTGGGAACAAACAGTCAAGAAGTACGTGAATTGGTACTTTCGAATAAGTTTCAGAATTCAGTTACAATAAAATCTTGTTACGCGTCTTTTTAATTAGACATACTCTTATACAGAGTTAATAAACATATGTACCTAATATTACCCAAAAGCTAATAGCGAGAAGCGACGGAATATCGGAGTAACGTTTTACCCAGACAATGCACTTTGGTACTAACCACAATTTGAAGGCCAAAGGGTCGAGATCGGGACTGGACGAGGGCCAGTCTTCAGCTCACGTGATGTGCGGAACATTGGTCACGACCCAGGTTTGTGCTGTTCCTGCATTGTGAACAGGATCAGAGTCGTGTTGTAAAGTCCACGGTAGGTTTTTGAAAAGTTAACCAATGAGAGGCTTCACTTCACGATCCCAGATAATCTCTTGATGAACTTTGACCGAAATCTTCACTCCTTTTTCACAAAAAAGTAACTTGTATATATTATATTATGTGACATTTAAATGTATATGTATATATTTATGTTATATATGGTGATAACAACCCCTGTTGATCTCTCCTAAGCTGTCTGTAAATAATTCAATTATGATATTATACTATTAAATTGTTTTGTTTCGAAACAAAAAAAATATATAAAACAGAGGATATCCACCAAGTTTCTTTCGCCTGATTCTTCTCCGTCAGAGGAACCCCATTACAAAACTTATGTTTCTTATGTTTTGAATGTAATTTGAAATTTCCCAGGCGACCATTTCTTCACGCCATTTGGGCACATACTTTATACGCGGTAGAGCCAAGCGGCTGCTTATGCTGCCATTCGAATGGGCCGGCTCGACCGGGGTAGTGTCACGACCTCGCAAAACACCGGCGTGAAGTAGATGCATCTTGTGCTTCTGCGTTTCGTTCGGTGAGTGAGGTGACCGGATGTCCACTTCCCGCTCACCCTCTGCCTTCTCCTCCATCACCAAAGGTCGACAACGCACCTGCAGCTCCTCCGGTGATGCAGTTGTACGTGCGCGTCGGTAATCACACACAATCAGGTCAGACCATTGTTCGTTTGTCAACGTTACAATATGTATAAGAAAAAACACACACACTAATATAACGTGACACACTCAACTAGTAATTAATAATCATTAATAATTAATAGTCATTAATAATAATAATCGCCGACTTACACGAGCTAGTATTATGTGCATGTAACCGATCGAAGCCCCTTTCGGAAGGCGCAGCGGGATGTTGTTGGAATCGCTCATGTTTCGACTGATTAACGAATTAATTCAGCGATATGGTTATTCATGAGATTGCAGTCAAGAGTTTCACTGTCACACTCAGAGACGTTCAACGGGTAATTTTTTTTTTTAACTCCTTACAAATGACTTAAGTGTTGAACGTCTTGTAGTGCGAGATTTGGGTACGTAAGTGATCTGACTTCGGTTATAGAATTTCTTTACGCGTGGGCTTTGCGAAAATGTGCGTCCATGCTTATGCGTCTGTCTGTTAGTGACTGAAGTAAGCACTCACTCGCGTGAGAGCCACTGGACTAACTAAACTACCTTCTTTAGTATTACTCTACTAAACGATTATTTACTGATTTTATCGAATTAAATTTTTGATTCTATTTTCCCGACGTTTCGAGTGCTTTACAGCACCCGTGGTCAAGTGGGGATTGAGATTTTAGACGTCTAGATCGTAGTTAACTAGCGCTACCTCCACTTTTTTATTATTAATTTTAGTTCGATCTACGCAGAATATGCTCACAGTATCTTGAGATCGTTCAGTGCTATGCTTGGATTTAGATTTAATTTATTACTAGATCCCAAGCCGGTGGTAGTACCCAGCCATTTTTATTTTAATTAAATTAGGATGTTTTTTGATTTCAAAAGCCTCGCGAATAATCCTTGGCAGGAATCGGTGTTCTTTTGCAAGGATTTGTGATCTATCATATCTGATGTAATGTTTGGGGGCGATTAAGAATATGATCATAGACTGTAGACTTTCTATCTTACGTTGTTTATTCGTAACATGATATATTTGTTTACATTGTGGTCGTGTGAACTATAATATGTGCACAGTTGCTGTGATTAATGTAAAGACTTCACTCTAATCGCGGGCGACATGTCCATCTACGAATGAACAATTTGATTAAGTAATTCGACCGTAATTATACAAACAAACAAACCTCACCGCTCGAGACCCTCAATTAAATAGAGTCCGGGGTAAATAAATTTAACCCTAAAAACCGCCGACCGCTCAATGTTTGTCTAACAGCAAACATGTGGCGCTGGCCCTCCACGCCGGCCGAGCCGCGCGCCGCCCGAGCAAACGAAGGTGTCCAATGTTCAATGCGAGCGTATTCGACTCCTCGGTGGTGCTTCAATACAAACGAATGAAATGGATTCGTCGCCACCGCCCGTTAGACTGAAAGTTATGTATTTAGATTTCTTTTTTTAAGTTTTAAAGAGTAGTTTCACAGTTGCCGGATAGAAGATTCTCTGAATGAGTTTTGTCACAATCGCCAGTTTTTTTATTTTATTAATACTTTGTGTCTCTAAAAAAAAAAGAAATACAATGGGCGGACTTAATGCCTTTTGGCATTCTCTACCAGTCAACCCTGGGTGAGAAAGAAAACATGTTGGCAGGTACAAAATAAATAATACATATCAATATTAAATATATAACCCTTATAATATACTTACATACTTATAATATAACATACATAATACACTATACATAAACATATAATACATACATAAACAAATTAAATGTGGAGAAAATTCTTAGATGGCATTTGCCTTCAGATAGTGACGACGGAGCAGGGTTTTGAAGGAGTTTTTGTTCGGAGCTTTCTTGACATCACTTTCGGCAGAACCAAACGCCACGTACCTTAAACGCTGTTGCCAGATATAGATCTTCGTATTTTTGGTCTGACATTTTCTAAGGTTCTTAATCTATCGGAGGCCATAAGTTTTATTTGTTAACTGTGCACGCTCCAATACACCGCTATGACAGAACTTAACCGGCCAAGTGCGAGTCATAATCGCGCACTGTGGATTCCGTACAACCACACAATATATATATAGCCGTGGTAGCCTAGTGGTCAGGCCGCTCACTTCAGTGTCATAGAGCGTGAGTGACCTGGGTTCGTTCCCCGGTGCCGGCACCACTAAAATTGTTAATAACAATTTTAAGTGCTGTATTTACCAAGTGCTCAGCGGTGAAGGAAAACATCGTGAGGAAACTTGCATGTCTGAGAAATAGTAAAATAAAAATATTCGTAGATATGTGAAGTCTGCCAACCCGCACTGGAGCAGCGTGGCGGGTCCTTCCCGGCTCCTTAACCCTCTCCGATACTAGTATTTGAGAAGGAGGCCTTTGCCCAGCTGTGGAAACTTACGGGCTGTTACCTATATTTATATATATATGCGCTACCTTATCTTAACAGCCTGTAAATAGTCCTCTGCAGGACATTCGGCAAGCGGATCGGCAATCTCAACACCGGCCACCTCGTATCTTAGACGCTGCTGCTCGTCACCGGCCTGCTTATTTTTGACCTGGAATTTATCGAGATGGTTAACCCTAGCCATTGCGATTTTCAAGGCTTTAACCTTAGTCGCTTCATAAAACATCCACGGGAGGAACGAAGGTTGCACATTCTTTCGCCGCGCCTGCTTATACCGTTATGTATTTACCAAAAAAGATATGTGTTTTCTTTCATTCACTTCGGCTTCCTTAGCGCGAGCCCGAACCCGTTTACTTCAGACCTTGCACTGTCGTTTTTACCACAGAGCTAAAACGAAAAAAAATCATTGAAAAACACGTATCTTGTATGGTACGTATTGGATGTGAAAATGTATAAATGTGTCTAGTGATTTCTTTTTTTATTTATACGCTCGGTATGCACTGGTTTATGATAACACAATAAAATCACGCGTGTTAGGACAATTTTCCACGCCAGTGGAACAAAAACGAAACTCATATTTCACCTCCTGTCCTTATCGGGCTAATGGTGTTAGTGTTCAGCGAGAGAGAGGAAGCGGCTTCATGTTGTGGGGTGGCGGACTCTACGGGGATGTAACAAATATTGTCGACTGGAGAGAATGATTATCGGAGGGGTTAGTTGGGCACTATTCATAGTGCACGCCAAGCATTACATACATTTTAATTTTATTTTTTTTGTTACTATCTTTTCATAGCCTTCGCTTTGCATATAATCTACAACCGTTCTAAGGCCTTATACGCTACGTCACAAACAATTTCACAAAACATTCCGCGTGTGCTGTTTGTATGATCACACCGTGTTATTTTTTAACATGTCTTGGAAATTAAAAATAACACTGTATGATTTTATCGAGGTATAAGTTCAAACTGAATTGTTGTGAAATATTTTTATGGCGTAGTGATGGATAAGCCCTGAATGAGATTGGTGATCTATTAAAGTAATAAAATAAGTATATTAACAGCCTACCCTGTCCCAAAACGGGACACTAGCCTCTTTTGTCTACTGCGACTGTTGTTTGAAAGCTGGGAGGAGTGTCGAGTACGTCACCAGAGATATTTTGATTTCTCACGACGAATTCCTGACCGACGAACACGTGGTAAAAAGAAATTAATGATTAGCATTACTTAATTTTGTATTGGAAACACAATATTGTATTTTTTACTTCTACTTTATCACCCTATCTGATCCACTGCTGCACATTCAAATAAAATCCTCTCCTACAAAGCGCCCGTTTAGCTGGCATACAATTCTTGGAAGGTTAACCCGTACTGATCTCGTTTGGCGAGCGGGTTGGAGATGCCAGAGCCGATCTCCTCGCACTGGAGATGCTGCTCTCTGTCCCTGGTCCGCGGGCGTCGGGTTCGGCAAACTCTGATGGCTATTTCGGTATCATTCGATAGACAGAGCCTTGTTTGTTTGCCACCAAAGTAAACCATGAGCGGGTTTTGGAGAAACCGATGATATTATCCCCCCGTACGTACACCTCCTATTTTTAAAACTTAATGCTCGTTTATTGGCCTTGTGGTAGCGACGTAAGAATCTGCCAGCCTCTTTCTGTCCGTGGATGTCGGTAAGAGTTTTGGCAATCTGAAAGAAAGTAAGAGAGAAAAATATTTATTTGGTACAGCATAAACAGACAACACACACAGAGCATGTTAATCAAAAATAATAATAAAAAAGAGCATAAGTTACAAAATAAATCAAAAGTAAGGTCAGACTTCACAATTGAAGAAAAATAATACTTTGTGCGTGTCGCGTGGCTGGACCAATAGTTCTCCAGATTTATTGTCAACCTTAAGAGACTGACGCTGGTTTTCATCTGGAACCTATGCTCATCACGGACGTCAAATTTAAAGCATACTGAAAACATAACATACATTACGTAACCCAAAAAATAAGCATAACCTAAAATAAAAATAAATGAATGTGATACTTCCTTCTAATATAAATATCTAATACATACATATCCAATATAAATGTATTATATCTAAAAATAAACATATATTATATCACATAAATGACGAATTTATATCAACTATATCTCGCTTCCGTTGGATCTCATCACAATCTCGACGCAAATTTCTAAAAATAAACAGTTGTCACGTCGTCTCTAACTCCCGGAGGAGTGAGAAGTGGGTTGCGGAAAAGTCTCTGAGTTATGTATAATGGGAATTCGTAATCTCTACTTGACTAATATGGGTAACAGGTTTAAATATTTGGAATGAAACAATTATTTACGGATTTTTTCCCGTTTAATTTCCGACGTTGCGAGCGTTTTACAGCAGCCGTGGTCACGGGGAGACTGAGGTGTTGGATGTCCTGATGTCATGGTTAACACCACTTTCAAAATTCAATTATAAATTTTCGATATACTCGGAATACACGCGAAACGATGCGAACGAAAGAACAAAAAAAAAACAATACGCGTAAATAATAATACGTGACTATAGATATGACCCCCGTCTACTGACTGACTGCGTAGTGATTAATCGTAGGATATGTAACGCGACGATGCACCGTTCGCGCGGTTCGATTCCCGCAGCACTGGGCGCGCTTCGGTCCGGGGCGGGTCTCCGCTCTCCGCGTACCGAACATGTTCAGTTACATCGGGGCTGTTAACTTAACGGAGATAGGTAGGGGCTATGTTTGTTGAGATTGGTGCATACGCATGCCATGTTCCATTACGTATGTTATTAACGTTACGTTCTCCGGGAGCAAAATTGGCGAGATGACTCGCGATCTATGTTCCCTAGACGCGTAAAGTTGGATGTGAAAATGGGGTAACATCAATCCGTTTGGTTACGCTAAATTATTCTAAATAGAAATCCGTACTCTGTCTACCTCTATGAGAGACAGGCGTGATATAGAGATGATGGCTGGCTCATAAAGATGATGAGTACATGACCAATCCTGTCACCTTTATTAATAAACGGACTGTCTTACGATTTTTTTTAAACCTTTACCTGCAGTACGTATTGGACAGTCCCTGAGAATAGTGTGTTAAAACATACAAACTCTTCAGCTTCTTTGTATTTGTGGGAATAGATTTAACGATGAATATCTTCATGCACACACAATTCGCATCCAAGATGATTCTGATGCTGGGTAAATGTTTCGTTGTTACACGACCTACACATGAAATTTAAGCGTGGTAGAGCCAAGCGGCGGCTTTAGCTGCTGCTCGAATGGGCCGGCTCGACCTGATTAGTACCACGGCCTCGCAGAATACCCGCGTGAAGTAGAGGCATCTTGTGCTTCTGAGTTTCGTTCGGTGTGTGAGGTAACCGGAGGCCCACACCCCCACCCTATTCCCCTCCTCTTCCCTCCCATCTCCCAAATATCCTTAAAGACCGGCAACGCACCTGCAGCAACTATGGTGTTGCAGATGTATGCGGGCGACGGTAATCACTTACCATCAGGTGAACCGCTTGCTCGTTTGCCGTCTCTACCATAAAAAAAAATTAAATGTTCCGCGGCGTATGTCTACGCTCGCTTCCCCCGCCGGTCGCGTGCCGCGGCCGTGTCCCGACGCCCGGGGATACGGCGCGGCGCGTTGTGGGAAGTTAGCGCAGTTGTCATGTTGTCAAGCGTCCTCGGCTCGGTTGCCGTTTTTTTACGTGATCCACGACTGTAAGGTATTTGCTGTTGATGAGATTTATTTTTATTATCCCCTTAGACAGATGACGGGGTAGCGCTGTGGGTCGCGGGTTCGATTCCCGCACCGGATTAGTATTTGTGTGGATTACAAATAATTGTTCCGGATCTGGGTATTTGTCCATTCGCAATTTATGTATGAAGAATGAAATTCCTACAGAGAAAGGTTAAGGTCTTCGTGAGATAAAAAAAAAATTTGGCTTCCGCCTCACTCGACGGTTGACGTAACTGCTATGATGATGACTTCCTAGCCGTTTTCAACCACAGCGACAACCCTCGAATGCTATAAGCCGTTGTCAATTGCGCGAGATACCTCCGAGGTGACGTTAATGCGACAAGATCGGACGAAGGGTTCAGTAGCAGTGTCCCAGACGCTGGTTGAAACACAATAAAATCACATTCGAAAACCAATCATTTGCGTGGTGCATTATAGTAATCGATCCGGTTGGGATTCGAACTCCGCAGAGCTCGCGGCTCAACATTCCCGTACGCTCGTCACGGAGCCACGCAGTGGTCACGGATGATTGCTGAACTTCGACAACGCCACTTAACTACAGGTGGTAAAGCACACACACACACACACGGACATTGCCGCCGTCGGCTCGATAGGGCTCGATAGGGCAGTGGTTGCAGGTCGCGTGTCCGATTGCCGCAGTGGACAATTGTTTAGTCTACAAATGCGTCTTGTTGCGACCCTTTTCCTTTGTACAGTGGTACGATCATAGCCTTGCACCAGCACCAGTCTCCCGCCACTAGGCCCATTATCCAGCACAGGTTGATAAGCGATACAACTGACTAGCTACCACGCCCTGTCCAGCTCTCAGCATTTCGACCGCCACCCTATCATATCCCGCTGCTTTACCTGCTTTCATGCTCTTCGGTGCTTTCAAGATCTCATCCATACTTATGTCTCTGTCTGATTCACTTTTATTTTTGTTGTTACAAATGACAAATGACTTCAAATGACAGTCTTATTATTTGTATGGAATTTATTTCTGTAAAACGACTTATTTTAATATAACTTTCCCGGTAACGTTGCTCGTTATTTTCGTGGCAGACTTTTCAAAGATATTAATCCAATATAAACACTAAATATCTTTGCCACATCATCTCGCACACCCCCAGCCCCTACTCTGCACGCGTAGTGACATAATTCACAGTGTAATTAATGTGAAATATGTAATTAAACAGTGACATTAGCAGCGATTTGTCGGAGCGTGTATAAGGGCGGTCGACCGCTCTCGAGGCGGCGCGCGGCCAGCACGTGCACCCGCGACGTTTTGTTGTTTTTTTTTTGTCTATGGTATAATAGCTGCCGAAATGGAGCAATCTGTCATATTTGGTTTTCCACTTTAGCATTACGTTTTAAAAAAAAACAACAAATTGTTTATTTATTTTTTATCTATGGTATAATAGCTGCCGATTTGGACCAGTCTGTCATATTTGGTTTTCCACTTTAACATTACATGTGGTAAAAAAACAACAACAAATTGTTTATTTATTTTTTTATCTATGGTATAATAGCTGCCGAAATGGACCAATCTGTCATATTTGGTTTTCCACTTTAACATTACATGTGGTACAAAACAAACAAAAACAAATTGTTCTTTTGGCGGCTAAAGTGTGGTGGGACATTTTACTTTCATCAACAGCTTCTAAAGAAACACGCGTCTACTCGAATGTAAAAATGTTCTACGTCGTGAGAAACATAATTTCACGGGACACATGTAATTCTTCCACATTCTAACGCCGTTTCATAATGGAGGATCCTCTGACGGAGAAGGAATAGGCGAAGCGAACTCCGTATCTATCCTCCTCGACATGGGCGTCTCGCAAGTTAGTCAGGATCTCTCGAGTTCACCAGAGTGATTGCTGTGTGAGACTAACGCCTCGCATTTTGGACAATGCTCCCCATCACTGGTCGAGATGAATTGTTACTCCTATATCTTTAGGTGATCACGCGCATGTTGCCATTAATCTTTATATAATCGCTTAGTGCGTCTGTTAGTGATCGTGTGATTTGTTCACGGCTTTACCGATCGAGCTCACGTTCACACGATATATTTGTTTTGTCTTAAACGAACCGATAGGTGGCGCTGTAGTGATGTCATTCAGAAATCCTATGTTTATGGACCAAATCGAACTGGTATTCACAATATAAGGTTTAGTCACCTACCGGAAGGGGTAGATCAACGTCTGGCGAGCTGGTTACTTTAGATAGGTTTTAACACTAGCGCCGTCGAGTAAGATTACAGGTTTTTTTAAAAACGCACCTATTTATTGGTGACCGATTCAAAGTGAACAGACATCTAGGCAAGCGCGCTTCGCTTTCCATAGGGCAAGATTGAGGTCAAACGGAAGCCTATTTTTCATAAACAAAAAAAAAAGGATCCTGGGTGTTAAAAAACACGGCATTGTTTTATCGGGAACTCCCACCACCGTATTGGATATACGGTGGTGGGAGTTTATTGTGCTACATACCAAAATGGTCAAGAAGTTACCGTACAAAACTCATACCTTTAAAGCTCTTTTTAGGGTTTCGTATGTGGTCCGTCCGTGTCCTATCTTCAAATGGCTGTATCTTGAACCGTAATACGTATCCGGTTAAAAGATAAAAAAAAGGTGTGTGAAAAATCTTTTGTTTTTGGTCTATTTTAAAAACGCTAATACATGTCAGCGCCAATAACCCCATCATTGCTATCTTGGCGTGATTGAAAGAAAGAAAGAATGATTTATTTGGTACACATATTTAAAATATTACGAATACAAAATACATAGATAAAAAATAATAATAATAAAAATGTAACATTTAGTACAGTCAATAAAAATGAGTACCAAATAGGTCTCCAACTCAGCGTAACGCTGCAGGGGTTGCAGCGCTGATTTTCAGCTGGAGCCTCGTGACGTCACCGACAAGCCGGCGTGCGAGCCTACAATAGTTTTATATTTAAATAATTTTAATATTTATTAAAGTTGTAATACAATAGGAAGTTGTACTTATGTAATAGTTGCGGTACAGTTCTAAAGGAAAAATAATAAAAACCGGCCATGTGTTAGTCTTGGCTTTTCATCTAGAACACTCTGTGAACTCCATTACAATCCAGACACGGTCCCGTGTGACATCGTGATAGTTCTTGACGAGCATAACTGGCAGCGCTCTTTGTTAGCATCTATCCACTGGAAAACGACGCTCATGATTTATGGGTTTTCGTACCGGCGCCTTCCCCTTGATGCTCCTGCTGGCCGGGGTGGGGGGCGGGAGGAGGGTGGGAGCGGATTACACCGCGGACGGCGGCGTTTAATTGAGACTTTACCGGTAACAATTCTATTTGACGACAGTTTCTAGTGTGCTCGATGTTTACATGTGTTTCGTTAATCCAAGCTACATGTACAAATGCGCCTGTGTGCGGTACGCATCTGTCTAAATAAACGTCGTATGACCGAATTTAAGAATTTTTATTTGTAAAGTAGAAATTATGGTTATTTCAAAACTTAGGCCTTATGCGCTATGCATGTCACAATAATCCCGTGTGACTCATTCCCCTATAAAATCATAACCGTGTTATTTTTTTAACATGGCTCTGTTCACCCAACATGGTTACCATTAAACGATACAACGTCTTGGATTTGAAAAATATCACTGTATAATTCTATCGAGGAATAACTTCACAAGGGAATTGCTGTGATATATTTTTATTGCATAGCCCCAGAGTGTAATGTTCCGCGTTTTTCTAGAAGTGATTGCTCTTATAAGGCGTAGGCAGAGAATCCGCCGCCCTTTTGTCAATCCGTATGTGGATGTTGTTAAAGTAGATAAAAAAAAAACATGTCTAGATAAATCTTTTGCCGACCTCCTGACAGCGGAATAAATATCCCGATCATACCTGTTTGCTAAATAAACCTGCAGTTTCTTTTGTCTGTTTCTTCTTTGCAATAGAAAATTTGTGATATAGTAATCAATAGAGTTATATAGCCGTGGTAGTCTAGTGGTTCAAGGCGCTCACTTTAGTTTCATAGAGCGGGAGTGACCTGGGTTCGATTCCCGGTGGCCGGCACCACTAAATTGTTAATAACAATTTTAAGTGCTGTATTTACCACGTGCTCAGCGGCGAAGGGAAACATCGTGAGGAAACCTGCATGTCTGAGTAATAATAAAAAAAATATTTCGAGGATATGTGAATGATGTCCATTCCGGCTCTTAAGCCCTCTCTGATACTAGAATTTGAGAAGGAGGCCTTTGCCCAGCAGTGGGAACTTACGGGCTGTTACCCATATTTATATTTATATAGTAATAGATAGTTAGGTACAAATGAAGCATGTTTAACACAAAATAATAATATAAAAATGATAATTGTGTCGAGAACAGCGGACAAGGTCCCTTCGCTCCGGCGTAGAGTGGTAGCGTATAATTTGGATTATCCCGAACAATACAGTCGAGTGGGGCGAGTGCTGCCCTAGAGCTGGAAACCTGCGGGGGACCGTGAACGCTTCGATAGCAGTAGACCCTCGTGCGGTACTGCACCCTACATCGACCGATTATATTGATAGTGTGTTTAATGTGTGTGTGTGTAGTGGAAGAGAGATAGTTGGTTACACATGTAACTTATATTTTTATGATTTTATATGTGAGAGCTGACTGAGCCAGTGGTTGAGCGTCTGGCTGCGAGTCGCGGGTTCAATGGTCGCACGGGACAAGTATTTGTATGGAGACTACAAATAATTGTCCCGGGTCCTTGGTCCTTGTAGAATTCATGTGTGTAAAATGCCTCCGGGACTTACGAGAAATACCTTCAGTTAAGGGAAAGTTTTTTATGTGCGATCGAGAGATTTTACGGACAGCTGTACACAACGTCAGTAAGGACCCAAGACCCAAGCCTATTCTCCGACCCGACATTATTCCGATGACATTCTGAACGAGATTAGCATGGCGCCCAAACAGCTTATAAACGACAAGGCGTCGGGTGAGGACGGAATTACAGCTGAACTTCTGAAAGCGGGTGAAAAACCGATACTTGTAGTCCTTCAGAAGCTGTTTAACTCCGTTACTCTTGGCGGTGTTACGCCGAAAGCGTGGAGCAGAATCGTGGTTGTCCTATTCTTCAAGAAAGGGGATAACTGTTTATTGCAGAATTATAGACCGATATCGCTTTTAAGCCACGTTTTCGTGCTGTTTTCGAGAGTCAAATAAAATCGTCTAGTAAACAGACTAGACAACTTCCAGCCTCTCGAACTAGCCGGATTCCGAAAAGGCTACAGTACCATAGATCACATACAGCCTTACTCTTAGCCCACATACTCATCGCCAGATTGTACAGAAGACCGAGGAATACAATTTACGCAGTACTGGCAATCGTTGGGTCTCAAGTGACAGCCACGCACAGGCAAACGCAGTGCGGTGACGACCTGCGCATTGCAGGAAGTCGATGCAGGTGGCTCAGGAGCGAGCCTTGTCGCAATCCTTATTAGGGAGGCTTTGCGTTCAGCTGTGGACTTGCGATGGGCCGAAATGATAATGTATGATGACAACAAGCAAGCTAAATTGTGTAAAGTTGTTTCGACGTTGCCACTTGAAGCTTCGATTGAATCGCGTGCCCCGGCGATGGAGTGTCGTTGAGACGGAAGGGCACTCGGCGGCGCTCTGCCCGGTGACTAATTGGAATTTATACGCTCTGCAGCGCATTTTGTGTTCGCACACCGCGGCTGCCATGATTTTAGACTTGCCGGGACTTTATTTTGTTTTATATACGGGATGATTTTATTTTATTAGAAGGGAATCACCTCGAATTGCTTCTGTAGTGGTTCTGTTAAATTGTAGGACGTGGTAAATCAGAAGGACAAGTGTTCTCTTAAAATTTCAGAGTATTTAAACGATCCGAGATCGATGCCTGGTGCTAAATAGTGTTTATTCCAATATTTAACCCTGGCATATCGGTAGAGGCATGTGGTATGGCATATGGTAACCTGAGACGAAAAATGTTTCAAGGGTCATGTACTCCTCCGGAACCTTTAAGTAAATAGTTCTTAAACGTAGATGTGGCATTAATAGGCTGTTACTGTGATCATTATAGTGTGCCACAGGTGAAATTAGGCCTCCCTTCAAAGATGTAGGTGGCTTTGTGCTACAAACCATTCCATCCATTGACTTCCCGCGTTACTGTGCAGGTCTTCCACCTTGTGAGGGTGTTACTTTTATTATAAATAGCGCTCATTGTGCTCGGTCTTTATAACGAGCGGTTACCATGATACTACAATTAATAGATTCGTGTGACAATTAATTGCTTAATTTGTAAATAAATAAATTCGTTACTTAATAACGTTTTGTTTTAAAACTACCACTCGTTATAACGTCGTCGGCTTCTAGTCGATTGGCCAAGACGCCGATATTGGCATACTACGCAATAAGATTTCAATTATTTTATAATCCACATAATCTTTTAACAATAAATCAAATACTGAACGACATAAATTTCACGATAAAACATTAGAGGCCTATGTTCTAAAATGTCTTAAAACTGGACATAATGAAAGTAATAAAAATGTTTAGACGACTCTATGGTGGTCAAATGTTTAGTTGCCATGTATATAAGTCATCAGCATATAATCCCACTTGTTCGCAGCTTATTTGGAACAACGTGACAGGCGGTGAGCATGTCGCCGTTTTAAAGTTCAGGCCCACGACACAAATCGCGATGATCATATCCTCCTGGCCGATATCGACGGAGGCAGCGACTACCGACTTCCGGTTGTCAACTGCGCAGGAGATATTATAGTGCTTGAAATGTACGTGCAATAGCAGAGGCACTCATTCATCTTTAGCTTCGCATATCCGATGTAACGCTCATGCAATAGGATCGGAGGAAGGGTCGGAATTATTGACAGTGTTCGCGGGACACGGACAACACGGAACCAGCTTTTGTTTAGACGAAGTTAAGAGAACCACTAAGCCTCGGCGTCTTCAAAGAAATCAGATTTTTTTCACTCTTTGATACGTATCCTTGACTTAGGGGATTGAAAAAAACCCAAAACCACTCGTTGCCGTATTGAAACGTTCATGGTCACCCTACTCCTACCCTTTAAGCGGAGCGTTAAATCGTCGCTAGCGAATTTGAATCGCGCTCCTATATGACTCCCCCCTCCCCCCCGGACAACTAGACGGAATTGTTATTAGAGCAGCCAATATGTACATAGCTATATGATATGAACTAGAGGGGTTGGGTTACTTTGCTTGTTCAAAATTGTACGGGCTCTCCAACACTGATACTTGTATGCGATTGTAGGCCCCTAAACAAAATTATAGACCTTGGCATTGCCATCTTTTTTTTATCAGTCGAGGGTCTTATCGCAGCGAACCTTTAGTGAATTTGTTTGTGGACAAGGCCTCTGACCGTATGGCTCCACTAACATCAGTGTCGTCAGTTCTAATATTACACGTATTAAATACAGTGTCGTGTTTAAAAAGAGAAGAGCCTTGGGTCAGGTGCGGGGCGCGTGTCTTAAATAACACTATACGCTTCTGGGGTTCGATCCTCCGTCCCGGAACAAACTTTTTCATTTCATCGTATTACGTTAAAATTATAAAAAAAAAAAATTGTCCCGATTTATATTGTGCAAAGGAAGAAAAATGTATGTCGTAAGATACCTGCACGTAAAAATATATTGTGATGACTTGTGTAGTTAGCCAACCGGCTCTGGTGCACCATGGCGGAACCTTCCCTACTCCAAAACCCTCTGAAACTTTGAGAGCCTTTGCTCAGCCGTGGGACATTAATAGGATGTAATTTTTTTTTACTATTTGTTAGTTTTAAATAGATCTTATCAAAACAAACCAAGCGAAACCCAAATCGATGTATCTGTATAACCATTAAGTTCCTACACCCAGCTTCCGACTCCATCAGGTGACCAGCTCTCTACCATATGCTTCAAATAGATGTCATCAAAATATATCAAACTCGTGGCCTCTACCGATAAAAAGAAAATGGGCTTCAGTAACCAACTCCCGGCACCGTCATGAGACCAGCTCGATGGTAACTTTATACATGTGATGCGTCAGAGAATAGTTTATAAATCGACTTCCAAGATTTACAAACACTCTTTTGTCGACTCCGTTATCGCAGTGGCTAAGCGTTTGGTTGCGATACTGGTGGTCACGGGTTCGATTCTCACACGATATAAGTACTCGTAAGACCCAGTGACCTTGAACAATTATTTGTGTAATTGTTCAGGGCGTTTGTTTGTCCGTATGCAAATTGCATATATGAAACCCCTCCACGAGTCAGGAGTAAATACTTTAGTGGGGGTTACGTATTTTTTTAATTTAGTCTCAACCCCTCACGTGTCACTACTTTGCAACAATTGAATTCGGTTTTTAGGGGTCATACTAGGACTAATGTCCCATCTCCCACATACCCTCAAAGGCCGGTAACGCTCCTTGCAGCAGCACCTCTGGCGTTGCAGATGTACGTGGGCGATGGTAATCACTTACCATCAGGGGAACTGCTTGGGCGTTTGCCGCCTTTCCAATAAAAAAAAAACAATGTGTACAATACGCATACATATTGAACACGTATCTACTACTCGAAATTGTTCAGGTCGCTAATTTGTGCAATTCACATCAAACTGAAACCTTGACACAGACACGTTGGCTTGGGGGGCCAAGGGCTTCGTAATTGAGCGAGCCCTGACTGGATCGAGCGGGCCGGGGGCGGGGAGCCGGCGCCGTCGCCTCCAGGTCGAGAGCGAACGCGAGCACTGGTAAATCTCGCTCTTATCCCGTTCGCATAAGTCTCGGGCGTGGAGGTTCCGACGGTCGGCTAGCCCCTGCAAGTTATATAAATGTGTTTCGTAATTGAAGCCAGTTACCCGGTCCATTGTTACGGGTTTATTATTTACACAAAAAGCCTCGGGAGCCCTTTAATGGGTCATTTGGACTACGCCGTCCTTGTTCTGTGTTTTAAAGTGTCTTCAAACACTTAGAACAACGGAATCTGCTTATTTATTCCTCTACTTTGTTATTAACCATAATATCTCTGCGTTATAACTAGACTGGGAGATATCGGAGCCGGTTAATCGTGTTCTTTTGTATTCATTAATGAAGCCCAAACTATTGGGCGTTTGATTACGTACATTATTGACACACTTTACAACAGAAAAATATTTTTCTACAGTGCTAAATGTTCGTTTTTCTATGTATTCTATATTCTTCGATACCGACAGAACGACAGCGCTGCAGTAGGTGGTAACACCCTATATTAGCATTATACAGAGTCGAATGCCGTTTCGTTGCTTCTACTCAATAAATCCATATTCTTAATTAGGCTTCATTGTGTGTTAGATAAGGTCTTGAGTCGTGGCAATAGATGAAGTACTTCCTTCTATAGTATTCATAGGCTTGTTCATGTCCACTGCTAGATCATTTAACGTGGCAGAGCTAAGCGTCGGCTTTTGCTACCGGCTTGATAACACGGCCACGGGGGATACCGACGTGAAGTAGAGGCATCTTGTGCTTCTGCGTTCCGTTCCGTGAGTAAGGTAACCGGTGCCCGTCTCCTCCTCCTCCCTTCCATCTCTCATATACCCTTAAAGGCTATCAACACACCTTGCAGCAGCACTGCTGGTGTTGCAGATGTACGCGGGCGACGGTAATCATTTACCATCAGGTGAACCGCTTGCTCGTTTGCCGCCTTTTCCATTTAAAAACAAAACTGCTGAACTTAGGCTTCGACAGCGATACACGTGGTGAAGTTTTAGCCCATAATGACCACACAGAGCTGGCAGCACCGGTACCGTTGCATTCGAGATGCTACTTAACGTCACTAGTCCCTTAGTCAGCAGGGTGGGTGCATGTTTACCATGTGGGTAGAGCCGAGTGGCGCCTTAGCTAGTGATCGAATGGGTCGGCTCGACCTGAGTACCGCGACTTCGCTGAACACCGCCGTGACGTAGAGCCATCTTGTGCTTCTACGTTTCGTTCGGTGAGTGAGGTGACCGTAAGCCCTCTCCTCGTCCCCCAATCCCACTCCCCATCTCATGCTCATTCCATATCCCAAACATCCATAAAGGCCGGCAAAGTTCCTGCAGCTCCTCTCTCTCTCTCCTCTGACGGTAATCACTTCCCACCAGGTGAGCTGCTAGCTCGTTTTCCCTTTACCATTAAAAAAGGTTGGCATTTGGAGAAAAATATGGAAGGTATATTCTCCCATATACTCTGTTATTAATTCCATGCTATTAATGGATAATATTTCAATTTTTTTAAATTCCGTTTTAGTTCCAGTTAGATGTATTTATCCATGTTACATAATTTATTTATTAAATACAGGGAATATTTTGGTTTTTTAAAAATTTGTCTGCAGGCTTACCTGTGATTTGAGACGAATTTTTTTTCTATCTAATTTGATTTTCAAGCTTTATATTTGTATTGTACATACATCTAATGACATAAATCTAAATTAACTCTGGGCAAGTAGCCCACTAATATTCCGTTTGGTAAATACTCTATAACGTCGAATGTTAACTTTATTTAAATGATGGCATAACACGCGAAAACTTGCAGCGGCATTGGAATCTAATAATCGTTTGAGGAATACATCGGGTCCTACGCACGGTGCGATTGATCAGTGCTGTATTACTAATGGTTCGGCTTTTTTGCAGCCACGGAAAAAGCTGGATACCAATCGCCGTATGGAGGCATGGACAATGGAATGGTGAGTTGTTTCTGCATGCCCTACTCTATTCTAAGAATTCATGTAGTACTTATTAGATCTAACAATGTAATTAATAAGGACTTAAATTTTTTTTTATTTATTTTGAAAACTTTATTGCTTACACCCCTTATAATTTGAGGTGACAAAGGGCGGACTTAATGCCTAGAGAATAAATGAATAAAATGTACTTTATTGTACACCTAATTTGTGTACAAAAAAAAATTTAGAAAACTAAAATAAACAACTGTACAATTGGCGGGCTCAACGCTTAGAAGCGATCTCTACCAGGCAATCATATTGCTGAGAACGTAGTGACTAGAGAGCAAAGGTTAAGGGTATAAGCAAGTTATTAACAAAAAATATATATAAAGTTTACAACTAAGATATATTTAAGACGAGATATATATATGTACACCCACGCATGTGAATACAATAAATACATAGATAATATATGCTTATACGTATATTAGAACATAATGCAGTAAACAATATGTAAAATAAAAGCCATATGACGCAAAGGAAAAGTAGGATTTTTTTTTAAATAAACTACGTGTTGAAGAAAAGATAATGAGATAATGAGAGATGAAGGAATATGACTGTTTAGGGAGGAAAGAAGTGCAGTTTGAAAGAACTTAGAAAATTGCAAGGGATTGCGCAGGCATAGTATGTAGCGGTAGGGAGCTCCAGAGCTTCAAACAGCCTCGATAGAAAAGGATTTAGAATATAAAGAAGTTTTAAGAGATGGAACTTTTAAGGTAAGGTCTTTAAAGTATGGAGGGAGTAGTGGGATTGAATAGAACACAGTGTAAAAGAAAAGGAATGTGAGTTTTTCTGCGAAGGTAAATTTGAACCCTGTCTGAGTGTTTCGCATTCTGACACATCATGATCATGTTAACGGAGTCCAACCGTACATATTCTCCACGTCGCGTGATAGGTCCGAACGCAACGCCAAGCCATCTACGCATTAGCTGTTTAAAGTATAATCCAGCCTAAATGTGCGGTTGTATAAGAGGTTCAATCCTCGGTGTAACGAGCCGGTTCCGAACACGGAGCTGGCGGGATCCGAGGCGGGTTCGATCATCACTGAACTATTTGAATTTCAATTTCGTGTGCTTATTTAACACGTTCTCTGCTCTTAAGCAATAATGTATTGCACATTACCCATAATTTGTGATATTAAATAAATATTGACGTCGGCTGGGATTGGAATCCAGGACCCGTGGCTACGCAATTGGGTACGCTTACCACTAAGAAGACACGCGGTCGCGGCGATATGTTGCAAAAGTGTAATGTTAATGAGATTAAACTTAAAAGTTAATTTAGGTATCACAATATACAAATATTCGGTTATAAAGTTTAAATTCAAGTCGCGGTTATATATAAATAACACAAGAAAGAAGTAGCTGCGCATGAAAAGGCTTAACCGGACAAAAAGAACAGCAAAGGGTTTTTTCACGTCAACGTTTTAGTGGCTCACGCAAAAAAGGTTAACTCTTGTATATAAATCATGTTCCCAATATTTCTTCTTCATAAGCAAAAACGTACTACTTTTTTTTCCAATATGGTAACATTGCGCTGTTCTCGTACCCGGTCTATGAAAGCGATGTAACTAAGATGATTCAGCTTGTTACGATTAAGCCAACGGACAATGATATAGCAGCTGATAATTTTAACCGTAATTAATGTTATAGTTTTACTAATCTATCATTATCCAACTAATCAAATCAAATCAAAAACTTTATTCTTCGACATAGTAAAATAAATTTCACTTGTCAAATGATACAGTTCTCTTTAAATCTACCATCGTTTCGTAAAAAGGTTCCTGTAGCAGAGAAGAAACTGACGAAAAGGAATTCTATTAAGCCTTTTTTTTTTTATTAAACATTGTTACAATGGGCAAGCTCTACCTGGGTAGTACCACGACCCCACAGAAAAGCGGCGTGAAATAGGGGTGTGCGTTTTGTTCGGTGACTTTGGTAACCGGAGGCCCACTTACCCTCCCTTCCCCAAATATCCCCAATGGCCAACAACGCATCTGCAGCTCCTCTCGTGGTGGCACCAATGTACGCGACGGTAATCACTCACCTTGCACGGCACGCCACTTGGCTGGCACGCTTACCCACTTTAACATAAAACAACAGCTTTTAGAAATATCTCGGGAGCGATCATCTCATTCCGAATGGGTTATTTTATCATCTCTCGTCATAAACACATACCGGCGTGAAGTGGAAGCATCTTGTGCTTCTGCGTTTCGTTCGGTGAGTGAGGTAACCGGAGGCTCATTCCCTCTCCTCGTTCCCCCTCATCATCCTCCCTTCCTTCTCCCAAATACCCTTAAAGATCGGCAATGTATCTGCAGCACCTCTGATGTTGCAGATGTATGTGGGCGACGGTAATCACTTACCATCAGGTGAACCGATTGCACGTTTGCCGCACTTCCTCTTGAAAAAAAAAACATTCATTGTTCCGTTATCCCGGCAAGAATATCTAGATTGAGATTGTGATTTGAAGTTGTAGGGTCAAAGCGCCAATAGCCAAATGGGTTAGGGTGCGGACTGCGAAACATGACGTCGCAGCTTCGAGCCCACCATTCGACTATTGTCGTGAACCACTCCAAATACAAGCTCTAATGCTTAGTTGGAGGGTTAACAGGAATATTTGTAATGTTAGTTAAATAGCATAGCTAGTATGCTTTTAAAAAAAAAAATGTTTATATAAATTCATCACGAGGACCAGGCGACCGGGGTTCGGCGGCAGCTAACTCGGCTCATACCGCGCTGTCTTGCAGCGCTCTCGAAGCTGTGTCCGGCGCAACGACGCTCCGCGCGCCCGGCGCAGACGCTGTCGCGTATGGGAACTGATTGATATATTCACGCACGCACCACGTGCGGGCTGGGCGGAGACCATGCCCCGCCTGTTGCTGTCGGCGCTCTGATCTTTATCATCGTGCTCGACAGCTCCGCAGCGGCAAGTGGCGTGACTTACCGTTGGCGTACCTGGTCCCGGCAGATGGCAATACTTGTACGAAACCCTCTGTACAATCTCGTCGTATAAAACTTACTTCGATTACGAAATCGAGTGATTACGTTTTTGCGCGCTAGTGCTTAAAGCACTGTAGCCATTTCGCGCGCAGATGACAACTTCCGTTTACTAACCGGAAGTTGCTGTTGCTGCAGTCAAACAATGTTATCTGTGCATTGTTTGACTGCAGCAGCGGCACCCAGATGTGTCCTCTGCCGTGATTATATGACACCTTGAAACACGATAAGCAATAGCTCGGTGGACTGTGAGATGCTTATTACAAAATTCACATTGGTTCCGTCGATAGGGCGCATGTTATCCCCGATGTCGGCATGGCGTCGCGGCGCGGCGCGCGTCCCACCGTCTAACTTGTCCGTGCGCGCGGAATGCGACCGGACAAGCAGATGTCCGCCACAACAATTCCACTTTATGAACTGGTTCGGCGTCGCCGTGTGGGCTCGTATCTAGCGGACGATTTAGAACGCACTGAGCGTTCCGGGAACCGGTGGAGTCTCGCACGAGGAATGTCGCTTTAGGTGGATGCTAAAAAAAGATTTATATATTTTTGTTTTATCGGAATTCGGGTGGCGACACCAGCTACCAGCAAGTGGCTGCTGCAGGGATGGGCCTGCAGCAGCACCTACAAACAATCTCAATCGGAGAAGGTCACAGATGCGTTGTAATTCCCTGAGGACACTAAGGTGGAATCAAACCCAAACACAACAGTTAGTTGCGCTGAAGTCCACCGACCGAAATGGGTGAGAGTGTGGTGACTGCTTAGAATTCTCCAGGGCGGAGTATCTGTTATTACACGTGTGACACTCGCGAAACTTCCTTGTGTTTAAATTGCTACTACTTATTGTGTTAGTTATTGTTGAATTAGTTGTGGCAAAAGAAACATAAATGCTGAATTAATGGGTTGGGAGGTTTTACACTTTAAGAGGTGTAAAACCTCCCAACCCACTAGGAAGGTTATTTCGGGTGCCAGAGATTTAACTGTGCGATAAGGGAGGGGGTGAACGAGGTGGAAGAATATGGTTCAAAGGTTCGGGGTTACGTATGTTAGGATGATTTGGACTTGCGATGAGAGGATAGAAATTTGTGTCCGCATAAATAACACGGTGAACTAAGAGGAATCTTCACCGCCGCTCCGAGCCCAATTCGGATGCGGGTATGGTGGAGTTTGGGGCGTGTGGCCTGCGTCGTTGTTTTACACCGCTCTCCCTAATTTCTCCGGCCGAAATATGGTTGCCGGCGGAGCTATAGACCAGATACGCCACGTGATGCTCGAAGGGCCGGCGCTTCCGAGCTCTCGCCTTCCTGCTCCTCGTGGCCCAGGTGTGGGTGGGTTCGGAGACCAAGAAGTCCGGCCGTCGAGGAGGGAGGAGGGAGAGGATGTTCCCCCTTTCCCGAGATGAGACTGGTTAGGGCCGCAGACGCTGGAGGGGTCGCGGATGTGTGCGATATCGTTCCCGTGGGCCTGCCGAGATGCAGCGAGGGCGGGACACCCAAGGGTTCTGTCCTCGTCCTCGCCGAGGGCAAGTGAACGTTGGCTACGCAAAGGGTCCCCGGTCCGAACCCAGTAAGAAATAAACATTTGTATGTTTATGATTATGTATACACAGTGTTGCTAAATGTCGATCAATGCAGGTGGTACTTTGGGGGAGGACTATGTTCAGCGGTGGACTCGTGATTGGCTGAAATGATGATGATGAAGGTTTAGTCTTTTTGTTCATGTACAAACATATCTACCGTATGTACCGTGAGTCGGTGTAAGTAAAAACGTACACGTGCATCGATGGCGTCCCATAAACTTTATTGCATAACTAATGGAATGTTACGTAAAGCGTTCGGAGGAAGATTCCACATGCAATGTAAATGTTTCGAAAAGAAGCAATTTGTGGGACGTACGAACAAACAATCGCGGCAGGGATTGACATATATATACTCGATTGGGCGCGTGGTATATTCACAACAAAGCTGTCAGGGCAAGGGCATGCCCATAGGCTGCAGTTACCACTTATCATCAGGCGAACTGTTACTTCGTTTACAATCGTGACGGGTCGGTGGCGTAGTCGCTAAGCGCTTAGCTGCGGCGCTGTGGGTCGCGGGCACGGGACAAGTATTTGTATGGACTACAAATAATAGTTCCCGGTCTGGGTGTTTGTCCATGTGCAATTCATGTATGTAAACCGCCTCCGCGACACAGGAGAAATTCCTACAGCGGAAGGTAACGTTTTCCTTTAAAAGAAAAAAAAGATGTTTAGATGTTTCTTAACAAACAAAAAAATTGTCGCGTCGGTACGTCACATCGCTTGGTGTGTTCGCCGCTTAACAATCTACGCATAAATATGTAAATGCCCGTAACTTTGTCCAACATCACATCGGCAGCTGGGAGGAATCATAACGCAGCGGTGTTTGCGAGTTCACGAGATGAAGATTAATCATATAAAGTTAACTAAAAAATTTAACGGACCGTGTTTAAATTAAGCGGCGGGATCGATCGGCTCGTACTCCGAGTCACATTAATAATAATATATGACTCGATTCGGTGTGTCTGCCACGTTATTCAATCGATAATTATTTTCTACAACAAGTGTACCGTCTGAATCTACTTTCAACACTAGATTTGTTTTTCAATTAGGGGGATGCATAAGCTTTCACCAAAGTTTTTCAGACACAACGTGACAGGTGGTGAGCCTGTCGCCGACTTAGTGCCCGCGGCGACTATACCAATCGTACATTAGCTTGGAATAAACTATTTGGTACGAGCCTTCCGCGTACGAGTATCGAACCGAATCGAAAACAGTTCTCTCGGTTGTCGTGACCTCTCGCTGATCCCAGAACTAAACAAAGGTACAATTCAAAGATCGAATGTGAATAATATAGTAACATTATACTATGAATGATAATTATAAACACAGCTTTATGTTAGATTAGAATAAGTCCGCGAGACTTCGACACGTGTACAGACAAAGAGTTCGAACAGATATCTCTATTTCATAAATTTACGCAATGTCAAATAAGTTTAAAGATGGAAAATTTTGTGTTGTATGTATGACCTTTATTTATCAAAAAAAATTGAAGTAGATAACTGCGTAATTCCTACGGGCAGTTTCTTCTCCGATAGAGGAATCGTTCAAAAAATGCTTTTATTGCTCAACATCATAAAATGCCTGCGCACGGACAGATGACAGATTAAGAAGCGATGATAAATTAACGATTTTCGAGGACCCGCGTGAATGGGCACAAAGCTGACGTGAAACGCCAACGCTGTAGGAAGTCAGCAGTCTGTGATCATATTCCAGACCGCCCCAACCATCACCTCAGATTTGATGGACCGCAAATCCTCGCAAAAGAACACCGATTACAGCCAAGGATGATTCGCGGGGCTATTGGAATAATAAATTAATTTAAATCTAAAACCAAGCATACCTTATCATACCGACCTCAGGATACTGTGAGCTCAGTAGATCGGACCAAAATTAATAATTTATAATTGAAGGTAGCCCCAGTTAGAAGTCAAAAGTGAACTACGACATCAGGACGTCTAACACCTCAGTCCCACCGTGACCACGTGCTGTAAAGCACTCTAAATGTCGGGAGCATAAAAACTAAAATTAAACGCCATAAAATCCGTTAATAATCATTTCATTTCAAAGAATGAAGAATTTTAATTTCAAGCCTCAGTCCACTGCTGGCCATAACATGTACGATCATGTTAGCAGGATATTGCATGGCTGGTGGGTTGGAGAACGCAATTCAACTAACTACTGGTCCCTATTAACATCCAGCAGTTGGGCGACCCTTGTATGAAATTTGTATTTCACATGTCAGCTCATTAAGCTATCAGGAATTCGACGCGATCGAACTGAACTGTACAATATGTGGTCTTTTTTAATTATTCGTTACTTTATTCTAGTGATTGGTAAATTTACGAAAGTTACTACTATAAATTGCCTTAGAGGTACAGGCTAAGACGAAATGGAGAGGAGATTTGGAGAGGGGGGGAGTAATGGGAGCGTAACTCTCTTTTAATTCGCGGCATTTCCTTGCACGTATCAGTGGAGCAGTCGCCGAGAAAAGTGCTTGAAATTAAATATTGATAGTAAACTGTCAACTGGCGACCCCGTCTCGTTCCGTGAGTTTCATAATATTATACACATAACTAAGTAGGGGGTTCTTGCATAGTAAGTGCGTCGAGAACGCCCAACGTCTGGGCGTTAGCTCTGAAGGCATCCATTCCAGACAGTCTGTCCCAGTCCTTCAAACCGATTACATGCCTTTTCAAAAATTGATTTATTATTTATAGAATCATTCGATTCAAATAAATTAAGAATGACAAAGTTACACGTGAATTATTTTTTTTAACGAACTCTACGGAACCTAGTATAGCTGTACGAATAATATTTTAATTTAATGTATTAGGTTTGAAGAGGTTCATAATGAATTCTAAAAGAAGAACTCTTCTTACCTACAGCAGAACAATTTTACGTTCGGCCATTAATAAAAATCTTTGTATTTCGTTTTTTCTTAAATTTTCGGCAAATCATATCATCATCATTCACTTTCATTCATCAGAAGTTCACTGCTGAACATAGGCCCACTCAAAAATTGTCACAAAGCTCAGTCCTATTCTTCGGTTTACAAACGATTTGTTATATAGTTAATAATTAAAAAATATTAAATTGCCGCAGCCCGATTGTGAACTTATACCGCTATAATTAAATTTTTTGTATTGCTCCAATGAAATATATAAATGAACGTATGTCGGCGACTGTACCGAAGACATTCCGTCGGTCGTAAAGCTAAAGATGTCGGGAGCAAGGGAGCCAACGGAGTGGCAAATGCTTGTATCGTCCCACCTCTCCCCCGTGTGTCGCCCCGTGTTGGGGCCCACTATGTATCCTGAAACCCGTGTGTCTTTCTGTATTGCGATTAACGTACGCAGGACTCTACTTTTGCTAATATTAATAATATATTACGTAGTTAAGATTTGTCACTGCCATATGATTCTTCGAAAACACTAAATTCATGTTTACTTTACGTGATTCGATCGCTACTTTGAAAATGAAAATGCTTTTCATTGCCTATATATATACACACATATATATATACAGATATATATATATATATTACGATGGGTCCGTTCACATGTAACGTTTATAGAGCATTATTTATCTCCTTCACCCGAGCCCTAAGTACTTTAGCGGAGAGGTCTCGATACATTAAGGAGGTCACTTCAGTCCCTCGCGCCCTCCTGGGCCGCTCGTTCGGTCCGGGGATACTTAACTGTTCCTTTATTGAGCACTTGTCAATGGTGACCATTCCTCTCCGGTGTTTACGTTCGCGGGGTTATGTTTTTAGCGTTCACAGAGGCTTTTCCGTTTAAACGTATAGATCTTTTTTTTTTTAGAGTTGATAGTTTTTTTTTTTTACGGAAGAGACGGCAAACGAGCAAGCGGTTCACCTGATGGCAAGTGATTACCGTCGCCCACATACATCTGCAACACCATAGATGCTGCAGGTGCGTTGCCGGTCTTTAAGGATATTTGGGAGATGGGAGGGAAAAGAAGGGGAATAGGGAGGGGGTGTGGTCCCCCGGTTACCTCACTCAACCGAACGAAACGCAGAAGCGCAAGCCTCTACTTCACGCCGGTATTCTGCGAGGTCGCGGTACCAATCCGGTCGAGCCGGCCCATTCGAGCAGCAGCTGAAGCCGCCGCTTGGCTCTACCACGCTTTATTTATCACGACTGTATTTTAAGTGTATACACGTGTTATTGTTTTACGTCGGGTAAAGGAAGGTAGACGATATACGGGCGAGTGCCTATATGTTTGCGCGTACACTTGCTGGCACTATAGTCTCCTGCACCGACACAAGTCCAAAGAAGTCGCTGTGGTCGATACGACCCGCCATGAGGACACCATTGCGATGTGACTGTTAATATTTTTCTTTTGCGTTCACCGAAGCTTGCGCTGTAACTAAAATCCCACATTGTTAAGTAATGCTTATTTTTTTATGGGAAAGGGGGCAAACTAGCAAGCGACTTACGTGATGGTAAGCGATTACCGTCGCTCACGTACGTCTGCAACACCAGAGGTGCTGCATATGCGTTGTCGGATTTTGAGGATATGCAGAAGTTGGGAGGAGATTGAGGAGGCACAAGATGTCTCTACTTCACGCCGATATTCCGCGAGGTCGTGGTACAACCACGATGGAGCCGCTGCTCGGCTGTACCACGTACCAACAAACCAAAAAGCAATAACTTAGTTAATTAAAGTCGTGATGATGGTAGTGCGTACTCACCGAGGCAAAGTGTGGTAACTAGACAGTAAGAGCCTGTTGAATGTGTGGGAGCGGATTATTCTACATACGCTGAAGGTTTGCGAGGCTGTGGTCCATCCAGTCCAGAGGTTTTATTGATGTATAGGTAGACACCGACGTATGTATGGAATTTCGTTTACCACAACACACGATATTATTTGTGTTTAATACTAATCAACATTTGTACTTGTTATCTTCTATAGATATAATATGTAATTAAGATGTATAATGTAGTTTTTTTTTTAATTTAACAAAACCACCGAGTCCCGATAACCTGATGATATATTGCAGCGTCATCGGATCTTCATTGAGTATTAAATGTCAAGTCGATCGAATAATTACAGATTGGCTTTTTTTTTTGAACAAACGCACACATCCTTCAGTTCCAGACGAGGATTCCCTGTATCTATAACTTGATGTTATAAGGATATATGTATAAACATCGATGGCACTGGAGCTTAGTCGGATTCGAACCCGCAAACCTCGGCTCCGAAGACAGGATCACTACCAAACGGGTCTATCGGGTCGTCAATGTATTCAGTATATAGCACATCTCACCTTAGAATAATTATCATTGTTCTATGTTACTGCTAATCATATCGCTGATATGATTCCGAATCACACATCGGTCGAATGTAAACTGATGCTTTATGCACGCCAGTACGGCGTGGCGGCGACATCGTGCGCGGCGGCGAACGGCCATCACCAGCCCGAACGTCGCCATCACCACCACCACCACCACCACCAGCAGCACCACCACCAGCACGCGGACGTCCCGCCGCAATGGGTGAGAGGGCGTTGTTGTGTTGTGTAGCTGTTCGTAGATTGAGTGTAGTTTTGATGCAGTCGCTGTAGTTGGTAGACCGCGCCGGTGGCTCCATCTGCCAGCTGGCGTAGCCTTTTTTTTTTGTTGTTTTCTGTGTTGTCCGTTTGTTTGTTTTTCACGTTGAGTTGCTGCTTTGTTTTCGCACTCGTTTTCTTAGACTATACTTTGTATTTGAAACTATTCCATATAGTGTATTTTTAGTAACTTGGATATTTTTTATTGTTTGCAATATAACCATTTTTATAGATCCGAACCTGGTCAAACGAAACGTTAAAGTGTTTTTAAATACACGTGCTGTAACTAAAATTAAATACGGGGTAAGTAGGGAACTCCAATGAATATTTTATTATTTAACGTATCTACTCTGAGGTTTCAAAATATTCGTACTACTAATGGAAACCATACTGTATATACGTTTCAGCAGGAACTATGCCAAGCAGGTAAGTTCGCTTTAGGTCTTAGTCTACAGACTAAGGTCTGTTCTTTGGTAGCACGTGCCACGATCAGAACTACATAAAGGAATATTTATTTAACGTAAGTACTGTGCTGTACAACCAGTGTTGCCAACTGATGACTTACGGAGCCAGGGCTTGGTGTTTCACCGCAGGCTGTGTTAGGAAGCTGAAGCTATGGAAAGGGTTTTGCTCGCTGTTCTACAACTAGGGGGACCGACATAGCCGTAAGGATAAGCAAGCTGAAATGGTAGTGGGCCGGTCACATAGCTCGCAGAACTGACCACCGTCGAGGAAGAAATGTTCTCGAGTCGAGCAAACTCGCGCAGGCAAACGCAGTGTGGGACGACCCCCCTGAGGGCGGACCTGAGCGTTTAGGGCCGAGCTTTGTGGCAATCTTTAGGAGTGGTCTATGTTGAGCAGTGGACTTGTGACCGGCTGTAATGATCTATGTACTGTTTCAAAATATTACTTCTAATAGATGTATACTATATCGACAGTTCAGCTGGATCCCAAGTAGATAAGCTCGCTTTAGATCTTACACCCATTCTGACGTCTGCGCCAGTTCTTCATCATTATTTGCATCAACTTTAGAAATCTCGTAGATTGAGAATGTTTTGTGATATAAGGATGTTAAAGATTAACTTAGCCCCAGGGAAACTATCTACAATTTGTGCCAATCAATACGCTACATTTCGAGAAATATTTTCGATCTCATTCATCAGACGGCCGGAATGTTGTGTAGGCGGGGCGGCAGTGTGTATATCTTTGTCACCGTATAGATGAGCTTCTATTCAAGATAAAAATAATTCGGCCCAGCATCGCGCCATGCGACTGCAGATCTAGCTTTCATCTATCATGCAAATCAAACAGAAATAAGAGCATGAGACGGTTGCGTTCATTTTTCTGCACCACCGCCATCTAACGCAGTAGAGCCAAGCGGCGGCTTTTGCTGCTGCTCGAATGGGCCGGCTCCACCGGATCAGTACCACGGCCTCGCAGAATACCGGCGTGGAGTAGAGGCATCATGTGCTTCTACGTTTCGTTCGGTGAGTGAGGTAACCGGAGGCCCACACCCCCTTCCCATCCCCCTCCTCATCCTCCCTCCTATCTCCCTTATACCGGCCGGCAACACACTTCACTTACCATCAGGTGAACCGCTCGCTGATTTGCCGCCTGTAACATATGTATGTTGGTAGATGTCAATAGGGCTTTCTACCATCATCAGCTCTCCGCCCCGACCCCGTATAAAGTACCGGCTCCATTTTGCTTGCCGGTGCCAAATCACCTGCGGACACTACACGCTGCGCACTTTCAACAGCGCAAGCTCGGGTCAATTTGAGATGATTCGGGTCCTCGCTAAACAACTTCTCTCGGACCGACGCAGAGTCAACGCCTAGTACAAAACGATCCGTTAAACACATTTCCAGCGCTGAGCCAAAATAACATTCCGATGCCAATCCCCGAGGACGAGCGACGTACTCCATCATTGACTCGTGGGGTTCCTTCACAGCGACGTAAAACTTCTGTCTCTCAGCGTACATTGCTCACTTACACACATTGCTTGGGATCGAAGCGACCATTGAGCTTGGTGATAATCACATGGTACTTCGTCGATTCAGGCGTATCCTGGATGCAACAAATCGCTTGTAAGACGATACGAGTCCTGTGACATGGCGTACAATAAAATTGCTCGTCTTTTAGCGCCTCGGGGCTCGGTGATCTCGTTGATTGCATTGGCCACGGAGAAATTATTGATCTGAGCCGCGTGCACCCTCCACTCATCAGTTTTACAATCGAAGATGGGCACACTTCCGAAAACAGACATTTTGACGCGTGGAGTTTGCTTTTAAATTAATCTATTATTAACTTACAAAGTTTAAAAACTCGTCGCCACTGTAATATCCTTCACTATTTGAAGGATTCGGAGCAGTTAATAAAACACGTCGAACAGTACAATCACCATTTATTGACTCCCCGATAAATCGGGGGTACTTGTAGAAAGCCCTATTGACATCTACCAACATACATATGTTACACCGCCGATCCCATAGAAAAAAAAAATAATCTCTGCCAAACTTGTTCATCAAAAATGACCTTCAGGATATTCGGGTATTTTTACCGGATTTGTAACTGAGTGCACACCATTTGCTCCTTGCCGAATACCCTTGCGGACCGCACGCGACTACAGCAGGCCTATGTCTTCCTGCCGTGGCCAGGTTCCTTCGTGTCACTCACGACCTTTGCGTGTAATGCGTTTGCTCCACACGCAGTTATGGGTTAAAGTTTTTGTAGCCGTGTAGGTGTTTTTTCACTAGAAACTGTATGACCAATCTGTAATATGAAGTATTATTTCAACCCATGACCATGTTGCAACAATACTAATTTTATTGCAATGACACGTTAAGGATTATTGCTTTCGTTCGTTACCGCTTATAGCCGTGCGCGGTAATAATACAATGATTTCTACCAGAGATTGTCTTTTGTTGACTGACTGACTTTTTTTGATGTCTTACTCATATTTACTATCGATCCAAATTGATTTAAATATTAGAGTATGATCTCCTTACCCAGTGTCACAAAACCTTCAGTGTCTGTGTATTCAGAGCTATTACCGAAACGTCTAATTCCCAAAATGTTCAATAAACCAGCTTTCAATAAATAATTGATGTTGTCAACTGAACAGGGGGGGGGGGTGTATTATACCTCAAGTGTATGGGCGTCAACACACAGTGTTGCGGGAAGTCCACGGATGCAGGTGGCTCACGGCCGTGCCTTGTGGGAGGCCTATGTTCAGCCTTTGATTTGAAACAATCTCAAATTATGATGATGATGATCCATGACTATAGTCAAATCGGGTACGATAAATCCACTCTGACGTCTACCTGAAAGTAAAGAGTTTTTTTGACAATTTTCATTACGAAGTCTTTTTACGTGGCCGAGCAAAACACATCGGTTTAAATTAACAATTTTAAGCACGCCGACCGTGGTAGCTTAGACCAGCCAACGGCTCTTATCGTCTACCTAACACAATGCAAGGGCTATCAGGTGTCCGAAGGGCTGACGTGCTCTATCGGTCCTCACTTGCGACTCGTTAGGAAACCGCGCGTGCGCGCGCGTGCTCGTGCGCCTCGCGAACTCTGCGCGACGAGTGTTTCCCCGCCGTCCGCCTCTCCGGAATGCTCTATCTGTATCGAGGAAATCCATAATTGTGCTCGCTTCAATCGAATACATAAACATAAATTAATGCATTCCGATTACTTAACACGATGTCTATAAAATAATCAACGCAGAGTAAATCAGATAATTAAATTGAGAGAGATTTTATGATTAGGAAATTGTGATAATTTTCTCGGATGAAATGGTAATGTATTTTGATTAGTTTCGTCGCGCTGTGAGACGCAGCTTATGTGTAACGGAGCTCGGCATCGCAGCCGGAGCTTCGTGCCGCGTGTCACTGAACTGTATCGATGGACCAAAATTGGATGTTAATTCTCAAACTGTAATGTATTTGAGACAAGTTCAAATTTACGATTACCAATTTTTTTTTTTTTTTTTAAACTTTACCTTTCGCTGTAGGAATTTCTCCTGTGTCGCGGAGGCAGTTTACATACATGAATTGCACATGGACAAACACCCAGACCGGGAACTGTTATTTGTAGTCCATACAAATACTAGTCCCGTGCGGGAATCGAACCCGCGACCCACAGCGCCGCAGCTAAACGCTTAGCCACTACGCCACCGAGCCGTCGACGGCCGTCTATTAAACGAACTATTTGAGCTCGAAATTCACGGCCGTGTCCATATCCGCTAGGGCACGAAAATTTCGTGCGACATCATTCCCCTATAAAATCACACTGTGTAATTTTTTTAGCAGAGTTTCCTTCACCCAAGACACGGTTGCCGTATTGTATTTGGGTCTGATAGGTCTGTATCGATTTTTCTTCTAATCGATTCAAAAACGATTATAAAAAAATGTATAATTCACTTTTAGATAAGAGTTTTTTTAAGGAGGCGATTGCTCTGATTATATAATCAGTGCTACTGCATATGTTAGCTTAGTTTACGTTCATCGTTCTAGATTTTCTTGGATTAAACAAACTGTACTTCCGCAGTTTCTAATCTATACTTATTATTATAAGGGGAGTGTGATTTTGCACACATGTGTAATGTCTAGAGTTCTTTTACTGTTTGTATACTACATCACTTCAGATGGCGATAGGCGGATGATGTGGTTGTCTCCATTTGGGCTCCGAAATGTAGGTTGTATGAAATCATAGAATAATTGCTACTTTGCAATCACTTTTTTTTTTTTTTATTGGAAAGGCGGCAAACGAGCAAGCGGTTCACCTGATGGTAAGTGATTACCGTCGCCCACATACATCCGCAACACCAGAGGTGCTGCAGGTGCGTTGCCGGCCTTTAAGAATATTAGGGAGATGGAAGGGAGGATGAGGAGGGGGATGGAAAGGGGGTGTGGGCCTCCGGTTACCTCACTCGCCGAACGAAACGCAGAAGCACAAGATGCCTCTACTTCAACGCCGGTATTCTGCGAGGCCGTGGTACCGATCCGGGCGAGCCGGCCCATTCTAGCAGCAGCAGCAGGCGGCCGCTTGGCTCTACCACGTCTAAAACAATCACGCACTGAAAGGAACAATCTGAAATATTTATTCACGCTGTGGCTGTAACACCAGATCGCCTTTGTCTACGTTTTCTCATCAGAAATCAAGTGAATAAAAGAATTGTTACGATATTGAAATGAACAGTATTGAGAAAACAAGCAGTGTGTAACATATTTAAAAAAAAAATCCATTCGCTTATGTCATAGATCAGTCCGTGCGCAGCCGGAGATGATCGCTAATAAGTAAACAATGCGATGTAAATATGACTGCGTGCAACACCGGCTCCTTGTCCACGAGGACCTCTCAAACTATATGGAAGCATTCGTGTTTAAATTTCAAGCGATTTCGTTATGTTCGTCTCTCAACTTGCGCCATTTATTTACCTGCACGGGCGTGTAAACTTTTTCAGCGTCCAGTGATGTTCGTGTGTCGATAGGGTTTAGATATCGATATTTAAGTGCCCGCTATGTGATCTGTTTTTATAATCGCATTAGAGTGCTTGATTTCAGACCCACCTGGTGATAAGCGGCAGCTTCGCCCTGGGTGATAGTGCAAGAGCAGATTTACTAAACTAGTGAGACTGGACTAGAACTTGAAAATTTGCTGTTTCGAAAAAACCTACTCAAAATATTGAAAATTGTGTGACAAGCGATATTTGACGATTGTACGCAGGTTTCACTTACCATCGGGGTCCACCTGATGAATCTTAGTTAGTTTTTCACCACAATCCAATAAAAAATATTAACGCTCTGAAAATTAGCCTAATGGTCAGAGCGTTCGCTTTAATCTCACAGTCAGCGAGTGACCAGACTCTGCCCATGTTTGATGTAGATTGTTTTGTTTCAAGCTTTGTAGGAGGTCTCTATGTGTAGCGACGGACTGGGTCTGAAATGAAAGATAATGAAACATGTAACAACATTTACACAAGACGGAGTGACGACCTGCACAGCGGTTGAGGGAAATCAATGGATGCTGGTGGCTCGGGACCGTGCATTGTGGCGGTGTTTGGACTTTGGGGACGCCTATGTTCAGCTGTGGACTCGTGATAGGCTGAAATTATACCTAATATTTTGTTCACAGTTTGAAAAAAAAAACGAAATCAAAGGCGCAGATTAATTTTCGCGTCAATCATTTCGCGGGGTTATTATAGATCTGTGTAAAATTATACTGTTACAACGATTCACAAAAACTAGTTTTAACTTAGTTTTTCTTTTAATAGTTGGTGCAAAGTATTCAAGAAACATTTTGCTCCTTTACAAATTTTATATGTCTCTGGAAACAATGTTCGTCTTTTCCGATTCGTTGAATTTTTTCTGCTTTTTCTGCTGCTCCGTTCATGTTTTACAAATTGTCTTACCTTTTTTGAAGTTCGTAATTAACTTGGTATCTGTTCTTTGAGTACAAATGCTCGTTCAATTTATTTTTATATTGCTTATAGTTTGAGAACGGGCTTGTCTGGCAATGAAGCTTGCCGATTGTCATTTATTTAGGTTCTTGTATATATAAATAAGTAAAATTTTTAGAATAATTTAACTGGACGTTATAATGATTTAAATTCCAAAAAACATATATCTACGATATTTTAAATAACGATGTCGTGTTATACATCTAACGAAGATTTTTAATATGTAATAGAGCCGTCCTGCACCTCATCACAGTTGGACCGGGGAAGGACGACACTCTCCAGGAATATCAGTACGGAATAACGAATAACATCGTTATATCTTATGTTAAGTGATTAGAGGAGAGACCCGTTTACGGATAACGAGACTTTCCTCGGGGGGTAACAAAGCGTCTGAGTCTTGATACATAATCGAGGACAGATGCAGAGGACTTGATACATAATCGAGGACAGATGCAGAGGACTTGATACATAATCGAGGACAGATGCAGAGGACTTGATACATAATCGAGGACAGATGCAGAGGACTTGATACATAATCGAGAGCAGATGATGGTGTCTGTGAGCCGCAGTGATCACTTTCCGTTCGGTGGATTGTTCGCTCGTTTGTTGCCCATTGGATAAAAAAAAACACCATTGCATTCTACGCAGTTTGTTTCTTTCGATTCTCTTTGTTACATTGACTTTAGTGTTGAGTCCATACAACCGTGTTCACTTGGAGATAAGAACACGGTCACATAATTTATTTCCACCGCAAGCGACAAATTGCTTAAGGTTTATCGTTGTCGAGTCGGGTTGAGATTATTTTACATATAATATTTCCAGAATAAAAAAAATGCGTTTGTCAAGTAATATCGATAACCGCCTATCAACGGACCCTCCCTTAACGCTTGTAAAGCTTTCGCGCGGTCGGTTTGATGTTGCGCGGGCCACGGGGCCGGGGCGAGGCGCGCACCTGGCGCGCGGGGCGCCAATCGCGTGCCGGCGCGCGCGTCGTGCGCGTCGTGCGCGGGTGCGCGGGGTGGTGCGCGTGTAGGTGTAGTGTGCGCTATACTCACGCGGGGTGTTACGCGCGGAGTGAATCTAGTTGCAGTTCAGCTAACATTCGTTTATGTATTGGCTTTTGTCAAGAGCTTCTTGACCGAGACAATTGTTTTTGATTAAACTTATGGCTCGAACTCAATGTTGTTCAGTCATATCACTCTATCATTTGGATATTAGTTGTAAGAAGAATGTTCAAATGTAACAATTAAAATTCACTTAACTCAAATTGAGTACATAAAAAGTCTTACACCCGGTCTTGGAAGCTAAAAATAACGTAAAATATCTGACCCAGCGAAAAGTTACTGTGCCTTCAAATATTTTCTGCATCATAAAGTCCGCACATAGGGACATGAACAGATCATATGATTCGTCCGAAAATATCTCACTTCATTATTTAGCTTTAATGTACTACAACCCCCTTTCCGCGTCGCTCGAAGAATATATTTATTTTTTAATACACTTTTAGGATGAATTCTGTAAATAGAAATTATTGTCAGTACCGATCCACACATTAACAAACTCAAACGGCCCTATATGTTAAGTATAGATAATCGTGTGCGTTATAACGCGTATAACGCATTGTAAAGCCGTTCGCTTCCAGTGAACAATCGTATCGGCGGGCGGCGCGGGCGCCGTGCCCGTGGCTCTCATTTCGCGAGTCGTAACTGTCCCGGCCAGCTGTTGAGGCCTTTGACCATAACCGGGAGTTGGCGACCCGGCGGCGCGCTCAGAATGCGGATTCACCGGTTTATCCGGACGGGAATACTTTCCGTTTTAATAAATAACCTTTTTCGACTCGTTCGTATTTAGATGCGTTTTTTTTTTTAGTTCTTACGCGTTCTCAACTGAATTTAAATTGTGTACGTAAACATTATCTTATGTAAAATCACTTTAAGTTATGATAATTGTGTGACCTGGGTTAGATCCTCCCTCGGCGCAGGCACCCCAAAGATTGTTAAATGCCATTTAATATACTGTCACCACATTCTCGACGGTGAATACCAGCATGAAGTAGAGGCATCTTGAGCTTCTGCGTTTCGTTTGGTGAGTGAGGTAACCGGTCCAAATCCTCATCCTCTCTTTCTCACGTATCCTTGAAGGCCGGCAACGCACTTGCAGCTCTTCTGGTGCTGCAGAAGTACGCGAGCGACGTCCTTCACTCACTCAGCAACATATCTAAGAATTATAACGGAACTACCCTATTAATAAACTTCTTTCAGTTGTCTTATGAGTATCTATATGATAACCGTGTGAACGCAAATAAGGGTCACGTTGCCCCAAAACCGCGACAATCAATTAGAAATTAATTTAATTTTTCATTCATGACTATCGCTAAAAAAAAAAGCAATTTTGTAGTACCGGTAGGACCGATTTGAAAGTCCCCAAGTGACCCTAATTCCACCCGCGTAACGTTTAAGAGAGAGAGAGAGAGACAAACCGTGCGGTTACTAGTGCGAGGAAACGGAGTGATGTTCCTGTTGGGGTGCGCAGGCGCCCCTAGCGTTACGCTTCGAGGGATACTCGACTGGGTGTGGAAGGGGTGGGATGCATATGAGTTGTAAAGGGACAATATTGTAACTAAAGATTTATTTAATGAAAAGTTATATTAGTGGTGTGATAAATCGGTAATATCATTTCAGTACTTATCGATAAACCGTAAAGCATTTTTCAATTGCGTGTCATCTATATAAGTGAATAATATTTTGCACATTTTAACAGTTTGCATTTCCTTCTATCGTTTAAAGCTCTATCAGACTCTCTATCAGCCAAAGCCGTGGCTCCAGAATCTTATCAATACTCTATTCCGACACAAACTACACAAGCTCTCCTTTTAATCTAAACGATGACTTCAATTTACCTTATTCGAGTCGTGTCCGAGTGCCTCGAAAACTTCAGTTTGAAATTCTTTTACCGTTCAAGCCAAAATACCCGGAGTGCCCTCCCCGGTGACATCGAGCTGAGCAAAAACTCCTTTAAAACTCTTCTCCGACGTCACTATCTGATGGCAAATACCGTCTGATATATTCCTCTCTATATCTTGTTTATCTTTGGGGGAGGCCTATGTTCAGCAGTGGACTTCTGATAGGCTGAAATGATGATGATGATGATGACATATATTTATGAAGGTATATATATATATATATATATATTTATACATAACTTGTATAGAAAATTGTGTTGTTTACTTGATATTAATATATAATTAGATTTCTTTTTTATTATTGATTTGAACGTTTGCACCTGCCAACGCGTATTTCTTTCTCATCCATCTTTGACCGGCGGAGAATGCCATAGGGCATTGTGAACCTTAAATTAAGCTTATAACACAAAGAATTAATCAATAAATAAATAATATTTGTGGACTGCACACTGGGAGTGTGACAGACAGATCAAACATTAATTGCAACACGCACGCATACTATAGTTGTTTTTTTTCGGAGCTGGTTGTATAGAGTGTTCCTGTGAACCTCCATCACCGTGCTTGCCGCATATGCTTCACGTCGGATAGGGAAAGATGAAGACCCTTGGCTTGTGTGTTTGCGCTTTAGCTTACGGCGCTCGTATGTCCCGCGCAGTGGATAGCCTTCGCCAGAACATCACCAAAAATCGATAAGTTCCTCCTGGAGATAACCTCGTTACCGGCTCCCCCTACTCGCTAGACGGAGCGCACTAGTGGCGACCCTCCATACCCTGCGTTTAGGTTAAGAGGATAGGTAGGATAGGTAGAGAGCTCGTGTTAATGAGTTCTTCGAAAGTTATGTACGATTTGTATCGTTCGCCTGTACAATAAGACGGCGACGAGCTCGCCACATGTCACGCTGTTCCTAATAAGCTTTGGTGAAAGTTGTTATGAGAACGACTAAATACTTCCATTGCTTTTAGATGTCTACTAACCACCAAGTGTTGTGGCGATACATAGAGCTGTGATAAATATATAGATAATCTACTCCTCCGTTAACTTACGATTACTATCGTACAGTTATCAACTGCGCAGCAGATATCATAGTGCCGCGAGTGTACGCGCGAACGCAGAGGCACTCGCTCGTCTGTACCTACCCGCGTGCGATGGATCGAGGCGGGGGGACAGGTCAGATGCAGTGGAAGAGACGCGGGACACAACCCGACCAGACCCAATCATTTGTGTATTTGCACTAACCACTAAGGCACGCGGTCGTTACATAGATAATATTCTTTTTTTTTTCTACACCAGCCGCATCCAAACTGTTGTCTATGTACAGTACTTCGCACTTGGCATGGGGTTGGCGATTGCAGTGCCTGACGCCTCGCACATTAGACAGACGCCCATGCCGCCTCATAACTCCGGGATTGGTTTAGATGGTTTGATCCATCACACGGGACTCTAGGATCTGATAGGACACATTGACAGAGATTTTGTTAACATGTTAGGGTAGATTTTAATCTTCTAAAATACGATTTTGTATTAAATAACGCCGGGCAACAAATTTACAATCGACATTTATTATTACTATCTTGTTTCCGGAACAAATATACTAATTATCGGTTGACAATTAGATTTGTTGGGAGATGTGGTGGTTCAGGATCAGGAGTGGAATACCTCATGTCTCATTCGAACCCATGCATGCATATTGTATATTGTCCAGCTGTGGACTGCCACTTTATTAGATAGTTCGTTTGATCCTAGACACATTCCCACACCGCACTAAACGTATTGCACACTTGCACACTAAAGACAAGTCCTACCTGCCGAATGCGAGCGACAAAGACAGACACGCGCGTTGTTACTAGTGCGAAAGAGACGCCTGCACGCGGTGGGACAGATGTTCGAATACGAAAGTATGCAGAGTATAAATATGCGGGCGTTTTTTTTTTAAAATAACGAAGGTAAGTTAGGGCTAGGTTGACCAGGTGAATCGTAGATTAGATCACCCATACAGATTATTAATTTTCGCGATACTATAATTTTTTTTTAAAAGGAATTTATGTTTAACTACACATGGAAGGATATACAATTTTTATCTCACTCGGTTTTAATGTCTCGAACTATGTTTTAGTGCTGTTACCGGGCTGTTTGTAAATGATACATCTGCGAATATTTACATTATCGTAAGTATTAAACATCGTTATGAATAATTATCGGGTTCCAAGTCAATGTCAAAGCTTTATTATTAAATTTAGGCTTGCTTAACTATTACAAACGTCGAAATGTACACATTTTCAGAGAAGAACCGTCATGAAATTCTGGTGTCTTTCTATTTAAACGCCTAGTTACAATGTCATTTACAATTTATATCCAAATAAATACAATGTCAAATGTATATTATATCTGTTTTATTTAAAAAGTTCATTTTGTACATATTAGCCAGCCTCGATCTTATACTAGTACTTTTTTTAATAAAGTTATTTTGTCAAGTTTCTAAAATGTTGTGTCTGTTTGTTGCACTCTATTTTTAGCGATTTTATTGACTTTATTGTAATATATATTCATTTGAATTGTTAGTAGTCACTACCATAAGCAACAGTACAATTATTTTTCATGTGAATCTTCATATATTAGTCTCATCGAATCCTCTTAATTGTTGGCCACCGTACATAGGTCCGTGTGTCGGGCGCTTCCGGGCCGCGCGTGGGAATCCGTCGCCGACGTGAAAACAACAAGGTTTGTCTATGAGCCGTTTGTTTTTCCCGCCAACAATGATAGACTCCGTAAGTCGCAGAACAATTGCCGTGCAATCGCAAATACAATATAAATACAAAAGGTTTATGATAAGTAATTGAAAAGCGGATTACGGAGCTGTTGTTTAGGTGTTTTGTGTCACATTAACCAATTAAACCGTAACAGTTAGATATATCTTTAAACTTACCTCATGGTTTTAAAGAATTTCTATTTCATCGCAACGTTATACCACGTTAAGCGTGTGCGTATTATTATTTATTATATTAAAAAATTGAGTGGGAATTCTTTCCCAATTCCACATGCCACGAAACATCATAATAATCGTGTTATTTTGTGTGTGTGTGTGTGATTTTGTCGAGGGATCAAAGTCAAAGTCATTATTATTTCCCGTATCCGAAGAAAAGCTTGCGCTGCAAGTTCGTCATAAAGAGGTTTTGCCATAAAGGCTATGCTCGTTCGGCGGACCCAAAAGCCAATAATTTGTGCACACGCTAATCCCGAGGTCAAGCGGTTAGAACCCTGGTTCCAATGGATATTACAGTCTATTCCTGGACGTGGGCGTCTCTCATGTTAGACGCTGATGTCCGCGACTCTGCTCGCGTGGAGGTAGTTGTTTCTAACCAGAAACTTAAGTTTTAAATCTCGCGGCGTTTCTCTTGCATCAGGGAGTGAGTTTTTTTTATGGTAGAGGGGGTGATAAGTGATTACCGTCGCCCACATACATCTGCAACACCCGAGGTGCTGCAAGAGGGAGGAGGAGCGGGCCTCCGGTTACCTCACTCACCGAAAGAAACGCAGAAGCAAAAGATGCCTTAACTTCACGCCGGTATTCTGCGAGGTCGCGGCACTGCTCCGGTGGAGTCGGCCCATTCGATCAGCATCAAAGCCGCCGCTCGGCTCTGCCGCGTGTGTAAAGTGAGTCGGCACGTGTTAAAGTCAGTAGTAAAGCGCTTTCTCCGGCAGGTCATGCTGTACTACCTTACGTACTACGAACTCAAAGCGAACGCCCTGACTGCGCCTCCCACGGTTCTGTATAATATTTATGTCCGCCATCCTTAATGCATTCTAGTTTGAGACCAGGTACCTTGTCCGCTATAAATAAATTTTTTTCACAACAGTTCCGTGTGAATTTCTCGATAATATCATACCGTGTTATTTTCACGCTCAAGATGGTTTCGTTTATCGGTAACCAGGTCTCGGATAAGCGAAAGCATGTCACAATCAGAACACGGAATTTTTGACTTAAATATCAGAAACTCCTGAGTTCGTTTTCCCTATTTTAACAAAATAATTGAATACCTATTACGCACTTGTGTATTTAATTTGTTTGTTAAATTAAAATAAGTCAAAGAATCAAAAAGCAATTCGGCATGAAACAATACGATTTGGATTCGGAAACGGAACCCGTCTCGATGCGTGCGCGCATCCAATTTTGATTTTTTGCTCCTGCGAGGGTGCTTTGTTACAACCGAGCTTTCCTTTCCTCTCTCTCACCCACCGGCCACGTGTACATCCCGTCTCGCTCACCGGGGGTGGGTCGACGGGGGTGTAGCGCCAGATGTTTCGGCGGTGCTTGTTTTTTTTTTTTTTCTTCTCCTCTTTCGATTCGGTCCCGAACAATGGACCTGAGCTTGAAAGATCTCGTCCGGGACATATGGCGATGTGCACAGGTACCGAGGGTCCATACCGAGAAGCCATTATGATATTGCGAATTTCTGGAAATAGCTCCGGTTTTAAAATTGGTAGGGTTGCTTGCGATGACGCTGTTTTTGTTGTTTCAGCGTTGTTGCCAATGATACTTAATGTTTATGTCTTAGTATAGAGTTTAATAAGACAGTGTTGTTTTAGTGACAATTGTGTTAGTTTAGACACACGGTATAAAATACTAAAAAGTTCAGTAACTGGTACATTTCTATTAATTTCGTTTCCTTCAATGAGGGACTTGAAAGTAAATTCTTTCAGAATACTTTAACGTAGGATTATTCAAGGCAAGTAGGCATCTTGTATGTCGACGTGATTATTGTCTTGGACTCACCACTTCACCCGGGGGTGATTGTAAATAGTTTAAATGTGGACGTATTTACATCCTGAAGGCGATATCTATAAGATCGACCGTCCCATCCAGGACCACTGGAGGAGGGTAGTCATGGGAAAATAATATCCAATTAGCAATACTAACATAGTTATAAGTAAAAATCGTTACTAACAATATATGGTACTTTCAGTCTGAAATAAACATTTTTATTATTATTATGTGGGGTTATTATTATATATATATTTATATTTGTGAAATCTATATACGAGTACATAAAAGTGAATGTTTCTTTGTTTGGCCTTTATTGTACATTCGCAAACCACTCGATCGACTCAGCACACATTTATGGGTTATATTCGACACTCTCTCGATACGATACGATACGATACGATTTATTCATTTACTCACCACAAAAGTTACAAGAAATACAATTATACAGAAAAAAAAACAATAGATACGTAAAAACAAAAAGAAATAATTTAAGAGAAAGACTTTATAATTTATAACCCGTGTCGCGTCTAATGAAACGGTGCTGACACAGCATAGTGTCGCGGGGTTAACCGCAACGCTGATCTTCAGTCAGCACCGACCCTGTTGCGGGACGTACTTCGCATACTGTCTCATGATCGCAGTACGCAAGATATGTTTGCTGTAAACGAACTGCTCTTCCATGATGAGTGACGACCTGCGCAGTGTTGCGGGAGGTCGATGGATGCAGGTGGCTCGGGACCGAGCTTCGTGGCAATCTTTGGGGGAGGCCTATGTTCAGCAGTGGACTTGTGATAGGCTGAAATGATGATGATGATGATGATGCATAACTGTTTAAAAAATGGAAAAAAAAGCAATAAAAACTGATAAATGAAATTATCCTTCTCACTCCGAGGAGTAAATGATTTTCATTACATTTCATTTCACAGTTGAAATTCTATTGTTATGATGACCATCAGGACTGAAGTAGTCCACTGCGGGACATTGGGCTAGCCTATAGGGAGGATTTGCAATAAAGCTTTTCCGTTAGTCGCCCCCCTTACGACACTCACGGGTAGAATGGGGATGGGTAGATTGTTACACCGATACCACACATGGGTTATTCTGGCCGAGCTTTCGCTAACCATACGATGTTGTCACACACATCGTTGAGGATATAGTCATGACAATTAGTAGGTGTTTTTTTTTTTTTATTATTATTAAAGGCAATGATTAATCGTCAATTTGTTTGTCCCGCAGGTGAGTGTGCAGTGTTGTAGCTCGGGCGGGCGGGGGCGGCGCTCGGCGGAGGTAATAACAGTAAGCTTTCAGTTCGTCCCGCGGGCTCGGCGCGATTCACAGTTAGCGCATCCGGTCGCTCGGTCTCGTTCACGAGCGGAAGCGATTTACACTTTTTGTTCTGCTGTTATGCTACATTGAACCTTAGCATGATGGGTTCGTGTGTTACGATCATTCGTTAACGTGGAAGGGTGCTGCGTGTTGTTGTACAACTTTATTTAAAAATATTCCTAACGACGTATTAAATATCACATACTATTGGAATTATGAAAGCAAGGTTTTGCTATACGCCACATAAAACATGAATTTCAATAAATAAAATAATGGTTTAATTTTTTTTTAAATAAAAAAATAGTTGGTAGTTAATATGTTTATTATTAGGGTCATAACGAGTCGAAAGTCGCTATTATACCATCCGCCATCCGCCCATGGATTCGCGCCGTCGTCCATGTCGTTCCCCCGCGGCGATAAAGTGGCGGTTCGATTCTCGGTCGGAAATAGCGCCCAGGTCAAGCACCCGCGAAAAATTTACAATACTCTCGCATGTGAGCACGCCTCCCTTACCTGCCTTTGAGGAGAGCTCGCGCGCGCTATCCCGCTGCGGAGAGTATCGGACAATTGGGTGAAAAAAAAAATGCTTTATGTATTGTGTCATAGATGCTTTTAGTTTGTGGGTTATTTAAGATATGATGCATCGCAAAATTCTTAAATAGAAGCTTTCTCCATTTTCTCCACCAGCCGGGGGCCTATTTTTAGCAGTTTATTTACCACTACTGGAAAATGGGAATTTCTATGCTAGCCCTTATGAAAGTCAGATGGTCTTCTATTAGTGTATCTGTGTGTGTATTATATGTATGTATATCCCACTGGGCAAGCGGGTCGTGGAGCGCAGCCGGCACCCTCTCGCTAATGAAGCTCGCAGGACGGTTGGTGAGCGCAGCGCCAGCACTCTCGCGCTAGTGAAGCTGCTCTCCATCATTAGTCTTTCGTATTTGGGTCTGGCGTATTTGGATAGATAGATATTCCGGTCATCTGCAGGTAGCCAGACTCTGGTTTCACCTTCGGAGAAAATAGTTGAAAACCCTCTTACACTTCAGTAGTATCAATTTATGAGATAGTATATATTAGGGAGCCAGGCAGTTGACGACTGCCCATAGTATTAGGCAGTTGTCGGCGCGATTGATATCGGCCAGGAGGACATCCAATAGAGCCACGATAGCGGGGGTGGGGTTAGGTCATCTGCCCCCGCATCAGCAGACCCGTGTCGATGAGTTTTTGAGGGTATTAAATTAGTCCCTACCTCTGACCACCCCAGTATTTGATACTCGCTACTCAGATCTAATTAAATAAGCAGTCCCTGCTGATGACGCTGCAAACGTGGGTGAGTTCCTGAGGACACAGGTGTAATGCTCCAATACCAGGATCCTAGGAGTATGAGGTATTCATCACAAAAAATGAAACGCATGCGCGTGATACACCGCGCCGTTACTTTCCGTGAGGGACAGCGTGCGACTCACCGCCAGCTGGGCACGACACGTCGTCTCGTCACCTATGTCACATTGTCTGAATGAATTACCACGCACGGAGAGTTACGTATTTAAATTATATTCCAATTTTGCATTAAGAACGATCGGTTTATTTTTTTTAAATTTTAAAATAGGAATGCGTAAACAATGTTGCGTATAAATTGTTTATCTCGCATCACGCATCTACTTTAACTTGTGCAATCAACAAATGTATGAGGGATGGTAGCTGCGCACCTGATTGGTAAACCGGAGGTGCTGCGGGTGTGTAGGGTAATCGGGGAGGGGGAGTGGGCCTCCGGTTACCTCGCTCGCCGGGCCAAACGTATTGCACCGGGTCGAGACGGCGCGTTCGTGCAGCAAGCAGTGTCCGATGGGGCGCTTAGCCGATAAGATCGGAGGTGGGGTTAGATCAGATCATTCTGACCTCATAGCTATTGATGTGTGTTTTGCGCAAATATTAGTTTCGGCTGTGGTTAGAATCCGGAACACATTGCTCAGCAGCGAGATACGATATCCTAGTGCAAATCTAGCTATCCGGGAGATAGAACGTGAAGGGTTGCGAACCTCGTCGCCGGATTAGATCCCCGAGATTCTTTCTTCTCTATTCAAGGGGCGCTGGAATCACTGAGCCACTGATGCTTCGCGGTCGAAGTCTGGAAGGACTGGAGTCCGGTCTGCTGTGTCTGTTGGATTTTATACACTAAGGCTCGTCTCGGCTTCAATCGCACTTCGCACGCCGCCTCGGATATGGTCTATGGCTCCGTCGCCGACTACCATTCGGGCGCGGTGGGATGGTGAGAACGGCGCATCATTGCGGGCGGATGGAGTAGCAGTCGCCAGGCTCTCCAGACTCCTTTACACACCTTCGATGTGAACCTTGCATGATTATTCGGCAATCTGTGTCAATATGATGCGCTTAAATAAACAGGCGCACGGTCACAGGACGAGCGGCGCGCGTCTCCGGGCACACGCGAGTCCTTTGATCTCTCTCACGTGTCGACAACTCGACCCGTGACATTATTCACCTTTTCACGCGGGCGGGCGGCTATTACAGACGCCATTAATTGTCTTTATTTTTTTTTTCTCCTGCATCATTTAACCTAAAACGACGCCCGCCGTAACGCGACACCGCGTCTCGGTCGAAGGCGACGCGCGCATACAAATGTTCGCATTAAGACGAAAACTAGCGTTTATTATTGATGGATTGACCACCTCAGCGGTACTATTGCTACTCGAATGTATTTCTATTCGATTCTATATATTGGGAATTTACACGTACGTCTACTTCGTTTTTTTTTTTGTTATGAAAAATAGGCTTGCGCTCGACCTCAATCTTGCCCGATGGAAAGCGAAGATGAGGCCTAGGATGGTACACGCTTGCCTAGATATCTGTTCACTTTGGCCTTGAAGATATTCAGGTTATAGGTTTCGGGAAAAACTGACCTCGGCAAAGAGTTCCACTCCTTAGCCGTCCGCATAAATAAAGAAGAGGCAAACCGCTTCGTGCGTAATGGAGGAATGTCTACAACATAAGGGAACTCCTCGCCGCGTCTAGTCGTTCGGTGATGGAAAGGGGAAGGCGGTATTAGGTTATGCAAAACAAAATTATAAGGAGGTTTGTTTATTGACTGTATTAAAGTATGTTCAGCTGTTACTCGTGCGTTTTGTGATAAAATTATAAGTATCCGACAAGATTTGTTACCGTCAACTTGGTTTATCGTGTTTTTTTTATCGACAATAACTCGAAGCGAACTCGCCGTCACCGATAACACTAGGTGTCGCGCCGGTTTATGCAAATACGGTCGACCAGGTGTTCACCGTATCGTCTTTTGATTGACCCCTGCCGGGCCCCCGCGCACCAGGCGCAATTATACCCGCGAACCGGTCACCGGTGAGGCGCGGAATCTATAACAGCATCTATAGCTCAAATTGAATGTCGACAGATGAGACGTAAATATGTTTATCAATGTTTATCTCGAAGTTTTCTCTCGTACCCCGGTTGGTTTTGTTGTGAGAAACAATGGATAGGTATTAAAAATGCCGAACAACATTGTCGGACATTGTTCTCACGACAGTTTTCTCTCTTTTTCCGTTAGTCCTTATGGGTCTATTCAACTGAAATAATGAGAACACGCACTCACAGCCATAGCCAGGTGTATTTCTTGCCTATTAATTTAAAACAAGTTGGCAATGGATAATACACTGTTACTTTAAGCTCCCTTTGAACGAGCAAACGTCTCAAATTGTTATAACTGAAAAGGGTTGGGTGTAATTATGTCAAGATCAAATTTGTAAATATGCTTCATCGGATGTTTCACACGCTATACTCCCATCCCCTCCCCATCCCACACCCCTTCCCCTCGCGTCGCGATCGTGCATCTGGATGGCGGCACAGACATCGACAAGTGCACGCACCAGGTAAACGCACCGGGGGCGGGGGACGAGCGTTTCGTCAACCGCGTGGCGCTCGCGTCTTAACCCTCGCGAAAACCCCATTTGTTTGCGATCGAACGGCTGGACAAGTTTGTGGTCTATTCGATTGACACCTGAGTAGGGGCCGCGTAAGACAATCCATATTACGTTATGTATTTTCTTGGGTTTTTCGCGTGTGAAAAATCTCCGAGCGTGCTATAGTTGTAGGGATGATCAGATGCGGAATGTTTTTAGATTTCTTCGTCGACTACAATATTCTCGCGTACATTCACTTGATGTATTCCTTGTGGTTTAGTTAGGGTAAACCAGTTTTTTTTGCCGACTCTAATACCCACGAAATGTAAAAAACTAAACGTTAATATGTTATACAATATAAACCCTTATATAAACGTGATGAATGATTTTTTCTCGCAGAATGATCGGACCGAAAAATTTATAATTATAAAGCTGAAGGTTAGCCGGGTTAACAATATGACATGGTGACGTCAGAAACAACCCTGTCCGGGGGACCACGTCGGGTTTTACAAAAATCGATTTAAATCGATAATACGTAAATCCTCAGCAGAACTAACCCACACAGCCGTAGAGATCAGCAAGCTGAAGTGACAACGGGCCGGCCACATAGCTCGCAGAACTGACAACCGTTGGGGAAAGAAGGCTCTCGAGTGGCGGCCGCGTACAGGCGAACGCAGTGTAGGACGACCACCCACAAGACGGAGTGACGACCTGCGCATTGTTGCGGGAAGTCGATGGATGCAGGTGGCTCGGGACCGAGCTTCGTGGCAATCTTTGGGGGAGGCCTATGTTCAGCAGTGGACTTGTGATAGGCTGAAATGATGATGATGATGATGATGAATACGTAAATAATAGTTTAGTTTTAAATGTGTATTTTTCGCGTAAATACAATTAATTATTATGTGATTAATGAATGGTGAATGGATTGAACTAAATTCAACAAACAAAGTTTAGAAGTTATAGGAGTATGCCCACAAAAGCGAATTGCGACGTTTTGTTATACTATTTATAGATGTGATTCATTCAGAATCCATTCGGAGCAATCGATGGCATATGGCGTGATCGATAAGGAAAGTCATAATTATGTTATTTTTTTTTTAATTCGGAACAGATCAACATGTCACTACAAATCCAGCCAATCTTGGCTAGAAAAGCCTAAAACCTGCTCTTGTCTTGAGTTTGTTTTAGTGATAAAATATAATATCGCCCATAAAATGTGCCCATACATGTGTGTTGTAACTTGTTGCTTTTATACAACTGTAAAACAGCTGCAGCTACTCTGTGACTTAGTATTCGTTATCCCTTGTTTTGTCTGACTGTCCGTTGGTTGGTGTAACGCTCGGAAACTAGGTACTGACTAGATTCGCTAGCTAGGCTAGACGCTTGTTATATTTTTTTCTTTTTATGGGATAGGCGGCAAACGAGCAAGCGGTGCACCTGATTGTATGTGATCACCGTCGCCCACGTATATCTGCAACACCAGAGGTGCTGCAGATGCGTCGCCGCCCTTTAAGGATATTTGGGAGATGGGAAAGAGAATGGGGAAGGGGAGTGGGAGTGGGCCTCCGGTTAGCTCACTCACCGAACGAAACGCAGAAGCATAAGATGCCTCTACTTCACGCCGATATTCTGCGAGGCCGTTGTATCGATCCGGTCGAGCCGGCCCATTCGAGCAGCAGCTAAAGCCGACGCTTGGCTCTACCACGTTTTCTGATCAAATGCCGTTTACTTAAAAGCCGGTGCGCATATCAACTGGATGGTGGAGTGGCCGCGCCAACGGAAGGACCGTTTCGACGCGTGCGGAAGCCGGCGTGTTGAATTTTCGAGCTGATTCCAGTTTTTCAACTCTTCTATCTGTCTCGTCATCATTGTCGATCAAATGAGCGTTTTTTTTTATTATTCATCACTACAGCACTTCCTCTGTCGCATCGCGTATCAATTACACTGTCATGTGGCATCGCCGCAACGTATAAATAATGTATTCGTCAATAAAAAGAGTCGCTCGGGCCGAGCATCGGTCGCGGATCGGTGTGAGAGCGGGCGCGCGCCGCGGGCAGGTGCGTCGACTTCCAGTTCTGTTGTTGCGGCCGTGAGATGTTAGCTTACGGCGATTATCTCGATTCGTTTGTGTAGCGTGGTTATATTTCATAAATACATATATATATATATATATATATATGTGTATGTATATATATATAAGAAAAAGCGTCTTGTCTGTCCGTCTGCTCGGATAAAAAAAACCAAAAGCCATTTCTATTCAATTTGAGTGATCGAATATAAGTGGTTAGAACTTGTAAACTTTGTCGTTGTTTTACAGTTCTTTGTTACATCGTAGGAAATACATATTTATGTAAAAAAAAAAAGTTCAATGTCAAAACGCAGCTCCTAGTAAAAACTTTTACTGTGTGTAATTTTGAATTAATGACGATTTGAAAACTTTTATTGAATTCTATTAGTTGTTTCAATTTAACTTCTACAGTTTATAAACATGTGTATAAATATCACACCGGCTGGCCATACACACTGAAATTTGCAGTGTAAACACTAAAAGTAGCAGCCTGTAAGTGCCCACAGCTGGAGAAAGGCCTCCTCAAATGATTTTTTTGAGAGGGTTTTGGATCCGGGATGGACCCGCCTCGCTGCTCCAGTCCGAGTTGGCGGCCTTCACATAGCCTCGAAATAATATTTCTCATTCATGCAAGTTTCCTCACGATGTTTTCCTTCACCGCCGAGCACGTGGTAAATACAGCACTTAAAATTGTTATCAACAATTTTAGTGGTGCCGGCATCGATTATCGAACCCAGGTCACTCCCGCTATTTGAAACTAAAGTGAGCGCCCTGACCACTAGGCTACCACGGCTCATTGTAAACACTTCGTTGGCAATAAGTACCTTGACGTGAACACTGACAATAATTGCCAATCGCTTTGACCTATTCACCACCAACTCTCACCTGTATGGAAGAGTCAGGTCTTGAGGTGGGTAATTTATATTGTTGAGCTCCTCACTGTACCTTACCGGTCTGTATATAGCCCACTGCAGAACATAGGCCTCTGCCATAAGGGAGGACTTGTATCAATCACCACGCTCGGCGAGAGGATTGGCGATCCCAGTACCGGACGACGACGCGACGCTATTATCCCGCCGTCTGTCCGTGGCCTCTGCCATTCACATGGCTTTTCCCACCTCTGTCGCGACTTACCACGCCCGCGGTAAGAAAGGGGGTGGCGGATTCCTACGCCGATACCACACTGCTGCGCACTCCCCTGGGCGTACTCTTCTATACATTGCGCGTGCTCGGTTCATCCCCGGTCCGGATCACTCATGCATTCACATGCTATTATTAACTATAAATTGATTGTTTACATTTACACGAGATGAGTTGGACGATAAAGGGCAGATAAAGCGTCGCTGTTTAGATGAAGATCGTTTAGATTCATTGTACGTATAATAATGCAATTTGTCCCTCTGCCGGTAGACCACAAGTCGTGCCTTCATCTCTCACAGCCCGTGGAAGGCCAGAGACCAGTCCGTACACCGGCGGGTACATAACCGCGCGCACTGCATGCGCTCTCATTTGAAATGTGCGCACAAAGGATATTAAAATGAGAATTAATACGTTAAGCTCGATCAATAATGAACTTTCCGCCTCGTTATTAAAGTTTCAAGTTTCAATAGCGTCGCGTTTCAATATCGGTAAGTGCGTACGTACATGTACGTACATCATCCAGTCCACCCTTTCATAATATGTCGTTCGAGTGTAAAGCGTCGTAAGTGAAAAGTTAAAACGAAGTTTCTCGTGTTGGGTTCCGTAGGCGATTTCGTTCCCAGTCGCGATACAACACCGCCCAGTGCGATTAGTACGTTTAGAGCTTTTCGACTCGAGTGTACATCGTATACATTCTACAATATTTTACTTATTTGTCTTAATTTTTTAATTAATTTATGTACATACAAAAAGGTATGATAGCATTAAAACGTTGTATTTGTACAAGGGCACTACTTATTTGATACATTGAAATTTCTTCCAGCAGACTCTAACAGGAAATTTTATTGAAATGGCAAACTTAGTGCGTACATTTCTAATACATATTATGTATATAATTAAATATGATTGCATATATATATATATACATGCATACACATTCGTAAATATACAACAGTTTAAGCATGTGAGTGTGGCAATCTTAAATTCATTTCATTTTCTCGAGCCGATGGTACTCTGTTAGTAAGTTTTCGCTCTTACGTAATCTGCTATCGCCTCGACTGCACATCTTTTCGAGATTTATGTTTTTTTTAAATGGCTTTAGTACACGGTAAAGCGCCATTCAACTATTTAGAACTTCGGGCATTTCCTCAGCAAAAGCTTTTGTGTTAAGCATGCTTGGTTAAAGGGTACATCACACTACGTTTGGGGTGACTGCTGGCCATTGGTATTTCATGACAGGATGACTTGCCCATAATCAGCGCGCCGGACGAGCTTGATCAGAGCCGTGCTTTCTCTCACCCACGTACCAGAGACTCCGTTCGCCAGCATATTAGGATTAATTCCTTATAAAACAATTCTATTTATTATAAATAAATAAGCTCTCTCAATCGGATTTGGGTGGTGGTAGGGGTCTGGACATTTTAGTACTCTCACACCACTTTTCATCAGATATCATTTGGGGACAAGGTGGTACGCGATGCGCCTGCCTGATCTTAGTGTCCATGCCAACGATACAAATCGTATATAAGTTTAGAAAAAGACGTCGGTGCGTGTCCTCCACGTAAGGGACCGAGCTTGCTTTTTAATTTCATACATTTCTTTTGTTGTGTTTCCATTACAACGTCTGTACCGTTTGAGTCGGTTTTTGCGGAACGCTAAACCTTTCAATAGTCATTTTTATCCCATCAAAAAGACAAGTTGAACGACCGTGGAAGGAGAAAAAAAAAGGCCCTAAAGGCTAGGGGAGCGGGATTTGAATGGCGATCTCTTTTCACGCGGCCCCGCGCTCGGCGGAGCGGCTCGGTCGGTGCACGGACTTTTGTCGTCGTTTCGCCGCGTATTATTAAACGTACGAAATTACAAGGCGATGCGCGCGCGCACGCGCAGGACTAATAATTATATAAGTTATACCGACTTTTATTTGAACATTATATTGTTGTCAATTTTAAGACCTCATTCATATTAACATTGATATGAGAATATAATGTTCCGCTCTGTTATTTTAATATTTCTGAATTGTGTCGCGTTTAACACATCGGATAAACTCAATCTATGTTTCAATATATACTTTATTCTTTTGACCTTAATAACCAACACAGATAAGCTTCGGACAATTTGTTTTTAATAACACTTAAATGAAAGAGTCCGATCAAAGCTTCGAGCATTCATCCCAAGATTAAAAACCACCTTCGTCCAAGCAACCCCGAGGCGCCGACTCCGTCCGAGGCTTGCCGAGAGCGTACGAGCGCGAACATCTGTCGATCGGCGCGTGCGCCGCGCCCGTAACGCTATTATTACCTTCGTCGTACCTGCGATACGTGCGCTAAGGGGCGGGTGGCCAGGCGGCCGGGGGATAACATCGGGACAGTCCGGCTCCGGTCCATTAAGTTTCGATTCGAAGGCTCTCGATGTTTTCCTTTACTACCGATCACCCTTAGACTACTACGCCTCACAGATATTTTAATTAAATACATGTTAATTAGAATGATGAAGACCATGTCCTCCTGCCCGATTTAGACCACGGCGATAACTGTAAGCAGTTGTCAAATGCGCAGGAGATATTGTAATGCCGCAAGTGTGTACGCTTAAACACAGAAGCACTCTCATGTCTTTACCTTCCCGTATCCTAGGTAACGTATATGCGATAAGATGAGGAGGAAGGTTCAAATGCAGCTTCATAGAAACGGGACACAACAGAACACGACCGAAACAAAAAACGAATAATTTGTGATTTTGCTCAAATATTGGCTTCGGCTTGGATTCAAACCCAGGACCCATGTCTCAGCAATCAGATTCGCTAACCTCTAAGCCACGCGGTTGTCTTCAGCGAGAAACTTTAACGTAACCGAGAAAAATAGTCTGTATATCCGTTTATGCACATAAAACATGGCCACACTGCCTCTTCACGCATAGATTTGTGCAGGTGTGCGCCTCCTTCGGGGTGAGAGGGTAGATACGCGATGTCTTGTTTGTTCGTATGTCGATGACCGAGTCGTGGGTCCAGGACCCTATGCGGACACTCGTCTCTCCTTATTCTCACTTTATATAAAACTGTTGGTTTCTCCCTTCAATTGTAATCGATTTTAATCCCGTGCTATTTTTATACATATCATTTGAATATGTGTTTTTTTTTTTTTTCATTTTTAACGAAACACACAACTCTAGGGTCTAACGACGTTTGCAAGTAAAGCGTACTTTTCTTTTTAGAATGTCCATTAAGCGTCATCGTAGACCATGCTTTAATTGCCTGTGAGTATAATATCTCTTTTTTTTGTAATCACCCGAGTTATATTTACCGAGTTACACATGATGAGTACGTGAACAAGATTTTTAGTTACTGCTCCGCTGCTTAAAGTCATAGCGTGATATAACCTACTCGAATAAGCGGGTCATTTAACGCAAAAATAATCTTTCATTTCAATCGGGTAGTTCTTTAGATTAGCGCGTTTAAGCATTTGAACTCTTCAGCTTTCTAATATTAAGATATACAACTAAAGATGATTCAAATTTGTTGGGGAAAAAAAAAAATCTGGAATATTGTAGCTTTATTCTTTATCTTCTATTAATATTCTATGACATGGAAATTTCCACGTGCTATGGACGGCGTTAGAGGATCCATGGACCATGGATCTGTGCATTGGAAAACTGGTACAAGGGATATCTGAGAGCCGACAGACGGCGCAACCATTAATAATGTGTTAGATCTGAAATACCGACACCGGTGCGGGGCGGACAACAGAGTCTACGGGTCCTATGGGTACTTGCTAAAAGTAATTTTAATTTAAGGTCTTTTCTTAGAGTGGCGATAACGTATTTACGAGGAGTGAGTTAGCAGCTAGATGATGGATTAATACAACTGCTCGGTGGTGTAGTGATTTTTTGACTGCGTGTCACGGATTCGAATCTCGGACGGGACAAGTATTGTATTTGTACGAAGAAATAATTGTTCCGGGTCCGGGTGTTCGTCCGCGTGCAATTTATATATGTAGACCGGTTCCGCGAATCAGGAGAAATTCCTACAGCGGATGTGAAACGTTATAATTTTTTTTTTTTTTTTAATTACCATATAAACAAATGAACCATGAAATATGAAATACATACATAAGCAACTGCGTCTGTCATTCATAAACGTGGGCAAGGATGATTAATTACTAAGTAGCTGATACTGAAGTGATCAGAGGTATAGATATTTATTTTAGTTATTTAACCCAGTTTTCACCTGAGCTTCCGAGAGAGCGGAAGCTTGCAAGAAAATCACTTTAAAGAAACAACAAAAAAAATTATTTAACTATTGATTTTTGTATATAGTCGTGCTTATATAAATTAGATGATATAATATAATTTCAAATGGAGAGCTTTTGAAATAGAACATGTTAGTTGAATGGTCTATAGTCAGTGGTTACGCGCACGGCCTCGCCCTGTAATTTCTATGTTCCATTGGTTGTTGCGCCGCGGGGCTAATTCCCGTCGATTGTTCGTCCGAACGCTCCGCGAACACGTTCGCTATAGAACGCAAACGCAACTCGAATATCACTTTCTTAGGTGGGGTTTTCAGTAGCGTATGAAATTGAAAACGAAAGACACGAAGCTATGATAGATATTGAAATCTTGTTTTGTAGTATTCACATTACCGTCCGCAATCCGTCCGACGCACAACGATGAAGCATAAACGTTTTTTTTTATTATATCGCAAGCAGTCGACTGCTTCGTCCGCGGGAGCTTTAATTTTGAACCCACTCGCGTCTAATGAAAAAAAAGTTAGCGCCGAGCCTCTCTGTCAAATTTCTTAAATTTATCAATATTTATGGTATTAACAGAAATTATCTACGCGGTAGAGCCAAGCAGCGGCTTTTGCCGTTGCTCTAATGGGCCTGAAGTAGAGGCATCTTAGTGCGTTTCGTTCATTGAATTGGGTAATCGGAGACACACTTCCCCCTTCCCAAATATCCTTAAAGGCCGACTAACCACCTGCAGCTCCTCTATAATTGCAGTACGTGGGCATCGGTAATCACATCAGCCATCAGGTGAGCCGCTTGCCCTCCCCCCCCCCTCCCCCCTTTTTCCGATAATGTATATCAGCAATTCAATCAAACGTTCAACGTGCACCCTCAGTTTAATTTTCATAGTCTCCTGAGGCAGTTGCAAATCATCTTCGATGAATGTTGGAACCCTCGTTCCAACATTCATCGGGCGTCGTGCGCGGTAATGGGCCATGCATTGTTAAGCAGGCGCGCTCGCATTTGCTCCCTGAATGTTTAACCGGAAGGCTTACTCTGTGGACTATGCGGAATCCATTTACTGCCTATTATGAGACGTCTCGGCAGGTCTCGGTGGCGTCCTCATACCCGTATAAGACGCTGCTTAGCAATGCGACTGCCGTGCTGCCACATCGTAACCGGCTTCTTTTTGTTTTATGGGATTAACGCCACACGAGCAATCGGTTCACCTGATGGTAAGCGATTACCGTCGCCCACGTACATCGGCAACACCAGAGGTGCTGCGGATTTTTGGGAGATGGGAGGTAGGATGAGGAAGGGGATGGGGAGGGCGGAGTGGGATTTTCCGGTTACGTCACTCATTGCACAAGATGCCTGTACTTAACGCCGGTCGAGTCGGCCCATTCGAGCAGCAAAAGCAAAAGCCGCTGCTTGGTTCCTGTACATCGAAGTGAATTTGTTTGCAGGTGTCCATGGGCTGCAGTAGCTACTTACCATCAGGACTGTTAGCTAGTTTTTCACTCCAATGTTGTAAAAAAAGTCCCTGTTGGGTTTGTCCATCTATTGTATACCTAGTTTATGGGTCACCTATGGCTTGCACGACCATCAAAGTGGTGGCCTCCGAGAGATATTGTTCGTTCCGACGTCGGGGTCAAACGATCTCATCCACTGTCGGAAACACTCATCATCACCGTCATATCAGGCGATCACAAGACCTCTGCTAAACGCACTGCCTTTGTCACAGTCTGCCCACAAGAGCCCTGAGTCATTTCGTCAACTACGTACCGAAGTCTTTGTACGTGGCAGAGCCAAGCGGCGAATTTTAGATGCTGCGCGTATTGCCCAACACTGGGGAGGTCAGAGGCCTAGTCTAAACATTTGTCGCTCTCTTAGTGTCCAGGTGAGAGTTACAAATCGTACAGGTCGGAAAGTAATTGTTACGAGCCCTCCGTATCAGGGCAGGGGATCTTACTCGGGTCCCCTGATTCGGAGGCAGATCCCGCTGTTTAATAAACACACACATACATACACACATAATACAACCACTCGGCTTATCTTGCTCCATATATCACAAAATTATTGATCTACTACACTGCGTGCCAAAAAAGTTTCTCTACCCTCGTAGAGGTGCAACTGAGTGATTTCTCTCTACATAATTTTTAATGCAATAAGTCGGCAATAAAGAGCGGCTATAAATCGCGCAAGTGCGCACCCCTGCAGCCGACAGCTATGGGGCTATGGGGCGCTCATTGTCATCGTCCCTCCCAGGATGGGGCAGCGGGGAGCGGCAGCGGGCGGGGAGGGGGAGGGGGGGACACAGTGACTTATTTTCCTTGACAGTTAAGTGATCAAGTCGGGGTCATTTGTGTGAAGGGAAGAACTTGCTTGTCATGTTTTATTGTAAAAAAGTTTTATAGATCTTTAGGTGCTAACGCCATCTTTTGTGGTATGGTTCATAAGTAGGTCCCAATTGATCTATTAGATCATAACTTTTTAGTCATGTCCCGTCCGTAGGGTCTAAACTTTTTTGTTTTTTTTTTATTATTTATTCAATTGTATATTCGGTGACAATCTGGTTAAGAAGAAGAAGAAGAAGAAAGTACTTTATTCATCAAGGAACACATAGTGAAAACTTAATTAACATAACAAAAAAAACTGGAACAGTTAGCAAATATTTCGAGCCACGCGTATTATGATGGTTATATTCACTGGACCAAGTAAGCTTTTTATATAAATAAGCAAGCGAATTGTAACTCTATTCGCTGTGACATATTAAGTAGCTTGCCTTTGTTTAGATATGTGGAAATATGTGTTCTTGGAGTTAACGGTTCAGCCTATGGACATCTGCTAACAATCTCAATCGAAGAAGGTTGTCACCGCTGGGTACTAGTCCTTGATTAGGTCACGGGTAAGGATTTTCTTCCCCCATCCGATGTCTCGACGGAACCGAAACAGCTTCTACTATTTTAAGCGTACGTTTGTTAGTATTAAGGGTTATTGTACGAATTTGGTATTCAGAAAGGTGCCTGAGCTTCTCCAGCGGTCAGAGAGGCGAATAAGGCTGGTACCGTACTATTACGATAACCAAATGTACTCACGAACAATTCACTGGAACGAGCAGAAGCCGCTTATGGTGTTGAAAGTCCACTCGTCACTTGCCCTTTTTGATCGTAGTAGAGCCGAGCGGCGGCTTTCGCTGCTGCTGGTAGTGTGAGTAGCGGTGGCTTTTGCTGCTGTCCGAATGGGCCGGCGCGACCGGGGTATAGGACCGCGGCCTCGCAGAATACCGGCGAGTGTGGTAAACGAAGACCATCTCCCTCCACCTCTCTCCCTTCAACTCCCCTCCCCTTCCCAAACAAAGCTCGGTTGGCCCATTCCCACAAAAAAAAAATTGGAAGATTGCCCGGATAGGAGTGGGGGTAATTCTATAACACAAAAAGAGTAATATTCGAACGTGGAAGAAGAGCCAAGCGGCGGCTTTTGCTGCTTTTGAATGGACCGGAGTCGGAACACCGGAAGAAGAGGCGTCTTGTGCTAAAATCTTTAAAGGCCAACACCGCACCAGAACCCCGCCGGTGTTGCAAATTTACGTTGGGCATCGGTATGATCCGTCTACCACCAGATGACCCGCTTCCTCGTTCGCCCCCTTTTCTACAATAATGCTTGTGTCGGCAGCGTCCGCTCCGGCGATAGCGTCAACGAATCGTTCAAGGTTTTTCATGAGCCGGTGGAAACCCGTTCGGTTTACGAGTATACATAAATAAGCAGCGAGTGGTGGAAACAGTACGAATGGTGTTATTCAATCTAAACACCTGTTCCGTTCTAAACCACGCCGAACCGATAAACGCTTCGTAAAAAATGCACGCCCTCCCAACCGATAGCTTCGCAGCGTTAAAGTTGAAGTTACAGCTTGCTCGCATGAGATGGTGTTTTGAAAAGTGTAAGAAGCTTTGATGTTTCATTAAATGCATCTAGTTTTTATAGTGTATGAAAAAAATTAATAAGGCATAGTCGTTGCGTTGCCGACGTGTTTTATTAAAATTGTCTCACGACCGATACAAGGGTTGTAAAAAATAAACTCATTGGTGCTGGTCCTCCACGTGGGGATATCGAACGTTCGTCGCGTTAAGATAACCTGTTTCTGAATGAAATGTGATGTGAAATGGCGTCTTTTGAATGTGTTCGACTACTACCCACATCAGCACATTTTAGTCCACTGCTGAACATAACCCTCTCAATGAAACTGCCACCTAAAGTCGGCATACATGTTTTAAAATGTTTATTTATTTATTTATTAAAGATTACCAACAAGGTTAACACATAAAAAAAAATTACAAAAGAAAGGCATGGAAAGCCAGTAGATACTGTCTAGAATAGTTATATTAGTATTATTCAGATCTATAACTTATCTAAAATAACACTACAGTGAGTAATAAAAAAATTACAATTAGATAACAATATTAAAATCAGTTGAAAGCCCGATAGTCCAATTGTTAGGGAGCTTGCCTACGAAGCTTAGGGTCACGGGTACAAATCTCACTAGGGGCAAACGTTTGTATGATGAATATGTATGTTTATATATTTATATTTGATTGTTTATCTATGCAGTTATATGTGAAAGCTATTTTAACAACAGGCCATTCTATTCATCATCATCATCGTCATCATTTCAGCCTATCAGAAGTCCACTGCTGAACATAGGCCTCCCCCAAAGATTGCCACGAAGCTCGGTCCTGAGCCACCTGCATCCATCGACTGCGCCAGTCGTCACTCCATCTTGTGGGGGGTCGTCCCACACTGCGTTCGCCTGTACGTGGCTGCCACTCGAGAACCTTGTTTCCCCAACGGTTGTCAGTTCTGCGAGCTATGTGGGCGGCCCGTTGCCACTTCGGCTTGCTGATCTTTACGGCTATGTTGGTTACCTTAGTTCTGCCATTCTATTAATAGTTCTTAACTGGCGAAGCACCTTCGTTTTGATGCAACAAGTCAGCTTGGTGGCGCAATGGCAATATATGTACACTCGTGTAAATCGGAAAAATAAAGAAATACGATAGGAGGAAATGGTGTGTGCAAAGAAAGGTACTGCTTATTTCTTAAGTAATTTCTTCCAGCAGACCTGCGACAGGGGAATAGTTAGTCAATGGAAGATTGCGCGCGGGCAATACTAACAAAAATCACATATATATGCTATAAGTTATATATAAATCTACATACACCTACTTATACATATAATGTAACAATATACATAAATATATACATATATGAATATATTTGCCAACCATTACGATAGCTTACCAATTGTGCCAACTATGCTATTCAGTAGTACTAATCATTTCTAAAATTATGCAGTTCCGATGTTCTATTGTTGCTGGTTTGTATTGGAATTTGAAAATAAAATTTCAACTACGGAACCCAAAGCATCTGAAACATTTCACATTTTTCTTTAATTTATAACGCACGTAAGTTTTATTAAGGGTCGGTAAAGCGTTGCACGGTATTTGCATTTGTTAAGTTGGTAAAGATAAATATATAAAAATCGACAATTTATCGTTTTATGAAAATATTGTGCTCCGGCGCCATACTTACAGGATCTATTACGAAAAGCGCGCTCGATCCCTACATTCGCCGTCTCGCTCTCACATACGTAGCTCAGTACTGGCGCCCTCTCCTCGGCTCTATGTGTGTCTCTATCGCGCGATAGTGGGGGAGAGTAGCGGCAACGTCGCGCCAAGGACTGATAAGTCGAGAAGTTTTGTGTTCCGAGAGATTACGAATGCGGCACTTTGCCTTTATTTGTTCCTTAATCTCTATGTATGGAGAAACTTGCGTTCAAAGTATGGGTACATGGAAATTATTGTTGTTTTAGTGCCTTCGTGAAACATGCACGCGACGGGCGTTAGAAGGAAGTACTTGACGCTTAATAATTGTATGATATGGGACTTTATCGAAACGCCCCCATTCAAGCTATATTTGCCTGGTGTTTGAATGATTTTAACTTTTTTCTCCAACTGCTAAATTTACCATGCATGATGCATTCTAGCTAACTAACGAGGCTCTGGCGATCGAGTGGTGGTGGAGAATCCATTCGAATTTGCTGAACCCAATGATGGGTAGCGGTGTAATTGGTGGAAGGTGTGTGCTCAGCGTGGTGAGCAGAGAAGGTTTCAAACCATTCGAGTAATGCACATTGGTTTTTGCTGGCTCGTTATTTAGGGTGGCCTAAGTCCAGCGGTGGACTTAAATAGGCTGACGAAGAAAACCTACCCTGTTTATATAGTGTGATAATGTTACACCTGATAAGTTGTTTTACTAACTTTAATTATTTATAGATGATACCTATTTCTGCCGTGTATATTTATATATATATATATTCACGCTTTGTTCCCAACGGGGTAGGCAGAGACAATCTTCTTCCACTTGCTACGGTCCTGACATACGTCTTTCGCTTCGTTCACTTTCATCAATCTTCGCATGCATGCTCGTTGGTTTAGAGTACTCTTGACCTTGCCTTTTTTCAGAACGTCTCCGATTTGATCGTGAAATGTTCGCCTATCGCCGATCGATAAATATGACCGGTGTTTCAGCCGCGCCCTCTCTTCCCGTGGATGTCGTCAGAGCCGACTAAGCAAGCAAGATGACGGGCTGCAGGGTCCATGGTGTCACTGATATCTAGTACTGCGGCTTGCCGTGCGTGGCGAATATGAAACATCCTTCTTATGGAAGAGATTTTGTTCCTGCAAACTGTATAGGCAAGATAAATAGAGCTTACACGTGCGTTTTTGATCAGAGCTCTTTTGGAACAGTGACATGTCGTATCGTGCAAATGTTTCGAAAAACCCATCGGCAAAGGGCTCGAACTCAGGTCTCCTAATCCGGATCCTGATCCCCTAACCTATATTAATACTATCACTAAATACACGTCTCACTTTGATTGAGAACAATGACAAAGGACGTCCCTTTGTCAAAGGAATGTAAAAACTATTTAAGATAAACTAAAGATTTATTGCCTAAGACCTCCCCACAGCCGCACACCTCGACAACAGCGTGGTCGCTCGGCGTGACGCTGGTGCTCGCTGCGATGGTGTAACTTGTGAGGGTATGGAGGCCGATGCCCTTCCTTTCCGGCTAGATAGTGCACACTATTTTATTTTTCTATGTGGGGCTACTGGCGAATTTAATTTTACTAGGTTAGGTAAGTGGGCGGTAGGCTCCATCTCCACCTGAGGTAGTAGGTAGAGTACCTGGGTATTGCTGCAATCAGCACTGCAACCACTGTTGAGGTCCTGTTTGAAAGGTATACTGAGTGAGTATAGTTACACGCAATTGAGACAAATAAGGCAACTGAGCCGTGGTAGCCTAGTGGTCAGGGCGCTCACTTTAGTTTCATAGAGCGCGAGTGACCTGGGTTCGATCCCCGGTGTCGGGACCTCTAAAATTGTTAATAGCAATTTTAAGTGCTGCATTTACCACGTGCTCAGCGGTGAAGGAAAACATCGTGAGGAAACCTGCATGTCTGAGAAATAATAGAAATATTATTTCGAGGATATGTGAAGCCCGCCAACTCGCACAGGAGCAGCGTGGCGGGCCCTTCCCGGCTGCTAAACCCTCTGTGATATTCGTATTTGAGAAGGAGGCCTTTGCCCTTACAGGCTGCTACTTTACTTATTTTTAGGCAACTGTAACCTCCTCCTTCGAATGAAGTTGTTTGCCGCGTATCCGTGGGCTTCGTTAGCCACTTACCGTCAGATGGGCTTGGTTTCTTTGTCATTACAGTTCAAAAAAAAAAATTAACTAATTTTCCTGTAACTTAACTCTATTTCATTGCGTATTTAGTTTCCTTACACACATAAGTACATCTTAGTACGTAATAGTGTGTGTACTTTCGATATTATCCTGCCACTTTACGGTTGTGGTCTGCGAGAGGTAACATTTTCCAGCGGAGCCCAGCCGAAAGCGTAAAGCTTCGACGCCGACGGGGCCATGGTCTTAACGGCATCACGAATCTCACGACACTAATTATTTTACGACACAATTTGCACGGGTATTGAAACTAATAACCAATTATGTGAAATTAATTTTAGCATGCATGGCATACTTTTGTAATGTTAATACGACTAGACCATGAGCATAGCCAACGGTTTTTGAAGTTATACTTCTTTAGGAGCGTTTGGGAAAAATGATGAGAGTGAATGAATACGATGCGCGCGCGCACCGACACCTGAAAGCGACATCATGAAGTTAATTGGTAATTGCTTTGCAAGTTTTCGTGAGAACTGATAACTATATTCAAGTTATTCAAATATATATGAATCTTCACAACACGTGTTTTATATCAGTGAAGAAAATACATATATTCGTTTCGATTTTAAACACACACATAAGTTTTTTTCAGGGGTTCCGTTTACTTAATTGTAGATATTTTTGGTTTTACTGAAACTTAGCCGAGTCGTAACTTAGTAGGTATTGGGTGGCGACATGTGCTCAGCGCCGGCCTCCGACCGAACGGAATGCGACGGACAGGTGCCCGTCGAGGTTTCCGTGAAACCTTCGAACGATTAATCCCCGTCGATAATCGCGCCGTCAAATTATGTCCGTCCAGTAAGCCCTGAAAGGAAAGCGGCGCGGGACACATCTCGTCCGAGTGGATATCGCATATGGAAATCGATATTCGTATTGATCATTGTATCTCGACGGCCATCGCGGCAAGATTTGTAGTTCGATTAGCAATACGTTCGGGAGCGATACGCCCGGCGCGCAACACTCGTCTAACGATAAGATTGCATGTCGCTAACTGGATTACGACCAGCGTTAGAAATTCGCGTCTCGGGTGTCGTAAGACCGACATGCGGCCGCGACAGTCCGCTGCAGGGCATAGGCCTCCCCCATAAGGAAGAGTTGCCACAATCGCCACGCTCGTCGAGCTGATTGGCGTTCGCTTTACCAGTCAGCTCGCACCTTAGACGCTGCTGCGCGTCGTCGGTCTGCATCGAGATGGTTATTCCGCTATCTGTCGGTAGCCAATGGGATTTTCATGACTCTTTCCCTTAGTCGCCTCTTACGACACCCACGGGAAGAGGTATGGGGAGGGGGGAGAGGTTTCGCCACCCGTCGCGTTGTAGCATCCGGAGCCTGAAACCGGCTTCGAACCAGCACTTTCTGCTCACCCCTCACGTTGACCGGCATGACAGCTTATTATATGAGTGTTGTGAGCTAAAAAAGGCTTAAATAGCCAGAAAAACTTTGCATGTCCCCAAGATATATTATTTTGTTATTTCTCAGACATGCTGGTTTCCTAACCGCCGAACACTTGATAACTTATGCACTTAAAATCGCTATTACAATTTTAGTGCTGCCGGTGCCGGTGATCTAACACTTCACTCGCTCTATAAGCCATGAAACTGAAACCAGCGCCCTAACCACTATGCTACCACTGAAATGCGCTTCGAGTTCTACTGGCGTTTGGTGGGAGAGACCTTTGTCTAGTTGTGTACTTATGGTAAAAAAAAATGCGACATCATAAAGACAACTACTTATATTTTAAATTATACTCTACAATTATACCATGTTTTTGTTGAGACTTTGTTGATATTTCTATAACATTCACTTACACCAAGAAACGCTTACCTAATTATTTTACATTTCTTTCGCGAGCCTCGCTCCGAGCGCATCATTAATAACGAAGAGCTTTATTCCGACCATTAGTTACCGTTTAGGATGAGACCAGCTATCCGTTCCGTCCGAGCTCGTTCAGCTGAAAATTGAAATAAAAAAATAAATAAAGTTGTGTACAGAAACTTTAACCTCATTATTGTAACGTTCGCGTTGTTATACGCGCACTGCTCGCCGCGCTCGGAGAATTGGCAACGTCGCTTCGGTTCTTGGTGTTGCCAGCTTCCAAAGAGCTTTTCTAAGGACCATCGTGGGTAAAATTTATTTAGTTTCTTGTAAATTTTCGCATAAATTTGTCATTTATAATTATTGTGAAAAATTATTGATATTCAAGAATTTATACGAATGGAAAATTGATGGTAGTATGCATAAATATACCGTAAGTTATAGAGTACTAATTTTTTTGTGTTGGGTTAATTATTCTAAAGTATAAAGAATAATTTTTTTGTTAATTAAAGATGTTTGTCATATTACATATTTTTTAATCGTAACATTATTTTTAAAAATATATATTTTTTAATTGCTTATATTGTTAAAAACTTTCATACCGTATACCCTTAGAAGCATTTTGTATTCAAAACATTGAAGGAATTCAAAAGTTTGCAATAGCAACACTGGTCGCCGAGTGAACGGCGGTCGGCCATGGCAGCGCGCTCCAGTGTTCCGTTCTTCAGTGCTACTGAGCGCGCGTAATAGTGTGCAGTGTAAGTAAACGCGGGAAAATTTTAGTTGCGCGAAGTTTTAGTGTTCTGATGTAACAAAGTGCAGTGCGCGATATCTGGATACCAGTGTTGATATTTCACGGAGGCATTGTCTCGCTGTGTTTACGTTTCGTTTGACGATTGTTTCACATACGGTAAGGATTTCAATGAAAGAAGGTGCGATTAGGATTTGAAATGTACAACACACAATGTGTGCGTCGCGATCCTGGTTTTAAAAAAAAAAGTTCAACAGGAGTGCGTTTCTACGGAGTGCTAGATGTTAGTCCGGTGCGTATTAATGGAACGATTAATATATTTAACAAGATTATTTTCTTTGAAACTTATAACTTTACGTATTACAAGTAATTACAATAATAAGTTCTTATTAAGACTCGCCTGTTAGGCATTAGACATTTAAAAATTTTTCATTAGGCAACAAAGCTTTAATCATGAAATCTCTAAGTAGTATTTGCGACATGATGAGATAATCCAAGTAAGTGTTAATAATTGACTCGTTATCTATCGCCTTTACATTGTCCTGTTCAAATTATTAACAGCATTGTCAAAGCGCACGTAGGAAGTTTTTAATCTATTTTGAGTTTACCTGAAGGCTCAAACGGTAGTTTATGTATCGTTTTCATGTACTTAATACACGTAGATTTGTAGTATTTTTCTAACAAAGGCGTGCGTAATCGTAATGTAGCTCCCTTATGAACTAGCGCATTTTTTTTATGTTTTGTTGTCGTGATAATAATATATAAAAAAACAAATTTGAGGGGATATTACTTCTCAAATATTTTTTTTCATTCTCTTTTCCATCAACTATTTAGTCAACGAATATAAACTAGTACCTCTAGAGCTATAGGCATACAAAACACAGGTCTATATAGTTAGAAATCTGTATTCAAGTTTATTTCAAAGAATCGACAAACGTTGAACTCGACATCGAAACACTGTTTACCACGAAGCCTATAGCGTCTAAGCTATTCACGAGTTTTTGTTGCGGTGCATAACTCAAGGACCTCGGCTCCGATTTGCATTCGGTCAGTTTTACCTTATTCCCACTACTTAAATTGAAAGAAAAGTATTAAAGAAATCAAAACAACACATGTTCTTGGTCAGTTGTTACATTGTACCTTTTGTTTTATATTTTATATACATACAATACAAGATTTTGTAATAATTCTAATAACGTTTAACACAGCGTAAATGGTAGAGCCGGTAAGGAAGACCTAGGCGAACATTTCACGATCAAATCGGAGACGTTCTGGAAAAAGGCTAGGTCAAGAGTACTCTAAATCAACGATCATGCATGCGAAGATTGATGAAAGTGGAAGAAGCGAAAGACGTAGGTCAGGACCGTAGCAAGTGGATGAATATTGTCCCTGCCTACCCCGAACAAGGCGTGAATATATATATATATATATATATAATTATACCGTCATTTATAAGATATCGAGCGGTGGTAGCCTAGTGGTCAGGCACTTTAGTTTCACAGAGCGCGAGTGACCCGGGTCGATCCCCGGTGCTAGCACCACTAAAATTATTAGTAGCAATTTTAAGCGCTGTATTTACCGGTGAAGGAAAACATCGTGAGAAAACCTGCATGCATGTCTGAGAAATAATAAAAATATTATTTCGAGGATATGTGAAGCTCGCCAACCCGCACTGGAGCAGCGTCACGGGTCCTTCCCGGCTCCTAAACCCTCTCTAATATTCGTCTTTGAGAAGGAGGCCTTTGGCCAGCTGTGGGCACTTACAGGCTGCTACTTTACTTTTTTTGTATAAGTATTCTATCGTAGTATATTATTTGAGTATACATATAAACATAATGTTTAGTTATCTCCTCTGCACTGTGCACCCTTCTATCCGTGGCATTGAGTCCGCCTTTACCTCTTTTATTTGCAAATAAACTTTAAATAAATAAATAAATAAATCTCCTGATATACGCAAATCAACGTATTGGAATTTCAACACGGAAGCGGGCTACGCATCGGAGATTTAAGAATTGTATTACAGATAGAAGATTGCCTGTCGCGCGCGTCCGTGTTCTAAATTCTGTGACTTCATGTCCCCTGGACAGCGCACCAGACGCGGTTCTAGGTTCGAATCGAAATGTAATTGCTTAAACTTTTAATACGAAGTGCAAATAAAAATACTGAATTCTGACTCCATTGCGAACTGATCTATGTCATCTCTCACTTGTTCATTCTACTTCTTAAGATACCTATTCTTTAAATAATCCACTGCTTGATTGTATGTATACCCCTATACAATCGGTGCAACTTCACAAACGCGCGCAAGTTCTCGCTTTGTCACTAACCTACGGAACGATCTGCTTCTGTTTGCGAACGGGAGATGTGGCCACGGTGGAAATAGGTCAGGACGATGGTATCGTCGTGTTAATCGGCCGATAAGACACCGTATACGTCGCATCGCATCCAGCCGCCTCATCGCCAGCCTCTCGATGTGAAACACACGGAGAGTTTAGCGCGTTAGAACAGTCAGTGCGAGACATTGTTTACTTTCGTTATTCGCGCGTATTCTGGTCCATGGGGTCAATACACCGATGCGTTTACGAACAAACACAATTAACGGCTAATCGTGAAATTATTAAATTGTTTCCTGCACTTATAAATAGCTTCGTCTGTCGATGACTTTTTTTTTTTTAAACAACCACGGGATTACAACACAATCCATCTGATAGAAAGCGAAGCGGTCGCTTGCGTCTATGCGCTATGTCTATGTCTATGTTATCACTTATCACCGCCTGAGGATTAAGAATGCCTCGTTACCAGTAAACATACTGCAACATACGTTCACGCCGGAATGATCATTACAAAGATGCCAGACTCGTTTCGCTCTTCTCATTCGTTGCGGAATTTTTTTTTTTTACATAAATTTTGCATTTCTTTATGGTAAAAGACAGATTTAAGGCAGCAGAGAAATTATCGTTTTTAATGTTAGTGCTATTTTGATTTAATATTAAACAATCATGTCGCCTATGAGGTTGGCAGTGAAGGTAGTTGAGACGTTTTCCTATGGAAATGTACATGGAAATGTTCTTGTGCCTGCGTATCAGCGAAACATATCTAGAATATATCATATGCTAATTATTCTTACTTCATTTAATTCATCGACTCGTTGCCGATGTCGTACAATATTCTAGACACCCGGAAATTTCAATAAATATGCTGCTGTGGTAATAACAAGCTGGTAATGCTTTAAATAGTAGAGCGAAGTAGCAGCCCACAGCTGGGCAAAAGTTTTCGAGTTGGTTGATTGGTTTCATTGGATTGGTGGTAATATTTTTTTTTTATATAAAATAGACTTACGTTTGACCTCAATCTCGCTTGATGAAAGGCGAAGATGAGCCCTAGTATGGTACACGTTTGCCTAGAAGGTGTCTCTTCACATTGGCCTTGACATGATATTTTCCCGTTATTATTTCTCAGAAATTCAGCTTTCGCCCACGATGTTATCCTTCACCGCCGAGAACGTGGTAAGTTTGCTTTTAACAATTTTCAGTGGCAGTGGGAAACGAACCCAGATCCCACGCAAACTATGAAGTTAACGCTTTAAGCGCTTCATTTTTCCATTTTTAAACTTCATATCCAAGGGTATTCTAGTGATCAGACTACCACCTACCACTAAGATAACGCTACCAAACTACTAACAACTAATAAACAGATGGTCAACGGTCAAGACTGCCGCCTAGAACTCCCACAGCTGGACATAGGACACAGCCTCTTCCAATGGGAGGATTTGCGATTACCTTACCTTAGACGCTGATGCTCTATGAGAGCCTGGTACTTCCCGTGCCGTGCCTCCCCATTTTTGGCACAGTCCAGAAGTTTTTAGCGCAGTCAGTATGGTTAATGTTCTTCTTTTTCATCGGCCTGTTAATTGTTCACCGCTGGACAAAGCCCTCTATATCTATATACCTCCATAGGAGATCTTATAGTGCCGTATGGTATCCACCTATACTAACAACGCTTGGCAAGCGTATTGTACCACCTTTTAGACGCTGCTGCGCATCGTCGGTCTGTTTATTTTTCGAGATGGTTATCCCGCCGTCTGTTGGTGGCGTCTTCTCCCTAAATCTAGGCGGTAGATAATACTTTAACCATTTTCCTGTACAAGTAGCCGGCCCTTACCGTCTGTACAAAACGCTTGTGCATCGATCGAAAAATAAAAGTGACTTGAAAAAAATAAAGGAAGAATATTCCCTTTTCAAGTTGTCAAAGTGACATTACAGCCGGACCGGGGGGTCACTCCCCCTCCCCCCTTCTCCCTCCCCGCGGAGTTGAAAAGTTTGTTGGACGAAGTTTCGCGGTTCGGAGGAGCCGTTCAATTGCCTCGAACACGGCGTAAGAAGGCGATTGAACGCTACACGTTTCGGTTTTAACTGCGATCTAAGGAGCAACGGCTCCGACGGGAGTCGATTCCTATATTTAGTGTTTCGTCAATCCTCTGATATGTAATACCGGCCAATTGGATACTTTACCACATCCAATGTATTTTTTTTCTAAAGACGTTACGTTCCGCTCCATTCTGTTTTATGTATTTTTATTTATTAATTTTTTATACTGTGTTGTCTACACCAAAAGGATTACAAAAGGCTTACTTAATGCCTTTTGGCCTTCTCTAACAGTCAAGCCAGGGCGTGAAGAAATGTGCTAATAGGTGTATCAAATTTAAAATAATATAAATATCGAAAGGCTTATTGAGATATGTGCTACATAAATAAAACATATATAAATGTATAAGCATACATATCACCTAAACAGATATATACACACATACAAACACATTAATACATACATATGTAATAAAGCAATATAAATACTAACAAGTATCAGATGGTTTTAAAAAGTGTTCGCGTACCAATCGTTAGAAAGAAATTTTATATGGGGCTTTTCTAATGTCTTCGGGCAAGGAGTTCCAGAGAAGTGTAGCCTGAACGGTGAAGAGACCACCAACAAAATGGGTATCCTTAATCAATTCATAACTGCATAGAGCCATCTGCGCCTTCGCCGCCACGTGGCGTTGTTTTCGGTAGCGTGACGTCACACATTCCAGCGTTACGTCATTAAGTTCATAATGCGGAGCGGAAATTAATATCTGTAATGCCCCACCGACAACTCACGCGTAATCCTTTGTTTCGTGTTCTTTTTTTTTTTAATGGATTTAAAAAGAAATCACAATAATTCCGTGTGACATTGCTGTCAGTGAACGAATCCATGTATTGGATGACCTCTAACGAAATTGTTGTGCAATATTTTTTTCACGTAGCGTATTAAGCTCCAGTATTTGGTACATACGGTCATGAGATGGTCATTCTTAACGTGGTAGAGCCAAGCGGCGGCTTTAGCTGCTGCTCGAATGGGCCGGCTCGACCGGATTAATACCACTACCTCGCAGAGTACCGGCGTGAAGTGGAGGCATCTTGTGCTTCTGCGTTTCGTTCGGTGAGTGAGGTAACCGGAGGCCCACTCCCACTCCCCACTCCACTCCTTTTTCTCCCTCTCATATTCCACACCTGTAGCTCCTCTGGTGTTGCAGATGTACGTGGGCGATGATAATCACTTACCATCAGCTGAACCTATTGCTCGTTTGCCGCCTTTTCCAAAAAAAAAAAAATGTGAGCTATTCAATACTATTGGCGATTCATAACGGCGTATGACATTACAGTGCCGGATTGTTGCCCTATCCGTCCATAAATATGCTGCTCTGGTAAATATACATGACGTAGGCCCCTCCCATAAGGAGGATTTGCCATGATCGCGCAGCACCGGACACCTCGCACGTTAGACGCTGATGATTGTGTAATCCGTTCGCAGAATAAAGGGGGTGATATAAGAGATACAGATACCCTTATACCGCCGGTATACGAGTTTTTTTTTTTTTTTTTTAGATCGGTACTATTTGATCACCATTATAAGAAAGGCTGTACTGGATGCCTTTGTTGCGTATAAAAAATGTAAACTCTCGATCGGGGAGTTTAAACAAAGTATATAACCGGTTTGATATGTGCAGAGTTTCGTTTGGACAAAATTATCAATCCCTTTTTAAAGTGCCGCGTTTTCCATATGCTCGGCGGTGTGGGTAATATCTATAGGTGATCTGTATGTCTGAGAAATATCAAAAAAAGATATATTTTGAGGACATAAAAACCCTCGTTCCAGCTGCGTGCCAAACACTTTTCAGTTTCTGAACGCTCTCAATGGTAAGAGGAGGCCTTTTCCCAACTGTGTGTAACCTTAACCTTAACACTCTGTAAAAAACCCCAGGGGACATAGACCTCCCCCACAGGGAGGCTCGGCAAGCGGATTGGCGATCAGACACCTCGCATCTTAGAGACCGCAGCCCGTCATGGATCTTTTTATTTTTAGTATAGGTTTTTCTCCAGAACGGTTAAGCCGTCATCTGTCGGTAGCTATTGCTCATATTAAGGTTTTTTCCTTAGCCGCCTCTTACTTCACCCACGGCACGAAAGGGGAGGGTAAAGAAGGGCGATCGCTCAATCCGGAACTTAGAACTTATTAAATTGTGGGTGCTGGCGGATGCGGAAACGTCGCACATGCCAGTCTCCCACTCCTAACACTCCGGTAGCTAGCCTACAGCACAAGCCCACGTTGCTTTGTAACTCGACGCCCAACGCCCCCGTCGGGCCACGTCAGTGCCTTCGCTCGATGAATTCTTTATGTGTGTTGCGAATAAAAATCGATCTCAAACAATTAATGGGCATTAAAATAATCATTGGGCATAAGCTGCCTTCTTTGATGCAATGCGCCGCAATTAATGGATGCGTTAAATCGATAAATTATTATGAACAAACGCTCACGCCCGTACACTCATTGCAGTGGTGGTCAGAGATCTAGCATCATTTATTTTAGTCATTTCAATCCAGAGCTTATTCGGAACAACGTGACAAGTGGTGAGGCTGTCACCGTTTCAGTGACCAAGCCAAGGATACAAATAGCCTAATGGTCAGGGCGCTCACTTTAGTTTCATAGAGCGCGAATGACCTGGGTTTAATCCCCGGTGCCGGCACCACTAACATTTTTAATAGCAATGTTAAGTGCTGCATTTACTGTGAAGGAAAACATCGAGAGGAAACCTGCATGTCGGAGAAATAATAAAAGAAATAATATTTGGAGAATGTGGATCCGCCAAACCGCACTGGAGCAGCGTGGCGGGCCCTTCCCGGCTCCTAAACCCTCTCTGATACTAGTATTTGAGAAGCAGGCCAGCAGTTTGCACTTACAGGCGAATACTTTACTTTTTGTTCTTTATTGAACCATATTTTTTTTATGGGAAATGCGGCAAACGAGCAAGCGGTTCATCTGATGGTAAGTGATTACCGTCGCCCACATACGTCTGCAACACCATAGATGCTGCAGGTGCGTTGCCGGTCTTTAAGGATATTTGGGAGATGGGAGGGAAGATTAGGGGAATAGGGAGGGGGAGTGAGCCTCCGGTTACCTCACTTTACCGAACGAAACGCAGAAGCACAAGATTCCTCTACTTCACGCCGGTATTCTGCGAGGCCGTGGTACCGATCCGGTCGAGCCGGCCCATTCGAGCAGCAGCAGCAAAAGCCGCCGCTTGGCTCTACCACGTTTAAAAATACATATACAGAATAGATAAAACAAAATAATGATTTGATGCATCTACCGTGGCATTGTAATGTGTGTCGGAGCCCACATAGAGCCTCCCGTGCCTCGTTTATACACGCTTCTCGGTATCCCTCTAATGAATATATAAAGCATCGCATTAAACAGCTTATAAATATTCGAGCCGAGTCCCGCGACGTCCTCGCTCCGTCTATATCAGCCGCCGGCACGTCGGCCGCGGCCGCTTCTCCGAGATCGGCGCTCCGCGTTCCGTTCCTCGGTCGGCCGGATCGGATGGGTTGTGAGATTGTGGGCGGTGGTGTGGATTCCGTGGCGCGGTGGGATATAAGCTTGCAACTCGAAATGGACTACAGTCGTTTCGGGTCTAGGTTGTTTGCTAATGTTCAATATGTATTTGTTAACTAAATTCTGAAGAGTTCGGTATGGGAAAAGATGATTGTCCGTCTTGGTCATGAGGAGTAAGTAAGCGCTCCTCTGTCTTCTGTTCTTGGACAGGTGACTCATCATCACACGATCCGGGGATTCCTTTTGCAGAGTTACTCATATACAAAACATAACAACCTAGTGTCCGCTAGGTTTATTTTCTTTTAACTGAAAGCGGGATCTTTAATACGTTGCCTCATAGTGTCTGTTACACGTTCCATGACCCGTGTGACCCTTGTGACTTCGACCCCAAAATTCGCACAAACCTGTTGCAATTACACAAAATTTACTTTAATCATCCGACATCCGACTTAGAATGTTGCCACTGATATTCTGTCGGACCACGCAACACTAGCGGACAGTTGTCTCCAAAGAGGTAGAATTTTATAAAAAAAATTAATAAAACACAATAATATAACAATTACAGAATATTTTAAAGGAAAGTATTATTTACAGATTTTATCGCGTTTAATTTTTGTTTTTATATTCCCGATGTTTCGAGTGCTTTGCAGCAGCTGTAGTCAGGCAACGTATAAATTAAACGCAAAAAAATCTATAAATAATGGTTTCATTTCCAATGTGTATAGTGTTCGCGGAAATACAAAAAATTATTAAATACAGAATAGTAATAAAATAAGTACGTGTGAAATTACTTCATGCTAAAATATCTATGTCTGTTTAGAGTTTAAAAAAAAGTATTGGACCTCGTCTATGACTCGTTCTTACTATCTATGGCTACTACTACTATACGTCAACTGTGGTAGAGCCAAGCAGCGGCTTCAGCTGCTGCTCGAATGGGCCTGCTCGTCCGGACTGGTACCACGGCCTCGCAGAATACCGGCGTGAAGTAGAGGCGTGTTGTGCTTCTGCGTTTCGTTCGGTGACTGAGGTAACCGGAGACTCCCTCCCCCTCCCCATCCCCCTCCTCGTCTTCTCTCCCATCTCTCAAATACCCTTAACGGGCGGCAACGCACCCGACCCGCGGCCTCAAGGACGCAGGCGCAAACCTATGAAGCTGTAAAGCCAAAACGGCTAACAGCCATAACTTCATCGAATACATATAACGCACCCGATGCACCTCTGGTGTTGCAGATGTACCTGGGCTAAGGTAATCACTTACCGTAAGTAAACTTACGTTTGCCCCCTTTCCCATAAAAAAAGAAAAAAAAACGTCAACGTCACATCATCGTCACGTCGTCTTTTTCTGAACGTAGCAAGGAGGGTAATTGTGTGATAATTTTTTTTATCCGTTTCTATATATTCGTCTCGTCTCCCATCAAATCACACAAACAAATCTCACACACCTGTCCTAATGTAGTGATCTATCGCGCCCCCCCCCCCCTCTGTTTTATATAGGGCAAAGCTCTCAGTGGTGTCGGGTTCGATTCCCCGGTAACCCGACACCTCGACGAGTCGCTCGGCAGCACTTCCGTTCACTTTCGCATCCGGCGTTTTTCGACGACATTGCATTGTTGGTGAAATGGTTAGTGTAAAAGACGTTATGTCCATAAAGATATTGATGTATCTTTGTCTGAGTTAAGTTTCTTTTGTCGAGTTTGCGAGGTTTGAGATACTGTGTCGGACGCTTCATAACACATAGGGCATATTAGCAAGACAATACTTACTTTCAATTTTAAATACCTGTGTACCCCGTTCATTGTATTAAAAGTAAACGTTAATTGTTATAATAATAACTCTCTCCTTGCAGGGGGCATGGTGTAAATACATACAGTATAAGGGCACAACACACTATAATTTTTTTTTAAAAGTTTAATCAAGAAAGGCCTTTGTAGGTCTCTATGTCATTTCTTATCATATTATGTGTTAGCTTGTCGTTTCTACTTACGTTTAAAAAAAAGTATAAAATGGTACAATTACAATATATGTCCCTCCCTTTATTACAAAAATATTGAATACATGATTAATTCACTATTTTGTTAACAAAGAGAAACCTGCGAAGGCGTCGTCTTAGGCCGACTCGATTACCACCAACCTACAATCGGGTCGATCCCCCCCCCCCTCCCAATCTATTACGTTGTTACGGTTTCTAAACCCCTCCCGCCAACCCCATAACAGACCGACGTGTCGGTCCGGTAACCGGGGGGCCTTAATGACCGGTTCCGTCGGCTGACGTGGCGCCGTTCGCCACGAAGGGGTTACACTTCCCAGCGCTGGACGTTGCGGCGCCGGCCCGCTCGGTCGACGGTTAGTAATTTAGAAACGTTCGGATTTCGTAGTTGATTACAAGGTACGCGTACACAAAGCCCACTTACCACTGTACCGTTCTGTTTTGTAACGTATGAATAGTTTAATATATTTTACACAACGTGGTACAGGTGGTTTAGTGGTTAGCTTATCTCACTACTGATATCCCGTCTCTCTGATACTGCTATCTGACCCTACCTTTTTTTTTTATCGAATTGGAGTGAAAAACGAGCGTAAAAGGTTACAGATGCGATGTCACACCAACCCGAGGACTCAAGTGGAACGCCACTCGGGCTCTATTTACACAGGCTCCGCATACCTTACAAACCGGAACACACAATAGTAGATGCACTGCCTGTCACGCAGTAGAATAGGATAAGATCTCACCTAACCCATACGACCCCATACGGCAGAGAAGTAGTCTACCGCCTGTCGGGCCCCTGATCGCGTATGCGACACATCAGACACGAGAAGGTGAATACCGGTGACCGAGCACCTGTGTCGGAGCTCACACTGGCGGCACTATAATATCCCGCATGCGCAATTGACAAGTGCCGATAGCAATCGGAAGTTGTCGGGAGGGTCATCACCTTACTCCCGTACTTTGTACATTGTTATTAGATCTCCTTTTGTCGTACGTACGTATACATTTGTGTGCAGTGGCGCGATCTCGCGTGAAGCAGAGACACTACTCCCTCTCCCCCACTCCCCCCGCCCACCCTCGATTGAAGTTGCACGGGTAGCAAAAATAAGAAAAATAAATAATTTGATTAATTATTATTCAATAAACTCAATCAGAGTGTCTAATTATATCCCTAACCTTTGGCATGGCAATAACTTTGAGACGGAGCATGCTTCTGTGATATTTAAAAAGCTCTTTGTCGAATCAAGGAAGTCGTGTTTTATGATTTAATAAGGCTCTCTTGATTAACGAGCGTTAATAAAGATAATCTTTAGTAGCTTAATAATAATGACAGATTACATAAGTTCTCTCTATTCTATAACCTACACCTACTTCATTTCATCTCTGCATCGTCGAAAGGTTGACTGGTAGAATACGGGCCTCGCAGAATACCGGCGTGAAGTAGAGGCGAGGCACCTTGCGCTTCTGCGATTCGTTCGGTGAGTGAGGTAACCGGAGGCCCACATCCCCTCCCTATTCCCCTACTCTTCCCTCCCATCTCCAAAATATCCTTAAAGACCGGCAACGCACCTGCTGCATCTATGATGTTGCAGACGTATGTGGGCGACGGTAATCACTTACCATCAGGTGTACCGATTGCTCGTGTGCCGTCTTTTCTATAAAAAAAAAAAGAAGTCATTTTGTTAGACATGTTTGTCATAATACATCTTAATATCTTGCATAGCCTGGAAATCGTAAGCCAAGGTGGGACGAACAAACTTTGCTTTTTAAACTTAGCGGTGTTCACTGGTGTTTTGTGATTTCTTTTAGGGATCCCAATATTATTGCCATGCTAAATTTACCCCCTGCTTTATAATACTTTCGACGTATTCTCTGTAAGTGATATAATCTGTGCATACTCGATTCGTTCATCGTTGACTCGTATCTGGTGATGTTTCAACAATATCCAACTATAATAAGACTAGACGTTGATACAGTTCACAATGCACCGTATCCATCCGCTCAGCGTGTGTGCGTGTGTCTGTCAGTCAGTCAGTCAGTCGGCGACTGTGGTTATATTGAATAACCAGCCAGTGACGAAGGTGTGTGTTTTCAATTTAGCCTCGCTATCGTAGTGTGCGGGCGTGATGTTACGACGAGACTGCGTGCCGCCGCGACCGACGAGCGTTGTGCGTGCGCCTATGTGTGTATGTGTGTGTGGTGGACTCCTCCCTTCGCTAGTGAGGATTCACACTACATATGTATCTTTAGATCGCTATATACGCCTGCGATGTTTGACTGTTTAAATAGGGATTGCAGTGTCTAACGAGTTGGACGCTCCGCCGAGTGGTAAGTGGCCGGTCAATGGTCACCTGTTTACCACTTCAACGAAGGGGATGGGGGTGAGGGGACGGGGGCAACGGGTGCATTGTCACCCCCCTGATGTCTAAGATGGAATGCCTCGCCACAGTCTGTACCTATCCCGGCTCAGTACACCCTGCAGACCGGAGCATAGCAATAGTAGCATTGCGAATTGGGGATTAGCGCGGTGCCTACCTTCGCGGCATGGGCAGAGAAGGCGTCGCATTAATATTAATTATAATATTTGTCATATACGAACGTAATGAAACTAATAGAGTCAAAACTGGTTTTAACTAGTTTAATTATAAAGTAACATGCCTAATTGTGAAGTGTTTTACGATGGTATCACCGCGGGGTAAAGAATCTGCCGACCGGTGTATGTCGAAAAAGGCGACTGGGGGTCTAACGTCTTGCAAATTGCATTGACCACCGGTAGATGGCGCCAATCCGCTTGCCGAGCGTGGGGAGATTTGCCTTTATCCTGCAGCGGAGTAAAGTCTTACGTGTTCATTTCGAGTAATAACTTCAACTCATCGTATAAGAGCAACGACTGTGTAAACATTACAGAGTAAATCGTTTTTTTTTTTTTTTTTTTTAATTTAATGTGGTCAAAGACTCGCGGGCCAGTTTATCGAGAACGATTTAAATATGAAAGCAATTAAATGCGCGATAAGGAAATATGTTACGTCCAAACATGAAATTCTTTTTTCGCAGTCGAGTCGCGGCGACTTGTGAATGCTCAAATTAATCGCTGTTAAAATCGTCTACTGGCCAAGCATAACGCACTTTTTCTCTTATCAAATCGATTGCCTTGTAAAAGTATAATCGATGTTCAAATTCGAATAGTAGAAATTGCGTCGCTCGTAACGAGGCACGATGCGCACATTACAGGCATTCCGGCATGCGTAATGCGGAATCCGATCGACATGGACGGAATGCTGATCGATCTGATCGGCCGCCACTCCTCTGGAGGTGGGAGATAACGCGAGCGGGCTGTTCTTGCTGTTCCCGGTGTACGGCGAGGCTCATGGCAGCACCTTCGCTTATCTCCCGCACGTATCACGCTTCAGTGTCGACTTTTAACAGTTCATATATGAGAGGGTTTTGGAGCTGTGAAGGGCCCGCCACGCTGCTCCAGTGCGGGTTGCCGGACTTGATTGTAATTATTGCTCAACAATGGTGGTTTTCATCTCTGTAATAGTATGTACGTGTATATGTATATCATATTATGTATATTTTTTGTATTTATTTTATTTGCATATTATGTTTATGTATTATATGTTCACTTAACTTTATATTATGTGTACACCCGAACCCGATAATTATCATATTTTCTGTTTCTTTCTGGGTTGCCTGGAAGAAATCGCTTCTTAGCGATAAGGCCGCCTATTGTACTTATTTTTTGTTTCTTTAAATAATCTTTGTACGTTAAATCTTTGTGTGTACAATAAAATAACATTTTCATTCATTTCATTCATTCATTCGTTTTCTCACGACGTTTTCCTTCGCGCGTGGTGAATACAGCACAGCACTTAAAATTGCTATTAACAATTTTATTTTGGTGCCAGCCACCGGAGACCGAACCCGGGTCACTCGCGCTCCATGAAACTAAAGCGAGCGCCGTGTCCTACTATACTACCTATCCAATTTGGGAGTGCTCTGACGTATAACTGCCCACCGCCTTTATCCTCTTGGCAGTTGTACGATACGACTAAAGAAAAGCATTGAAAATCACACCGTCCCGCCGCCAAAATTTACCAGAGCAAAAATGCTCTGGTACTGCGATCCTCCTTCCGCCGAGCATGGCGATAATGGCCTATGTCCAGCCGTTGACTGTTCACAGAACGTTTTGGTGGGATTCAATAACAAATGTCCGATAGATTATATGGATACGAGTTATTCACGCAGTCCTCGATGGCTCTAATGTTTTCGTATATCTGTTAGTTATTTCTCGCGCGGTAGAGCCAAGCGGCGGCTTTACCTGCCGCTCAAACGGGCCGGCTCGACCGGATCGCAGAATACCGGCGTGAATTAGAGGCGTCTTGTGCTTCTGCGTTTCGTTCGGTGAGTGTGGTAACCGGAGGCCCACACCCCCACCGTATTCGCCTCCACTTCCCTCCCATCTCTCAAATATCCTTAAAGACCGGCAACGCACCTGCAGCATCTATCGTGTTACAGATGTATGCGGGCGACGGTAATCACTTAGCATCAGGTGAACCGCGTGCTCGTTTGCCGTCTATACCATAAAAAAAAAAAAACTGTCAGTTTCCCGTGTCTCGCGTGTCATACGGATATGGTATATTTGCTTTGTCCTTACTAAAAGGTCTTGTCTAACAAAACATAAGTACGTTACTTACATTCATATTTGTTTAATGAATCATTGTTAACCGTTCACCTTGCATAGCCGTTCAGTGTCGAGTTATTTCATACAGCCTGTCGATATTTTCCTCGCCTTAAGTTTATTCAAATCATCTGCGAATGCGGCGGGGCTGCGGCGCTGCCTGTCATAGATTCGATTCCCGATATTCGTATGGATAACCGATGATTTTAACTCGTCCGGGTGTTTGTCCATGTTTAATTTGTAATTGTATGTTAACGCAACACAGGTATTCCTACAGTGGAAAGGTGACTACTAGAACTCCTTATCTGTCCAGGAGCGGTCTGAGTAGGTAGGACTTCCTTAGGCATTTCTGCCGCAAGGAAGCAGTGCAATGACAGTCGTGTTCAAGTTAGAAGAGTATAGAGAGCCAGTGTAATTCCAGGAGTGACGACTTATCAGTAACCTTCTTCGATTTAAGTAGCGTTCATGTGTCCATGGGCTGCAGTACCCACTTGCCATGAAGTGGACATGTTAGGTCGCTTGTCACCCTAATACAATTTATTAACTCTTCTATGAAGAGTCAATTCTGCAGGTTTATGATTTTTTTTGTAATTCTTGAAACATGTATATGTTTCGATGATGATATCTTACCGGTTCATTTCCACAACAGCGACATCTTCCGTTCAATAATCAAAAGTAGTCACCTGCGCAGGACGTATTATAGTGCCGTAAGTAGCAGCATTAACGCAGAGGCACGCGTCGACACTATGTATTATGATATAAATATGTAGTGCCTGTGACACACGATACAACACAAACCAATCATACCATAAACATGTACAATTTACTGTAAAGGTATAGAAATAATGGTGTTCGAACCTAGGACTACTTAGCCGTCGGGAAGTTTTACCGTTAAGACACGCGGTCGTGAAACACCACAGTGTCGGTTCGATCCGGTGGTGGCACGGGGCTTTCTCCTACCATGGGATTATCCGCGTACGACGGACAGCGCGATTTACACCTGCCCGACAGCTGTGCGCGACCGGTTCGATTCCCCGGCGAGAGAGGTTTCTTTACGGCCCGCCTGACCCGGATTTTTTTGGTGCCCCGCAACGTGCTCGAGTCGAGAATGCGTTTTTAATTGTTCGACGCTTTATTTGTTTTGATTGCTCGCGTGTTATCCGCTGTTTTAACGCGTTTTTATTAACTCTTCTATGAAGAGTCAATTCTGCAGGTTTATGATTTTTTGTAATTCTTGAAACATGTATATGTTTCGATGATGATATCTTACCGGTTCATTTCCACAACAGCGACATCTTCCGTTCAATAATCAAAAGTAGTCACCTGCGCAGGACGTATTACAGTGCCGTAAGTAGCAGCATTAACGCAGAGGCACGCGTCTTCACTATGTATTATGATATAAATATGTAGTGCCAGTGACACACGATACAACACAAACCAATCATACCATAAACATGTACAATTTACTGTAAAGGTATAGAAATAATGGTGTTCGAACCTAGGACTACTTAGCCGTCGGGAAGTTTTACCGTTAAGACACGCGGTCGTGAAACACCACAGTGTCGGTTCGATCCGGTGGTGGCACGGGGCTTTCTCCTACCATGGGATTATCCGCGTACGACGGACAGCGCGATTTACACCTGCCCGACAGCTGTGCGCGACCGGTTCGATTCCCCGGCGAGAGAGGTTTCTTTACGGCCCGCCTGACCCGGATTTTTTTGGTGCCCCGCAACGTGCTCGAGTCGAGAATGCGTTTTTAATTGTTCGACGCTTTATTTGTTTTGATTGCTCGCGTGTTATCCGCTGTTTTAACGCGTTTTTTTATTAACTTGTTCTGTATGTACATATGTATGTATTCGTATGTATAAATGTAATTAAATTTTAATCCCACTTCCAGACGTTCACATTATTTGGAATTTTGCACGCGTATTAAGATCCGATGATGTTACATTGCAATGCAATGCTACCATCGTGGTGCTCCGATGATGGCACTGGAAGTGGGTAATGGAACTCATGAGTACTCGAGTAAAACGATCGTGTTTTGGATAATTAGATCTGTCTTGACGAGACATTCATTTCACCTGTTGAAAGAGAACAGCGTTTATATTAGTGTTCGAAGAAACATATCATTATTTAGTCTTTAAAGTTACGTCGCGTTCCATGTACCGCTAATTGTTGAAGTAAACTCATGTGGACATGATCTTCAATTGTTATCTTTAGATTAATGCCGACCAGTGTTGATTGTTTCATAAGTTGTATGTAGGGTTTGTTAAAATATTTACGGCTGATTTTAGTATTTTTCAGTAAGAGCTAAAAATATAGTACTTTATGGAAAGAGTAAAAAAGGCAAAGGTATGTTTGTTATTAGGTTCTGTGTTGCAAAAAAAAGATTGATCCTTCCAACTGTACTATATAGTATGCAGAGCTGTACTACAACTTGCAGTACGGTTGGCAACTGTCAACCACTACATAATACATTAAATTGATATCTGTTTGAGAGGTACACATGTATGACATTATCCCCAAATTTGACTTGAATCCTCCGGAACTTACAGTTAGTATTTGGTTCTTCATAATATGTCAAATGACGCTGGAGCCACGGACACCTCCGGTGCATGCAAAGCGCACGGTTAATGCATGTACGTATTACACAAGATAAGTACGTAAGAAAGAAAGAACGATTTATTTGGTACACATAATTAAAATTTTAGGATTTACAAAATACATAGATTAAAAGAAAAATAATAAATAATAATAATGTCCGCCGGTTTCTGTCCCTTTCTCCCTAACCCTCGGCCGTCTGGTCTCCCCTGCCGGGGGCTTCCATCTGGTTATTAGGGTATTTATTATTGGTATTTATTTGTATCTACATGTATTTATATATACAACTCAACCAGATGAGAATATATAGAGAAAAAAAGAGCATAACATTTTACACAGTCAATAAAAATGAGTTCCAAATTGATCTCAAACTCAGCGTACCGCTGCAGACGTTGCAGCGCTGATTTCCAGTTGATAGAATGATATAAGGTGGTTATTTATGTTCCTATACGATACGAAAGTTTTTTGTTTTACCAATAGCTCTAGTGTAGAAGGTGAGAGCGTGGGGTCTAAACTAAGGTCAGAGAAATAAAAATATTTAAAGAGCACGAGGCCTGTGAAGATCAGCGACCGTTCTCGAAGCCTCGTGGCGCACTTTAAAACGATCTCCTCTAATGCGAAAGCGAAATCTCTGTGCTTTAAAGAACTCCTTGTTATGATAACGAATCCCCGTACCGCATTAGCTGATGCAAGCTCACAGGTTCACGGTTTCCACGAAACATACACCTAGTGTATGCAAGGTCGTGTTTTTTATATTTGACCCGTATTCACCTCGTGGCTCCTTTAAATGAATTTGACTTGCGGGGGTCTACTGCACGCGAGTCTCTTCCGCCCGAATCTGACAGAGGCCACCGGGACGAGAGCGCGCGTCCGTCTGTGTCGCCTGGGATGATTATAAATATTTCTCGGAGCGTAATATTAGAACCAGCCGGTGCATTTGCACGCAACCGCTGAATTGAGTAATATCTCGACCCCGCGTCTATGTGAACGCTATCCGTTGTACGTGACATTCGAGAACCCACGAAACGTGAGCGAACATCGGGCATAGGGCGGCCTTGACCCGCGCGCACAGTACGTTTCACACATTCAACTAAATATTAGTTTGGATTCGACGAAGCAAAGATTTCGTCGGTGCGCTTCTGCAATGGCGACCACCGGAGCAGCAATGGTGACGGAGACGGTGGGCACGTCGATGTCGCGCCCGCACGCACGCACGCGGACGCGCGCACGTCGCACGCGGGACCACCGGCGTTGCAACGCGACCCCGCCGCTCAGCTGATTCCCACGGCACACTGTCTCTCGGAGGTGGGGCGAGGGAGGGGAGGCGGGGGTGTTTATGCGGGGACCGCTGCGATGCGGTGCGGTGGGGGTCACATTTGTGACGCTGCAGTTACTCCGGCTTATGTAGCAAACTGTGATAAGGTACATAGGTAGTACCAATTTAGAGCAGTATTTATCCATTTTAACCTTTCTTTTTTTTATTTCAATCTTGCACTAAGATTTAACCAGAGGCTGTACTGTTTACTGATAGAAAATAGTTGTTTATAACTTTCGCTTGACGTTTACTGACTATTTATACGAGAACGATACGCTCCTGCATTTTAATTTGGGAAAATAAGTTTTCATATAAATTGAACAGTAAAAGTTAGTACTGTAAACTTACTGGTACTCTCTTAACATCAATTTATAATTATTCTAGAATACCTACCAATAATAAATATTTCGAAAACATTATAGAAGAATACACAAAAATTTGTTTAGTTGTGTGTATTCCGTGGTAGCCTAGTGGTCAGGGCGCTCACTTTAGTGTCATAGAGCGCGAGTGACCTGGGTTCGATCACCGGTGCCGGCACCACTAGAATTGTTAACAACAATTTTAAATGCCGTATTTACCACGTGCTCAACGGTGAAGGAAAACATCGTGAGGAAACCTGCATGTCTGATAAATAATAAAAATATTATTTCGAGGATATGTGAAGCCCGCCAACCCGCACTTGAGCAGAGTGGCGGTCCCTACCCGTCACCTAAATCCTCTCTGACTAGTATTTGAGAAGGAGGCCCAGCTGTGGGCACTTACAGGCTGTTACTTTATTTTTATTTTATTTTTACACTCACAGGTATTGTAATTTAATACTAGATGTAATTTGTCGAATGTCTCGGCGAAGTGGCCTAGCTTCAACATTAAATATTTGCACGGCCTACTGTTTGTATGTGTGATTTATATCTGTACATCACGTCCAATGTAACGGGGAGAAATTTTAATTAAAAAATATCTTTACTGAACCTGGATCGAGTTCCAAACATGGCATTGTATTCTCGCGTTGCGCAAGTGGATCGCGGGAGGCAAGAACCTCCGTGCGCTCAGCTCGAGTGCACCCGGAGGATGTGCAGCCGGATGGCCGCGGCCCGATGGGCGGCACCGGTTTAGGTTTAGGGAAGCCGTAGGATCCGCGAGCGTGAGTCAGGAGAGCGTCGGGAATTTCGTGACAGTAACACGACAGGTGCTGCTGTACTTGTATTAATCGTTAGGTTTAAAAATGTACTTGTTTGTCGAGAAATTGGCGAACGGTAGAGGCTTCGCCTTCGCGGACAGACGTATAAAGAATGGTTTTAGGTAGCTATTGTAGAATTCTCTGGTAGGTTTGTAACTAACTCGTTGACGACACTGGAAATAAAAAAAAATCTCTTTCGATTATGTTTTTGTATGGAACATAACCAGTAGGGAGTCTTGGAAGAAGATGGAGGAGGCCTTTACCCAAACAGGGGTCCATATTTCATAAAACAACATTAACATTAATATAAGTAATAGTTATAATTATAATAATTCATAGTTTTTAAGCTACAACCTACTAACAAAAATTTTAATGTGAAACTAAAATGAAACATGGAACAAATGGCTTTATTTTTATTATTATCGAACATAACCATCTGTATTTCTAGAGATTACGCCACAATATTAGACACTCACAGACCCTATTTTTTACAATAGCATAGACAAACTTACATACACTAAAACTAAAGCAAGTTCACTGATATCACTTATTACAAATATTATTAATCAAAATAGAAATACTTTATTTGACAAAAAGACACAACATCATCGTCAACCTATATTGCATATATGATAACCGAACCGGAGAATGCAGTCCCGAGAGTGATGCGATTTATTAACAAACACAAGCATTTTTCACTCGGGAATCGAACGCAGACGGTTCCGCACCTCAAGACGTGTTTAGGTTCAAGGTTCAGTAGAATCGGAAATATGTTTTTAATGTTTACTAGATATCAGTTAATTTTATCGTGTACACAAGTCCAATCTCGGACATTGGCTTCACCAGGAAAGCGCCAGAAAAAGCTTTGCCCGGGGGTGTCGGGTTGACTACAGCTCAACCCTCAGAGGCTGCATTACAGAAGCCTGTCGCAGGCCCGGGTTACGGCAAATCCTCCTAATTGGGATGGCCTTTGTCCGACAATGAAGTATTTAGAGGCCGCTAAAGAAACGAACATAATTGGCTGCGGCAGATGTGTTTGGTTTCTTGTTTATTTTCGTTTCGTCATTGCGGCCATATAAACGAAAGATAAAAAAAAACTAGAGAAGTCAATTCAATAAAAATGCGTTGAATAAACCAAATAGATACAATTAAAATAGCTGACTGTCGTAACGTCTGTCAAGTTAATAAAATCCGGCCAAGTGCGATTTGGACTCGCTCACCGTGAGTTCCGTACAACCATACAACATATAGGTGTTATGTAATATGCGGGATCCACCCCTCGACACTTGTATGCATTAGCGTTTGTATAATATAACGAACATAAAAAAAAAAAAACAAACAAAATCTTTAGTTTTAATTTCATTCTGTCGGCGTTTAAGCATATTTGGGGATGGGAGGGATGTCTCCGGTTATCTCACTCACCGAACGAAACGCAGAAGCACAAGATGCCTACTACTTCAAGCCGGTATTCTGCGAGGCCGCGGTATTACAAACGAGCCGACCCACTCGAGCAAAAGCAAAAGTCGCCGCTTGGCTCTACCACGCTTAATTAGACGTGGTAGATCCACGCGGCGGCTTTTGATGCTGCTCGAATGGGATCGACCGTGTTAGTACCATCCTCCCGAAATATCCTTAAGGTGGGGAACTCTCCTGCAGCACCTCTAGTGTTGCAGATGTACGTTGGCGATCACTTACCATCAGGTGAAACGCATGCTCGTCAGCCGCCTTTCCCAAAAAAAAAAAAACATTTTGTATCGCTCGTGGTCGAAATTGAACAATTGTGTTTGTTTGTTCAAGTGACGAAACTCAACTTGTTTTTTGATAATCAGAGGCTCTCCATTAATTGGTTACGGCGTTTTGTATGGAACAATCATGTGTTCACTTTATTTTACCTGTCTCTACGGCAACATGCACACACATGCGTTTCTTTTTGTGCATATTTAAGGTACAGTGTCTTTCGAAAGATATTGGGTTTCATTCCTCTAGTTTTATAAAAGGTTAATATCGTTTTAAAGTTTAATTTCCTTTGCGTTGATTTGTTTGAAAAAAACAAACAAAATCTTTAGTTTTAATTTCATTCTGTCGGCGTTTAAGCATATTTGGGGATGGGAGGGATGTCTCCGGTTATCTCACTCACCGAACGAAACGCAGAAGCACAAGATGCCTACTACTTCAAGCCGGTATTCTGCGAGGCCGCGGTATTACAAACGAGCCGACCCACTCGAGCAAAAGCAAAAGTCGCCGCTTGGCTCTACCACGCTTAATTAGACGTGGTAGATCCACGCGGCGGCTTTTGATGCTGCTCGAATGGGATCGACCGTGTTAGTACCATCCTCCCGAAATATCCTTAAGGTGGGGAACTCTCCTGCAGCACCTCTAGTGTTGCAGATGTACGTTGGCGATCACTTACCATCAGGTGAAACGCATGCTCGTCAGCCGCCTTTCCCAAAAAAAAAAAAACATTTTGTATCGCTCGTGGTCGAAATTGAACAATTGTGTTTGTTTGTTCAAGTGACGAAACTCAACTTGTTTTTTTTTTTTGATAATCAGAGGCTCTCCATTAATTGGTTACGGCGTTTTGTATGGAACAATCATGTGTTCACTTTATTTTACCTGTCTCTACGGCAACATGCACACACATGCGTTTCTTTTTGTGCATATTTAAGGTACAGTGTCTTTCGAAAGATATTGGGTTTCATTCCTCTAGTTTTATAAAAGGTTAATATCGTTTTAAAGTTTAATTTCCTTTGCGTTGATTTGTTTGAAAAAAACAAACAAAATCTTTAGTTTTAATTTCATTCTGTCGGCGTTTAAGCATATTTGGGGATGGGAGGGATGTCTCCGGTTATCTCACTCACCGAACGAAACGCAGAAGCACAAGATGCCTACTACTTCAAGCCGGTATTCTGCGAGGCCGCGGTATTACAAACGAGCCGACCCACTCGAGCAAAAGCAAAAGTCGCCGCTTGGCTCTACCACGCTTAATTAGACGTGGTAGATCCACGCGGCGGTTTTTGATGCTGCTCGAATGGGATCGACCGTGTTAGTACCATCCTCCCGAAATATCCTTAAGGTGGGGAACTCTCCTGCAGCACCTCTAGTGTTGCAGATGTACGTTGGCGATCACTTACCATCAGGTGAAACGCATGCTCGTCAGCCGCCTTTCCCAAAAAAAAAAAAAAAAACATTTTGTATCGCTCGTGGTCGAAATTCGAACAATTGTGTTTGTTTGTTCAAGTGACGAAACTCAACTTGTTTTTTTTTGATAATCAGAGGCTCTCCATTAATTGGTTACGGCGTTTTGTATGGAACAATCATGTGTTCACTTTATTTTACCTGTCTCTACGGCAACATGCACACACATGCGTTTCTTTTTGTGCATATTTAAGGTACAGTGTCTTTCGAAAGATATTGGGTTTCATTCCTCTAGTTTTATAAAAGGTTAATATCGTTTTAAAGTTTAATTTCCTTTGCGTTGATTTGTTTGAAAAAAAAAAAAAAAAAAAAACAAACAAAATCTTTAGTTTTAATTTCATTCTGTCGGCGTTTAAGCATATTTGGGGATGGGAGGGATGTCTCCGGTTATCTCACTCACCGAACGAAACGCAGAAGCACAAGATGCCTACTACTTCAAGCCGGTATTCTGCGAGGCCGCGGTATTACAAACGAGCCGACCCACTCGAGCAAAAGCAAAAGTCGCCGCTTGGCTCTACCACGCTTAATTAGACGTGGTAGATCCACGCGGCGGCTTTTGATGCTGCTCGAATGGGATCGACCGTGTTAGTACCATCCTCCCGAAATATCCTTAAGGTGGGGAACTCTCCTGCAGCACCTCTAGTGTTGCAGATGTACGTTGGCGATCACTTACCATCAGGTGAAACGCATGCTCGTCAGCCGCCTTTCCCAAAAAAAAAAAAAAACATTTTGTATCGCTCGTGGTCGAAATTCGAACAATTGTGTTTGTTTGTTCAAGTGACGAAACTCAACTTGTTTTTTTTTGATAATCAGAGGCTCTCCATTAATTGGTTACGGCGTTTTGTATGGAACAATCATGTGTTCACTTTATTTTACCTGTCTCTACGGCAACATGCACACACATGCGTTTCTTTTTTTGTGCATATTTAAGGTACAGTGTCTTTCGAAAGATATTGGGTTTCATTCCTCTAGTTTTATAAAAGGTTAATATCGTTTTAAAGTTTAATTTCCTTTGCGTTGATTTGTTTGAAAAAAAAACAAACAAAATCTTTAGTTTTAATTTCATTCTGTCGGCGTTTAAGCATATTTGGGGGATGGGAGGGATGTCTCCGGTTATCTCACTCACCGAAAGAAACGCAGAAGCACAAGATGCTTGTACTTCAAGCCGGTATTCTGCGAGGCCGCGGTATTACAAACGAGCCGACCCACTCGAGCAAAAGCAAAAGTCGCCGCTCGGCTTGCTCTCTGGCATTTCTCCTGACACCCACGGTTGTGAAATTACAATTCAATAACGCCACATCCACGTCACCATAACTTATCCGATTTTCTTACCTGAACCACCTTTGGTGTGCTCCGTACCTACATAATCTGGACCATTATTCACGACACAATGAAATAATTTAAAGGTGTTTGCGAGCGGCGCATCTCCCCGTAACATTGTGTAGGTTTTTGAAAAGATGATTTACGAATTTCTTTCTCATAGCCTTTATTACAAGTTTGCACATTTCCGCGCACAGTGCTTTTAATTGTTACTGCTTAATCATTTTTTTTTAACATAAAACAACTTCATGTATTTCAAACAAGAAAACTATTGTACGGGGCTACGTATCGAAGCGTTTTAACGGTTTGTTGGGAATTGAAGCTTGTGAAATTACTGGACATATTTCAGGGCTGGTAACTTCGCATTTGCTTTATTAAATATAACATAAATAATGTTTCTTCTCTTCGGACTTGATCACATATGACATTTCAATTGTCTTAAAATATATTAAATTTAGAAACAGCTTCGGATCCATCCACTCGTTGAACCAATATTACCATCTATGTATACCTTTGGTTTTATTTAATAACTATAAAATTGTTTAAACCTATTGAAAGATAGAGATGTAAAATAGATATTGCATTGTATATTTTTAAAAGGTTACATAACGTTCTTCATCAAATTTTTTGAAAGACTAAAGATAGAAGAGAGATACTTAAAACAAATTCTACGGCTAACTTCCAGTTCAGGTTTACAGGACAGTTTTTTTTGTAGGTCTGTTATACATTTCGCCTCGTACTAGAAAAATTACCTGAACTCTCTCCTCTGTCTGTCTGCAATCGATTCCCTTACGCTTACAGATTCAATCCGGGATCCTTTTCCCATCGCGCGCGAGGTGTTTCAAATCCGGCCGCATCCTTCGATTTACGAAGCTTCGGTTTTATTTTTCTTTGCCGCGCTCTCTTCGATTCTCCGCCAATTGTTTATTATTTGGAACATTGCGGTCAGTCCGCGGGGGGCGCGGCGCGGCGCGTAAACACAGTGCCGATCTTTGCACTCAGCCAAACGGTATTACAGAGACCACAATGTGCGCGACCGGGCGGTGGTATCGGTGATGTGCGGTGTGAAGTTCAAGTTCAAATGCGAGCGGCATGGCGCTGCGGCATGACGCGATGGAACCCGGCTTCCTGCCAGCGGACCCGCCTCCGCTATCCGAGATCCAGTACCAGCCGCGCGGCGATCTGGCCACGGAGTATTTCAACACGTTCAATCAAATATGCGAGAACTATCGGCCGGAGTCCGACGCCGACCTCCGTCAGACGTCGGACTCCCTGCGGCTGAGCACTCAGATCCTGGACGGCGGTCACGGGGAGTTCATCAGCACGGACTTTCTGATCGATAAAGCGAAGCAGTCGCGGGCCGAGTACGCCACGGACTTCGGTGCTGAGAAGTTCTTGAGTGGAAAAGAGGAGCAGATATTCCAGTTCGGGCAGCCGGACGCCTCCGCTCTGCTGAGGCAGAGGGCGAGGCGGCGGTACCACGAGGAGCGCGGGCTGCTGGCGCCGCCGGCACCCAGCCTGGAGAGCGGGGTGAGTTTGATTGATATATTTGGAAGCGGTTCACCTGATGGTACTGTGATTAGCGTCGCCCACGTACACCTGCAAGACCAGATGTACGTTAAGGTATTTGGGATATGGGACTCCCCATCCCCCTCATCATACTCCCTGTATGATGAGGGGGATGGGGAGGGGAGAGTTGCCCTCCGGTTACCTCACTCACCGAACGAAACGCAGGAGCACAAGATGCCTCTACTTCACGCCGGTATTCTGCGAGGCCGTGGTACCAATCGGCTCGAGGCGGCCCATTCGAGCAGCAGCAAAAGCCGCCGCTTGGCTCTACCGCGTGCAAAGGTGTACCCATCTGTTGTCTTCGTTTCGGGTATTTTTCAATATTTCACTACAGCTAAAGCACCTCCCCTTGTCCATAGTATACGGTAAAGAATCGGAGTCATTTATTTCGTGGATCTCGTGTCGGTGTCAGTTACACACAAACATACATATATATATATACATACATGCGAAATCCGAGCCGACATGATAGACACGCTATGATTGTTGATTAGTTACTAAATCGTTATCATGTGTTTTGAAAACATTTAAAGTTGGTAGTAAGCCCCTACCTTCGAAGCTGAGAGTTGCGACCTTCGAATCCCGTTATGAGTTAAACTTTTGTAAGATGAATGTAGATGTTTGTAACCCATTCGTGGATGTTTATATGTTTATTGATCTATGTAGGAATGTGTATATCTGTCTAGCACCATACAGTTACCAAAACACAGGGTATCCTAGTTTGGGACCGGACGTCCTGGCACATTGTCCGATATATTATAATTTTGTTGTCTTTTATTAAAGATCAGCAAGCTGAAGTGGCAATAGGCCGGCCACATAGTTCGCAGAACTGACAACCGTTGGGGAAAAAAGGTTCTAGAGTGGCAGCCACGTACAGGCAAACGCAGTGTAGGACGACCCCCCACAAGATGGGGTGACGACCTGCGCAGTGTTGCGGGAAGTCGATGGATGCAGGTGACTCAGGACCGAGCTTCGTGGCAATCTTTGGGGGAGGCCTATGTTCAGCATTGGACTTGTGATAGGCTGAAATGATGATGATGATGATGATGTCTTTTATTCTCGCAAATATTTTCTTACAAAGTGAAACAAACCCTTGTTTACAAAATAACAAACCTTATTGTAGTAATTAGGAAAGATAACAACTTAATGTTTCGAATGTAACAGAAGCAGAAGGCATTTATTAGTATCCACTACCGAGCAGCGTATATCTCACACCATCGCGATTCATATAAATCTTTAGGCGAAGCGAATTTGTTTATGGTAATGTTGGGGAATAAATAAACAAGCGGTCGCGCTGGAAGCTTGTGCACAAACTAATGTTCTGTTACTACACGTCATGTTGTCAGTCTGTGTAGTTTAACAGAGTATAATATTGGTGAGAAACTTAATTAACGTACGGTGAACAAAAAAAGTAAAAAAATAAAATAAAGTAGCAGTGTGTAAATATCCACTGCTGGGCAAAGGCAAACATCTGAGAGGGTTTTGGAGCCGGGAAGGGTCCGTATTATATCTCACACATGCCGGTTCCCTCATGATGTTTTCATACTGGCTCTCGATCCTACGCCTTTCAAATCGAAACGCAACAGTAGTTGTACCTGCTGTTTGTAGGCTGAAATGATGATGATGATGATGATGATGATGATGATGATGATGATGATGATGATGATGATGATGATGATGTCTTTTATTCTCGCAAATATTTTCTTACAAAGTGAAACAAACCCTTGTTTACAAAATAACAAACCTTATTGTAGTAATTAGGAAAGATAACAACTTAATGTTTCGAATGTAACAGAAGCAGAAGGCATTTATTAGTATCCACTACCGAGCAGCGTATATCTCACACATGCCGGTTCCTCATGATGTTTTCATACTGGCTCTCGATCCTACGCCTTTCAAATCGAAACGCAACAGTAGTTGTACCTGCTGTTTGTAGGCTGAAATAGGTGAGAGCATGTTTCCAAACCCATAGACGACTCCTGGTCAGAGAAAGGAGTCTTATCACCTCTTAAGACACTATAGTCACATGGATACTGGAACTGTCTTGCTGTTCTGGCGCGGAAGATGACTGAGCATAATGCCTGAGCGTCAACTAATGCTTTTATAATAAAGATACGTTACATGCTGACAAATCAACCAAAAAAAAAATATGTACCGAACGCAGCGGCAACACACGTACATTTTAGTTTACTTACATTATATTGAATTAATGCATTTACGTATAGTTCATGGCATTTGAAACTAGAAAAAGAAATCTAAACACGGCTAGCGGGAACTGAGAAACACGTGTATAGCGCCTAATTCACAAACACTTACACACACACACACACATACACAGACTATGTCAGTATATATATATGTTCAAAGCCTTCGTTAAGTTACTTTTTAATTACTTTTATTTTCAATTTTTTCTTGTAATTCTGTACTGACATCTCGACTATTTCAGCTGTTGTTTTAAGAAATTATTATTGTTAATCAACTTGGGAGAAGACACTGACCTCTGTAATACAGGTTCTTAACGTAGCACGGATGTCAGGGAATTCATACTTTGTGGTCCAAATTCTAATGACAATAAAGATTCTTATTATTATTCTTAATTAATCGAAAGCGACCGAGGGTAAAAGGCAACAATTGTAGCCTATCCTATGCTTCATTCACGTATCTAAAATATTTCGAACGGCACCACCGCTAATCCGTAACGACTTGCTTGACCCGCACATGCTTCAGCATTGAAAGAGGCACACACGAGCGCTGGCAAATCACCGCATTAGCCGACTATGAAACAATTAGTGTTTCACGAGCCACACCGCGCCGGGTGGAGATTTACGAGACGCGTAATTCATCTCGCGCGTCCGCCAAACGGCCGGCCGACGCGCATCGCGGCGTGGTACGTTTTTACGTTCGCCGCCACTCCTCCCGAGTGTTTACGCGGCGGGCGTAATTAGCGGCGGCGATGCAGGGCGCCGCGGGGCTGGTCGTATTTATAAGCGTGGGGGTGATACAGGGCGTCGCGGCCGCCGCGGGGCTGGTCGTATTTATAAGCGTGGGGGTGATACAGGGCGTAGCGGCCGCCGGGACATAGGATTTCGTGCGAACGTTGTGCAGCAAATTCCGAAAAGCTTCGTAGGTGGAATTTGGGCGCTTACATACCATGTATGTGTATTTAATTGAAAACACTACTGCTGTTACCCGCGGCTTCGCACGCGTAGAGCGTAGTTAACATAATAAAATAAAATTAAGCGCGGTAGAGCCAAGCGGCGGCCTTAGTTGCTGCTCGAATAGGTCGGCTCGACCCGATTGACACCGCGGCCTCGCAGAATACCGGCGTGAAGTAGAGGCATTTTGTGCTTCTGCGTTTGGTTCGGTGAGTGTGATAACCGGAGGCCCACATCCCCTCCCTATTCCCCCCTCCCATCTCCCAAATATCCTTAAAGACCGGCAACGCACCTGTAGCATCTATGGTGTTGCTGATGCAAGTGGGCGACGGTAATCACTTAGCATCAGGTGAACCGCTTGCTCGTTTGCCGTCTCTACCATAAAAAAAAAAATCTTATACAAACTGTCATCGCCTTCTCTTCCAGGCTATTCAAGGTTATACCTTTTTTCAATGAAATACTTTTTCTCGCTCACACCGCTTTTAATTTAACTTCAAAGACTCTCATGCTACTTCTTACAACGACGTCTAGTATTTACGCGAATACTATAATCTTGAATGATGACACTAGAAAATATGAAACCATTACTTTTTTACATTTTACTATCGGGACAGCCGGGCCACCTGCCGACAGATTCTTATAACTAACCGTGGTCCGATCTACGCAGAGACGGCTCTCTGATATCGTGGTGGATCCCAAACTGGTGGTAGCACCCAGACATCGTCTCTATAGAAATTACGATTTCATACTGCTTCCTAGTGGGATACATACCGACACCCTGCCAGGTTCCTACGTACCGAATGTCAAGTCTGTAGGGTTTATATTTCCTAAGATTTCGTGATGACGCAGTGTGGTATTTAGCTTTTATTTACCTTTACATTGTTTATGATATTATTGATTGGTAGAGAATACCTATAGGAATTTGAGTCCGGCCTTTGTTGTCTTTATTTTATTAAAGTTGTGCAATAAAGACTAAATAAATAAATATGGATTACAGTGCCGAAAAATTATATATAAAAAATTGCTTAGCCTAACCTTCACGTTTCTAAGATAACGCTTCCTGTATAAAGATCACTAGAAGGGTCATATTCAGTGTCAGCGGAAGAAATACAATGTAACCCCACTCGTTGTACTAAGCAAAGAGTTTTCTCTGGGCAACGAACTCGGGACTCCCGGTACTCTGTGCGCAGGTCGCACGCTCGGCCTACAATTACATATGTGGACGTTTTATTAGCTAACGCCCACCCTAGGCGGTGTTCTCTAAATAGAATGAATGATAATCATTTGTTGACACTCCGACCGTGGATCTTGAGACGCACAAAACAGTTCACATGTCGCCGGATGCTGTGACAAAAAGCGCACCGGAAAAGAGATCGAATGCAGCCCCATCTATGAATGTCTGCTAACAAGTAACTGTAGATTGTCATATTTGTGACTCAAGTGACTATCATTTCATTTTTGCCTATGAATTATTTCGAGATATGCTCTTACGCGGTTTTGTTTCATGGTAAAGGGGGCAAACGTGCATACGGCTCGCCTGGTGGTAAGTGTAATCAATTCATATACATCTGCAACACCTGCGAGGTAAGTAACTCATCGCTCACCGAACGAACCGCAGTAGCACAAGATGCCTCTACTTCACGCCGGTATTCTGCGAAGCTGTGGTGCCAATCCGGTCGAGCCGGCCAATTCGAGCAGCAGCAAAGCCGCCGCTTGGCTCTACCCGGTTTAAAAATTATTCGAGTACTTTCAAAATACTTTACACCTAAGTTTATTTATAATAACGTGGCATGTGGTCGGACCGTCGCCCACATTGATTGACTGACAGGGTAGGCAGACTTCACATGTTCGTAAAATAGGTCGCCCCGACACGGTCACTTCACCCCGGTCGTGCCGGCCAATTCCAGCAAGCAGCAAAAGCCGCCCCTCGGCTCTGCCGCGTACGAAAATACGGTTAACGGTTACCTCTCAGAGTTTCACGGTTTGTGTACTACTGGTTTAATGTTAGGGTTCACGTTACATTAAAAAAAAACAGCAAATGTTTATTAAAACACAGTGGTGTATTGCTTCCATTTTCGTCGCATCATCTGAAACCTGCTCAGAACCGTCAGTTTCACGTCTAATGGATTCTGTAACGAGATACGTGCACGTAATTGATGGGTGTATCGAGGGGCCACGGTTCGATCATTGTGTACAGACGGACGGGCTGGTGTATGATTTCGTATGTTAGATTATAGATGATTGTAGGGGACACACATATGTATTTCACCATAGTAACGCCCTGTTTACCATACTTGCTATAAATTAATAACCCCCTTGCACAGAATCGTCTATGGGCCCCATTGATTACTTACTACGTGACCCACGGGTTACTTCAACATAATTACAGCCTGTCTCAAGTCCCCTGTTGATAATAGACCGCCCTCAAAGCTCTGTCCCGAGCCACCTGCATCCATCGACTTCCGAAAACAACCTGTGCTGTTCACTTGGCACACTATCTTGTGGCGGGTCGTCCTGCACTACGTCTGCCTGTACGAGGTTGCCACTGGAACCTTTCTTCAACAACGTTTGTCAGTTCTGCGAGCTATGTGGCCGGCCCATTGTCAATTGAGCTTGCTGATCTTAACGGCTATAGCGATTCCTAGTTCTTCAGCGGATATCTTCGTATACGTGAAATAAAAGGGTCTCTTAAATGTCCGTCTCACTGCTGCAATTCGAATCGGGAAGAGTTTGTCGCCTTTCCACGTTGCTGGAAAAACTGACTGCTCTCGAGACTCGAGTTACAACTTCAGACTTACCTTACCTGACCTTTCCTAGAACAGTCCACTGCAGGACGTAGGCCTCTCCCGTAAGGAGAATCTGCCATTATCGCAACGCTCTGCAAGCCGCTTGGCAATCGTATTTCCAGACACCCAACAAGATACAGTTACGACCTGCTCAGTGAAGCAGTGGTACGGGATAGCGATGGCTGCAGGTGGTTCAGGAATATTTAAGTGAAATATAAATGAAAAAGAACAATTGGAAAGGCAAAGCTTCCGCTTATGTATTTAATTAGCGGTGTCTTCACCTAAATTCACGATTAAAACGTTCGTGACGAAATCACCGTTTCACCAATTCTTAAAGACCCCTTAAAATAATTATACTCATTAATATTTTGATGATTTGCCTCCAGGCCAAACCATAAATCGTGGTCGTTAAACGGTAATGAAAAACAAAAATCATATCTGCGAACCGTGGCGTCGCGCGCGTTGCGACAGAAGCGAAGGCCGTTCAAGCTTACATAGTGGGGAATGATGATACAGGAGTTTTTTTTTATTTACGCGAACGCTCCACATTCGTAATTAAACTGTTGATACTGTGAGCATATTCTGCGTACATCGGACCGTAAAAAGCTGAGGTTAACTATGATTGTAACATCAGGACGTTTAGCACCTCGGCCCAACAGACACCGCGGCTGCTGCAAAGCACTCGAAACGTCGGGAATATAAAAATCAAAATTAAACGCTTTATAGTCCGTAAAGAAATAACAGCGAGTCACAACAATGCGAATAGCGCGAAAATATTCTCCATGCTCGAATAACCATATATAATTTTGATCGTGGTAGAGCTCAAGCAGCGGCTTTTGCTGCTGCTCGAATGGGCCGGCTCGTCCGGGTCGGTATCACGGACTCGCAGAATACCGGCGTGAAGTAGAGGCAACTGATGTTCGGTGAGTGAGGTATCCGGAGGACCCCCTTCCCATCTCTCTACTCGTCCTCCCTTCCATCTCCCAAATACCCTTAAATGCCGGCAATGCACCGCCTCTGATATTGCAGACGTATCTGTAATCACTTACCTTATATCGGGTAACCCGATTGTTCGTTTGCCGCCTTTCCTATAAAAAAATAATAATTAAATAATTTCCAAGGCGATCGGTTGAACACTGAGTGAATATATCTATCTATATATATATATATATGGGACGATTAATTTATGTTACCCCGTTCCCGCTGCCCTATACTAAGCGCAATCCCGTACAGGAAGCGGTCTTCTTGGATGCGTCAGTTGTTTAGCGTGATGCCGCCGGGGCGTGTGACTCACCGGGCTATTGTCCCGTTCCCAGATTCCACCGGCGTGCTCTCCCGGTCGTTTCTAGCACGTTGCGTATGTTAGGCGAGTGTTTAACTCACGTCACGCGGATTCCGGGGACACTAATGCAGCGTGTTTCCGTTGTACCATCCACTAGGATGTAATAATGAGTTGAACAATAATGATGTACTATATATATATATAAGCACCGATGACGGCAGAGATTATAGATTTCCGTATGCCACGACTGTGTATGGCCGGGACTCGTAATGAGTGTCGAGCTCGATCGAGTGTGCTCGATATCGAGCTACCTCTATATCGACTTCGACTACGACGGAAGTTTTCTGCCACGCACTTCGACTTTGTGGAATCAGCTGTCGCCAGCGGTATTTCCGAACAGCTACGACTTACGGACCTTCAAGAAAAGAGCCTATTCCTTCCTTAAAGGCCGGCAACGCATCTGTAGCTCCTCTGGTATTGTGGATGTTCGTGGGCGTCGGTGATCAGTTACTATCAGGTGAGCCGCACGTTCGTTTGCCCCCTTCTATAAAAAAAAAAAGCTCTTAGATTGTTATGAGATTTTCAAGCCTTTCATTTAATGGCGAAAGAAAGGAGATAGCAGATTGCTACAAATAAAAAGGATACATGACAAAAAAAAAACCCCAGTCATGTTATGGACCTGACCTTTTTCATTCGTACCCAAATCCCTCTAGATTAGGCAGCATAGAGGCGAGCTAATTTTGGCAGCACCGATTGCGTGGTTGACCATAACGAGGTGCCTAATACAGCGCACAATAGCGGACCGGACAGACAAATGTTACTAATGTCGTGGCTACACTGGTGGCCGACAAATATATATGCTTAATCAAATGTCGTCCAGTCTTTTTGTATATAAAAGATTTTAAGTGTGGTAGAGCCAAGCGGAGGCTTTTGCAGCTGCTCGAATGGGCCGGCTCGTGGTACCACGGCCACGCAGAATACCGACGTGAAATAGAGGCATCTTGTGCTTCTGCGTTTCGTTCGGTAAGTGAGGTAACCGGAGGCCCACACCTCCTCCCTATTCCCCTTCTCTACCCTCCCATCTCTCAAATATCTTTAAAGACCGGCAACGCACCTGCAGCATCTATGGTGTTGCAGATGTATGTGGGCGACGGTAATCACTTACCATCAGGTGAGCCGCACGCTCGTTTGTCCCCTTCTTCTATATAAAAAAAATATGTATCTTGTTAAATATTAACGTCGATTGATTATCTTATATATACTCGTATGGTCAGAAGCGTAGAAGAGTCTAGAGGAGTGGCAGTATAATGCTGCAGCGTTTTGTATGGTGGTGACTGATCGAACCGCGGAGATGCATTTGCTGGTAACGAGGCGTTCCATATCTTCCTCGGGATCGACAAGGCGTCTGCGTTGTGATTCGTGGCGGTTGTGGCGCAGCGACCGACCTCTTGCTGTCAGGCGGGGGCTGTGTGTGTTCTTTCGACGTTGTTTATTCGAATCGAACAAATGGAAAGTCTAGTTGTAATTGAATCAATATCAATATATTGAATAATCTGCACGTGCACTTTACCGTGGCCGCCAGTGTGCCGCCCTGCGACAATGAGCGTAATTACACGGCGCTGCTTTCGCCGGCGTGTCGCAATCGGCTGCACATGTACAGTCATCCACGCGCGAACCGATGTAACATTTTCCACTCTAATTTCGTGCAACTCCGTCTTCTCCAGTGTAGAGACTTGGCTCTGCTCCTCGTATAAACATAATGTAGGCATCCTTGTGTTTGCAGTTGTGGCATTTCAACACCGTCATGATTACAGCCCACTAAATCACAAGTCCACTACTGAACATAAGCCTCTCCCAAAGATTGCAGCGAAGCATCGTGATCTTGAGCCACATGCTTGGAGGAATTCACGCCGGCGAATTGTCAGTTGTAACCATTTATAGTTGACATGTATAATTTATAATCCGTCTCGATTACGAGAAAATCCTTACAAGGTGTCGAAGCTTCCGACAATAGTAAAAGAAATCTTGACAGTAAAATACAAAATGTCAGGCTCTTGATCATGCGACTATAGTAAAAGTAAAGTAGCAACCTGTAAGCGCCCACTGCTGGGCAAATGCCTCATCCTGTTTTGGATATAATATTTATCCTCGAAATAATATTTTTTTTATTATTGCTCAAAAATACTGGTTTACTCACGATGTTTTCCTTAACCGCCGAAGACAATAAATACTGCACTCAAAATTGCTATTAACAATTTTAGTGATGCCGGCCTCCGGGGATCGAACCCGGGTATCTCGCGCTCTACGAAACTATAGTGAGCGCCTTGACCACAAAGCTACCACGGCTCGATCATGCGTCTATTTACTCACATTGGGGGTCGCTAAGTCAGTCTATAGTATCCATGCTCCATTCAGAACAGGTCAGGGATGCCAACTATCTCTCTAAACCTGTAGACTCGAGAAGCAGTCTATTGGCACAGACATGTCTGTGGTATAATTTTAAAGTTGTTGTTAGGACAATGAAGAAGGATTCAATTGTAAGGATAATTAAGTTACAGATACATGAAATTAATTGGAAACAATAATTAGTCTGTGATTTTACGTGTGAACTCGTTTAAAGCGCTGTACGAGATGTTTTGTCTATCGCGTTTACAAATTTTTGTTTTCATAAAAGTAACGTACTCGGCAACATTTATAATTTGAAAGAAAGTGTAGCTAATATTTGAGATTGTTGTCGCTTGGTGGAAACATATACATATATGTATATATATACTAGCTGACCCGGCAAACGTTGTTTTGCCATGTAAATAATTTCTAGAGAATTTCTAGTGTAGAAAAAAAATAACTAACTTATTGGAGGTGTATAAGGATGTGGAATATGAGTGAAAAAGGCATGGAGCGCTGTGAGCGATGAGGGAATGTTGTTTAAAAATAACAAAACACCAAACATAAATTTTTTTAATTTATTAAAGGTAATAATTATTTATATCATTAATTCATTACATAATATTAATCTCTTAATGCTACACGGTGAACAATATTTTTTGTTAGAGCGGGATAAAAAGTGATAAAATTATGATAACGACTATTAAAAAGCAGGGGTTGGTGATAGAAAAGTGCAAATTTAGGGTTGTAGGTATTTTTGAAGCCACAGAATTAAAAAAATTAAAAAAAAAAAATCCATAAAAATTTTTGGGTGAACACCCCTTATCACTTGAGGTTTAAAAAATAGATAGTAACCGATTCTCAGGCTTACTATTATATGCATAAAAAATTTCATAAGAATCGGTCAAGCCGTTTCGGAGGAGTATGGGAACGAACATTATGACACGAGTATTTTATATATTAGATTATGTTACTTTTTTTACTAATTTTTTTTAATGAATACTAGCGATGCTATTTATTAAGTAACATTACTAATATTCCTGTTAACCCTCCAGCTAAGCATTACGGCTTGTATCTGAAGTGAACCATTGGCCGGCTGGAACATACGACGTCATGTTTCGTACTCCGCACCCTAACCCATTAGGCTACTGGCGCTTCGTTACTACATTTAAACCTTCGACAATGTCTTAAAATAAGTCAGTGGTTGAAGTAAATCAGTGGAATAAGTACGAGTGTTTGTGTTCCTAACAAAGCTGAAAGATAATAACACTAATTTTATGAGTACAATACTCAAAATGTCTGTTTGTCCATACCCATTGCGCTGTCTGTGTTGTTGGCGAGGGCATGTGGTGCCGCCGCCACTGACTATCCAGCGCGCCCAGCCTCTGGTCCGTGGGATTCGGTTAAGTCATTCCCCGCGGTCTGTCGCCAGAATATCTGTGTCTGTGATTGCAGGATTCAAAGCGTGCCAAAGATACCGCTCGATGATTGTGTTGAAATCTTTACAATCTCTGTTCTACGCACGTACATTTATAGAATTATTGGATATCGTCGTAGTTCACCGGAACATATCACCGAGCACATTGCAATGTAATATTTCGCCAATGACTATATAATAAGTGTACCAAAGAAGATTTTAATATTGAAGCGCTACTATAGAAGAAGTAGCTTCGCAAGGTCCGAGATTTCACGCACGCGCACGAGCTCGTGTTGTGCACGTCGGCGGATCCGATGCACCGGCACGCACGCACGCATCCGCGTCTCGACGGTGGGTCGTGAGTGAAGGTCCACGGGATTCGCGAACCGTGGGTGCGCCCACCCCAATTATGAATTGATATAATTTGATTTAACTATCCATATTAGAAATGAGAACAATATGCAAGACTCATCTTATTCCGCTTATTTAAACCTAACAAGGATAACTAAAAAAAAAATACAACAAACCATTACTCAAGCGGCCAGCAGGCAGCGTATGAGTAATTGTGTATTACGAAATCGAGTTTCCAGAACCGAATCCGAAATAAGACACATTGTTCACTGGTTTTGGAGCTGACCACAGAACACGAGCGCTACTACCTAAGAGCATTTTGTAATGTCTCCCGACTCTAGACAGTAGCTACGCGAAGCTCTACATAATATTTCGAAAGCGATAATATAATAACATTTTTACCACAGACGGAAGTTGGGATTGCATCATGTCCGGGGATATTTTATCTGGGACGAACGTAGATCGACGTTTGGTAGCGGCTTAAGAATTCCATTTCAGGGGTGACAACGTGACGGGTGCCGAGTCTCATCGCTATGAGGCCTCTTCCTTAGTCGCCTCCTACGTACGACTCCCACGTGTAGAAAGGGGACGGTAGATTATTAACAAGTATGTATAGGGGAAATGTAATTTTTCCAAAACGTCAACCTCACCTGCACACGGTGTGCCCTGCTGTACGCAGACAAACGAGGATCTAGCTGCCGGATGATGGCGAAATATCCGTCCGAAATCCCACGGACTGGCGAAAGACAGCAGCGTATAATACCGGCACTGCGCTCAGCAACCCTCGCGTGCCCGGCGTGGTCAAACCTTCAAAGAATTATATGCCAGCATTTACTGGTGCTTTCTTGGACATGCTTTAGGTTCAGCGGTGGACTGAAATCGTTAGTACACTAATACGCTTTCAATCGGAAGCCGTCGTCGTTCTCTGGGCGGATGTTATGTTGCGTTGATATATCCGGGAGACTGATTCATTCGATTCCTAACAGTTGAACGTGTTCATTGTTTTCGTTTGCAGTACGGCAGCGATGAGTTCGGGCACGACTCGCCCAGCCGGTACGCGTCGCCGAAGGGCGCAGGCGCCGGGGCGTCGTACCAGGAGCCGTACTACGCCGGCGGCGAGTGGGGCGCCGGCTACTACCAGCCGCCGCCGCCGCCGTACCAGCACGACCCCTATGCCACCTCGCCAGGTATGCCCCAAATGCTTCCTTTTTTTGTTTTTGCATCCGATAGGTGTAAGAACCCATTTACGACCCGGGCCCGGAACAACGCGGCAGCTTATTGTCGCGTTGTTCCGGGCCCTGGTGAAGTCTGGTGCAAAGTGTGGACTATAATAAATGTCGAAACCTCTGACCCCTGTATTAAGGACATGCTGATTGATGATAGACTAATTTTTCTTTTGACTACGACCAAGGGACCCATATAATGCACAAGTAAACAACCTGGTGCTCAGGTGGTGGCACACCGATTCTCCCATCGTCAGGGACAAGGATGCCGTCAGAATGTATATACAATAGTCATTCATTCATGACATGAATGAATTAGTATTGGACTAAAATGGAACGCGTGACGCCTCGCACTTCAGGCCCTGCTGCCAGTCATGGGTCGGGCATTTTGCGAGATTGGTTTCAGTCGGAAATCATAAATCGACTCCCTTCTCCGTCCTAATTTTTACACATTTTACGATATTTTTGGTAAATGTGGTGATTATTTTTTTATAAGTATATATTTTTGTGTATCCTTGAGTGTGGTGATTACACCAAACCGTCACAACCACAACTAGGGACGCCGATGACGATGAGACATGGCGTGGTCCCGCCTGCAGCAGTGAATGAGTCCGCCGCGGTTTGGTTGCAGGCATAGCGGGCACGGCGGCGGGCGAGGCGGGCGGCGCGGCGGCGGGCGCGGGCGGTGCCGGGGGCGCGGAGCTGCCCCTGCCGCCCATGTCCTCGTTCCGAGCGGCCGCGCCCGTGCACTCGCCCACCGACGGCATGCTGCTCGCCAAGCCGCCCCTGCAGCCGGTAAGCGCGCTTTAACAACGACCATGCTCTCCTGCTCGCTCGGTCACGCGGCGACGGACTTCCGAACCCTATCGGAAGCTGTCATCTGCGCAGGAGTTGTTGTAGTGCCGCTGGTGTGTGTGTGTGTGTGGCACAAACACACAGGCACCTCCGCTCGTCTTAAGATTTCCGTGTCCGATGCGACACTTATGCGATAAGATCTGGTGGCTGTGTCCGACACGGGACAAACAGACACGAAAAAACAATATTTTTTGTATTGCACAAATATCGACTTCTAAAGCAGGACCCATCGTTCAATAGTTACGGACGCTTACAAGTTAATGGTAATGTAAGCTTCTCGGCTAGCCGCCTCCTCTGAAGATGAGTAGCCAGCGTCTTTGTTAATGCATCAGTCTTTCTTTCTTCACTTGTGACATTACTGATATGGTGTGTGTGTGTGTGTGTGTGTGTGTGTGTGTGTGTGTGTGTGTGTGTGTGTGTGTGTGTGTGTGTGTGTGTGTGTGTGTGTGTGTGTGTGTGTGTGTGTGTGTGTGTGTGTGTGTGTGTGTGTGTGTGTGTGTGTGTGTGTGTGTGTGTGTGTGTGTGTGTGTGTGTGTGTGTGTGTGTGTGTGTGTGTGTGTGTGTGTGTGTGTGTGTGTGTGTGTGTGTGTGTGTGTGTGTGTGTGTGTGTGTGTGTGTGTGTGTGTGTGTGTGTGTGTGTGTGTGTGTGTGTGTGTGTGTGTGTGTGTGTGTGTGTGTGTGTGTGTGTGTGTGTGTGTGTGTGTGTGTGTGTGTGTGTGTGTGTGTGTGTGTGTGTGTGTGTGTGTGTGTGTGTGTGTGTGTGTGTGTGTGTGTGTGTGTGTGTGTGTGTGTGTGTGTGTGTGTGTGTGTGTGTGTGTGTGTGTGTGTGTGTGTGTGTGTGTGTGTGTGTGTGTGTGTGTGTGTGTGTGTGTGTGTGTGTGTGTGTGTGTGTGTGTGTGTGTGTGTGTGTGTGTGTGTGTGTGTGTGTGTGTGTGTGTGTGTGTGTGTGTGTGTGTGTGTGTGTGTGTGTGTGTGTGTGTGTGTGTGTGTGTGTGTGTGTGTGTGTGTGTGTGTGTGTGTGTGTGTGTGTGTGTGTGTGTGTGTGTGTGTGTGTGTGTGTGTGTGTGTGTGTGTGTGTGTGTGTGTGTGTGTGTGTGTGTGTGTGTGTGTGTGTGTGTGTGTGTGGCACAAACACACAGGCACCTCCGCTCGTCTTAAGATTTCCGTGTCCGATGCGACACTTATGCGATAAGATCTGGTGGCTGTGTCCGACACGGGACAAACAGACACGAAAAAACAATATTTTTTGTATTGCACAAATATCGACTTCTAAAGCAGGACCCATCGTTCAATAGTTACGGACGCTTACAAGTTAATGGTAATGTAAGCTTCTCGGCTAGCCGCCTCCTCTGAAGATGAGTAGCCAGCGTCTTTGTTAATGCATCAGTCTTTCTTTCTTCACTTGTGACATTACTGATACAGAGTGATCACAACTAGAATAATCTCAAAAATTATCTGCTTTGAGAGCTTACTGCAATTTAGTTAATAATACATACATTCTTTGTCTTATGATAGAGAAAATCTAATTCCGCTCCAATCGAAACTCATTGTAAAAAGAATCGACATTTTAACTACTAGGTAACTCTAGGACATGGATTTTAAAAATAACCTTTGATATTTTATTTTACATTACCTGTCGTTGGCATTTAGCACGCTGCTAATCATAACGAAGACAGACAGGCCTTTATTTCATCTGTATCGACATATAAGTGAATTATAACAGGGATTTTACTCTCGGTCTCGGAGCCCAGTGTACCAATGTCCACAACTAACACAATTATATTGACAATAAAACGATTGGCGCCTTTTTACTTACGGCATTATACACCGTCGGTATAATACGTCAAGTGGGTGGCAAGAGTCCCACTGGACCTACTGGACCAGAGGCGATAAAACATCGCTCACCACCGGCAGATGTACGGCGGCGCGGCCACGAGCGCGGCGGGCGCGGGAGCGGGCGCGGGCGCCGGGGCGGGAGCGGGAGCGGAGGCGGGCAGCCTGTCCTCGTACGGGTCGTCGCCGTCGACGCCCGTGCACTCGCCGCCGCCGCTGCACGCGCGTCTCTATCCGCTTAAACATTCGCCTCATCACCCGCACCACATGCACCACCACAACGGACAGGTAGAGCCTCTTACCTTGCTACGTTTAATTGACATCTTATGTTGCCACACTCAACAAATCATAACCGTTACATTTATAGGTACGGTCAGGAGAGTCGAGTGGGTAGTGTAGTGGTAGTTCAACTTGTTGCGTGAAAGGCACGTACCCAAGAGCCTTTTCAAGGTCAGGGTGCGGACTGCGAAACATGACGTCGCATGCCTGCTCGAGCCCGCCATTCGACTATTGTCGTGAACCGGCTACCGATACAAGCTGTAATGCTTGGTTGGAGGGTTAACGTGAATATTAGTAATGTTACTTAAAAGCTTTATTTTGCTAGCTTGGACACTGAGGCGTCGACAACCTCAGCACCTGACACGGTGTTCCTAAAAAGCTCCAGTAAAATGGAGGTGGAAAGGACTAAAATGTTAAAAGGACTAGACCTCTGACCTCATTGGGTATGTCGTCATAAGAGCTTATTATATATGAGCATTAATATTATTAGCTCACAGAACGGGTGAATCCAGTGTCCTATACGGTGTAGGTCTAGTTTACCACTATATTGCCACCAGGTATCTACAATGTAACGTCGCTATCAATTACATAGTTACAATATTTTGCATATTGACAAATTATTATTTACTTGTTGATGTTCGCAGCTTTAGCACTCTAACTCTCCATTCACTTTGTTAATTTCTTATCTAACTTTAGCAGCAAGCAGCCAGTTGGGCGGGCGTGGCGTCCCCGCCCAGCGCGGGCGTGGGCTCCGTGAGCGCCGTGGGCGGCGTGGGACCCGTGGGGGCGGTGGGGGCCGTGGCGAACGTGCTGCCCAACGGACACCAGCATCACGTTGGCGTCTTTCCGCACAACGTCATGGTGCGTAACTGGAGTTCTCCTTTCAACATTAACCCGTTCGCGTGTCCATAACTTCGAACACGGTAGAGGGGGATCTTTATCGGGAACATACACACAACAGTGACACACATTTAGTAATAACAACAGACAAACTGTATGCCGGGCGCGTCATCACCGCCGTTCACAACAATTGCACTAATTTGACTAGAACCACCTCCTCTAGTCTATTCTGGCGCTAACCGGAAGTGATAACGCTGCGGTGTTCCAGTTGACTGTGAGGCGTTCCATCTCAGACCTCCAGGGTCTCGCAGTCCATAGCTGCAGCAGGCAGCCGCTTACCAGTGCCTCCGGACTGTCGACACGTTCGTTACGCTGTAACAAAAACAAAACAACACAGATAACACTCAAATTGTTTCCGATATAATGATGGACACTTTGAATAGGAAGTTTTCGGCATGACGTCACGCATGATCGTACCTAACGGAGTTTTTTTTTTAATTTCGCCATTCCCCCGCAAATGTAGTTTCGCATATCGAGAGACACAATCGCACGTAATCCTTTAATGTGAACACCGATTTAAACAATTACGGTGTTAAATAGATTGACCGAATCGGGAATGTTCCGTCCCGTGCGACGTGCGCGCGCGCAACGTTCGAGATGCGCGGAACTGCAGCGGTTGTCTTGTGAATTATAATTATTTGTATTTATAACAATAAAGCAATAAGAGATCGGATCGGAGACTCGTGCACTCTATGCAATCATTGTCTGAACAGTAGAATCGGGTCGTGTTACTTTTATACGCTGACGTAAACTATATTTGTGATATTAGATTAATCATCATTTCTATTATTAGATTAATTCTTTGTTTAAAATCAACATTATTTGCGTTACATTGAGTACACAAGTTATAGAAGTGTTTCTTGCTTTAAATCTTTTATTTTGAAATAATTTTGGAAAATATGTTGCGACATTTTATGCATACATATTTATAGATGAACACACTTTTCCTTTTAAAATATAATAGAGTAATATTCAATACATGTTAGTGACTGTGTCATTTTAAATGTCGCAATACATTTCCTCTGTTTTCATTTTGTATTTGTGTTTTTGTTGTTGTTTTTGTTTGTCGTGTTTTAATATCAGCGACTTGTAGAAAGAACCCTGATCCCAACTCCAATAATAGTTAGAACGTTTTCTGTATTAATTTCCGTAGTATTAAATTATTCGAGCCTTGTAGATAGATATATAGCATTGTAGATGTTTGTAAATATTTTTTATTTTCATTATGGTTGGATACCAAAGAAAATACTTACAAATCGTTTTTACCATTTAAATCATCAAGATTATGATGCGCTGTAAATTCAGAAAGAAGAAACAATAATGATCAAAACAGTTAATATTTTGGGGCACGGCGCGAGCCTAGAAAATAACTTACTAATTAAAGTTATAGTTTTAAATGCATTGTCAATGAATATCATAATGTAATCATCTATTTGATTTCTCCTTGATAAGTCTTGAGTGCTCAAATACTACATTTATTATATGAAGATTAATGTAAATGAGTACAATAAACAATATCAAAATTGCAATCCTTTGCGGTGAAATCGACTCGGTTCTCCAATGAGCAACTACATCATATGAAACGATCAATAATCAGTTAGTAGGTAGTAGGTAGTTAGAGAGAGAGAGGGAGGGAGAAGGGGAGAGGGTTCTCGGGGTCGCTGACGATGCGTGTGGGCAGGGCGCGCCGGCCGAGCAGCGGCAGCTCGATGAGGCGATGGTGTTCCTGCGGGACCACTCCGACATCGTTGTGAGTACAGTTCTAACTAACTTCGCATCTACGGATATTTCATAAAACGACTTCCGAACTAAAGTTGATATTTAAAGAGAAAATCAATTGTGATTGCATTCAGTCTTGTCGGTCTGTGTATGAGACGTCCGCGGGTGCGCGAGACCGTTGACAAAGAAATTTGATCAAATCGTTTGTTTACGATTATTGTAGGTACGCGATAAGGCCGATAATTGCATGATTATGTTACAAACAAGCAAATGTTGTGCCTTTAACATTATGTGAGTATCGTAGTGGTGCTGTAAATATTGTGGCATGGATTGTTAGCATATGATCTTTTGTTTTATGTTAAGTACTGAAGCATTTCTTAGAATTTTTCTTTCTTTTCACATAAAGATTCTTGTTTAATATTTATATTTTTATCGAATTTTACTATACAAAAATGACACTAAAAATTTAATCAAGTCACAGGTGTACAGTAGTTATAATAACATACCCAGCAAAAACCCTTGTGGTAACCAAATGTTCACTTTCAGTATAACAGTTGACTTATGTTGTCTAAATAATGTATGAGTAGCAAGAAATAGTTGAAGTATATTTTTATATGTGATTCAGGGCGCGAGAATGGAGGAACGCCTGGACGACGCCATCAACGTGCTCCGCAACCACGCGGAGGCGCCCGAGCTCTACCCGCACGACGTGCACCACCAGCCGCCCGCAGGTACGCCCCTCGGTACGCCCGCAGGTACGCCCGCCGGCAGAGCTCCTTGTTTCCAAGGCTAACAGTTGCGCGTTACGAGTCCCGCCTCTGACACTGCATCTGTCCCGGCCTCCGATCTCATCGCGTAAGCGTCACATAGGACGTGGGGTCGTGTGCTATGGGATAGATGAGTGCGCGCCGCGGTGTTCGCGCGGAGGCTTACGGCACTACAGTATCTCCTGCGCAGTTGACGACTGCCGATAGTAATCGACTAGGAGGACATAAAGACTGTTAGATATATGATAATTATTTTATACCAGGAACTCGTCCTCTCTCTCTCTCTCTCTATCTCCATCAGATACTTTACATAACTTTACGCTGAAAATGCTTTACGTCAATTTATAAACATACATCTACTAGATGGCAGGCTTCTCCTCTGCCTTCTGGCTAATCAGCAGTGCAACGTCAGTTGAATTTCGGTTTGAACAGACTGAGGCATTCCATTCTTGGTCCCCAGTGGTGGCGACGCACCTGCAGTCACCACTTCACTAGCCGCTTACCATCAGATGGACTATTAGTTCGTTCGCCTCAGTTCAATAAAAAAGAAAATCTTCATGCGCATTTTTAAGTCCATTGCTAAACTTCGGCCACTCTGTAAGAGAGCGTTAACGAGAACCTTCTGCAGTTTTGGAAGGTTTCCCCACACCCACCACGCTGGGTGAGCGGAGTGCTCCGTTTCTCTCGCTCCAGTGACGCTGCTCCCCATCCCTAGTCTGTGGGATATGGGTTTAGCAAATTCAGATGGATTTTCCTCCATCTTTTAGTCGTCGATTAAGAACTTAGTCCGCTAGATTTAAATATAACAAATAGTTAATGTTTTTTTTTTATTTCATAATTATCACTACATAGTACATAACAAAGTAAACTGGAATGTAACATCTATGTGGATTTCAATTCGGATTTTCTTTACTTAAAACTTTTCAGGAGAAAGCTTGATACTTTTACGTACGGAACCCGCGCGGTCGCTGGTCATTGACAAATTATAATCCCAACCAGAAGCACTGAGCCAGTAGAGTATGTTAAAAATAATATCTTCAAGTGCTGTTCTATAGAGTTTTCATAAACATGTCGCTTCTCGCAGGATCATTATGTTTTTGTAAATTAAAGTATATTACGTTCTGTAATAACCTATATATATATATAGAACGGAGACAGTAAATTGGCCTGTTTGTTCTAGGGAGCCGACTGGGTCCGTTGGCTCACGCGCCTCCTGAACCTCCCGTCAAGTTGGAACGCCATCTGCTTCCCAACACAAGTTAGTAACCAACGTCCTTAATGTACGCTCGCGGTTAACTTGGCACGACGAGTCGGTTCGCGTTCGTTTGCTCTTTGGAGGTACGAGCTCCCGCGACTCTAGGACTCTCGGTCAGAGGACCACACAGTCGTTCCCTCTGGATATCCTTTATTTTTGACTCTCCAACCGACTGTACATCGGAGGTTTCGGACAACGCGACAGCTGATAAACCTATCGCGTTCTCTAGAATGCAATTTCCCACGTTTTGTACGTGATAGAGCCGAGCGTCGGCGTTTGTTGCTGCTCGGAGGGACCGCCACGTCCGGGGTATTGCCACGGCCTCGCAGAACACCTGGTTGAAGTAGAAGGTAACCAGATGCCTGCCCCCCCCCCCACTCTCCTTTACATATCGCCATATATCATGAAATGCCGACAACTCCCCTGCAGCTTCTAACGTTGCAGATGTGCATGTGGGCGTCGGGTGAACCGCTTGCTCGTTTTGCCCCTTTACCATAAAAACCTAAAAAAAACCTCGAGCTGCCCGCGCCGGTAGGGATGCTTTTGGTACTTCCAATCACTTGTAACTTCCGCCACATTTCTATATCGCCATTGAAGCAATTCGTGGATAGATACCAGCCGTTAGTGTTCAGTTCTCAAAGGAACATGGCGCATCCAACTCTTTTGATTCGGAGGTATATCTCCTGAACACTTGGCTATCGAGACATTTTTCATTTGAAGTCGATTTGGAATCTTTTAAGTCCGGCAAAGCACCTGCAGCACCTCAGGTGTTGGTGTACGTGGGCGACGGTAATCACATAAATTTCTTTTTTTTTTTTTAGATAATTTGCATTAGATTGCTGTTTTTCAAAAATGTATGTACTTTGCAGTTCGGTCACCATGAGGGTTAGAAGTCTTCGTGTGGTACTTGATAACTTTTCCACTATCAGTTTTGGTATTATTTAAACCGAAACTGCCAGAAGACTCTTACGCAGGAGACTAGTCACCTTGTCGAATGTTGCCACGCTCAGCCGTGGCAGCTTCGCTGGACAATCGCTTTAATGTCATGTTGCAGAACGGCACCATTAAAATTATTAATTGCTATTTAAGTTTGTAGAATCCGCGCGCTTCGGAGTAGCGTGGTGATGATACCAAATACCTCTCAAATAATGAGAGGAGTTTTTACCATTACTTTACATTAATCAACAAGTCAAGAATCAAGGTTTAGATATGGTGCATATAGCGTACATGAAGATCGGAGTAGGCTCGGGGCGTGGCGGCGGGTGTGGGTGAGCGATGTGTGAGGTCGGTGTGCGTTGTTGCAGAGAAGCGCAAGGAGCCACCGGACGGAGCGCCGGACGCGAAGCCCTCGTCCTCCGGCGCGCCCGACCTGCTGTCCGGCGCCAAGCCGCCCGCCAGCAAGCGCTCGCGCAGATAGTAAGTCTCTACAGCTTCTTGATTACATCCCTATCACCCCACCTGTTACCACCATTCCACTCTACCCTTACTTTCGCCATTCCACTCCACTCCTACTTCCCCATTCCACTTCTCCTTTAATTCCACCAATCCAGTTCTACACAGCTTTCTCTATTCCACTTCATTCTAGCTTCCGGCATACCGCTCCACCCCAACTTTCTTCATTCCACTCCACCCAAAATTCTCCATTCCACTTCACTCTAGCTTCCGGCATACCGCTCGACTCCAACATTCTCCATTCCACTCCACCCTACTTTCTCCATTGCACTTCACCTTTAAGTCCACCATTCCACTCCACCCAAAATTCTCCATTCCACTCCACCCAAAATTCTCCATTCCACTCCACCCAAAATTCTCTATTCCACTTCACTCTAGCTTCCGGCATACCGCTCGACCCCAACTTTCTACCTTCCACTCCACCCTAATTGTATCCATTTCACTACACCCAACTTACTCCATTCCACTTCACCCTTAATTCGACCATTCCACTCCTACACAACTTTCTATTCCACTTCACCCTTAATTCGACCATTCCACTCCTACACAACTTTCTCTATTCCACTACAACCTAACTTCAGCCTTTCCACTCTACCCCAAGTGCCCCTTTAATAAAAAAATAAATGGGAGGGTCCCCTCCCCTTTATTTTTTTTACAATCGTATTGTTTTACCGTATAGTTATCCCCCCAAATTGTGTGATGTCTAGCAATTTCAATGATGAAGACTTGGAATGTGACAATAATAACATACATCTATGATATCGTAAACTCATGACTTGTGTATTAAATAACTTAAAAGTGTGTTCTTTTATCCTTTATGTTTACTTTGACATGTCACACATTCTGTACCAGCTTATGCGCCATTGCCTAAAAGTGTTAAATTCTAATTAGAAAGCGCTGGAAATTGATATAATCGCATTTCATGAATAATTCTAATTCGATACTTATCACTAAAGTCACATTGAGAGCATAGAGTGAGTCGGGGCGTGTGTTATGTCATCGCACGTACTCCCGCCCGACCCGCGCCTGCGCACAAGCTACCACTCCGACGTACGAGTGCCAAAATGGCAGAGGATGAATGTGAAAAAAAAAAGAATCTTATGAATTATAGCGGTAGTCGTTTACACAGTTGGTGAAACGAATAACGCTATAATTTCACCAAATCGGTACAACTACGTCGGAACGATGGTTTGTTTGCGTGCGGCGGTGGCGGGGGCGGGCGGGTGAACGGGCACGATAACAAGTTGCGAAGTGGTTGTGGTGTGGCGCGCAGCTGCTCGTCGGCCGACGAGGAGGACGTGGACCCCGACACGAAGGCCGCGCGCGAGAGAGAGCGCCGCCAGGCCAACAACGTGCGCGAGAGGTGCGCCTGAACACACACGCACACACACACACACTACGCCATCCTACCTGCATAATATACAAGTAACACACTTGTTCTTGCAATACAACTTATAAACAAACATACTTACTTCTGCTCCCTGCCAACTGAATGCTTCGAAATTTTATCCCCAAATCTTCAAAAACATAGTTTTCACCAATACATGCCCACAACACATGTTCTTTTCAACATCCTTACCGTCTTTCTTCTTTTACCAAAAATACTTAAAATCGTCCAGCCGCTCTTTATAACCATCGTTCTCTTTTAACCCTATCACCTCTAGACGGGAGGAATTTCAGTCACCCGTAGGCCACAACAACCCATTTCCCCGGTCCACCTGTCTCATGCGGTTCACATCTAAAGTCATGTGAGATGACAGACGGCTCAATTTTTGTTCATTTCTGTCTTTCGTTCAGCATCTTTCATTTCCAATTGAAGCGACTGAACGCAAAATGAATCAAGTGACGAATGCATTCATCAGTGAACCTATCCACCGAGATCAAATTTCGCTATCCGGCATCATTCACTCGCGCTCCGAATGAACGAAAAATTAAAATTGTGTATAACGCTCTCTGTGGTCCGAAAGGAGAGAACGAACGTTCACTTGGGTTCGTTCTTTTTTTTTACTCTTTTTAATTCCAATAAAAAGAAAAAGAAGAGTTTAGAGAGACAGAGAGAAATCCGATTTACATATTGACGAGCATACACTCAATATTAAAGCCTCACTTCCGAACTCTAACCCAACGGAGAGCGGATCAAACACATTCACTCGAAAATTTAAATTCCTTCACTCAACGCCATCCTTTACCAATCGCTTGGTTTAATAATCATTCTCACTCCTTCACTTCGACTCGGTAACATCTACATCTCTTTATTGGGTTCTTTTCTTGTTGGTTATTTGGGTTTAATGACACTTTAGATGGTTCAAAATTTCGAAGATAAGAGAATAAACCAAACAATCAAAACCAGATCACGCCTCTCGATGGATCCAAACAAACCAAACTTTCATTACCCCTACAATCCTCTCGCCTCCTTCACACGCATGTTTGCCAATTGAGTGTTCAATACGGTTCAGAACCTCAACTGCGGCATACTAACAATCTTGTATATTTAAAGTTTCAGAGCTTCGATCGTCACCGCTAAGTCAGTCTCTCACAGCAATTTGGGTCATAGTATTTAAATGTTAACTAAACCTGTCGCTCGCCATTACTTCGTCTTCTAACATATTATGCGCATGCGTCTGTTTGTGTGCATCTGTAGGTTTAAGGTGTGTCGTCCTGTTTGTGTTTACCGCAGAATCAACAACAACAATTCATCAGCTAGATTCACCACGTAGAGCTTTTCGTGCATGCGATTGTTGATTGTTGTTGCCACTTCATCATAAGAAGATGTAACGTAAGGTTAAACCGGTGCGTTAGTCATATGAATAAATAAAATGTGTTGTGAAACTAGTGTGTGTGATAGATAGTAATGATTGTCACTTGAAATATTTATGTGTAGCCTACATGTACAAATGTTTAAAAGTAGCAGCCTATAAGTGGCCACTGCTGGGCAAAGGCCTCCTTCTCAAATACGAGTATCAGAGAGGGATTAGGAACCGGAAAGAGCCCCCCACACATATCCTCGAAATAATAAATGTATATGTTTTTTTTATTATTTCTCAGTCATGCCAGTTTCCGCACGATTTTTTGAAAAGAATATTGTATGTAGGCGTGAAATATTTAATGCCTCACTTGTTATATTACGAGTGATGACGTAAATCATGTGCCCCGTCAATTGCATGCCTCGCAAACGCCTGTAATATAACTCGACCGTGATTTTAATTCAAGCGCATTCGTTTTAATTTAAAAATACGTTATTTGAACTCGGAAATGTCGTATCGATTATACATCTTCATTCTATTACATGAGCCTCATTTGTTAGCAATCAAAGCGAAGAAGGAGCGGTTAGCTTTTGGAGAAATAGAAAATAATGTAATATAATACTTTTACCATTATTTACGTTCCAATTATATATATGTAAAGAAAACCACTTCAATCAAGCTCTTCTCTTTAAGTTTGTCTTTGCCACGTTATCGACGAAGCACACCAGATGTCACGACCGACGGGAGGGATGTTTAAGATAATCTGAGATATTATTAATGATGATAAATAATATTTTCTGTATTATGTAAATAGTTATAATAAAAGATCTGAAATTAAGGCTTTAAATGTGGTTTCTCTCGATTTACAGGTGAGCGAATCTTTTATTAACATATTCCGTAAAATTGGTTGAATGTTGTAAAAATTGAAATAAATAGTTCTCTCGTTTTACAGAGAAACGCAATTACGTCTCTTTTTCAGTAATCTAAACCAAGATTATTAAAACATATATATATACGTTTTAAATAATAGCTTACCTGGCTTGTTTCGTTTTCTAATAATTGTAAAACTTTTCACGTTGTAGGAGCAAATTAGCGTCTTCCTTTTTCTCTCTCCGTACGTTTATTTTTTCACTTTAGCACTTTAACATTGCGTACATTGTAAAGGGGCATTTAATAAAACGGTTCATATGCTTATGTACTAACATCAGTGGTTTCTAAGTTACTTTTGTTTCATTTGATATAACTAAACAGGAGGTCGGCTGTCTCACTCTCTCTCCCTGCCCCTCTCTCTCTCTCGTGCGGTGCCTTCGTGTTCGAGGTAAGCAGTGTAAATATTCGTTACACGAAAAAGTTAATCGCTGAAGCTGTAAGCTAAAAGTGTAGAAATTCACTGAACGATCAATATAATGAATCTTTTTCCCTAGTGATACAAAACAAAATGTTTCACCTCAAACTTGCGAAAACTTTATTAAAATACGTTGAGATAAGCTTTGGTTATAAGGAATATTAAGTGCTAAATTAGTCTAAAGATGACGTTTGCGAATAGTTGCTCGTCGGCGGATGAGGGTGACGATGAGACGGATCCACAGGCGAAAGCTCTACGAGAGAAGGAGAGGCGACAGGCCAACAACGCGCGGGAGAGGTGAGTGGGCTCGGCTGCCCCAAAATTGGTCAATTACGGGAATTTCTCGGAGAAATTCCATTACTCTCTACCGATCATTAATTTTATACTCACAAATGTATTGATTTTTGTGCACTATGACCCAAATTGTTTGTATGCTTTTTCTTTGTTGATTTATTTTGGCTAATATGGTTTTAAAAGTACAGATTATAGAACGGAAAACTTTCGGAAAATTCGTAATTTCCGCTATACACTGCTACAATAATAGACTGCAACCTAGTACTACATGGGAAACAATTATTCCACTATGGCCCATTATAAAGTCGCAACTGGTAACGGAGTAGCACGGGCAAGTGTCCTGAAAAAAATAACCGACTCCGTGTCCAACGGTGGGACATTTGATTTACATAATTGATTCTCGTAATGAAACTTCTCTGAAACTGTATGAAAAAAGTAGATAAGAGCGAACCCCGAAGCGTAGGCAAATTAGCGTACAAAATTATAGTAGCCCATAATATAAGCAAATGCATAATACTTTTGAACCTTCGACATTTCTGTGTAGATCATTGTCTGTTTTATCTAAGCTTCCTCTCTACTCGCATTAAAGCATAAATAAATAGAAAGTGTTAACGGTTGAATTGGAATATTTTTGGTACGCTCATATCCGCTTTTATTGTATGACTTGTTTGTTCCGGACGCTATTCTTTCCAATTCACAGGATAAGGATAAGAGATATAAACGAAGCGTTAAAGGAACTGGGCAGGATGTGTATGACACATCTGAAGAGCGACAAGCCTCAGACGAAGCTTGGCATCCTCAATATGGCTGTAGAAGTGATCATGACGCTAGAACAGCAAGTCCGAGGTGAGTGATAGCAGAATCTCTCTTTATCTATTAAACGTGTTGAATCTTGCCCTTCGGTCTCAAAAATTCTTTATCCATTTTTCGTTTATATTACTCAAGTACAAATTTAAAGTTCCCAAGCACAGTTTAAGCTAATAAATAATTAATATTTATGATTCATAAATGCATTCAAATTATGCATAACCAACAGAAAAAGTTCAAACTGTACCACATCTTGTTTTTGCCTTTTGGTCTAAAGAATGTTTTAACAAAATTTCATCAGGCTGTGTTTCAACATAGTCTTAAATCTCTTTTTCTTACTAGCATTTTTAATTCAGAACTTGTAGCATCGCCTTACTCCGATGGTTACTTCAATTGCGTTATATCGAATGATAAATATTCAAATAAATTACCGTTATTGATTATATTTCTTAAGTCCCATCAGAATCTTTAGTACAAAAAAAATATCACTGATAAATAAACATGGCAACGTTGACCGCAGAACGTAACCTGAATCCCAAAGCGGCGTGCTTAAAACGACGCGAGGAAGAGAAAGCGGAAGAGGCGCCTAAACTGCTGGCGGCACCACTGCAACACTACCAACCTATGCCGGTATGTTATTTGAGAACATTTTCTAACTAACAAACTCTTACAACTGGACATTTATAATCTTACATTTGTAACATTATTATCTGAAAAAAATAACAAGACGGACATCCCTTTCCGAGTTTAAACAATCATAAGTGTCAAGAGGATTCTTAAGTACAAAAGTGTACTTTATTATAACCATGGAATCGATTGTGTGATAATATTCTATTTCGTTGTTGAAAGCGTCTTCATCAGGAGCGTCTAAAAGGTCCACTGCTGGACATAGGTGCCTTCGAATAGCAGGATTTGTATTAATCATCGCGCTTAGCAGACATATAGCAGCACCTTCAGATGCAAATGTGGCCTGGCCCTCTTTCACACATGGTTGTAATCGTGCCAGGGATCGGTTTCAATTTTAAATTACACCCGACTCGACTGGTGTTGGTCGTAGAGACTTGTCTAACTTACCTTTGAAACTGAACCGCTGTTACAATTACCGCCCGGGGATATATTACAAATGGTTGTTGTACCAATTGTAGATGGCTTCTCATGAGATTTGTCTCACTCGACATTTCGTAAGATGAGATGTGGTGGTAGCATCAGCGCCTCGTGGTGGTAGCATCACCGCCTCCACCGCGTAGTTTGATCGGGTGCGATATAGATTTATTTCTCACACAGGGCATGGGACAGCTGGGCGGTCAACCGCCGACGGGCGTGCCGCCGCAGCAATAGCGACGCCTCGCTCGCCTCTGCGCGCTGCCCGCACTGCACTCACTGCACCCGCTGCACTCACCACAGTGAGGTGGCCGCGGAGCGCACGCTCGCTCACTCACACACACGCGCCGGTAGCGATGTACAGTCGGCCGTTCGCCTCGCGACAAGTGTTGCCACAGTCCTCTCACGTGTCTGGGTTACGTCGCTTGACGATCTCATGTTTGCTTTTGTATGATCTGTCATGTCATAGTTTTACCTTTTCTCAATTTAAAATTTTAACTATTCAGTGTCAAAAATCTGCAGTACTTTTAGTATATATTCTGGCTATTCATTCGTTTCACAAAAATTATATTCCCTCCTTTTTCATCACTAATATTCTATTTTGTAATGTCTAATTATTCAAACAGAATCTATTATATCCGTACAAATTAGGACTGTAGCTACTTGAACTCGTGTCGTTTGCTCGGCCGGATGGACTAACTTCACAGAGTTGGCTTAAAATTTGTGATTTCCCCAGTGATTGGTCTTCGTGAGAGTTCATTCCCAATTAACCTCGTGTCCCAGTCGTCCTTAGGCGCGTTTGTAATGTCATATATATAACAGTTATATAACGCGGGTCCTCAGATCAAATAATTTTAATTATTTGCCGAAACACAACAGTCTCAAAGACATGTTATCATTACCCATTGGTCAAGCGTTCGTCCCCAAAAGAGTGTTTATAGAATGCAGTGCGTAGTGACGTATATCTTGGACTACATTAGCTGTAAGTGTGTATATTATTAGCTATAGGCTATAGTTTTATATATCTCGACGACATTATGGATTCGTGACGTAGGACGGTAAATTGTTGCCCTGTTACGGGGCGAGACAGAATCCAAAATTTGTAAATTACTAGCCTAGATTTACATTTTATGTATAGGTATTATAGTGTAATTGATAAATCTATAAGAAAAGATATTTTTAATTACGATTTTAAAGTTTCGTTTCGCTGCCATAAGCATAGTGTGTAAGCTACGTCCGAGGTCCATTTTCGGGTAATCTCTAATTTCCTCGATGGTAACACCGCTCGTTGTCCTGTCAAACACTGTTTTTTTTTTCCGCCCCCACAGATTATATTTTTTCCTTACAGGCACTACTTGCAAAGCTTGACAATAATCCCCCGTTAATGGACTTCGGATGTTATTAAATGAAGGTTATATTAGAACTTTTGGAAAAGCGAACGCGTAGTGTCGTGTGTTACCAGCTGCGAAATCGTGGCCTCGATTTTCGTGTTTGAAACAATAATTATGAATTAGATAATGCTGCAGGAGGCACACAGAGACTTCTAGTGCCTCCCGCAGCATTATCTACGTCACGGGAGATATCACAGAGAGATTTGCAGTCTACATCAGATTAAGTGTAAGAGTATTTTGAAAGCGTCTGTGAATTAAAGGCGAAAATCGAGTGCGCGATGGTCGCGGGCGCACACGTTGCGCGTCGGGCGCCCGGTGCGGGTCGATGTGCATTTTGTGCTTCCTGTAAGTGCGCGGGCTCGTCGCGAGCGTGCCACTGCCGGTGGTCAGCCATATTATTTATTAAATGCGTGCATTTACAGAAAACATCAATGCTTATCGACGAATATGGCTGCTAACTTAAGAATGTACTTAAGGGATATTATTTATGTTCTCTTTGTACCAAAACTCCAGTGAAACTCTATTGGTTTGACAATTAGAATTAAATCTACCTACGCGTGCTCGTAGTATTATTTTTTATACACATTTTTTTTTTTTTAATTTGGTAGCTATTTGTTGTACAGAATTTGTTTCTCAATGAAGTACTTATACAATTGCATTCGGCAACTACATAATTTACTATATGAAAATGACTATGTGTATGGCTGTATGCAAGAATTAATAAATTATATAGCTATCGTCCACGAGGGGTTGCATCGGCAATTTTACAAATGAAATGATTTTGTATGTATTATTTATTTTTGTGTAGTAAATTTTGTTGTGAACAGATTGAATCGACACAATCAAGTTTTAAGCGATGTTATTTGTTCTTTTTAAATAACTCTTCTTGAAAATATTCGTGTAGAGATTATTTTATTAGTCCGGTATTTTTTTGTTTTTGATAAAATCGATGTGCATTTCTAAATAACCATGACAAAATTTTACTCCAAGAAAAAGATTTTTAATTATTCATCTATTATCGTCGGCATTTTTGAATAAGGAACTAATGTTACCATACGTAAAACTTTCCTCAAATGTAAGATAAATTAGTTAATAAAATTACAACTATTCGGGTGAATTTTGGGAATGAATTAATATTTCGACATTTACAACGGGAAGTTAAGTGAGGTAACAGAATTTCTTTATTTATTTATTACGTATTACGAATGTCCAAAAGACAATTTCGATTTATCTTCAGACTAAAAATCTACGCTTACAGTTATTTTTTCGAATTTATATTTAAATGTAATTAATGAATTTATTATAAAGGCGCACGTAAATCGCGTAATTTTCTTGTAAATATATTATCGTTATTTTCTTGAAGCTCAATATATTGGTTTATTTAGTGCACATGACAGCCGACAATGATTTTTGAATGTATTCAATCTAAATTATTAATTTCTGTACTTTAATACATGACAGTGCTTTTGTAAGTTGAGGGAGGGGAGGGGAAGAGATTTTTTTTTTAAAATCTACATGAAACAATTACAATGTGTACTAGATAAGTAATCGTTTGGATTATGAGTAAAGTACAATATTGTTAGTTGTTTCGGCACAATGTAATTTGGTTCACAGCGAGCCCTGTATTATATAGCGTAAGGTTGATTATCGTCTGCGATGATTTTGTTATTGCTTCGCGGTGCGTTCACCGTGCGTTGGGAGCACGATGGTGGCAAACTATTATAATTAAAATTTGGGATTTGACACCAAAATGGACGCCCGAGTCGGGCTCGGCGCGTCCGCTCTTTATACGTTATGTTATAAAGTTTTAAATTTCTTATTGAAAAAAGTTCAAAATATTTTTTTAGTATTCTATCGTAGTTTGTAGGTCACGTAATCATTACTTGCGACTCTTTAGTTTAGCTTAGTTGACTTTCTCTTCCATCTAGAATTTAATTTAAGTTTTTTTTTTAATTATTATTACGATTTGTTGTCTGTGCGTACGACGTAAGCGTACTATGTATGAGACGACAGGTAATTGGTACATATAAATCCATAATTTATTCGCTGTATTGAAACTCAGATCTTTAAGGCACCGGAGATATTTTTTTCTGTTCTGTTACATAAATCCTGGAGATTGTGTACAAAATGAGGCTTTTTTGCAATTTATTTTGTTAATTTTTGTTTTTTTTTTATTCTGTTAAGGCAACACCAGCAGCCAAGCACTGTATCATAGAGCATTTGATATATTTCTCCTTTGTTCGAATGCATAGTTTAAAATGATATAATTACAAGAAAGCTCTAATTATAAAAATGAATAATATTAATTAAATATAAATGTGCCATTCATTTTGCTATTTATGTGTTTTATTTACCGTCATAGTAAACGTTTAGGTTTGCATTAATGAATAAATAACGAAAATGTGAAGTAAAATACCGGTAAGTATCAGAAAGTGACAGGTCGGCGTGGTAGCCTAGTGACCAGTGCGTTTTAATTTCATAGGCCGCGGGTTGGTTTTTTTACTCAGTGGCGAAGGAAAACCTGTATGTCTGAAAAACAACAAAATTAAATATTTTTCTCGGGACATGTGAAATCCGCGAACCCGCACTGGGTCCTTCCCGCTCTCAAAATCAAAGTCATAACTTTTGTTCAATTTAGGCAGGTTTAAAGCTCTAATGAACTTTCCGGAGAAGAAACTGGAGTCTTTAGCTACTGCTCGAATGGGCCAGTCATCGGGGTAAGTGCCACGACCCCGGAATACCGGCGTGAAGTAGAGACATCTGCTGCTTCTGCGTTTCCTTCGGTCAGTGAGGAAAAGGAGAGCAAGCGGCTTCGCCTAATGGTTATTGATTACCGACGCTCACGTACATCTGCAACACCATAGCAGATGCAGGGTATTTGGGGAGGGTGAGAAGTGTGAAGTTCTGTTAAGAATTTGATACTGTAAACATTTGTTTTTTATCTGTCTTAAGTAGTGTATTGATGCAAATCATTTAAAAACAATATCCAGTATTTGTTTGGGCCGAAACGAGAAGAACATTTATGTAGACCAAGAAGAATAATGGTCCAAGTGTTTATCCCTGAGAAATCAATTTTTACCTCAACCCCGATGACACTGGACCGTTGATTGCGCTCGTTTTGAGAGTTATATGTAAGTTTTCAAATTAAAATTCTATGGTATAAACATACAAAAAACTTGAAAAATCACAAAATAAACAGTGTCATAAGACTTTTCCTGGTAGAACGTGCGACACTAGTGCTCTAACTGTGAAACCTCAATGAACGAGCAGAATTCTTTACCCAACAGCGTGACATTTACAAGTTGCATCTTTATTTACTACCTGAAACATTAAAAAAGGAAATAAAATAATGCATTTGGAGTTGTTCGTAGTAGCTTTCATCATTTCAGCCTATCACAAGTCCACTGCTGAACATAGGCCTCCCCCAAAGATTGCCACGAAGCTCGGTCCTGAGCCACCTGCATCCATCGACTTCCCGCAACACTGCGCAGGTCGTCACTCCATCTTGTGGGGGGTCGTCCTACACTGCGTGCGCCTGTACGCGGCTGCCACTCGAGAACCTTTTTTCCCCAACGGTTGTCAGTTCTGCGAGCTATGTGGCCGGCCCGTTGCCACTTCAGCTTACTGATCTTTACGGCTATGTCGGTTACCTTAGTTCTGCTGCGGATATCATCGTTGCAGACTCTATCCCGCAGGGAAACACCGAGCATAGCCCTTTCCATAGCGCGCTGAGCAAGTTTGAGCTTCCTCATACGGCCTGCAGTGAAGGACCAAGTCTCGGATGCGTATCTCATAGCTTTATCTGACATTAATAATAAAATAACTAATTCCGGTGAGATTGAGTAACAAACTTGTTTAGGAACAGCGTGACAACAGCCGTCCTTTAAGTTAATTAAGGAACATAAACTATTTTTCTACATATACTTTGTTAACAGTCATTTCTATCATTCGCTCCTCTCTCGCACTGAGAAGAAACAGGCGATAGATTCGCTGTTTCTTTGTGTATTTCTCGTTCTGAGCTATATCGAATCCGTGTCATACGATACAAGCCATACCATGTAGTACCGAGGCCTTATCTTGTGTTATACGAAACCTAGAAATAATATAAATAAAAGCAATGTGTACAGTGTTATATCGAAACCATGTCTTAAGGTGTAAAATTTGATGATAGCTGAAATTTTGTTCCAAATACTACATAAATGAAAAAGTAAGTTGACTTCAAGTCTTCATAAAAAAAAAACCAAAATGAATTTCAACATTGTGACGAAATACAAAAGTTAAAAATACAACCAAAAATTTACTCAATAAATAATAATTATTATCGATTAATAATTTCTCCGCAATTAATACGATCTGAAATTCAAATTTTTTCTTCAAGTGAAATTAATTTTCGTTTTAATTTTTGCTTCATGATCTTCTCAGACATTATTTAAAGTTAAGGTTCAAAATTAGATTTACTATAAACGTTAAAATTTAATTTTTTTTACATACCACAAATTGAAATTATTATGCACTTATGAACTTGTAATAAAAGGCTATTATTATTCTTTTTTCACTTATCACTTTCCAACATGTTAAAAACAAACCAAGCAAAACTTTATCAATTTCATTTACGAAGAACAAAACGCATACTGACAATTCTCAAAACGAAATGAGAGATTATCAGTAGCGGTAAAGTTGGGGATTTCTCTTATTGAACGCAATTCACGGAAAAATTAAAATTTCCAATGCGTATTAAATTTTTGAAATCGCCTTTCTAGTTCCCAAGTTCTACGAGGGGCGACTGTAAAACGTTATTTAAGTGGGTTTATAGATTTGAAGTTAACTGTCGGTATGTATTCATTTTAGATGTTTAAATTATAAATCATTATTATCAGTACTTTTGTTTTATCACGCTAAAGCCTTCCTTACTTGCGTACAATATGTATACACACAAGTTTTTTTCCTTCTCTGAACTCCATGTTATAGAACACTGACCGACTCCCCCGACTCTGCCACCAAGAGGCCATGGGGATCAGAGAAGGCTGGTGCTTAAGAGTACCAGACTTCCCGGCACTGCACGTTGGATCTTGTCTATGGCCGACCATATTTCTGGTGCGAATACCTACTCCTCTCCCCCAGCCTCATTACGGCCGCATCAGCGGTGTATGTTTGAGAAATAATAAAAAATCTATTTCGAGGATATGTATGTTATTTTGTACATGGTAGAGCCAAGCAGTGGAGTCATTTGTTGCTGTTGGAATTGGTCAGCTCGGCGCATCCAGAGTAGCAGCACGGCCTCGCAGAACACCGGCGTGAAGTAGAGGCATGTTGTGCTTCTGCGTTTCGTTCGGTGAGTGAGGTGACGTGCTTTAGGGGACAAAATCATTTTATAATAAAAAAAAATTTCTTTAATAAAGTTTTTATTAACGTTACAGAGACTAATACAAAGTTATAATTTTTTACAAAGATATAAGCTTTTGCACTTTATTACCTGTACGCATTATTTAAAGAATCCATTAAAGGTTACTGTGTTTTACAAATATAAGTTGAATTTAATTATTGTAGCACTTTAAAGGAAATAAAAATATTAATACAAGGTATTGAATGTTTGCAAATGTACTTGAGATAATAAAAGCTATATATTATTGGAATATGTTTAATAAAATGCAAATCATTGATCTTACAATATACACAACACAGGAAACAATAGATACGTATATGTAATATTATCTCCTGTCCGTCTTGCCCACGCCGCGCTTGCCGGAGAACAGGTGCTTGGGCATCTTGGTGCCGATGAAGCGATCGGCCTCTCCCTTGAGACCCATCTTCTTCGTTTTCTTCGCGATGGCCACGTGTGCGAGGTTCTTCGCCTTCTTTCGCATCTGTTGGCGAGGAAAGCAACATTCGATTGATTAAAGTAAAAAGTGTTCAAGTAGCAGCCTATAAGTGTCCCACAGCTGGGCAAAGGTTTCTAAATATTTGAGTGGGTTTTTGGAGCAGGGATGTGTCCGCCACGTTGTAGCATTGCGAGTTGGCAGCTGTAAGTGTTTTATAATGATAACGATATTAAAGAATTTAAGAGTATATCTTTAATCATAAAATATAGTAAATTAACATATTACACTTACCTAAACATGGAGTTCAATGGCGGAGATAGCAAATGACAATTATTTTGAGTGTGAGCGAGACCAACATATTCGATTTTCAAATAACAATGCATTATTAGCTTTATTGTATACTTTATATACATTTATATGATACCAAAAAAACAGGACAATTTACCTACGTCTTAAACTGAATTTGTGATAGTTTTGTTTGTAGCTACAATACTTAGGTAGAAAATTGATACCCATAGCAACAAAATGTAAGAAAAATCTAAATATCTACATTGGTTAATTAAAATCATTTAAACCAACTTTGTACTTGCCGTGGGTAATGCGTAACAGTCGTAAGTAACATTTCACGCGACCATAACGTCAAGTGTTTACTGTAGGCCTCGTTTTGACTGAGACAGAGCTCTGTACTCTATTCAGCTTCGATCGGGGCCAGAAAATTTATATTGAAATTATTTATATTATGTTATAGGGGCATGCTTTTGTGACAACTCCTTCTGTCTAGTTGTGAAATTAGATAGCAACGAATATTTTAACTTTTGTTGACAAGTTATTAAAAATTGTCAGTGTCAATTATTGTTATTTATATATATTAATTATAATTATGTAACGGAATCTTAAAATAGGGTTTCTTTAAAGTTAGTAAACCGATAGCAGAATGATATTTAATTTTCATTGTACTTCCAATAACCGTAGTTACATACTCATAAGCATTTGCTCACATACTATATCGTATATTATTATTATTAAGCAAAAAACTACAAACAGATATAATTATATTATATAAGACTAAGCCATCAATTATGAAATTCCCACCTGAAAAGATCAGTGTAATTGTTACACAGTCGAATCATTTCTCACTCTCCAAAATAAGCACAGAGTTATGATGACTGTGTGAAAATATTTGAATTGTAAATAGCGTTAAATAATAAAAAAACTGAATCGCGATCCGCGGTAGTCTATGTACTCACGCTTACTATATAACTTCGCAATTCCTAAATGTGTTTTATGTGCTGTTCTCAACGTTATTTACAACATTACATGACAAAAATTCATATGAATAATATTACACACAGATATATTACAGATCTGTCAATACGAAGCCGTCGCGCCTCTGAGACTTAGATTTGAAACTGACAAAAGTTTTTTTTTTCACGTTAATGGCAACAGCTTTAACTTTTTGCCAGGGTCATAGTTTGGCTGTCACATGTTTTTTTTCGTGTGGCGCCAAAAATCAATGAGATAATAGTATCATTAAAAATGAAAAATAATAACTCACTGCAACGTCTTTGACGCCCTGCGTGTCGCGCGGCGGGCGGCTGACGGAGCGCGCGGCCACAGCGGAGTCAGCGCGCGCGCGCTTGGCGGCCGGCGCGGACAGCGAACGCGAACGCGAGCGCGCGCGAGTGAAGTGCGCGCCCTTCGTCTCCGACATATCCACACCTGCGGACGCACGCGCGTGGTTAAAGTAAAGCGAAGTATCAGCCTATAAATGGCAAGAACCTCTAATTTTTTAAAGCCTTGGAGCTGGAAGAGTTCACCACCGTTGCTGCGGTGCGTACTGATAACCTACGCTACATCGGCCTATTTTAGTCCACAGCTGGACAAAGACCGTTCCAACAAAACGTCATATGCCCGCCCATAAGCAGGAGTTCTCGTCGTCAAGCTCGGCGAGCGGGTTGTCGATCGCAGCACCGGACATGCTTTAATTTTGGACTGATATCTATCGAGATCGTTATACCGCCATCTGTCGGCGGCCATTGCGATTTTCGAAGCTTTATCCCCTCTAACGACACACACGGGAAGAAATGGTTTGGTAGATTCTAACGCCGATATCACACGACCTAGACCTAGCACATGCCCGTGAATTTCTTTTTTCAATCATCCAGTGCCATATGGCCAGATTCTGTTGATGCTTTCGCAGCGCAAGGTGGACGAAGAAACAGCATCCCTTACCCAGTTTCTCCATCTCGTCGCGCAGTCGCGTGGTGGAGCGCTCGCGTCCCCGGGCGCGCGTGTTGCGCGGCATCACGGGCTTCGTGGACTGCTTCGTCAGGCGGGACTCGTCCTTCAGGACCGCCTTCTTATTGCTGTCGAACAATGCAAACATACTCCTAAGTAAATACTTAAATGTATGCGCGTGAGGCTAGCGGCGGCTTTTCGAAGTTATACTTCATTTGGGATCAATTATGAGAGTGAATTTTTACGATGCGCGCGCGCACCGAGACCTAAAAGCGACACTATGAATTTGGTTGGCAAGTTATTCAAATATATATATGAATCTACAACACGTTTTATATACGAGTGGAGATAAAAAAAATATATTCATACATAAATATACATGTGTATTTGAGTGTGATTTTAAATTAATTATATATGGTGGTGAATGACAATTTATTGTAAATATTTGTGAGAAAAGTAGCTTTCCATATTATAAACTTTTTAAAGTGGGTATATAGATTTGAGGTTAACTGTCGGTATGTATTCTTTTTATTTGTTAACATTATAAATTATTATTATAAGTTATTTTTATTTTTTTTATGGGAACGGCGGCAAATGAGCAATCGGTTCACCTGATGGTAAGTGATTACCGTCGCCCACGTACACCAGCAACAACAGAGGTGCTACAGGTGCGATGCCGGCCTTTAGGGTCATATGGAAGATGGGAGGGAGGATGAGGATGAGGAGGGGGAGTGGGCCTCCGGTTACCTCATTCACCGAACGAATCGCAGAAACACAAGATGCTTCTACTTCACGCCGGTATTCTCCGAGGTCGTGGTATTAACCCGGTCGATCATGCCTATTGGCATTCACTGCCAGTCGACCCATGGGTTGGTGAGATAGCCGTAGCAGGTGTGTTTATTTATATAGACATCTTGTTTCTTTATAGAGGGCAATGGAAAACATTGTAAATAAACGGTTGGCCCGTTGCTTCGTCTGCGCGAATCACAAACGTTGTTCCCGGATAACGCTTATAAATGTTGTTATAGGACAGTCTCAATCTCTGTTCCATGGCAACATTTCGTTGGATAAAAGTCTACTGAAATCAAGAGACACATTAAAAAAAAACCCTTCCATTAAAACTGTAAAATTGCTATTAACTTAAACCCGTTGTTCAAGCGGAGATTTGCGGGCCTTCTGTCTCGCGAGTCTCTTCCATCGAAGCTGTCAAGGCCACCGGGCTAACAGATTATATCTTATACCGTGGGGGTGAGGGGGAGGCGGTAGGGGTTTAGTCACCGCCCTTAGTGACAGGTAGGTAGCGCGCACCTTTCCTCCACACGAGCCAAAAAAAATATCCGAGATATTTTATATGTTGTTAAAAAAAAATTACAATTAGCGTTCCAGACGTTTAGAATAAAAAGGCTTCCATCAAGGAATAGGTTTCACCAAAACAACCCTCAAGATGCACCACTAACCGTATCTGCCGCGCGAGATCCTTTATCTCCCGCATGGTGTCGTCCAGCTCGATCTTGGGCACGGAGTACATGCCGCCCGCGACGCGCAGCTCCTCCTCCTTCTCCAGCTCGGCCAGTTTCTGTCCGACGGCATGATGAATGGCATTTCAATACATATCACGATTCGCAATGCACCGTATGGCTAATAGTAAAGTACACGAGGGTCCCCTACACTGCCGTATGGTATCCAGCTTAAGGATCCGCCATCTCCTTGTCTTCCCTTCAGACCTGGTGCTGCGATCGCAAGCACGCTAGCGAGAGTGGCGATTGTAGCAAAGCCTCGTTAATGAGTGGCAGGCGTCCTGCAGTGGACTATTGCAGGCCAACAGCAGGTAAGGTTCACGTGCTTATCGAATTTGCCACTAGAGCGTTGCTAAAAGGGCTCCCTTAACCTACTCATCGCCTTCTCCGGGTGATATAATGTGACGGGTGGTGAGTCTCGTTGCCGGAATCCCGGAGATATTCTAGAGGTTTTCGAGACTTTTCCTTTTAGACGAGCTTGGAGCAATGGTGGTTGACAATGGACTCACGTCGAAGATCTCCGGGTCGATGTAGTCGGCGATGTTGTGCCCCTCCCAGAATTCTGGGATCGGGTCGTGGCGCTCCTCCTCCGGGATTTCCGCATAATTCTTCTGTAGATCTGGAAAGACAATGAAAAACATATCGGTGGTGTTACGAAGTAAAAGTATTCCAAAGTCAAAAATGTCTAAATAAGTACAGCGTAATGATTTCTTGAATTTGCGCGAACACTACACATTTGAAATGAAACTATTGTAGAAACTGGAAACTAAGACATCTGGACGTCTAACACCTCAGTCCCCCCGGGACCACGGCTGCTGTAAACCAATCGAAACGTCGGGAATATAAGAACAAAATTATTAAACGCAATAAAATCCGTATACAATAAATAAGTTCAACAGTTTAGTCGCAGGTTATTAATTTAGTTTCTTCTTATTTTGCCTCGAGATATATTTGGGCTACTAGTTAACTAGGTCAACGACACCCAGGTCAAAGACCTTATGAACCTTCCGCGCCGGCGTCACCTGCTCGCGCTTTTTCGCCGACAGTGAAATCCTGCGAGGTCATCACTCTTACCGAGGTCAGTAAACTATTAGTATAGATTTGTTTGAAAAAAAAATTTTTTTTTACTTAGTTTTTTCTTATGGCCCAATCGAGCACCATCAAAAGCCGCTGCTTGGCTCTACCACGCATGTGCTTATTTGTTTTATATTCTCTCGATGATTACGAAGCCGTATGGATGGATCTCGAGTTCAAATTATTGGTTTCCGGGTCTGGGGGTGTGTTGTGTCGCGTCTCCTCTCCGACACTGTACCCGAGCCTCTTCATAAGCCTTGCATCGGATATGGGAAAGTAAACATGTGGTTATATCAATCGTACACGCCTAAGCGTGACGTCAGAAAGTTTGGCCGGACGAGGGTACGCGGGCGCCATGCTTGTCGAGATGTCAAAAAGGCATTAGTGTCGCGCGTGATTCGTGTTAATCACTGTGCCCTAAATCAGGAGGGATAGAATAAGTGGAACAGACGCGACAACTAAAGACTGCGAAGAAGGAATCGTCCAAAGGTAAGATCTCGCCCTAACATCAATACTGTACTAGTAATTTAGTTACAGGATACTTTTTAGATTTTGGTTCTTTGACTCGAGATATTTCAGTTAACTAGGCCAACGAAGTCCGCTCATGTATATATATTTCATATATGTTCTTGGTATAATTAGGTATTTAATTAAAGTCTATATTAATGAACAATCTACATATACAATGTGATTGTGTTATAGTAACGGGACTTAAGAATTTGGCACAGCCTTCCTTCCAGTTGGTGACGTGAGAAAAATCTCGAAAATCGCAAAGACTTCGAAAAACCCCACCTTACGCGAGAGACGTACGTATCAACGGTCCGTCGAGGCGACGGTATCGGGAAGCTGACTCACCGAGCACGTAGTCGTCTCCCTGCTCCAGCTCGATCTCGCGCTCCAGCTTCCGCTTGCGTGCCAAGCGCTCGGCGCGCTGCTGCAGCCGGCGCGCGGCGGCCGGCGGCAGCACGGGCGGGCGCGCGCGGGCGTCGCGCGGCGCCGGCACCGCCACGTGCAGCCGGTTCAGGATGCCGTCCACCTGCATCGAGCGCACCGTAAGCCTCCTTTTTTTTTGATAAATATATCATTATATTCCTAGTGTACTGAGTGTACAAAAGAGGAGGTTGCTTAGTGTATGCTAAAAAAAAAGAAAGTAGGGGAGAAGGAGTAAAGTTGGTCGCTCCCGAGCTGTTTCTATAAGTTGTGCTGATATATTATAAAATTGTAGTATTTAAAAAGAAGATTTTGCCACTCGTGGCGTGCCAACCTTTTTACTCCTCATCTTCTCCGTCACACGATGGCCGAGCAACCTCTCGCAAGCTTCGATCTTAACTTCCTGCACGCCGTCCTCGGTTATGGTCGACATGCGCATCACCGGCACCGTCCGAAGTTCCGAATTTGAATCCGCGCTGCAATCACAACAACGCTATGCTTATTATCATAAACTTGTGGCAAAGAACGTCGCATATACATTGTGAAGACATAAAGACTATTCAGTGTAAGTAGACAAAATGACCTCCTTGCAGGTGTGACAATTGTCACAAGTGCGTTGCGTCCCACAGGTTGTACCCACGGGGCTCAAGGTTCCTCTCATTACGAGAGAATGATGAGTCAACATGACTACGAAACCCACGGAACGAGACGGGGTCGGCAGGTGACAGTTTACTATCAATATTTTCTCTGAAGCACTTTTCTCGGCGACTGCTCCACTGATACGTGCCAGGAAATGCCGCGAATTAAAAAGCTACGCCCCCATACCCCCGTTCCTTCCGCCTCTCCTCTCCAATGTGTACAGTGTGGACACATTACATGAACAACTTACTTGACCAGATTGGCCTGAGCGCAGTTCCGCTCCAGCTCCTCAATAAGCACCTTCTTAGGTGGAGACAGGTCTTCCGGCTTCACCACATCAATCTTGTTGAGTACGACGATCAGCGGCTTGTTGCTGAACAGTGGCTTTATGCTCTCGAAGAGAGAGATCTTGAACAAAAAGAAGTTGTTATAATGAAAAAAGAGATAAGCTTTATTCAAAGCAGCCAGCAGTAAGTTATTTCCTCTTCTTAATCAGCCTGTTAAATCCACTTGCTGGGCATAGCGTGGACTAACCAGTCCAAGAAAGCGTCTTGATAAGTTGGTACGCCATGCAGGGAAGATTTGCGCATACTTTCTACATCGGGTAGGTTACCACCTTCGTTAAGTTCCATTTGTCATTATTATATATATTATAATATTACTGAAGTCCTGTCTACCACAGACACATTTTGTATCTGTATATATAATACTATTAAGTATTAAATAAATATACAATAATAAAAACTGAAAATGAGATAAGTAGTCAGTGATTCCTTAGGTACTTTTCTTAAATATATTCCTATTAGGAGCTGCTTCCAACTTTGCGCGTACAGCTGCGGCCAGGTCTGATTCGTCCCTTATGATCATTTACTAAACATCATTGTATTTTGGTATAGTACCTGCTCCTCGATGCTGTGTCCGCACTGCTCGGAGGGGTCGATGAAGTAAAGTATTGCAGCCCTCAAATGCGCCAGCGCTGTCACCGCCTGCATTTCTATCACGTTGCGTTCTTCCAACGGGTGGTCCAGAATGCCGGGCGTGTCTATTACCTGAAATGATCCGCACAACATGCACAGGGTTATTTTAAAAATAAACAATTATTCTGAAAAAAAAAACTCCGTTTCTATTACTTTTGATTTAAAAAGTCAGACTGGAAAAAATAGACAACGAAGCGGTCGTCCGCCATTTCTTTGATATGCTTGACAGATAAAGATAGAATTAGGAATATTTATATTTAATATTTTACAAAGTTGTTCATCAAGAGGTTTTATTAATGAAGAAAATAAATCGAAAACGATGGCATTTATCTCACACTGAGATTACACAATGGAATAAGTAAAATCCCGCTCAAGATTAGACCAATCTGAATTCCCCAGCAGCCCCGTTTGCCCAATACTTTTATTAACAACTAGTTTGAGTCTGCCTGTTCGTCCGTTAAATTTTCACTCGGCTTTATCATGTTAAAATGTAACCTTAAGTCCTTCCAGTTCAGCGGCTCAGATATGCCAACGTTAAAGCAAACAGACATTCACTTTATCTTTATAATATAGTTAAAGATTGACAAGAAAACCATTAATATTTTTTTTTCATAATTTTCAAAAAATGCATGATTCATATGTGTTCATCATTTGTTGTATTAAAACAACAAGACTTATAATACAACAAATTATATCATATTATATATATAATACTAGGTTACATGAGTTAATATTATATGCATTGCTAATTATATTGTAACGAAAACAGAAAAGTTCAAAACTTCCTAACACACCCTCTATGTTTTAATGACGTCACTCACCTGCCATCTAAGATATTTATAGTCAGTATGTCCGACATACAAACTTTTCGTTGTAAATGCGTACGGCTGCACTTCCACGTCGGCGCGTGTTATCTGCAAGAGTTACAAAGAATTTAATGAAAATCCATGTTTTTATGAAAAAAAAAGGGGATAATTTAAACCATAAAATTGTTTCAATAAACAGAATATGTATTATATGGAAAAGTCACGTGGTATCAGTGGGTATACAAGCGGCTAAAGGAAAATCTTTTAAATCCTTATGGCGATATCTTACAACTACAACTAAACCCGGCGATCAGGCTTACCACCGGTCCTGTTGGCGTTCATCAAAAGCGAAGTTGATTGCGGAGCCCTAATCTCTATCTACTCCTTATGGGTGAAAGGCGCGAGTATAGAGTAACATAGGTTGGATGCGATATTACGACATTAAATACAACCTAATATTCTACAGACCATTTCTAGGTCATACGCCATATAGCAATTCTATAAGTACAGCAGTTAAGTCACAGGATACTATTTTAGTTTTTGTTTACTTTGTCTCAAGATCTATTTCCGCTACTAGTTTGCTAGCCTTGCGAGACCCAGGTCAAAGACCTTATCTACCACTCGTTTTGGTGTCAGTTACCCAGTTACAGTCGCTGATGCACCGACAAAGACTTCCCGACATTCGACACCTCGCCGCTCTTGCCGAGGTCAGTAAACTATCTTTATAATTAGGCTATCAAAGTTGTTTCCAAAATTGTTTTATAATTCTTTCGTAAACACACTTTTCACCTAAAGTAAAGTAAAGTAAAGCCTGTACCGTAACAAACTGTAACCGGGAATCGAACCCAGGTCACTGACGCTTTATGACACTAAAGTGAGCGCCCTGAACATTGGGCTACCACGGCTCTATACTTTTCACCTAATTCCAAATAATTATGTGCACTGGCACTAACAAAATTTCCCTTAAATGGCAATAGAGTCTCCCATCCAACCTGTATATAAAATATGTATTACAGAGTTAAAATAAGAATGTAAACAGGGATTCTTTAAAAAAACATTATTATCTTTTTTGTTGTTTGGATACAAGCAAATCATTTATTTAAAATAGTGTATGTGTAGTGTGTAATAAGTAACAAAGTGTATTAGAAGTAGTCTCTCTTAGATATATCTCTTACTAGACCAGCAAATACTTCCACCAAGACGGTAAATATTTACAAGAACAGATAGGAAAAGATCAAAAATCTTAAAAGTTTAAATTACCTTGTTGATGAAGCTGGATTTGCCGACATTGGGAAAACCGCAGATAATTATTGTGCGCGTGTATGGATCTATTGATGGCAGCCTGGACAAATGTTGTCGCACCTAAATAAATTAAAATGTGTTATTGGTAATAACTAAAACAATAAGTTAAGATAATATTGATAAATGGGTTTTGATTAAGGTAACATCAATAGGTTAATTCTACAGATGAAGTTTGCATCACGAGATTTTTTTTTTATTTTTGACTTTTTTTATAAAATGTACCACTGGGAGTTTTTCAGGTGTCATGGAGGTAATTTACATACATAAATTGGAAACGGAACACCCAGATCCAGATCAATTATTTCTAATCCATACAAAATGCCTGTCTCATGAATGAATAGAAAACGCAAGCTGCAGTCAAACACTTAGAGACTGCACCACCAAGCCATCTTCTCTTTCATATACAATGAAACCACTCTTCGTTTTATTCATATATACTATTATTCTGATGACCACATGTATTAATGATAAGCATAGTTGATAGTTATGCTCTGGTTCCTGGATTCAAATATCAACAAGAGATAAATATTAGGTTTTAGTTCCTGGTTGCATTTTGTTGAGTAATGTCTCTTACACTGACCTTGACTAAAACTCATGATTATATTACATACAAGCATGATTATTAGCAAGCCTAAAAGATCCATAAGTTGAGTTGTTTGAGAAAATTAACAAATTGTTAGTGAAGTTGTAGGGTTCTGTAAGAGAAACATACCTGCTCTAAGTATGTGAGGTTAGCAGCCTGTCGTTTCATGATTGTCGCCATTCGTCCTAAAGCGGCGCGTTTAAGCTGTTTGCAACGGTACAAGGAGTCACCATATTTAAGTAATCTCACATAATCCTTTGCTACACTGTAACAATAACAAGTTTATAGATAAAACAAACAGACAGCTATTGCAAGATTATATAAAATACCACTGAGAATTTAATTTACTCTTGATTACACTTTAAAAGAAAGTAATGTCACAGCTGGGTAAAAGTTGATAGCCAGCTGCTCCAGTTCGGATTGACGGACAGTGTACTTGTAACTTGTAATAACATAGTTTTAGTTGTGCAAGCATGACTTAGTACATCAGCATGACTTAGCACATCTTTGTCCCCGCTATGGCAGGTATTCATTGGCCATTTTCTCTTATATGTAATACAGAATAGCTACCCAACAAAAGCGAGAAAAAGTACAAATGCGCATGTGATCATAAAAACATTACATGAGTTGTATAATTGTGCAAAGATTATCATTTTATTATTAGTTAGTTGATAGTGTATGGTGTAAGAGTATTGCACGTATTTAAAGGAGGGTGGTGCTCAACTTCTCTTCAAACATTTATTATGTTTTTAGTAGAATAGAGTGAATGATTTTCTAACACCTTTAAGTAAAAAAATCTTGTCATATGACTCATACTTATCAATGAGATGCCGAGCTGTGTTGAGTTGACCAAGACCCAGTTTGTAGTGGTCTTTATCATACAGTACATTCATAAGATCAGCATAAAATGGATGAACATCATCTAATTTTGGAAATTCCTGAAAACAAAGTTTCATTCATTAAATAAATTCATGGCAATTATTAAAAAAGAAGTAGTGATATTTATTTCATTGTATTACACAATAAGTAAGCAAGTATGTTACTTCGCTTTATATAAAATAAAGAAACTAATTAGCATAATAAATAATTTTTTTTTTTATTTGAATCTTTTTGTTAAACTTGGATATTCAAATGTAACCCATTTCATAATTAAAATTATCATAAAGCTAAAGAATATGCATAACAAGAATTCTGGCAGCTTTTCCATTCTGGCATTCCATGGTTACACTAAACCGGAGTGAAAAAAGAACCAGCCACAGATATAAAACCTTTAGGAATTGCTTCACACATGGCGACCCTGCTCAATGATTTTGCTACTAAGTTGATAAAGCAGCGCTCTTAATCAGATTCCTACAGCTATGTATCAGCTTTTGCGGCCAAATTGTGTACCAAGATTGTTTGATGGTAAAGCGGGTAGCCAGTGACTGGATTTTTTTTTTTTATAGAAGGGGGCAAACGAGCGTGCGGCTCACCTGATGGTAAGTGATCACCGACGCCCACGAACATCCACAACACCAGAGGAGCTACAGATGCGCTGCCGGCCTTTAAGGAAGGAATAAGCTCTTTTCTTGAAGGTCCCTAAGTCGTAACTGTTCGGAAATACCGTAATAGCTAGAAAGCGGCCGAGGTCTCGTAATGTAATCTGCTACATTTTCTGTAGATGTTTGCTGAGCAGATATTAAATAAATCATGAAGCTGGTACACCGTTGAGTCTGTGATTGAATACTTTTTCTTTCTTCTAATCCTTATTCCTGGCCATAAATATTTGTGCCAAATTTAATATAGTGTATTAGTTTTAATAAAATTGTCATACCTGTATTATCCTTGATAATCTGTCATGAAAATTTTGCTGTGTAAATTTAACTTTTCTTACATAGAAGGCGCGTATACGTGTTATTTTATAATGTTTGTGTACAACCGTAGGTGTTTTTCTTTGAGTTTTCGATAATATTATATCGATAAAATCCTAAAAAGAATATTAAATAAAAATTTAGGTTATGTTATTGGAAGGCCTCTTAAATTAATGACTTGTAATTAAATATATCTACCTTAGCGGTGGGAACCACAGCAATCTTCTTAAAGTTGTACAAACTCATTTTGGTTTAATTTGTTGTTGTAACAAAATAAATAACCACACGCATATTCAACACGTAAACACGTGCTGATCCGCGGTTTAAAAAGGACCTAACAGCTGTCACACAACGTCTACCTGTCAAGCTGTCATAGTGGTCTCTTTTCTAAAATTCTTGTGGCATTGATTCTAAGACCTTCAGCCTAAAAGGAACCATGATTTGCGCGCAGTGTCGTTCGTGGCTTTTCTGGAATATTTTCACATGTGATGAATGCAAAAAGAGCATCCAGCAGAAGAAGCGAGAGGACAGCCTCACGCCGTCGTTCGCATATTAACATGCGCAGATGTTTTCTTTTTCGGTGTGTGGCTAAAATGTAGCACCTGACGCTCTGCGATTGGCCAGGTAAAGCGGGGATACATTACACACAATTCCCTGTGGTTCCCTGAGTTGTTGGACTGTTGGAACCAAAACCAAAGTTGCCGGCTTTCGGTCTTTAATTTATTTTTCCTATGTAAACCAGCTCTGCACTCCTATACTCACTCGGTAATCGTAACGTCCGAAATTGTTATTTTTGTAAGTAGGAGGTTCCCAAAGGTGCGAGCTCCATGGAGGGTGGGAAACCGAGGGGATTAAACATTGAATTAAGCAATGGATGATATAAAGCCCATTCAAAATCAAAATGATACAGTAGCGTCACAGTTACCACATCACAAGGAGGCACCAGTTCGCTGGTGACTTTCTCGATGCGTAAAGTACACTTCCATCGTTAGTTGTTAGGAAGGAGGAAGGTGTGTGGACTCTACGCATGGTAAAACCAAGGCCGGTCCATCTGCCAAGATAAACTTGAACGGAAAGGATCCATATGAACCCTTGCGTACCAATTACGCCTTTTTTGCTGATTGGTAAGTGGTAAGTCGCAGAGGCAAAGGCAAAGCGCCCGCGAAGACGTCGCGCCAGCCCCGTAATAAAACCGGGGCAAAGTTGAGCAAACATAAATATAATCGCATAAAAAAAACAAGGAGGTAGACTCGTTTAAGGAAACGAAAAGTCTGCTCCCTTTGTTAAGTATTAAATGAAATAAAATTGGAAATAATTAATAAAATCTTAAAGTTTACTTTAACTAGTATTGTGTTAAATGGCAAAAAATCTTAGAATCATCCTGCATTTCAAATTACACATTTGTATTATGTTTGATAACAAAAGGATTTTTTACTAATGTATTATTTTCCTAATCATCGTAGTTAACAAATGTTTGTGCGACTTGTAATTTGAATTTTTGAACACATTTCTTGTATTTACGCGAACTATTATTTACAGACTTTATCAGTCCTCCTGTGACCACGGTTGCTGAAAAGCAATCGAAACGTCGGGAATATAAAAACGAAATTAATCAACACATATGTTATATTTACTATCTTACACACAATTAAAAACTATTGTATTATAACGTAATTTAAATTTAGTTCTGTGGTGGTATGTAATATACTCATATCATGCTATACTCTTTGATCAATGATCATTACGTATTAGCTATCTGTGACTGCACTGCAGCGTGCTTAGATGTCATTGCCAATTTGACAATACCATCCATTTTCGCTTTCTTTTCGTATTCGTGATTCGTTACCGATCCTCTAAGAGGTTAAGAAGTTAAACCTTTCATAAATATGAACATAAGTATTAATTTATATTGTGAATAAGAAAAAAATAATTTCTTTGATTCACTTGCTTTATAAGGGTATAATTCCTCACGTGTAAGTTGAAATATTGCATCATTCTGCTTTTGTTTTTTTTTCATCTACCGGTGTCACTATAAATTGATGTACTTACCAGATTTAAAATGTAATTATTATGTACATATCGTCTGGCGATTCAGAAAAAAGTTTGTGCTTAACTTCTGTACAACTGCGCGAACCAATCGATATTCCGTCCATGCCATTTGCATCGCCGGTAAAACATTTAATGGACAGAAATGAAGATTATTAACTATTCACTTGTCATAACTACAGAATTTCTATTGTTCAAACGTACGAACGTACGGGCTTAAACACGAGAAATTTAACTGTAGATCTTTATGTTCATCATCATTTCAGCCTATCAGAAGTCCACTGCTGAACATAGGCCTCCCCCAAAGATTGCCATGAAGCTCGGTCCTGAGCCACCTGCATCCATCGACTTCCCGCAACACTGCGCAGCACTCCATCTTTATGTTACGTTATTGAAAATTTTAATGGATTTTAATAAATTTTATTAAGGGATGGCTATATATTCCAAAAATTGATGAAGTACATTCATTTGGCTCATACAGTGATATACAGCTTAATGGTTGCTTATGTACATAGTTCCTTCTTATTGTGATATACTTAAACAGTGAGTGGTGTGTTACATTGCAGGCTAAATAATATAACAACAAATATGTATTCAAGATTAAATAACATTGGAATTGTCCATAATCAACTGTTACTGTCAAGTCGAAGATACAGTGGAAGTATATTAAAGAAAAAAGAATCAATAGGGAAAACTGTACAGCCAGGAAAAATAACACATGGCTTCCTATGCTCTGAAGTTGAATATATCAAGGAGTACAACATGACTGCTTACTTTCTGACACATGAGAAAACAAAGACTGAATATCTACATTTAGAGAGAGATGACTCGAACAATGTATTCTCAGTTGGATTTCGTACAACACCTCTAGACTCTATGGGAACACCTCACATATTAGAGCACACTGTTCTTTGTGGATCAGAAAAATATCCTGTGAGAGATCCATTCTTTAAAATGCTGAATAGGTCCTTAGCAACATTTATGAATGCATTAACTGGACCTGACTACACATTTTACCCATTCTCGTCACAAAATGAAGTTGATTATAGGAACTTACAAAAGGTTTATTTAGATGCAGTATTCAAACCTAATTTGGCCCCACTTGATTTTCTGCAAGAAGGTTGGAGGTTGGAACACAGTAATTTAGAGGATAAATCTTCTGATATGGTTTTTAAAGGTGTAGTTTACAACGAAATGAAGGGAGCCTTTTCAGAAACCAGCTCACTATTTGGACAAAAATTTATCAACACTATTTTACCGAAAGGTACTTATGGTTTTGTGTCTGGAGGTGATCCATTATGCATTCCCAATTTAACACATGAGCATTTACAGAAGTTCCATGCTACTCACTATCATCCCAGTAATGCTAGAATTTATTCTTATGGAAACTTTCCGCTCGAAGCCAACTTAAAGTTTTTGAATGAGACATATTTGAGCCAGTATCAGTACTTAGATCCTAAAAATACCATTGTATCACCACAAGACAGGTGGGAGGATGCAAGACGGGCAACAATTGCTTGCAGAATTGACCAGTATGGTGGGCCTGTGGAAAAGCAAAATCAAATTGCAATAGGTTTTGTGATGTCAGATATAACAAACATTTATGAGACATTCATGCTCAATGCACTTGCTGAGCTTATGATAATAGGACCAAATTCAGCTTTTTACAAAAGCTTGATTGAAAAAAACATATCTGGTGGCTATAATTCTCTGACTGGTTATGATAATCAAATCAGAGATACACTGTTTGTTGTTGGTCTAAGAGATGTTGAGCAGGCAAACTTTGATTTGGTTGAAAATATTGCAAATCAGACAATAGAACAAATATTCACAAAAGGATTTGAAAAAGATCACATTGAAAGTGTGCTGCATGGATTTGAATTGGCTATTAAACATCAGTCACCAAAATTTGGACTTGGTTTGCTCTTCAATCTAATGCCTCTGTGGAACCATAATGGTCCTATATTAAATGCTTTGAAGGTAAATCAGTTGCTTGATAAATTAAAAGCCAACCTTACAAATCAAAGTCATGTAAGGGATATTATAGAAAAATTCTTTTTACATAACAACCATAAATTGGTAATGACTATGCAACCTGATCCTAAGTTTGATGACACCTTCAATGAGGCGGAACAAAAATTACTAAAGAAAAAAGTGGAAGCGCTAACAGAACAAGAGAGAAACCAGGTTTATAATGATGGCTTAGAATTGTCAAGAGCTCAAAAAAAGGTGCAGAACCTTGATGTATTGCCATGTTTGAAAATTGAACAGATATCGCTTAGCAAAAGTGCCCCTTCGCTGAAGCACACAGTTTCTGGAACTATACCATTACAACTTTGTGAAGGAAATACAAATGGAGTGACATATTTTAAAGGTATACTAGGAACAGAGACTTTAAATGAAAAGCAAAGGCAGTTGTTACCATTTTTCAACTATGCAATTGACAAATTTGACACTAAGTCCTATAATTTTAGAGACTTTGATAAATACGTAAGCAAAAGTTCGTCAGGACTAAGTTTTTTATCTCATATCACGGAACACATTGGTCAGCATGGGCAATATGAGCAAGGAGTGCTCCTCAGCAGTCATTGTCTTGATGATAATCTAAATAAAATGCTTGACATATGGTCGGAGATCTTCAGTAAGCCAAACTTTTTGAATGATGAAAGAATGAGCATGCTTTTAAACAACTACTGCTCTTCTCTAACGAGTGGAGTAATTGACAGTGGCCACACATATGCTATGCAGGCTGCTCGCTCTCTAATTTCATCTGTGGACGAATGCAAAGAAAGTCTATTAGGTTTACATCATGTGATAAACATGCAAGGTATCCAGAAAAAATACAGAATCAGTGAGATACAAACAACAGTAGATGAAATTGCGAAAGAAATCTTCACAGGAAACAATTTAAGAGCAGCTTTTCATTATTGTGAAACAAACCAAGGTCTGTTTGAATGCGTTGACAAATTTTGCACAAATTTATGCACGGCTGATGAAAATAAGGATGTGAATCGCATCAACTGGGTGGAGTCCAGACAAATGCCGAAAGAAAATAGAGGTATTCATATCTCCATGAATATACCAATAAATTTCTGTGCTAAAGTAATACAAACTGTGCCATACACTGATCCTGATTACCCGAAACTGCGAGTATTATCTAGGTTCTTAACATCTAAATATCTGCATCCAATTGTCAGGGAACAAAATGGAGCATATGGGGGTGGTGCTATGTTAACTTTGGACGGGATTTTCAATTATTATTCATACAGGGATCCCAATTCTCATATAACCTTGAATGTGTTTGATGAAACAACTGATTGGATGGTGAAAAATAATGGCCTCATTGATGATCAAAATCTGTTTGAAGCTAAACTTTCAATACTACAACAGATGGACCAACCTGTGGCTGAATTCATGAAAGGTGTAGACTTATTCCTCTACGGATTATCCTTTGATATTTGGCAAACACAAAGGGAAAGGGTGTTGGGAGTGAAAAAAGAAGATTTAATAGAAGTGTGCCAAAAGTATCTAGCACCTGAAAAATGGGCAGGTAAATGTGTAATTGGCGATGGCGCTTCTCAACAAATACAAAAGAATAACGAAGTTTGGACAAAAATCAGCGGGCCCCAGCAGTGAAACCTATATCAAGTACAACAAAAAATACTTTGGTAATCGATTAAATTTATCATTTTAAAAATGTACTTGGAACTGGATAATGTTAGCAATTGTTACCAGGAAAGGGTTTTATTTCACAAGATATGATAATAAGATGATTAGAGATGTTGTAATGTTTTAAAGCAATTTTATTATGCAGAAAATAAAAAAAGTTGTTTGCATTACTATAGAGTACAAAATACAGATCTAAAAATTAAAATACAAATAAAAAAAGGCATCCAAATATGTTATTGAAATATTAGATCCGATAACTACATTTTTTGGTTCTTATTTTAGCGTTCAAAACTAGAAGTTAGAGAATGCCACATAATGATAATGTTTTACATTACTCTGTAGTGTCTGTGAAATTTCTGTTTTACACTATGCAATGTTTCTAATTAGTTCTATGAGTAAGATCTGCAATACTGACTTAAAATTATGTTTATGCCAAAAAAGAAAGGTCAAAAATGTAGCATTTTATTAGTTTTGTTTGTTTAGAATAATATTGAGACTGTTATTAAATAAAGCTTTATTTAATTAATTTTTGAGTGTTTTTTTATGATCCCAAATTGCGATTTTTACATAAGGAACCAAAGAAACCAATTCTTTAGGGTTAAATGTCATGTTTTATATACATTTAACATAATTATTAATTTAATTCCTATCTAGTTTAAACGAAATCTGATCAGAGTTGTAAATATAGTTTTTAGGGCAAGATTCAACAAGGCTTGATTCATCTCGACAGCTTCTTATGGGCGCAAAGGCAAACAGGTGCCCTTTACCCGTCATTGTGGCTACTTCATCAACATTTCGGCCATGATCAACAAACATTGAATTTACCTACGCAGTATATATTTATATATATATGTTATTAAATAAAGTATAAGTAAAATATATACTGTGTATAGATACACACAGATGCAGTAGCATAGCAGTGTTTTGAATTGTTCTTGTTTTTTAACTCGAGACCCGCGACTTACAGGTCGGGTAAGCTAACATCTGAGTTACACAGTATACTCTTCAGTGTCATAATATAATATACATTGTTACAACACATTATGAGAAAAGAGACTGCGATCCAACAAAAGATTTATTACTACGAGACGAGATAATTCGAATTAGGTAGTACGTTTTTTTAACACCTTTGTAACAATGTTAAGTTATTGATCACGACTTTTTGCGATACAATCACTATAATAAATAAAAATCAATCGTTAACCGCCTTTGAAAAGGAAGTGGTTCTCAATTCGACGATTTTTGTAAAGTAGTATATTAGGTAATTTCACCGATTACTTTATTTTTAAGAGCATATTTTTTTCTGTTTGAAAGATGCGATTATGGACTTAGTATCTTACAGCGCGAAGTTTAATTTTTGGTTAAACAACTAGTTTCTTTAGTTGCAGTTGTCAGTTTCAGTGATCTGTTGAGTAAATAAAAATATCTTCTCCATATAATTCATAAATTATATGGAGAAGCCCGGCAGCATTACAGTTTACGCTTTTATTTCATAGAGCTATCCATAAAGGAGCTACATCAAATATATGTGTGCAGCCTCACTTAACTTCTTGTAAATTGCTATTATAAATACAAATTTCTTTTGCTGCCACTAGAATGGGCCGGCTCGACCGTGTTGATACCACGACCTCGCAGAATACCGGCGTGAAGTAGAGGCACCTTGTGCTTCTGCATTTCGTTCGGTGAGCGAGATAACCGGAGGCCCGCTCCCCCTCCCATCTCCCAAATACTGTTAAAGGACGCCAAGGCACCTGCAGCTCCTCTGGTGTTGCAGATGTACGTGGGCGACGGTAGTCACTTACCATCAGGTGAACCACTAGCTCGTTTGCCGCCTATTCCATAAATAAAAACTCGTAAAAGGCCTACCAACAGCATTTATTTTGTGTGTAAAAGTAATTTAATTATGTATAAATAATGATTGTGCTTTTTAATCAAACCCTTAATAAATTTATCGTCTTATTATTTTATTTTATCGTTTTTTTACTTACGTATGTTGTTTGTTATGTTACTCTAAAGAAGTATTAGGTATTTCTAACGCGCGTATATAAGTACAGGTACCGTTTTTTTTTTCTAAAATGTAATTTCATCATGCAATTTAGTATTTTAGTGTTGATAAAAAATCATTTTGTATTCTGTAATGATTTTATCGTTATAATTTCAGACGTTTCGCCAATGACTCTACCGCAACATTTTGCAAATTTCGAGGAGTATTTTGAACAATGTACTGTATTTTTTGAGGAATATCAACACTTATTTAATTTTGCAAATACAGATATACTAGTGAAAGGAGTTTTAGAAAGCATACGTATTGATAATCTTGAAAACGTTGATGTTCACGAAGATGATTTTAATATACGATGCGTGGCGGGAAATGATAATTTTCTAAATGATTTCTTTCACAAATTGGACATGTTACATGTAAAATATGATTTCATAGAGGAGCAGAACCTACGTTTTACGATTAATGCTCCATTGAGCATGAAGAAAAGACATGAAATAATTTACTTAGCGGACGAAATAGGAAAACTGTGCAGTAAAATTGGATGTGATACGGTTGTTGATTTTGGCTCGGGGTTGGTAAGTTTTGATAGGTTCTTAATAATGTTTTATATGCAAAAGTAAACTCTGACAAAGCTTTAATAAGTAGCTGCTTAAATGGCCATGTGTAGTTAGTAGATCTGCCTCCGAATGTACAAGGCAATGGGTTTTTCGAAACATGTGCACGAATTTCGTCATTTACCTGCTCTCCACTAAGATTTCGTTAGACTTTACACCTCTCATGTTGTTTGAAATAATTTGGTGGAAAATAAATTAATGGCATCTATGACCATCTCAGTATTTGGGTACACGGTCGTGAGACTGTTTATATATTTTTCGTGTTATGTCTTGTGTTGATGGCGTTAAAAATCAGCCAGTCTCTGTCTTTATGTGAGATTCTTGAAACCGACTAAGAGAAGAGGCTTGAAAATAAAAACAATCTTCGTCAGCAAACCCGGCTCGTCACTCGTCATGTTCTTTATCCCCGAGTGGTGCAAAATGGGACAACGATGAGTAGTGCCAAATGTTAATCCATAATCTCTGTTTACTCCAGAGACTGACGCATGATATTTTTTTTTGCAGGGATATCTTGATCAGGTTATTTTCGACATGATGAAATTTAACATACTGGGTTTAGAATGTAATGAAAACCACTATGTTGGAGCAAAAAAACGCCAAAACAAATATCACATTGATTCAACTACTAATGTTAAGTATGTGAATCACAGGATTACCGATCAATCGCATATATGTTTAGAGAAATTTTTGGATGATAAGTTTCCAAAAAATAAAGGATTTTGCATAACTGGCCTCCACGCCTGCGCAGATTTGACAGTTGATGGTATGAATATATTTTTAAAAACGCCGAATGCAAAGGCTATGATTCTAATGCCATGCTGTTATCATAAAATGCGTTTAGAAACATTATCGGACGAGAAATTTGTGAATTTTCCTCTCAGTAATTGTCTCAAGGAGATTTTTATGAAAAACAGAGGATTTGAATATATGAGAGTACCATTCCTGAGGTTAGCGGCACAGCCGCATCTCGGTGATCAATGCAATCTTGAGAATTTAGTGTTCAATTTACTTGCGAGGGCTGTGCTGCAGTTGTATGCACATAAACGTAAGTATAAAGTGACATATTTATGTAGAACTTAGCTTTTAGCAGCGCATCGGGTGTTGCGGATCTTCGTGGGCGTCAGTGATCACTTACCATCAGGTGAACCGCATGCTCGTTTGCCACCCTACTATAGAAAAAAATAAAAATAAACTCCCCTGTAAAATCTATTCGCACATACCGAAAACAAATACCACAGAGCAATGATGGTAAGCAGCGTCACTACTACGGAGGTACCTACACTGCCACTCACTAACCCATACGCCCAGCGTGGTGAGTATAGGCAAATCTTCCAAGAAATATCTTCTGTTGACGCTTTCTTGGAGAGGTCTATGTTCAGCAGTGTAATCCATTATACTGTGGCTGCCAAATGCTAACACGCCTACAAATGACGTGACTTTTGTCTTTAATATATTGTAGTCACGCTGTAGGATGAAACTGACTATCAGCAAAATACTGAAGTGTTTTCTATGGTAAAGCGACCGGAGACTCATTACGGGCAACTATACAAATTAGCCTTGGATGGGAAGTGACAATGTACCTACGTCTAGATTCGTTGATTAATCTATGCAGTGTCCTCGTACAAAGAAAATAGTACTTAATATAATATTTTATGATGCTATTGTTACAGATAATTATAAACTAAAAAGGAGAAAACGTAAAGCAGTAAAGGTCAAAGTCATTCAGAATGATTTTGAAAGTTATGCACAAGACGCCTGCGCCGAAGGATTTTACTTTATCAGTGATAACGCTTCTCTTAATAAGCTTGAAGTTAATATATCTGCAGAAGGAAACTGTCAAATTAAATCTTCAACTCAAAGAATTATGTTAGAGGAGCTAAAGTCAATTTGGCGCGAAATAACACAAGAAACGTTTAAAAAGGCGGCCATATTTATTTTATTACAAAACTATTTACAACCAGTTATTGAAAACTTTATTTTACTTGATAGAATTGTGTATTTAAAGGAAAAAGGGTTATTGAATACTACGTGTAAAAAGATAGTTAATGACAATATATCGCCTAGATGTTTAGCATTGTTTGCACACAAATAAACATTAAACTAATATAAATCGGTTTTAATTTTTCGAAAGAACAATAACTTTGTGAAGAAGTCAAGTGTTGAGGAAGAGAATTACATATTCCGTGAAGGAAGCATCACAGTTGCATTGCACCAACTGCCCGAGAGCATGAAGTGAAGTTTTTCAAAACATTCAACACTCGTCATACAGAAAGCACACAGTTTCGTGGTTTCTTTACTGATATTTTATAAATTTTTTGTTCTACTTCTTCAGAAAGATAATTTTGCTTGGGCTAGTAGAGCTTTCGATTTAGTTATCATTGCGCGTGAGTTAACTGAGTTCGATTCCGGTATTACTAAAATTGTTAATTGCAATTTTATGTGCCAAATTCAGTACATGCTTTGAAAAAACCGTGAACAAACCTCCATGTCTGAGAAATAATAAAAAATATTTCGTGACTTGTGAAGTCCGCCAATCTGCACCGAAGCAGCGTGATCAAACCTAAAACTGGGAAATAAAAATGTTAATTAAATTAATTTATGTTTATAGGGTATAACAAAGGTTCAAATAATAGTGCTTGAACACTGTATATTGATTTAATAGTGTAACAAAATGTTATTCATCTTTTAATAAATAACATACATATTAACGAAAATCCATAATATTTAACAACTTGTTATAACAACTTAAAATAATTTATAAGCAAAAGCAAATATATTATTTTGGCAAATGCTTAAGGCAATGTTTTTTGTTGCCAAACCAAGAATGCTAAGACACTGTCCATGTATAAATAATTTTTCTTTATCATAATTTTAGTAAAGTTATCAACCATTTGTTGTCTATGATTTGGTAATGCACCAGTGCACTCGGCTTAATTAAGGACCTACTCAATTTGTTAGTGTGGCCTATACTGAGAAGTACCAATCATGTTTTTGCAAGTATGTTACTTAGAAATTCTATAGATTGTCTAGTCTATAAAATGGTAGTAAAAAGAATTGGTATTAACTAGAATTCAACTTTGAGTTTATGTTATTTTTTTCAACAATCTCTAAAGCATTAATTTCCTTATTAGGTGTTTTCAGAGAGGATCTTTTCTTTCTTTGCAAGATCTGATTTTTCCACTCAAGGGTTTCTTTCGTTTTATCATGTCTTATAATTTCTCCAGTAGAAGGATTAATTGGATAGATGCCTTCTGGAGTGCGTTTCTTTTTAGCCATATCCAAGCCATGACGTCTTTTCATGTGCTTGTTGTAATTGGGCCAATTTGTGAAATCTCTTTTGCAAATGTCACATGAATATGGCTTAACTCCGGTATGCTGTCGTAGATGTTGGTTCAATATACTTCTAAACCGAAACTTTTTATTACAATAACTACATACATAGGGTAGAGAGTCTGTGTGGATAATTTTGTGAGAGCTAAGATGTCTTTTTAACCGAAACCCACGTCCACACTGATCACATGTATGTGGCTTCTCACCATTATGGATGCCAACATGGGATTTTAAATGTTTGGAAGTTTTGAAACTACACTTACATATTTCACATTGATATGGTCTCAAATTGTCATGCATTAGCATGTGCCCAGTCAGGTTCTGCTTACTTAGGAAACATTTACCACATATCTCACAAGTGTATTCTCTTTTTCTATCTGTGTGTATCAGTAAGTGAGTATTCAATGTTCCCCTGGTTTTGAATACCTTCTTGCAAATTACACAAGTTAAGCCGTTAACAGACTTGAGGGCGATTGGTATTTTTTTGATCCGATTCTTTCTATCATTGTAGAATGTAAGAATGTGTTCATTCAGCTCATCTGAACTTTGGAACTCTGCTTCACAACCAAGACAAACATATTTCGTTTTAGGCCCATGTGAATTTCTCATGTGAGTATGAAGTTGATGGGTAAACATAAATTTTTTGTTGCATTTATAACAAGACAGCCTTAGATATGTTCTGTGTCTTTTAACATGTACAATGAACCGTTTTAAATGTAGTGTTCTTATATTACATTCATTACATTTAAAAGCATTACAACACCGATGGTATTGCAAGGAATGAAATTTAAGTTCTTCAAAAGTCACAAACTGAGTTTCACACTGTGCACAAGTCCAAAGATAATCATTCCAAGTAAATTTATGATATTTCGAAGGATGTAAACTTTGCATCGAGCTTAAATTCAATTTTTTACTGTTTATGTTCGATTCCTCTGATTTAATGGAACTATCATCTGACATTTGTATGTTACATTCTTGCTTTATGTGTACGCCCTCTTCTGATTTGGTATTCACTATATCGTTACTTTGATCTTCGTCTTCCGAGGAATATACTTCATCTTTTACTCGATCATTTAGTAATATGTTACTCAAAAAGCTCTGGGCTTTCTCAACTCCCATCACAAATTCAAAGGCTCTGTCAAGGTTTTCTATACACGAAAGGCATACTGTTTTGGGTAAATTGTGTTCATGATCACGGAAATCCACTAGAATATTTAAACGTGATAACTTTTCAATTGTTTTGCGTAAGTTTTCTGCGTCGTCCTGGAAGCGTATTAATTTACTAAAGGACTTTAATTCAGCACACAATCGACAGTATGTTGAATCCGTATTATCCATCTTCATTTACAGAAATAGAGAGAATTATGTTACTTGAACTGAACCAATCAGAACAATTGAACCAAAATTTTCAGTATTCATGGTAGGTATATAAAAATAACACTACAGTTCTATATAGAGTAAAGCAAATAGAATGTAATCTCAATATTATATAAGTATGTATACTTTATTAGTTTGGAGTAAAGTAATAGTTTCGTTTAGTTTTGCTCAAAATCAATCCAGTCCTGTGTCAAAATCAGAATTCCTTAAGTCAACCACAAACAAAAATCTTCAGCGGTCAAGACATAGAATAGGAACATAGACATCTAAAATTCCACTTTTGTTAGGTTGCAATTATAAAAAATACGTTACGCATCGTACATCGTAAGCTTATGGAAATTGCAATGCTAACAATAAATTGACGATCGAACTATTATAATATAGATTAAAATATATGACATTGAATTAACAGTCAGACAATTATCCGCGGTGAAGGTAATATTTGCATGTCTAAGAAATGATTGTTCCTGTTTTATTAATGTGGTTGAGGTAGGTGATGGCTTCCACCCCCCCGAATGGGTTCCCGCCTTGTCGTGGCGGGGAGGCTTAGTAACCGTGGCTTGGTCTCCCACGGTGAACCAAGAGGAACCTACATGGCCGGCCTGTCTTTGCGGGGATCGCCGGCCCGAGGAGGTCGCTCCGAGTGGGCTTGGTGAGCCCACTTCGGATGCGTGTTGGTGGACTGTGGAGGGAGTGTTAGCTTAGCGCTCTCCTGGCCCCTCACAGCCGAGGTGGAGTCGCGGGGGAAGAGGAGTTTTGGTATTGCGTTTCGCCATTCTCCCTATCCTCTGTGACTCTGGCGGGGGCCGCACCGCTGATGCGGCCAGGGGGGGGGGGAGAGGAGTGTCGGTATTACGATGGCCGTTCTCCCTACCCTCCGCTGGCGAAAAGTGGTCGGCGGCGGAGCCATAGACCAGATCCGCCGGGGGTGCCTCCCGGCATTTATCAAGATACTATTTAACTATAGAGGTTATACCGCCACCTATCGGTAGCTACTGGCTACTGATAGGTCTTTTAATCAAGGCTTTTTCCTAGTCACCTTTTTTGTCACCCACAGGAAGAAAGGGGGTGCTAGATTCTTACGCCGATACCATACGGCCCAAATAAGAATAAGTTTGTAACATCCGGTTCCTATCTGATCATCATCAGACTCAATTTCCGTTTAACATATTTATGATTTACATAGTTTAGGAATAGAAAACGTTAGGACTTCTTCATCTTGGAAGAGAGGTCTCAGCCTACGCCGCCCATAACTGGGCGAATCTCCTTTAATATAGCTACAGCGATTACCAAAATTATGCCAATCGGCTCTAGATAATCCACGCCGCCAACGATGCAGCGATGTTCAACCGCTGATGAGAGCTCTAACCGCTTATTAAAGCGTCATTGAGATGTAAAACACATGTCGCGTTTTTGACGTTGGAAGTTTTGTTTCATCGTCATCATTTCAGCCTATCACAAGTCCACTGCTGATCATAGGTCTCCCCCAAAGATTGCCACGAAGCTCGGTCCTGAGCCACCTGCATCCATCGACTTCCCGCAACACTGCGCAGGTCGTCAATCCATCTTGTGGGGGGTCGTCCTACACTGCGTTTTCCTGTACGCGGCTGCCACTCGACTTTTTTCCCCAACGGTTGTCAGTTCTGCGAGCTATGTGGCCGGCCCATTGCCACTTCAGCTTGCTGATCTTTACGGCTATGTCGGTTACCTTAGTTCTGATGCGGATATCATCGTTGCAGACTCTATCGCGCAGAGAGCGCGCTGAGCAAATTTGAGCTTCCTCATACGGCCTGCAGTGAAGGACCAAGTCTCGGATCCGTATGTACATAATTTTTTTGTATGAAAGGGGGCAAACGTGCGAGCAGCACACCTGATGGTAAGTGATTACCGTGACCCACGTGCGTCTGCAACATCAGAGGAGCTGCAGGTGCGTTGCCGGCCATCAAAGATATTTGGGGGATGGGAGGGATGACGAGGAGCGGGTTTGGGTAAAGGGAAGGGGGCCTCCGGTTACCTCACTCACCGAGTTAAACACAAGCACTTCTACTTCACGCCGATATTCTGTGATACTACTTCGATCGAGCTGAACGTATCATATCTCAACATGTCTTTTTTTTTTATGCGAAAGGCGGCAAGCGGGCAAGCGGCTCACCCCATGGGAAGTGATTACCGTCGCCCACGTACACCTACAACACCAGAGGTGCTACAGTTGCTGGCCTTTAAGGGTATTTGGGTGATGGGAGGGAGGGAGGATGAGTAGGGGGATGGGGAGAGGGAGTGGGCCTCCAGTTACCTCATTCACCGAACGAAACGCAGAAGCACAAGATGCCTCTACTTCATGCCCCGGTATTCTGCGATACTACTCCGTGGTACTGTAACATGTCTTAAGTATTGTATTGTATCTAAGTAGTCGTGGTAGCTCAGTGGTTAGGGCGCACGCTTAATATTAGATCCTCGATGCAGGCATCATTAAAATAGTTGTTAATAGCTATTTTAAATGCTGAATTTATCACGTGATCTACGTTGAAAGATAACATCGTAAGGGAACCTGTCTGAGAAATAATAAAATATATTATTCCGAGGACGTGTGAAGTCCGGCATCACGCACTGGAGCATCGTGGCGGACCCTTCGCAGCTCCAATCTCTCTCAAAAATATCTGAGAAGTAGCCTTTGCCCAGCGGTGGCCATTTAAAGGCTGATACTTTACTTTAGGCAGTATCTATTTAATTCATTAATTAAAGCCTCAAGGTTAGTAAAATAAAACAAAGCTACATGTGGCTACTATGTGGATTGGTATATTTATAAAAATATAATACAACAACTCATTGCCAGACACGACAGTGGTTTATGATTTTTTTTCCTAAGTATAATTTAATTTCATATGTGTGGAACATATCACTGGATATAAATACCATATACATTCGTAACCAAGTATTATAGATTATTTATATGTGAAACCGTTTAGTAAGACTCAGGGGAAATGCAAGAGAAATCTAGTAGCATTGGTTAATATTTCAAATTAACAAATGGGCCCTGATGTATAGAATTAGAGTTAAGCAGGCGGACTTTAACGAATTACGAGGGAAATATTGTAAATGTGCGAGTACGGCTAACAGAAACGAAATTGAAACAATATATATATATTAAGTAAGCTTATTACTTTGACAGATGGCGAGCCGGAATATATTAAGTTTATTATTTTGACAGATGACGGCTCTAAGGTAAAGACAAACTACCCGTCGAGTCGGGTGTCCATGACCGGGGGAGGACAGTCCTCGAGACAGAATTAAAAAACAAAAAGAGAAATGCCAACGATTGCTTGTATTTACGCGAAAACTACACATTCCAAATGAAACTGTTAGTTACGGATTTTATAGTATTTAATAAGATTTTTTTAACGTTATGGCTGCTGAATTGTTTGACGTTCTGATGTCATAACTAAGTAAATTAATTTCAAATACCAGCTGTTGTTGATGTGTCAAAAGAGGCGTCTTAATATTAAGAGGATTCACTATAATTACTTTCGGCGATCACAGTACCAGACGTCTCACACCTTAGACAATGCCGTCTGACATTTTTAAGATGCTTATTCCGTCATCTGTAAGACGCCGGAACGTGTATTTAACTCGCGTTACGTAAGTGTAATATATTTGCTTTTAATGTTTTTACTTAATAGGTATATATGCAGGTATATTTTATGTAGCTCTGTATAGTATTATTCAAAGCTATAAATAAATCTCTCTCCAAAGGTTGGTTAGTCATAATACCTTGTCAGTTAAGATTGCTAATATGAGTATCAAAATGTACCTGAGACACTGTCTACCACTAGTAGGTTTATAGGCACTTAATATACTTATGCAAATCAGAAATTACCTAAAATAATATTTAACTAAAGATTACATAAAATTTATCTAATCACAATCGAAACCTAATGATGTGATGTTTGTAAATTAAAGCCTCTATTCCAGTTTTAGCCTTTACTAACTAATATCTTCTTCCTTAATAAGCTTCTTCTTTCCTCTCTTTCCCGGTATCATGATCTTCGTTTTCCATTCCTCGGTTCCCGCATCGCTGAGCTGAACAATCTGTCCGGTTTCAGGGTTAATCGGGAACACACCGTCGGGTGTTATTTTTTTCTTAGACGTGTCGGTCCCGTGGCGTCTCTTCATGTGTTTGTTGTAGTTCGACCAGTTGGTGAATTCCATGCCGCAGTTCTGACACGAGTAAGGCTTTGCGCCGGTGTGCTGGCGCTCGTGATTCTTCAGGATCTGTTTGAAACGGAACGCTTTGTTGCAATACTCGCAAACGTACGGCATGGAGTCCGTGTGGATGATCTTGTGCGCGTTCAGCTGGTACTGAAGCCGGAAACAGCGGCCGCATTGCTCGCACGAGAACGGCTTCACGCCGGAGTGCATCTCGACGTGCCGGCGCAACATGTTCGGGAACAGGAAGGACTTGTTGCATATCCTGCATATGTGCGGACGGATCTGATCGTGCGACATGATGTGGGAGGTTAGGGTGCCTTTGTTGTAGAACATCTTTCCGCATCGGTCACACGTGTAATTTCTTTTACGGTCGTCCGTATGTATCTTCATGTGATCACGTAAGCTGTTGGGGTTTTTGTATACCTTCTTGCACAGTTCACACGTGAGATCGGCAACGGTAATCGGTGTTCCACGTTTCCTCCGGGGTTTACGCTTGGGCTTTATAGAATTGTAATCGCCCAAATGCTTCTGTAACGCCTCCTCGCTCTTCAGGATCTCCCCGCACAACGTACATGGCACTTGATACTTAACAAAGTGCTGCGCTACATGCTTGCTCAACGATTCCTCGGTAATATGGACATCGCAGTAATGACACCTCTTTCTGTAACATAATAATGAAGTTCCTTTGAAGTGTTAAGATTGAAAACTGCATTCCGACATAGATCGCAGAAAGCTTCATGACGGATCGAAAGTCACATGACATACTTTACTTATAATATCTCTATGTATAAATATATAATGTCTCTGTCTCTACTATAGGTATAGTGTATAAAAAATGTGTCAAAGATCAAGAAAATCCCATTGTAGCACAGTTGTGAATCAAATCCCATTTTACAAGTAGGTTAAACATTTGTAAATATCTATATGTATTTTGAATTCCATGCATTTTAGGTACTCCTTATCAAACATGTAAAAAGTATCTGCCTAAAACATCCCACAGCTGGGTAGAGGCATTCTCTAATTATTTTTTGAGTGTAAAAAGTAAGGTAAATAGTAGTTGATATTGGATATATTACATCATCCCTTCATGATATAAAAATCTCTCAAAATTTAGCTTCTGTAAATGACCACGCTTAGGTGGCATGTTGGAGATTGTGCTACCAGAGATGGCACCTTAGACGCTGCTGTTCATTACCAGCCCGAAATTTAGGTCAGGCATATTTCGTATTGTCGTAGTCAAGTCACAGAGGATGATTAATTGAAATGCTTTAAAAATTTATATATCATGATTGAATACCCATCTCACAAAGAGCCAACACCTATCATAAGTCCTTTTTTGTTTCTATTTTTTCACAACATCATTACACTAGTCATCCAGCCTCTGGATGGTGAAAATATATGTAAATAAATAACATGGTATAAAGATAAATAATCATACATATATATATATATAAACATGTCTCGGTACCAAACATTTATATTCATCATATAAGTGTTTGCCCCCAGCTAGATTCAAACCAGAAAATCCCACCGTCAAAGGCAGGGTCACTACCAACTAGGCTATTGGGCTGTCCGACAGTTATCAAGAAACAGGACATCCTAGTTTGGGCCTGTGTGATGCATGTGTGTGCCAATATTATTATCATTGTTAATTATTCTCTATTGCTCTTCCCTTACAAAAGAAAGAATACGAAGGGTGGATTTAATGTCTTTAGCCACAACCTTTTTTTAGATATGTTATTAATGATACTGTGAAGGATATATGCTCAATTTATCTAATTATTTATAATATTTAACAAAGGCAATGCCACATATATCTGATAGTTATTTATAATGTAAGAGATGAAATAAGTTAACATTCTTAGCATTTTTGGCTTTTACATCTTTATCAGTGTTAAGAGATTACTGGTTTATAACATTTACAAAGCATTCTCTTATTTTGTGTCTACAAAATAATTTTAGCTGATTTGATGAGGTTATTATAGATCATGTGAAATTAGACCAGATTTAACTAATTTGAGGATAACAATAAGTTTCACTTTAGTTCTCAACTTCAATAATTTCTACTTATATAAACATATTTTCTCTTATGACATTATTTTGTTATTCAAAACTAACAGGGGGTGTAGTTCAAATAACTAATAATGGGGAGCAGCATCACTAGTGGGAGGGTATCCACACTGTATTACCAACAAGGATGCCCAGGATGGTGATGAGTATGGGCAGACCTTACAAGAGATGTATACCAACTATCGTTGGCACTTTCTTGAAGAGGCCTATGTTCAGCAGTGGACTAAGTTAAGTTAAGCTACTATTTGTGTTCTAGTGTACCAGTTACTAACTTAAAAATTATTTTTTATTTGGTGTGTAAATGGAACATGCGACCAAAAAATTAGGTTTACCTTAACCTCCTTCTGTGTCTTCTTACATGCTTTATAAATGATTCAAAATCACTCTTAGCGTAACATTTACAATCAATGCAGACAAAAGCGTTGCATTTGCCGTGGGTCATTTTAGAATGAGATCGTAAAGTTGGCAAATCTAGGAACTCAATATTACAGTGAGCACATATCCATGGATACTTCTTCCACTGTGGAACTAACTTTTTACTTCTGTCTGTTACTTCTTTAGCGTAAATTGTTACATCAGGTGCATATGGCACATTACATATAGTTGCACCAAGTATATCTTGCACATTTAAGGTCTTATCATAATCTAATTTGGACGGACTACCTTTTATATTAGTAACAGTAGTTTCTGTAACATTACCGGCGCCAGCTATCTCCTCGGCTGGTTCGTCTTTAACTTTTAAAGAAGTATTGGAGAAATTAAGTAAATTTAATTTCGCATTTTCGGTAACAGAAATTTCTTCTTTAATCAGTGGTGAAATGTCTGAAACTGAATCCGGTGCAACGTAATCATCGAAACACGTTTTATCATCATCAGATAGATCCAGCTTTGTGCAATCATTGGTTGAGAACAAATTTGACAAAACTTCTTGAGATTGCTTAACTTTTTCAAGAAAGTTATAAGCTTTATTTAAAGAATCGTAACACACAAAGCAAACAGTCTTGGGTAAGATATTATAGTTACTAGAAACATCAACGTAATTCGCATTTAAAAATGTTAATTTTAATATTATTTCTTCATACTTTTCATCGTTTTTAATCAGATTTAGGACTTTATCGAAAGCTTTAGGTTGCGCACAGAAACGACAATAAGTATGTTCATTATTTGCCATTTTGTTTCTATGAATTCATTGTCTAATTAGAACCTATTACAATTAATTCACAATTTGACTGTATTTACTACAAAATTCTAAAATTCTCATTTTAATTCTTTACGAATACTTATGTCAAACTGTCACTGTCGGTGATGATGATAAACAAAATGAATCATAAACTATAGATTTGAACCATAGAATATTTCTTTACATAGAATAAGGATATGCCGATATGGTATATCTGGACACACTAATATGGCTATCTTTATATTATGCCAATTAATTCGCCATCGCCGCGGGAATCGTGTGAAACGTATCTCCGCTTCATCTGTCGAATAAGAGAGGATCAGGCGCCTCTTCTCGGTCACACATCGCACATTATCCATTCGTCCGTGGTTATGAAGACTTTTTGCATCCTACCGATGTGTAGAATATAGAAGTAAACCTATGAACTACTGGAAATTGTGCGCCCACGTGTTAAATTTCGCAAAGATTCGCAAAAAGTCACAGTCGTCCAAAGTGACAGGAGAATCACGTAAGTAGGTGAATACGCAATGTTTCGCTGGTACTACGTAAAAGAGAAAAACTATTGATGAAAAAACTATTAAAGTACTAACATGGTCATTGAGAAAAAAAGAGAGAGAAAGAGAAGAAGACGCCTTAGAGACGGACGGGTTTGAATTTGTCGTTAGAAAGAAAGCGAAGATTTCATAGGCACAAGAAGCTGTAGAATTATACCTTTCTTGTAAAAACAAAATACCTAAACAATTTGCACTGGCAAAAATATTTAAGGAAAAAGGTTTAAAGTTAGTTATGGTTATAAAAAACGAAAATATCTTAGACGTAAATAGTAGAAGCTTACGTTAATAAAAACTTTTGAAATCGTGTTCATTTGTCGTCATTGAATTGATATTTACTGAAGATTTTTACTGAACTGATAGAACCAAAAATACTGGTTTTAAGAAACTTAGCGATTGCAAATTCTGTAAGATAAGATCAAACTCGTAGCAACATTCGCGCGAGACGATTGAGTTTTGATTTTAGTTTTAGCTAATTGATATATGTAGATTCAGAAATAGACACTGTAGATGTAAAAATTTTAAATTGCAATATTGTAGAACATATTTTTATTGTTTACTGTCCTACATCTCTACGTACTTGTATACAAAATTGTTAAAAATTATTTACTAATTTAAACCGTTTATGAAAATCTGCTATGATCTTATGGCATGACAGCATTAATTGGCACTCTCTCATGGAATGCTCAAGGCATATAAGAGAAGAAAGAAAGAAGACATTTTTAAGACTCAACGGGCTAAAAACAATATGTATAGGTTCTATATTTACATTCGCGTTCGGTACATTTAATTTGTTTCCGGAAAATCCTAGAGTTCCTTAAGTTCGTAATTATACGCCTTATTTCAAATATTTTACGCACATATTGATAACTATTTATAACAAGATAATGATCTGTAACGATAGCAGGCCTATTCGTAGAAAATTATTTAACGGCAAATTGTAGCAATCGTGTTCGGATATGTCACTATCTACGATATATATAGCCTTTAAATTAAATTGAGACGTTGGGTAGTGGCCATAGATTAACTATTCTATCAACATTCATAGTGAATAATAAACCACCATCTTGTAAAAGAGATTATAGGGGAAAGGCGGATTGAATTTCCTTTACTGAGCTTTTAGAAAAAAATATATAATAATTTACAATTCGCATACAATACTTTCGTTGGTTACCTGATTTTTGCGGCAGTGTTGTTCATACCTTACCATAGAAGTAATGCCACCCTAGTGCTTTTGTACCTAAAGCTATTGGAATACAGATTTGTCTGAAGCAGTGGCATAGCGACGCTTAGCTTTAGCCCGACAAACCCTAAACCTTACCGCTAAATTGCTAAATAGCCTTACACTCGATTATGTTACTCCTGCTCAACTTTTATTTTCTTCGGTAAATACTGATTTTGACTGACCCATATCAATTACCCAATTAGAACAATGTCTTAAAAAGTATATAACTGTTTTTACGCCATGAGGTTTGTCCCAGATCAATGGAGAGAGAAAATAATCACCACTGCATTCAATTTCTATGATGTCTTGTCAATGGAAAGTTTTTCATACCATTATAAAGAAAAGATTAGATGTTATTTTAATCATATTTTTTATTCTGAGAATATAACAGGGTTTCATAAAGGTCATTCTGCTAATAAGAGCAAGTTTGTTTATTTATAATATGATTGGGACGAGAATTGGACGTAAAAGATTTAGGTATGTGACTGGATTCTTCCCTCAAGCGGTGACTAAATGGTGAGTGCAGTCTAGTCACTTAAGGTGTTTTTATATAGCTTTCATACGTAGCGGAATGGTATAATGGTAGTTTATTAATATCACTCAAGATACAAAACTAATTTAAATAAATCATATGTAGTACCGAACCAGTGTTTGAGTATTAGGGAAGCTTTTGTTAAAACATTGCCTTCACATGCAATGGAAAGTGATTTGGTTATATTATTATAGCCGGAAAGTTTTGGTTAAAGTTTAGGTCATATGCTAACAAAGTTAATAATTCACGCGTTAGAGAATATCACTGCAGGAATGAAAATCATAGGCATAATGGAAATATGTAATATATTGGAAGACTTTATTACATTTCGATGATTTTTGATTTATAAGCATACATACGACAACGTGCAAACAAATTTAAATGGAAGTATTGTATCACCGGCGATAAGAATATAAAATCTTTATAATGCATATTTACAACGAGAAGTTAACATTAAATTGTATATAATAACATTCTTAGATACCACTACGTACTACTACAGGGTTACCATAATGTACAGTATTGTACTGTATTCGGGTGTCCGTACTATATACTGTCGAAGAAATATACAGTACGCAAAAATAATATATTTCAGTTGGCTGGTACAATCTTTCACTTTTTTTTACTATTTCCATACACAACAACATTTTTTTTATAACTTATTCTGAAATTTTGGCAACCCTATCACTACAACATTGGCAAGTGCATATTTCTCGAAATTTATTAATTGGATACAGTTCGATTAATTGCTTATATATTTACAGATTTAAATGCATTGCTAAAACACGTAGGACAAACATCTTCTTAATATACTAATAACTCGTGCTACTAACTATACATATAATATTCTTCATTATAATGCCAAATGATTGTACAGTTTCTTTGAAGTTGTGGCACAAGGCAGTGGCCTTCAAAGCCTTCAAAGCCGAGGGTTGTATGAATCCCGATATGGGCATATATTGTTAATGAAATATGAATACTTGAACTATGTGTGCTAAGTGTGATTTTATTTAATTCAAATTACACAATTTAGACATTAGGACACAGTACACGTACACGTAATCTATCATTGGCTGTAACACCGCAATACGAAATACTCACACGTACTTCTTCGTGATCTTCTGGACGCACTTTCTATGTATACACTGTTATTTTTGGCGAAACTAATCGCCCTTCAATATTTATGCTTAATTCTGATATAAATAATATGGTACGATAGTTAACTTTTAAGATAATGTGGAAAGGCTACAGCATTTCGTGTGGCAATCAGCCTTGCGATTATCAAAGCTTCACAATCTTTAACCCTGTCGCTGCGGCCGTGGTGAATTAGGTACGTTTCTGTATTCGCTGTTCACTGACTTCGTCCGCGCAGCACTAGCGCCACGAGAAACTACGACTTTTGTTGGAACTTTTCACGGTTGATAACACTTATATGAAAAACAATATTCGCTATGTACAAGTTCCACGAATGGTTACCTTAGAGAATAGCACCGCACAATAATTCGAAGACCTTAATGGGTTGAGATTTAAAATCCTTGAATAATCGGGGAATTCGTCGAAACCTAAATACAAACCACGTACACAAAACACACAGTCCGAACTTTTTCATGCCCGAGGACAGCGCCAGTGTAAATGATCAACCGATATCCCTGCTCGAGAGTCTCTCCCGTCGAAGCTGACAAGGTCACCGGGCCTGTAGCGTATCTCTAATCCAGTGGGGGTTCAGTAACAGTAACCTTTACCTCAGAGGCCCAAAAAAAAAAGTTGTGTTACGCGTACTGTCAGGCCTAAATCGAACAAATTGTACCGCAGGGGGTTGGTACTTAGCAGAACTTAATTAATAAACTAACTTAAAAACTAACACATGCAGCATATTGCAAGATATTTAAAGAACCGTATAACAGTTGGTTTGCAATACATTTTATTGTCAGCACAACAGTTTAGTCTATATACATAGCCTCTTATTAATTTTGAATATTTATAGCCTTCATAAATTCTTTATATGCTATCATAATAAAGTTCATAATATTACTAGCTCAACAAGGTTAGCGAAATTCTTAGATCTCTACATTAAATCTAGGATTCAAATTTGTTGAAATATTTGCGTAATTTTATAGTGTTGCTATTTTGAAACTATAATCTACACTTTCTCTTTTACACCTTGACTTTTTAACATACATATATTACCTTCACTAATCGATACGTATCGATATATAGTATGGTACTATAGATTTGCTATCATGATGGAACAGCCACGATGCGTGCTGGAAATCCTCATCATTATTAGTAGACAAAGTGAGTTTAGTACCGCATGGTTTTGATGAGATTTATATTGTAATTATATGATCTTATAGTGTAGTCGGAAGACGGTTTACTCGAACAACGACGGACAAATTTTATATTGCTATAAATTGACACATCGATTTTGTGCTCGATTGTATTGTATTGATGATATGTATTCAATACAGATTGTGATAATCGGTATGTTTTTAAATGTTTTATTGTAATTACAACCTAGCTGAACAGCTTTTGCGTAACTCTATGGTGTTCTTTACAGCGCTGGGTTTAAATTTAAATTTAAGGGAGAATTGTTTATTTTACTCGGATACAATTATCGATGAAGCTTGACAAGTCTCTACTACGTAATCTGTTAAACTGTCAAATATGCCGTAACCTCAAATTGAAACCGATGGCTGATACGATTACCACCAGAGTTACGGATTTAAAAGTTGGGTAAACCTTGTAAGCATAAATGAACCAAAGTATATTTTGGACGACGAAAGAATTTTCTTCCTTTTCTTTTCGCCTTTGAGTTTGTTATTAAAACAATTTGAAGAACATATTATCATATTATTAAAGTATATTTGATTTTTTTTTATTTAATCATTGTTAAAATTAATAAATTTACAAGATAATGCAAGAAGATTATATTCTAGAGATGTTACAATCAACAAAATTACAGTTTAAAACTAATCCTTACTCTGTAATTGAGATATACACTTCGACTTATTAAAATTATGAATAATTAACTACATATTCATAAACGATATATCGGAGCATATAGTGTACAAAGCTACTACATTAACAATATTAATTAATAAATACTTTTACTCAGTTTAAGATGATATGCTAGAGAGACAACGCAATGTAAATTTATCGAAATTATTAAATATCTAATATTATATGTTATATACTTCTAATAGTCTAAATACCTATATGTAAAGGTTAAATTTAGAAAAAACTAGTATTATATCAATAATTTGAAGCAAAAAAAAATATTTTCACATCTTTAAAACTTACGCCTACCGAATACCCCATACATCCTTTCTTCAGGGTGATAGAAATTAGCAATATAAAGACGAATACAATTCAACTAGTGGTAAACTCCACAGTCTGGGAGTCGTCTGGTTATGTACCACAATATTAGCCATATCTGTCGCTAAAGAACTGTGTAATTACTGTTGTGTTTCATTTTCAAAGAAGCCAGTATAATTACGGCATCTCTTCTTGGTCCTCGGGGGTGACAACGTATCTGTGATACTTCTTCGATTGTGGTTGTTTGCAGTGTGCAAGGGCTGCAGTAGTCACTTGACAACAGGTTAGGGCTGTCAGATAAAATTTCACCCCATTACAATAAAAAAAAAGAGAAATAAGTATGGAAGTACATACCTAAGTAGTTAGTAAATAAGCGCGTTACGTTGCGAAAATCCATTAAAAATCGTAATGGAATTTTCAACTAGTAATTTAATTGTAATCTAATGATCTAAGATGCGCATGAGAAGTTAATGTAGGTTATTGTTTTACAATTAAACTTTTTACTCTTTTTAGTACAAAGAGTACGTGCTCCACTCCACAATAACTTTTAAACAAAACGCTGTAATATGTTTTAATGAAGATGGTATTCCGCTTAATTAACGATTTATATAATAATTATTTAACAACGACTTAATTAATATACATTAATTATGAAGCCTACTTTAAAATGTTGTGCGTTCATATTTCACATTACGAAGATACTAAAGCGCGTCTTATTTATTTTTAAATTTATATAATAATTATTTAACAACGACTTAATTAATATACATTAATTATGAAGCCTACTTTAAAATGTTGTGCGTTCATATTTCACATTACGAAGATACTAAAGCGCGTCTTATTTATTTTTAAATTCTATATAATAAATTTAATTCTAATAAAACTACTTTAATTAATATTAAATTTGACTTGTTTTACAAAGTTTTTTTTTAATTAAGAGAATAAGAGTTTTCTAGTCTTGATTAGTGATTTAAAGTACATACGTTATCAGCTGTAAAGACGGGTCATAAATTTCAAATAGGAATGTGCAAAGCGTTGCTTTTTTTTGTCTATAGTTGATTATTTGCTTACGCGCGGTCGACTTGCCTACACAAACAATAGCCAATACAAGGTATTTTAATTAAATTTTATGTATAGCTAAGAGGCTTTTAGCGTTGAGATATTTGTTAAATTTTAAAAGTTATGTAATATTCATGTATTCCCATAAATATGATAATAATATTTTTGAATTTTTGAATTACGTTCACGTTGGTACTAGTATTAGTTCCTAAGTATTTTTACAAGTGCGATATGTTATTTATACAAAATATTAAGACTAAGTAAAACACTTACATATTTATAATTTATTGGAAGACTTTTGTGATATTGTCTGTTGTGATAATTCTTGGTTGATTCTTAAAGCTAAAGATCTTTGAAGCAAAATGTGACGATTTTAAAAATGTATGATAAATAACTCCGGAACTTGATGATACTCTTGAAAGTTTTTTACTCACTTTATCTGCCTGTATAAGTGCACTGCTGGCCATAGGTCTTTCCATAAAAGCGCCAACAAAAGCTGGCATACCGTGGCGTGCATGGAAGATTAGGTCACACTCACCACGCTGGTCGGATATGAACGCAGTGCCATTACACGACCCCTTGTAATACTCATTGTGATGAGAAGAAGCAGACTAGCGAGCCTGTTGTATTTGGGGTCCGATATATTAGGATGGCGTTTCCATCATCTATCGGTAGCCAGATCCTCGTTATTTGTCGTCGTTTCGGCCGCGGGTGCACCGCCTGCTAGTGTGGTTGATATTTGGAGAAAAAGTTAGTAGGTATATAATAACTCTTTACACTCACCTTTTGCACTCTCCATATTTATTATTTAAGTATATTATAATTTTTTTGGGATTATTAACATACGTATAGATACATATAATACCATAAAATATATAATATTTAAATAAAAATATATGTAATAAAATTAAATAGATAAATAAAAGTCATTCAGATGGAAGCCCCCGGCACGGGAGACCAGACGGCCGAGGTTTAGGGAGAAAGAGAAAAAAACCGGCGGACAATGCGAGCGGTATCGAGAGAGCCTTCTGCATCTGAGCTCGGAGCGGTCCGTCACGGTGTCCCAGCCGCCTCAGATGTTCCGCGAGGCTGACTGGGATTAACCCATTCGCAGAGACGACGATCGGAATAATTTCGGTCGGCATACCACCCCACATGTCGGTCACCTCGTGAGCCTGGTCCAGATATTTTGTCTTCTTGTCTGTTTCGGCTTTCACGAGGTTCTCGTCATATGGAATGGTGATGTCGACCAAACATATCCTCGACTGTGCCCTGTCCATCGGCACGATGTCAGGTTTGTTCGCACGAATCGTCCTGTCCGTGACGATGGAGCCCGGTCCCAATACAGCCACTTTATTATTATAATTATTTGTAGACACGTATAAAACATTTACACGTACATCCAAAGCCTAAGCCACAGTGTAGGTTAGTGGGACTCCTAGAAGAATAGTCGTCGCGAAGAAAGGAGCTTATTAAATCTACGAGTACGGAATATATACGTAATACGGAACGTTTGGAATATATCATTGCTTTCTCTAAATGCTAAACCTCACCTGCAAGTGCAAAGCTAACAAACGTGGCCCAGACAACGGAATAGACAACAATCAATCCGAGTCTGTTGAACCCAAACCCCACAGACTGATAATGGGAAGCAGCGCTTTTGCGTGGGTCCCGTGCGCACACCAATGCCTGCGTGGTGAGTACAGACGAACATTCCAAGAAATGTATGCCGGCTTTTGTTGGCGCTTTCGCGGTGAGGCTTATGTTCAGTAGTGGGCCTAAATAAGCGGGTGATGAAGATCATAATTATTAATTTAAAATATATTCGGAGTATATTTTAGGGTTCCCTATGGAGCGTGTCTGTCATTTAAAGGCCTGTGTCTTTTGAACCTTAATACTATATAATATAAGTGTGGTTGTACAGAACCCACGGTGCTCGGGTCCGACTCGCATTTTGCCGGGTTCAGTTGCAACTATCACATTTTGCTGCAAACACCTGTAAAGTTAATTCACTCACTCACTCAGTCATACACTGATTGGAACTATCATAAAATTAACCTTAAATATTATTTATAATAAATACTATAAAATAATATAATTGTATATTAATAGGGCTCTGTAATATGAAATCGCAGGTGACAATTGTCGTGAACCGCTCGACACAAGTTATTAGGCTTAGCTGTAAGTCTTGACGTGTTAAAACAATGAATGCTCTATTTGTCAGAGGCTCGAGAAGGAATATTCAATCGTTTGTCTTACGAGTTGTCGTTGAAAGAATAAGTTCTGGTGAAAAGTGGACTGAAACGACTGAAATAAATGTCTAGTGTTCTGACCACACCATTATTGGATACACTGTCGTGTGAAATTATTATTTTTATTTTATTTTTTAGATTTCGCTACCTAATCGACCTAGCCTGCTTTTTTTCGATTCTCGATCTTCGATGGCTTTATGCAAGATATGCTTCGCTAGTTTTGCCTCTTCGCGCTTTTTGTTTAGCATTCGAGCGCTCTGGACAATTAATGAACAATTAGTGGCGCATACTTCATAAAAAGCATCGCGTCTTTGTGTGTTCCATTAAAAAAAATGCAGATGAAACATTATAAAATTGCTTGATAATATTTAGCTTTATTGTTCTTTTTTAATTCCATTAACGTTTCATTGTGAAAATATGGAGGATATAATATATACTAAGTAAATAAAAAGATAAAGTAACGATTATTTACTATCAAAAAAACCTATCCAATAAAATAATTTGTGTCGGTCGCATTCGTTCACTCCCACACATACCTCACTACACTAAACTTAGACATTAAATAATATTAACGCTAATTTTATTTTAAATATAAATATTGATATTTATGTCATGATATTTATTACAAATATAAATTTAATTCTTACGCATCTATTTGATACTTATATACTTCTTGTAAGATTAAGTATGCTTATGCATTAAAAAAAAATATGCCATTGCACGTTATTATCACTTACTAATTTACGTAAGGCTTTAGTTTCAGCAACTCGAAAAAAAGAACAATAAATAAATCCGAACGAATTATGACGAAAAAGCTTTAAAAATATAGATATAGTAATTAACAAAAATAATAAACGCAGCATGTCTATTATCTTTCGAACTCTTTTCGTGTGACATTACCAATTAAATTTACTGTACACAGTACCATGACATCATCACTATAGTTTTGTGCAGTCTAAATCAGTGCACTAACCTCACACAACAGATGATAAATCTAGTTCAATTATTTTTTGTAACGTTTTAGATGTTTTGTGTATTTCATTACTTCTCATTTAATTACCGAAAATGGTAATTTTAAAAGTGAAGTTATTATTTGATGCCGGGTAAGTTTAATTTGTGTATAAGAATTTTTCGAATTGATAATGTATTATTTATCTGTCGAATATTGGTTGTTACATTCGTCAAATATTTACGAATTTTTCATACGATATTTTAGTAAAATCTAGCCATATGAGGTGACCTCAAAAGCCGTGTCTCGCCGTATAAATTTATTTACAATATTTAATAAAATAATAATAATCCAATATTGTTAATTCTCCATAACACTGACTACACCGACACTATCTAAAAATACTATTACACGAATATTTAAAATTGAAAAATTTAGGGAGTCGAAACAAATTCATACCAACGACCTTGATTCGTTATTGTGATTTTGCTATAATAGATTTAAATTTTAATAAGACCACAATAACACGGCCGTTGATCTTAATTGACTGGTAGGTATGAAAGGAAGAAATAAAATAAAAAGAAAAAAAAATTAAAATAATATTTAATAAGTGACTAGAAAAGACTTAATTACGAAAAGGAAATATTCCCACATTCCCTTTTAAGTTTAATATTATAATTATATTACTACGCAAAGATTATAATGTCTGACATAGAGTCAATATATTTATTACCTTATTCTAAACAATAAACAAATATTTTTAGCCATGTACCAACCTCTATTTAAATAGATTAAATAATGTCGCAAGTAGTACTTTAGTTACTAAGCGAAGTAAGTATTATTGATACATATTTCAAATACTGTTATATATATAATGATTATCGAGTACTGAATAATTATTATGTTTTTGTTCACAAATACTGCATAATATTTATTAATAAGTATGAGATACTTGGTATTCAGAAAATAATATATAACATTTAGAAACATATCCTTTGTCAGACGAAGCGGTGAAAGAAACATAAATCGTTGAAAATGGTTAAGCCGGCTAATTTTCCACTTATCTCCAATCAACCATTTCACGGCATGGGTTTGGTCTACTGGAATGGGGCTCGGTCGCAGTTGCAGGCGGCACCGCCCTGTCCCTGGCGGCACTGAACGTTGCACCACGAGGACCAGCCCTCCGCGGTGTTCAGAACCCTGATCAGTGCCAGTTGAGAGGGAACCGTGGGCTGCGAGGTCTGGTGGCATGCTGGGCAACCTGTTCAGACATTATTAACCTTTGATTTTATTTATGAAGAACGTCCATAGATAAATAAAAATTACAAAAGAGGTACTAGGAAGACAGAGAAGGGCGTTTGTACGCTAATGTGATAGATGTGTGATCTAAACGTGGTAGAGCCAAGCGGCGGCTACCACGGTCTCGCAGAATACCGAGCGTGAAGTGGAGGCATCTTGTGCCTCTGCGTTTTTTTTCGGTGAGTTAGGTAACCGGAGGCCCGCCCCCCCTCACCATCCCCTTCCTCATCATCCCTCCCATCTCCCAAATACTCTTAAAGGCCGGTAATGCAACTGCATTACCTCTGGTGTTGCAGATGTACGCGGGCGACGGTAATCACTTAACATCGAGCTGCTTGCACGTTTGCCGCCTTTCTCATAAAAAAAAACGTAGAGTAACCTTATAAGCTCATATCATATCTTATAATCTTATGATTTCCTAGTACTTCTACGTGAAACCATCTCTCTTTTTTTATGAGGAAAAGCGTCCGTTACTCTGCTCGTGGTTTTAGTAGTTGCGGAACCCTGGTCACTCGCCGCCGTGTGGTATTGGCGTAAGGAATCTCTCGCCCTTCCGTTCTCCCCACGGGTGGAGAGGCGACTAAGGGTAAAGCCTTGAAAAGCCTCGCAAAGACTACCGATAGATGGCGAGATAATCGTTATCGATGAGCAGCGTCTAAGGTGTGTGGTGTTTATGGCAAATCCTCCCTATGGGTGAGGTCTATGTCCTGCAGTGGACTGATTACTACTTACCAGGCCAGGGTTCAGCGGTGAACAATATACAGGTTGGTAAGGAAGAAAGAGGAATGTTAAAGTTTATACGAAATGAAAAGAGAGAGAGAGAGAGAGAGATAGGAGAGAAGGAGAAAGAAAGAGTTTATTTAAGAGTATATCAGCCCGTCACCGCCCGGCACGCGTGCTTCATGTAGTTCAGGGATTCCCAACCCATTTTGGGCAAGAGACCCCTTTTCCAAAACTAGCTGATATCTCAGCCATATACCATAGCCTTAAATTGCTTATAAATTACTTTAAAAGTTCAAAAACTTAACTTAGCAACTTAATCTCCGATGTAGATCATAGACTCAAAGCAATGAAAGTAAAAAACTTTTTGAATTTTGAATTTTGTCACCAACTGCATATGTTCAGAAATATACGTGTCAAATTCAAAGTTTTAATCTCATTTGGTTTTTGACGTTTTCGTAATTAAAAATCTTGCACTTATTTTTAACAAAAAAAAATCTTTTAATAACTGAAAAAATATATATTTTCGCATTTTCGTCATCGACCATGTCTTTGACGAAATAAGCGTAGTGTAGTATTTAATAAAGAAAACGCTCTGGGATTATATATGCATATATATGATGTAGATAGATAGCGCAGTCGTCGAAGTCACGCGATAAACGTAAAGGTTAAATAAATGGCGTATACCGCGGACATGTCAGAAACAAAATTCAAATCGTTTTATTCATCAGTTTGTTAATAGTTTACTGCCTTTCCCAATTAACGGATATGCCATAACCGCCACGCTTGGCAGGCGACCTGGCATCGGTCTGGTACGCACCGTAACATAGACGCTGTGTATTTTTACTCTGTCATTATTTGATATGATTATTTTACCATCTGTCGCACGCATTGAGGTTTTCAAGGCTTGGTCTAATCTAACAACATCCTCCGTAAGAATATGAAGTTTCTCACAAAGAAAAAAAAAGGAAGAAATGTTTTTTTTGTGTAGATTATTTACAAACCTGCTAGAACATATCTGTATGTTACACAGAACGTTTCACATATCCCACTCCAGTCCACGTCTTTCCTCACCGCTGCCTCGCGTTCTTCCTTATCGGGGCAACTGCATAGCGGTTCGCCTGTATTAAGAAATTAAGAAGAAAGCTTTTGAGTTCTTGATAAACAAGGTATCTTGTTCGTCTCCATTTTTTTATGGTAATTCCATAAAATTCCATTCGTTTTAGCAAACGAGCAAGCGGCTCAACTATTTAAGATGATAAGTGATTACCGTCGCCCATGAACATCTGCAACACCCGAGAAGCTTGGCAGATGGAAGGGATCACCGGTTACCTCACTCACCGAACGAGACGCAGAAGCACAAGATGCCTCTACTTCACGTCGGTATTCTGCGAGGTCCGGACCCCGACCCCGGCCGAGGCGGTCCATTCGAGTAGCAGCAAAAGCCACCGCTAAAATTGGATCCAAATAATCCAGTACATCATGTACAAGAATTAGCCAGCAATTCAGCATATATTTCCCATTCTCACCACACTGGGTCATCGCCCCACTGATGCTGCTTCCTATCACTACTCCATGAGATTTGGGTTCCATAAATCTGCTTTTATTATTGAACATGGCGAGACGGTCTGCGGTGTTTCGAGTAATAAAAACACTAAAACCATAAAGACTAAAAGATTAAATAAACTTTAATTTCTTCTCATGATTCATTCGATAAATGTTTCGTATTAGTCCAGATGAATCCAAACCTTACCCAGATAGTTGTTGCAAAGCGTTGGACACACGTACACGCGGGGCTCGCCGTACACCACGTCTGTCTGGTTGCCATTGCTCAGGGCTGATTGCAGGCCCACGGGGATCATCTGCTGGCAGCTGGATCCGCAAGCCTTGCCACCGAGACCTAATGAAAGAGTCTGTTAGGAATTGGAACGATTCTGCCTCGAGACCAGGAGTTGCACCGTTGACGCGCGCTATGTATGCACCGTAAATCTTTAAAATATAAATTCATCATCTTCTTTATCAGCCAATGCTAGTCCACTTCAGAACATAAGCATTTCTTGAAAAGTCCATGCGCACCACGCAGGGTAAGTTGGTGAGTGCAGTGACCTTCGCATTAGTGACGCTGCTGCCCATCACTAGTCTGTGGGATTTGGGTTCAGCAAAGTATGATAGATATTATGCTCTCGTTCGAGACCCGCTTGTTTTTTTAAATGAATTCTTGCAATGCTATTTAAGTAACGTTCCCGTGCAGATAACGGTTGACCCTCCAGCTAAGCATTACACCTTGTATCTGGAGTGGTCCGGGTCCAAACATACGACGTCATGTTTCGTAGTCCGCACCCTAAACCATTAGGCTATTAGCGCTTGCCAGCGGGGTGCGCCATATACTGTTGAGGTTGGCATTTGGAGTAAATGACATCCCCATGTTACAAATGAAATAATCTACAATATTATCAAAAGCTGTGTCTGTACTTTGAAGATATGTAAAAAAAACTTTGGGAATTTTTTTTTTTTTAAATATTTTCCCGTTTGTATCACGCAAACATTACCGGACCGGATTTTGATGCGGTTTTCACTTTTTGAAAGGCAAAATTTTCACTTTTTTCAAATTAGAAATGATTAAAAACCGCAGGACGGCTTAAATGTTACATCCACTGTTTGTAAGTAAAGTGCAGAAGCCTGTAAGTGCCCACAGCCGGGCAAAACCCCCTACCCTGCTCCAGTGCTGGTTGGCGGGCTTCACATGTATTCAAATAATATTTTTCATTATTTCTCAGACATGCTGGTTTACTCACGATGTTTTCCATCAACATCAAGCACGTGGTAAAAAAAAACAACAAAAATTTTAAAGGTTTCGGCACCAGGGATGGTACCCGGGTCACTCGCGCTCTATGAAACTAAAGAAAGGTTGAATTTTCAATCTAAAAGAATCGAACTCGAAAACTATAAGATCTTTTTTTTTTTTTATAAAACATTAACCTTCCACTGTAGGAATTTTTCCTGTATACATAAATTGCACATGGACAAACACCCAGACCCGGAACAATTATTTGTAGTCCATACAAATACTAGTCCCGTGCGGGAATCGAACCCGCGACCAACAACGCCGCAGCTAAACGGTTAAAGCCACAACGAGCCGTACGAGATCGTAAAGAAATAATAATCATAATCATATTTTCCAGAAGTGAATTATACAATGATTCGCTATATTCTACTACTCTATTCAACAGAGTGTGCAAATATTTAGATGTTCGCTAAAAATTATGTCACTATATTAAAATGTCAATATTAGAAAACAGAATTCAAGTTATAAATAAAATTAACAGAAGTATTAGTCCAACAAAAATTCATTAACATTATAATAACATTTTTGAGCCAATATATTGCGCAATCTTTTCTTAAATAAATTCGTATTTAATTCCTTTAATTCATTTGGAAGTTTGTTATAAATCTTGGGTGCCATGCAGAGTGAACTCTTATTCATGAGCATTGAGTTGCTTTTGCGTACAAATATTCTATAGACATCACGCCTACTGCGATTATATCTTGACTTGACTAGAAACATCTAAAAATGTCAATCTATATACTAATATTATAAAGAGTGAGCACAAGGTGTTAGGTTCCATCTCTAGGTAGGTGTCTAGCTGGTGATTGCTGGCTCTGGGTAAAAAGTCAATTAAGATGTTTCATTTCATTAAATTCATAAATAAAATCTAGATAAGCTCCGGGGGATAAGTTGCAACCGCTAAAATAAAGGTTTTTACCTTACCTTACCTCTTCCAGTTTCGGGTACACGGTCCAGGGAGCATATTTACATTTATTTATACTTTCCCAATAAGCTTTCAACGACAATCACAAACACAAATCAAATAACTTGAAAGAGCTTTTACTTTTAGAAAATACATAAATACCTATATAGTATTATGAAGGAAGTTTATGCTAAATCACGCATTATATTTTTATATCACGATGTGATTTAAATTCTTCTGTTTTCTCTTTCACATTTTAATACATTAACAATCATTCACTTAATGTTCCCGTGTAGATAAATATTTGTAAACATTGATGACATTTAGAAATTAATACACTAACTTTTTTTAACGAATAATAAATAGTTATGGAATCAATATAATTTAATTTAAAAAAAAATTGCTTTTTATGAAGGTAGCAAAACATGTGGACTAAAAAGGCTAACATTATCACACTATGTTTTAAGCATATAAAGATTTATCTTATCAAGAAATTCATTCATTCACATTCATATCTTTAAAGAACTAAAGAACACAACTTTTATTTAATTATTATTTATGCTTTTATAAATTTAAACAAATTGTAATTCACTTACCCAACGAATTATTAGATGGTTACAAATAATATATATAATGCAGCACACACTTCACTTGATGCTGAAACACGCAACATAAAAATAACACAAAAAAAAAAAAAAAAAAAAGAAAAGAGAAACCTGCGTGACAGAGGTCCGCACAAAGATCGCTCCGAGCGGGTACTGAGGGCACCCACTTGTTCGCCCCCTTCCTGAACTGCGCCAGGTATATCCTATTCAACTCCCCCCCGTCGTATTTCAACTGGAGCACCACTTCCGGTGTCTCTACCTCTCTCTTTCCCTCCCCAGAACCTTCCAGCCCCATTGGTTGGGCGTCCAACCCCCCGGCCTCCGATTCGTTCGCTTCGGGGCTGCAGAGCGCAAACGTGAAGTAGGACACGCCCATAAGGGTGAAAATCGTTCTTGCCTTCATCTGTGAAACAAAGGGCTTAGATTAAAAAAAAAAGATCTTTCTTCTGTCAGATCTGATTGCATTTTTTTTTCTAATGTTTTCTTTCTTAACAAAGCTAAGTATGCGCTCTGATAAAAGTAATATTTTAAGAGAAGTAATTAAAATTAGCATTGCTTATTTTTTTTTTTACTATTTTTTTTATTACTAGCCACGTAAAGGGCTAACTTGTGGAATAACCATCGCGAAAATACCAATTAAAAAAAATAACCAACGCGGTGGCAGCCCTAGCTTCCTCCGAAGCTACGGTAAATATAAACCCGACTTAGATTTAAGCTTAATGCACTAACGAGGTAAGCAGAGATCGGTATTAATAGTGACATCAAAAAAAGAACGATTACATTTTTTTTAATGGAGATAGAAACGAAAAGTTAAAGCGCCAATAGCCTAATAGATAAGGTTGCGGACGTCGCAGGTTCGAGCCCGACATTCGACTGATGCCGTGGACAATTCCATATACAAGCTGTAATACTTAGTCGGAAGGTTAACAGGATTATTAGTGATGTCCTAGTGGGCGACGGTAATCACTTACCATCAGGTGAACCGCTTAATCGTTCGCAGCCTTTTCCTTAAAGAAAAACATTGTTAGTTAAATAGCATTACCAGTGTCCTTTAAAAGAAAATGTTTGGGAGAGGCCTATGTTCAGCTGTGGGTCTGTCATAGGCTGCAACGATGATGAGCATGCGGCTCATCTGATGGTATGTGATTTTTTATTATCTCTCAGATATGCAGGGTTCTTCACGATGCTTTCCTTCACACAGCCCGTGGTAAATGCATCACCTCAAATTGCTATCAACAATTTTAGTGTTACCGGGGATCGAACCCAGGTCACTCGCGCTCTATAAAACTAAAATGAGCGCCCTGACCACGGCTCCTTGTTTTTAGCTTACTATTAAATGTATTATGTGTCTTTATTAGTCTTTCTACCTCGATAATACCTCACTTACTTCAGCGGTGGATCCACACATTCACCGCCGGTAGGCTATTCTGTTTCTACCGCCCCCCCAAACCTTTGCAATTCGATCCTATTCATAACATTTTTTTGTTCTATATAATTACATTTTTATGATCTGTGCCCTATCCTCATCGTTACATCAGCTCAACTCACGATCTAGAGAAATTTACACAAGAAATAGTCTTTGGGTATATTTCTGTGCTAAGAAAAGCTCAATCATGTACTACTTATGAACTGAAATATTGTAATTTTGTTAACATTTTCGTGACTTATTATATCTGTGTATACAATAATAGTATTATCAGTAATCAGAAATAAAATTTCTTTATATCGTGAGTTGAGCTGATGCAAACAAAAGTTTTTGAGCCAAATTTATCTTTTGCCTAAATCTTTGCCGCCCTACCTACACAGCCTGCTGGTAAATCCGTCACAGATTTACGTCAACATTCGCGCAAAAGAAGCATGCTTAAGCAACCGACTAATGCATAGTGTGTTTCGCCTTAGTTGCTTCCTCTTGTGAATATTTTAAACTCGCGAGACAAAGTGCGAACTAGAGCACAAGGAGCGCTGCTGTAATCCAAAACTTGAAAACAATACACAAGTACAGTCAAAGCGGAAAGAGCTTTATTTACCAGTTAAGCTTTCTTATATTGAAAAAGCTGGAGGAAGACTTCCTGTAAATATTTAATTGGGTTATGGACGCTGGTACAATGCGGATAGGCGGACACTTCCTTGAGATATGTTTTGTATTATATCTCGGATATGTACATTTCCTCACGACTTCATTCACCGCCGAGAACGTGGAAAATTCAGCGTTTCAAAACTGTTCCAACTGGCAAGCGCCCTTAACCACTCACCTTAGTCTCTCTCACCACGGTTACGAGCTTTTAAAGAAACGTTAGTGTCTGTGTAAAGTGACACAATATAGATACTTACACAAACACTCTCTCTCTCTCATTCACACACACAAACACTTCAAAACACACTGAACACATGAGATTTTTCATTTAAAAATTAGTACGTTGTAGTAGTGGAGCCCTAAGCCTACGCCAGTCTTTTTAGCCTGTTGGAATTTTCACAGAACGTGTATTATTGAAACGGATAACCAAACAAACATCAATGAAAATAAAATGAAAGGGGGTTTTCATAAACGTGTTATTCCAACAATACATACAAGGGTCAAACTAGGCATGATATTGGTGCAAACTTGAAACAATAAATAATAAATATCGGCCAAGTGTGAGTGGGGTTCGCGCTAAGGACCCCGAATTGAATGAAAGAAAACTCATATTTTTTTTGTAACTACATAACACTAATATTTTGTTTGAGTTTTTCAATAAGCATGAGAATTAACTTACATATTAATTGACGCCTGTGAGCTGAAATCCCTCACGTATGTATTTATATATTCACGCCTTGTTCCCAACGGGGTAGGCAGAGGCAATCTCTTTCCACTTGCTACGGTCCTGAAATACGTCTTTCGCTTCTTCCACTTTCATCAATCTTCGCATGCACGCTCGTTGGTTTAGAGTACTCTTGATCTGGCCTTTTATATTTTTATGTTTTCTACCCTGACGTGGTAGCGAGAGCTTTAAATATTTCCAACGACAAACTTAACAGTTATTAGAGTATGACATGTAAACTTGTGTTTATTTCATTTACTTGTCAGTCAAAGAGGAACTTAGAGTCTAAAGAAAGTTAGCTAAATGAAAGGGCAGTACTACAGTAGACGTTTAAAAATAAACATTTAAGTAATGAAGAGATTAGATAATCTTTAGCAGAGTCTTCCGAGTTGCAAAAGACGGCCTTTACCTTAGAAGTTATATACTTATATTTGAAATAGTAACTGAAAATTAACTAACAATTTCTTTACAACTTTAACCAGACGTTCCCAGAATTTTTTTTTCTCATAGACCACTTTCAAAATTTAGTAGACCCCCTGCAGCTACATTCAAAACATATTCCCAAAACTCGACAAAAAATGTGAAGATTAGATCTAACTATGGAAATTTGCGTTGCGGCTGAGTTCCAACCAAGAGTTAATAGTTTTCGAAAAGAAAGAAGTGAGATATGATTGGATAATTAATTTATTGATTTCTGTGTGAGTGGATGTCAAAAAAGGAAAGTTGGCCAATCAAAATAGTGATTCCAGCCACGATGTTTTTCCATCCCTATACATTTGAAGTCAAGCCAACATTTTAGTTCTAACTAAATTAATTTTCATGGACCCCCGGGCTTACGAATTGTGAACCACCATTTTTTTGTCACGCCAACGTCGACCCCCGTCGAGTCTCACGTGGACCCCTGCGGGTCCACCTGGACCACTTTGGCAGCTAAGGAGTTAAAACGGTACCTCACGAGCTGTGGAAACTTTCGCCTGTTTAATATTTCATTACGAACAAGAACCATCAACTTTAAATTAGTATTAAAGTTTAGTTAGAAAATTAATCATGAAAGTTGTAATTCGTTATTTTAAAACCTTTACGTCGCTGCTTGTACCTAGCGCTTCGTTCGCTTCACTGTCGCGTGTCACGTTTCCATCCCAGATTGCAAAACTTTAACGTTTTGTATGTATGTATGTATGTATTTATATATTCACGCCTTGTTCCCAACGGGGTAGGCAGAGGCAATCTCTTTCCACTTGCTACGGTCCTGAAATACGTCTTTCGCTTCTTCCACTTTCATCAATCTTCGTATGCACGCTCGTTGGTTTAGAGTACTCTTGATCTGGCCTTTTATATTTTTATATTTTCGACCCTGACGTGGTAGCGAGTGCTTTAAATATTTCCAACGACAAACTTAACAGTTATTAGAGTATGACATGTAAACTTGTGTTTATTTCATTTACTTGTCAGTCAAAGAGGAACTTAGAGTCTAAAGAAAGTTAGCTAAATGAAAGCGCAGTACTACAGTAGACGTTTAAAAATAAACATTTAAGTAATGAAGAGATTAGATAATCTTTAGCAGAGTCTTCCGAGTTGCAAAAGACGGCCTTTACCTTAGAAGTTATATACTTATATTTGAAATAGTAACTGAAAATTAACTAACAATTTCTTTACAACTTTAACCAGACGTTCCCAGAATTTTTTTTCCTCATAAACCATTTTCAAAATTTAGTAGACCCCCTGCAGCTACATTCAAAACATATTCCCAAAACTCGACAAAAAATGTGAAGATTAGATCTAACTATGGAAATTTGCGTTGCGGCTGAGTTCCAACCAAGAGTTAATAGTTTTCGAAAAGAAAGAAGTGAGATATGATTGGATAATTAATTTATTGATTGCTGTGTGAATGGATGTCAAAAAAGGAAATTTGGCCAATCAAAATAGTGATTCCATTCACGATGTTTTTCCATCCATCCATTTGAAGTCAAGCCAACATTTCAGTTCTAACTTTTTTCAGCTTACGAATTGTGAACCACGATTTTTTTGTCAGGCCGACGTAGACCCCCGTCGAGTCTCACGTGGACCCCTGCGGGTCCACCTGGACCCCTGCGGGTCCACCTGGACCACTTTGGGAGCTAGGGAGTTAGAACGGTACCTCACGAGCTGTGGAAACTTTCGCCTGTTTAATATTTCATTACGAACAAGAACCATCAACTTTAAATTAGTATTAAAGTTTAGTTAGAAAATTAATCATGTAGGTTGTAATTCGTTATTTTAAAACCTTTACGTCGCTGCTTGTACCTAGCGCTTCGTTCGCTTCACTGTCGCGTGTCACGTTTCCATCCCAGATTGAAAAACTTTAACGTTTTGTATGTATGTATGTATATATTCACGCCTTGTTCCCAACGAGGTAGGCACAGACAATCTTCTTCCACTTGGTACAGTCCTGACACACGTCTTTCGCTTCTTCCACTTTCATCAATCTTCGCATGCATGCTCGTTGGTTTAGAGTACTCTTGACCTGGCCTTTTTCCAGAACGTCTCCGATTTGATCGTGAAATGTTCGCCTAGGTCTTCCTCTCCCGACTCCCCGACAATTTACACTCGCCTCATAAATTTGTTTCGTCAACCTACTTTCATTCATCCTCTCCACATGTCCAAACCAGCTCAGAATCCCTTTCTCAATTCGTGTCACTACATCGTCTTTCATTTTATAGAAAGAAAGAAAGAAAGAAAAGTGCTTTATTCAAAGGCACAACTCAAGTAACATATAATGTAATTTAATTAACATAACAAAATGTTGGATTTAATGAATTGCACCATGAAAACGGCATCCGACTCGATAAATAAATATTGTTAATAATAATATAAAACAATTATGAGAATGACCCCGCTAGGCTCTATCTGGACCGGTGCATTATCACGGACAGGACGATTCATGTGAACAAGCCTGACATCTTGCTGATGGACCGACCACAGTCGAGGATATTTTTGGTCGACATCAAAATTCTATATGACGAGAACCTCGAGAAAGCGGAAACAGACAAGAAGATAAAGTATCTGGACCTGGCTCACGAGGTAACCGATATGTGTGGTGGTATGCCGACCGAAATTATTCCGATCGTCGTCTCTGCGAATGGGTTAATCCCAGTCAGCCTCGCGGAACATCTGAGGCGGCTGGGACACCGTGACGGACCGCTCCGAGCTCGAATGCAGAAGGTGGTGCTCCTCGATACCGCTCGCATTGTCCGGCGGTTTCTTTCTCTTTCTCCCTAACCCTCGGCCTTCTGGTCTTCTGATTCGGAGGTTCAGATATTCAATCGGTGATCATTGGCTATGTGGTCTGGGGCAACGAGATATTTGTACATTACTAGCTACCGCCCGCGACTTCGCCCGCATGTAGAATGTTTCCGCGGGTTCCCTGGGCTACAAGGTATCTTCATAAAAAATTTCATCGAAATCGGTTAAGCCATTTATCGACAACCATACAAACAAACTTTCACATTTATTAGATATATTTTAGAAGGATTGGAGATTAGAAGGGGGATAGGCACAGATGTCAGTGTTGTATGGTAGTAAGAATCTACCAACCCCTTTCTTCCCGAGGATGTTCATAGCTACCGACAGATGGTGAAATAACCATCATGAAAAATACCAGACCAAAATTAACCAGACCGATGACGGGTCAGCTGCGTCTCTGGTGCGAGGTGTTCGGTGCTGCGTTCGTCAATCCGCTTCCCGAGCGTGGTGGTAACGACGAACCCTCCTTATAGGGGAGGTCTATGGCCTGCAGAGAACGACCAGGCTGCTAAGGTAGACAGAGATTACAGATTTCTATTTGGTGGGATCCTGTCACACCGCTCTCACATCCATACATGTACGCATTTGCACTCAACGGTCTTGGGTTTGATTTTATGGGTAAGCCGGTCACACGTGCAATCGGCTCGCCTGATGGTCAGTGATTACCGTCGCCCACGTAAATCTGCAACAACAGGTGCTGCAGGCGCGTTGCCGGCCTTTAAGGGTATTTGGGTGACAGGAGGGATGAGGAGGAGCGGGCGGGAGGTTACCTCACTCACCGAACGAAACGCAGAAGCACAAGATGCCTCTACTTGACGCCGGTATTCTGCGAGGCCGTGGCACCAACCCGGTCGATCCGAGCAGCAAAAGCCGCCGCTTGGCTCTACCACGTGTAAAGACCTGGTAGGAAGTCACCTGGACACCTGTATATGACTTGGTTCGTATATGGTTGCAGATGCGTCGTCAACCCTCAGGACTTAGATGGAAAGCCTCAGAGCATTACTGGCCCAGCACTGGCCCCCTGTACCTTTCAAACCGGGACACACAACATATTACACGGCAGTTTAGTTACAACTTATAGGCAGAGTTGGAATCTACCATATTTTTAATTAATAAGTTTATCTAAATTAATACTAAACTCGTAACAAAGAAATGGTTATTGCGCACTCGAACATCTATATTAAAAGAAGGCTCTATTGATCCGACAGGGACAGGGTCATTTGTTAGAGCGGGATGGAAGCAAACCGAGTATTGATCCATAGCCTTTATTTACCAGGGTTATGTAAAATCACTATGTACGTTGTTCGTCGGTGTGCTCTAGGTCCTGGGAATTCTTGATATTATCAATCGATTGTGATTTTATTAGGTGCAAGAGGAAGGGAGAGGAGGGATTTAACAACTTTATCTCCTAATTGAAATCTCACCTGCACGTGAAGCACCCTGCTGATTAAGTAATGAGCCTTTGGCGACCGATAGATGGCGCTAAATCTATCTCAATATACAGAACCCGGACGCTAATATTAGTGACGAGGGGCTGCATCTCCTGAGCGATGGTACCGGCACTACGCTCACCAACTCCAGCGTGGCGTGTATGGGCAAATCCTCCAAGCAAGGCGAGTGTCCCTATGTCCAGCAGTGGACTAATTACAGGCTGATAAAGACAAATTATAAACGCCTTAAGTTCATTGAAACCCTGGCGTAATATGCGTAACTATATATTTCTACTGTCAATGCAATTCGCGCCCGGTTCACTTTCTATCTTCCGGAGAGGAGGAAGAAAAGTGGGTTGCGAAAGTCGGTTCTAATGGCAATCCGTAGTCTCTGCCTACTCCTGTTCGTGACCAGGCGTTAGTGGTTATATAAATAACCTCGTTACGTTTCCTAGTCTAATAACATTCCTAAAATTTGACAGTTACATTGTCTTTATTTACTTAATCTTTATAGAGAAGGACACAAAGGGCGGACTTAATGCCTACCGGCATTCTCTACCAGCCGAACCGTGGTGTGGTGAGATTTTGTGGTAGGCGAAATTGAAACGAATCAAACAGAAGTATAACGAAAATGAATATGTTTTTGTTGTACTTATATGGTATTTGTACTAGATAAATATATGCTTATAATCACTTACCTGCACAGAACTCACTGCTCAATAAAGTATTTAATGGGAGGATTTAGGTTACTGACGCTATATGATTTTGAAGGATCAAAAGTCTAGATAAACTAATTAACAAGGTGTAATGTAAATCAGTGTTAGTACTTACGTCTATGAACTGTGCTACGTGCGCACACTTAACGTACTGCCCCCAACCACGGTGTATTGATAAACGGGAATTGATTATAGAGTAGCTTAAGACAGAGCCATGGCATATATAAACTGTTTTTTTTTTCTTACTAGTAAGTAGCTTCTATAAATGAATATTAATATTTAATCCCAGAGTAGCAGTAGTGCTGGAAGTAAAGTGTCAATTCGATTGACGATTACATCCCTAAATTTTGATTCGGAGAGACAGACAGACGGACGGACGGTAGAGTGACATTCATAGGGTTACGTTTTGCCCGTTCTTATCAGTTCTGTACCAAAGCAGCTAATCCGAAATCGCAGCTATACACTTCAATTTTATTTATGTATACTAGAATACATGTGGTATCACAATCTCCCACCACCGCTTTCCGTTTTCTGCGGGAGCCGAGTAAGGGTCAAGCCTCGAATGTCGCAATTCCCGCCGACAGATGGCGGGATAGTCACCTTGAAAAGTATCAGATCTAATACTAGCAGACGTGACGGGCAGCAGCGTCTAAAGTCCGAGCGTGCCGATTATGACAAATCCTCCTTATGGAACAGGCGTATGTACTGCTGTGGAGAACAGGCGGTAAAGGTAATGTAAGATTATACCAAAACGTAGAAAGAAGAAGTGCACAACACTTTACGCATGTTTTGCGAACACTATATAACACGGCTCGAACGGGGTAGTAAAACGACCTCGCAGAATACCAGCGTAAAGTCATCTTTTGCTTCTGCGTTTCGTTCGGTAACCGAAGACCTGCTCCTCCGCTCTCCGATCCCACAAATTTCCTTTAAGGTTGGCTACGCACCTGCAGCTCCTTTGGCGTCGCAGATGCGTGGGCGTGGTGCTCGTTTGCCCCTTCCCAAACAAACAAAAAAAACTTTAAGTGTCTATGTAACGATTTAAATTAGTATTTATGATATTCGTAGCGTTTTTAAATATCAGTTTCTCAACGTAGTCAATTACACTGTGTACCCTAAGCCATTCACTCCAGATAACGTCACTCGCACTGTGCCGGGCTTTCGACAAGCTTTTATCCATTATCAGCAATAAGCCAATGTCATCTGACGTTTATTTTGGCGCCAGAACGAGATTGTAACCATTGATTTTCAAATATTATTTGCTAACACTGACAATAATATAATCCCACAAACTAATATTGGAATATTAGCGTAACATAATTAGATATGTCGTGGGTATGTTTGGTAGAGCTCGGGACTCAGAACTCGGTAGTCAGTGATGTATAGTGCAGCCCTATAAGCCATGCAATTAACGGACCTAACGTTTGTTAAACGTTTCCGTTGCCAACCCGCCTGCCAACCTTGGCATTTAATAAAGAATCAGTCTGATAAAGTCTTATAACATAATTCTTTTTTTTGCGAAAGGAGGCAAACGAGCAATAGGTTCATCTGATGGTAAGTGATTGCCGTCGCGCACGTACATCTGCAACACCAGGTGCTGCAGGTGCGTTGCCGGCCTTTTATAGTACTTGGGAGACAGGAGGGAGGATGAGGAGGGGGATGGGCCTTCTGTCCTATGGGTTACCTCACACACCGAACGTAACGCTGAAGCACAAGAGGGCTCTACTTCACGCCGGTATTCTGCGAGGCCGTGGTACCAAACCCGGTCGAGCCGGCCCATTCGAGCAGCAGCAAAAGCCGCGCGTGACTGTTAGTATCTTACCTTACTTTAACAGCCAGTATATAGTTCACTACATCATTTCGAAACTAAGACGTTGCTACCTGTCATTGCTCTGCTTGTCTTTCTCTGCTTAACTTTGTTTTGGTATTTGTCGAGAAAGTATGCCGCTATCTGTCTGCAGCTATTGGTCTCTATCCATGACCCTCTGGTCATCGGTAGAGGAGGAGGACAGGGGGGGGGGGGGCGATAACACACGGCAAACTTATGGAACATATATTTAACTTTTGAGAGGGATATGGCGCCGGTAAGAGCATGCGAGATTTCTTCGGTTCGTTATAGCGAATTTTACGGACATGCAGGTTTCTTCACGGTGTTTCTGCTAGCGTGTAAAGAGATGCTGCTCATCATTAGTCTGTGGGATGATGCAGCAAACCGATTTGGAAGGATATCCCACCTTCAGTCGATCGCCAGAGTCACGTCCGTTTGTCAGCATCGCGTGCAGGTGAATTAGACTTTTGGTGACAAAGATGGTATACTCCTTCTTGCACCCTAAGTAATATACTAGCATACTAGGTGGTAAGGGAAGCTACCACTTCGTGGTATGTAGGAATCGTTTGGGTAGATACCACTGCCGTTATGTTCCGATTCGAAAGGTACAGAGAGCCAGTACAATTATGGGCAGTGGGACATTCCATTTTAAAGTACTCCAGAGAGACATCGCATCTGTAACCTTCTACGGTTGAAGTTGTTTGCTGGTGTCCATGAGCTGCAGTAGCTTCTCTAGTAATTACCATCAGATGGAGTGGGGGTGTAAGCTCGTTTGTCAATTAAATCTAATAAAAAAAACCTGACCCTATTCATTGCGAACGCCCTGTAATGAATGAATGAATAATAAATTAATTTAACACGGTTAAAAACTGACTAAAATTTGGTTATTCGCTTATAATTTTATATTGTACAGCATATAGGTATTGAGATATAACATTCAGCGACGACTTTGCGAAGCTTAACTCTAATGTATCGATTTGCGAGGGCGTGCCTCCGCCCACAGACGTCACACGCCCCCTCCAAAATGGTTGACGAAGGATGGGAAGATGGGTTGAAGGGGGTGGTAAAATTGTGTGCCATGCCTGTCGCTGACAGTATTCTGGAATTATGATAAGTTTAAATTTATCAAAGATGTCTGGTAGCTCTGGAATGTTGTTATAAATTTATTGGATAATTGATTTAATATCCTTTTAGAAATTTTGTGTGAGTAATTTTCCACGTACTCAGTGCTGAAGGAAAAGATCGTGAGGAAACCAGTCTGAGAAATAATTGTAATATTTTTAGGACTTTATTCGAGGACATGTGTCGCCTGGTGCAACGTAGCGGGTCCATCCAAATCCGGCTCCCAGTCTCTCTTAACACTCTCAATATAATATAATAGACCTTTGCTCTTTTAACTTTTTTAAGTTAATTTATAACCATTACTGTTTGTGAAAATCGTTGTGAAAATCATTGGTTAATAGTTTGGCATTTGTTCCTCTTTCTTTTTTTTTTAAATCTTTTCCCTTTTGATGTTTACCATGTACTGATGGAATGTGCCCAAAATGAAAATTCAAGGAGATCTCTTATGCACTTTATTTCGGAACTGGGCGATTGTAACATTATTCTGGCGAAGCCCTTGTCAGACGTAGCTGCATTATTATATAGACTAGTTACTTCTAGGCAGTAAGTAATTGATGTATAAAACTTACGGGGCGACATAATCGCATATGTGATTAAGCCTCTTAATAAAGAAAAACAATTAAAAAAAAAATCTTTTCCCTTATAGTTCATATCTAGCTTATAATTCTAACATTGTCTATCTTAATACATTAAGCGAGCAATTATTGTACCTATTGTGTAAAAGGCTCTAACGATTAGGATGTAATTTTGTATTTAGATAATGTTTTAGTTTCAAAGTTTATCCAGATATCACAATCTCTGATAATTCGTTTTCACACAAATAACAATAATATATTCTTTTTTAAAGTCAACTTATAAAATATTGGAGTATGTCAGTAACTCAACAACAGCTGGCATTGCGCTACAGGGTTAGCGTGATTGTAATAAATAGGAGGCTGAACGAGCGAAGGTACTAAATGTCTATATAAGTAATCATGGTACTGGATGTAAGAGGGTGGAGACCACCTTTTTCTATATGCCAACCTCATCTGCTCGCGGTATGCCCTGCCAACAAACGACCTAACCAGGTCTACGAATGGTGGAAAATCCATTCCAAGTTTCAGGACCGGTGATGATGGCAGTATCATTAGTACAGGTGTGTAGGTACTGCGTTCACAAGTCCATCTGTACAGCGTGGTAAGGTAAACCCTTCAAGAAATGTATGACGTCTTGTTGAGGCCTTCTTCGTGAAGAATCAGTCTGACAGGGATCTTACGAAGATGATACTTAAATAAATCAGGAGTAGGTGACTTAGATACGTGCAACAGTCAACGGATGGCGAGTTTCCACAGCAACAGGAAGTGGCTACTGCTGACCATGGAAACCTCAACCGAAGAAGATGCGTTGTCCCCCCTAAACCGGAATACATAGTTGTACAGTAGTTGTACAGCTGTTTGGCGATAGAATTGGGTAAGTGTTATGCGACAGTGACTAGTCCAACGTTTCCTCGACAGAGAAGGAGTTAACCACCAGAGTTGAAGAGGGCATCGTACGTTCGTCATTGTTGTGTCGATCTGGAAATATTTTAATTTAGTTTTTTTTTTTTAATAAGTCGACGGGAGCCCGCGATGTGAATTCGGAAATTGAAAAGAGTAAAAATAAAACGCGTTCAACTCTGTTAAAAAAAGGTCTTTTTATTTTTAAATAATTACTCGATTTTTTAACATTCGTTATGTGTGTGACACAAATTTATACAGCAGGCGCGTAACTTTGACTGAATTCGAAACCAGGATCCACAACATAACCCGATTCGCCGATCGCTAAGCAAAGCACGTCAAATATTCGGTGGCTGTTTAAAATCTGTATATCTGTTTGCGTAGGCGATGAATGCGTGGGCAATTTGGGGCGTGTGGGAGTCCTGGAGACGCTACTTACTTTTGTTAAACTCGAGAAATTGATTAATTTTACTTATGAAAGCCTATTTTCTTCTTTTTTCGGTTCCGGATTTTCCGTAATACAATTTAATCTTATTTAAGACTAGTGAACGCACGCGACTTCGTTCGTGTGATATCAGTGTTAGCTTCTTAGGATATAGTAAAATGACAATAGAGTCATTTGGTAGAGAACTAAGTATTTCGGTCGGCAGGGGTGAGCAGTGAAGATAATACTAAAGTTAGGTTAATTTCGTCGACACACTTAGAGAAACTGTAACATAGCAGAGCCGTGTATATGATATAGATTTTTAAAACTGTACTGAGTTAGATATTTAAGGGTGCAATAGAGGGCCAAACAGTAATTGTTTCAAATGTAGAGCGAAGCGGCGGTTTTTGCTTCTGCTCGAATGGGTTGGTACCACGGCCTCGCAGTATACCGGCGTAAAGTAGAGGCATCTTGTGCTTCTGCGTTTCGTTCGGTGAGTGAGGTAACCGGAGGCCCACTACCCTTCCCCATCCCTCTCCTCCCCTTACATCTCCGAAATACCCTTAAGGCCAGCAACGCACCTGAAGCACCTCTGATGTTGCAGATGTACGTGGGCAACGGTAATCAACCTTACCATCAGGTGAACCGCGGGCTTGTTGGCCGTCTTCCCCATAAAAAAACCACGATGCTACTGGCAACCAGGATCAATTTATTCTAGATATGACATTTTAGAGATGTGGTCAATCCGCCATGTAACCGTTAAAGAAATTAATATCATATTTTTTATACATTTATAATTTCCCATAAAGACCTAGCTTTACCCACACCCCAGTGCGCCTTGTCGTGGCGCTCTCCTGGCCCCCCACAGCCGAGGTGGAGTCGCGAGGGAAGAGGAGTTTTGGTATGACGTATCGCCATTCTCCCGTGACCCTGCTGACATGCGACGAAGGTAGAACACCATGGGGTTTTAGTCGGTGCAAAACCGACATAACCCATCCTTGTCCCCGAGAGGCCGACACGGTATACGTAAGGTATTTCCCCATGTAAATAAAAAAAATAAGACGGTGACTGTCTTGCCTCATACATTTGGAGATATGTCCATTCAGTTGCTGATATATAACGCATCAGTTGTGGACTGCAGCTTCATCTCACGTCTGGCTTTCATAAGTTATAAACTGTGAACGGAGTGCTTTTGTGGCTTGTTCGCTTGTTGTTGGTTAGTTTTTGGCACGAAACAAACCAAACCACCAAAACCACCTCCCCACCCCTCCTTATGAATTATTATACATATCATCTGTGTGAATATGTAATAGTGTATGAAGAAAGGTAGAGTGCCAACTTGTAAACGTCCCAGTATTGGGTAAGGGTCTCTTCTCCGTACTTGAAAGGATTTGTAATCCTGGAAGCGATCCCCACGTTGCTCCTATGCAGGAGACAGTCCTTGCATATCGAAGTTATATTCAAAGACATGCAAGTTTCCTCAAAATGTTTTCCTTCCCCATCGAACGGTTGCTAAATTCGGCACTTAACATTTCAATGGACAATTTTAGTGTATTCGAATCCAGATCACTAGCGTACTGTTAAATTAAAGCGAGCGCACTGACAGAGAGCGTCCGCGGCTCTCGACGTTATGGGGGCCGTGCAATTCTTTAATTCAGACAGGCGGACTCTCAGACAGACCATCTGAGTCTTGTTGGTTAGCTATATATCAGGATGTACTACATGCGGGTGAGGTTGGTATTTAAAGAAAAAAAAAAACTTTATAAACATCCGTCCATGGATGCTGATGTAAGGTCAGGAGTTGAAAAGTTAAAAGTAACAATTAAAGGTGGTAAATTCCGGAAAATTTTCATACAGATAATAAGAAAAAACAAGAAACAATAAATACAACACTATTAAGATTGTAATATGTGAATGAAATTTATGTATTAATAACATTTATTTATTTATTTAAACTTTATTTAAATACTTTTAAATAAAAGTATTACAAAGGGCGGACTTAATGCTTCTTGGCATTTTTTGCCAGTCAGCCCGGGGCGTGGAGAGATATAGTAAGGGTGCCAAACATTAAATTTGTTATAAAAAGAACTAAAATACATGAATAACATATTTAAATAGTTTATCTAGCGGTTACTAGAACAGATTAATAACACATTATAGTAATGAATTTAGAGTAAAAAGCGTTGCTTCTTGTTATAGAGTTCATTTTATATAAAAACTTGTGAGCCGATCCCTAAATGCATTAGTGTCCTCGGGTGGGGGTGACCCGATTCCCGCTTATTGACCAGCCCCCACCGGCCTGGTTCCAACCCCGTTTACCTTACGACCTTTACAACGCGCGTGCGCCGAGTAGAACCCCTGAAAGCCTCTCTAGTATTTTCAGTCTGGCTCCAACCTTGTTGGAGACGTGGTACCAGCTTCCAAAGCTGAATAAATACATTTGAAAAACTCTTAAATCCCTTTCATATATGTTAAACATATACAAAAAGTCCATTAATCGCGAACACAGTTCGTTCTTACATTGTTTTGTCAACGATCCCTTCTGTCATATAATTATTTGCTTCTCCACAAAAAATATCTCATATAAGTAGTGCTAAATATAAAACTTAAAACTATATATTGTATATATTTTAAATATAAAATCCTTTCAAAGCAACTGTTACATTAAGGTTGGTATTTATGTATTATATATGTCATGTATGTATTAGACGTTTCTAGATTTAGATTTATGTTTTTCATATCTTTTTCATACATTTATTACTATCGATCTATATATATTTATTTGTATGTATTTGTTTGACCTATAAACATGGATTCCTTAGCGCATGTGCAGTACAACTGCGCACAAAATGCATTGTTACATTAAAATGAATTTAATAATCTCACTTAGAATGTCGTGGAAAGAATTTTGGCCGTTCTGAATCAGAGACGCTTCACAGTCGAACCATTAAACAGACTGGTATCTGTTACATTAACATATTTTTTTTTTCTTTTTACAGACTAGAAATAACCAAACTAGAAGTTAGCAAAAATGTCAAAGCTAACTCTGGACGGCTTTTTTTCGTACTGCAAGCAAATTGCTGACCATATCCAGTTGGTTCGTTCACAAATCCATTTTAGCCGGCATTTTCAGACGCCATATTGGCAGCCATATTGATTTTTCGCTTCGTTCTCTTTGTTCTGCATGACCTTTTACAACTGAACACTGACTGTAATTAGCAATTTTTTTTAATCTCCTTTTTTTATTTGTACGGGTTTTAATTTAAAATGATCTCTATGTTTATTTGCTTAGATTAAACTAGAAGGATCTCCCATTATTAACTTTTTACTTCGCTTGATCGCTTTATATGAAAATATATTCAGAAAGTTTTAATAAATGGTGAATGTTTAGTTAGTACCAACTTAACACACGGATTAATAAATGCCAAATATGTTTGTTACATTATATTATTTAAGCTTTCTGAAAAATCTTGATAGAAAACTATTTATGAGTAATTTTATTGTAATACATGTAATTGGCTACAATTTTTTAAATTACGATTGCCTGGTTACAGTGAAGGATAATGATGGTATTCTGCTCACCAATCATTGCAGCCTCTTATGTTCACTGATGAACATAGGTTTATTCTTCAAAGGTCTATAACAAAGCAAAATTTGAGAAATAAAATTTCTATAGCAATTAATATTGTTAACAAAAGGTTCAGGTTTCCTAACTTCACCACCGAGCTTGAGATAAATTCAGAATCAAGCAGTAGACCATATATTTGCTGCTAGTGATAATGTTGATCAATTTGGACGGTACTTGATGTAAAGTCTCGCTCTGGGCAATTCAAACTTATTATTTGAGATCAGAGATCGAATGAATGGCAGAAAGTAGCCGAAAATTCACACGAATTCATCAAACCCAAACGCACTGCGCTCACCAATCCGTTAGCTCAGCGTGGTAAGTAACAACAAACCTTTCAAGAAATGCGCGCTGGCTTTTGCCGACGCTTTCTGGGAGAGTCTTCTATCCAGCAGTGGGCTTGGGGAAGCTGATGAGGATGTTGATTCTAGCTTTACATTTGGTCAAACACTCATAGCTTTGTATTGTCACATGCATAAAGATTCTGTATGTTTAGGGCGAGAGAATGGCTTCGCTATCCGGACAGAGCACACCGAAGCTGACCTCTGCCGTCGGTAACCTGTACTATGACTGTAAGTATAGTTATTATATTACAACACCGATATGCAGACGTACGTACAGATGTAAAGCCTTTATATTTTAATATATCCTTGTATTGTCTGTGGTCGAAATTCAGCCAATCGTTTGTAAAGTAACAAAATGCTTTTTTTTTTTATTTTTAATTTTTTTTCGTCCAAAAAAAACACGAATATTTTTGAAATTTTTGAATATAATTCTAAAATGTTGTCATCGGTTTTAATGTCTATATTCTAATAGTAAAATATGATTTCTGTATTACGTATTACATTAGGCATATTAGATTTCAACCCTCCCCCTTTATTGCAACATTTCACGCACGCGCGCCCAATTTCCTGCTGCAAAGCGCATGCCATCTACAGGAAGCCGAGATAAACTTATCGACGATCAGCTTGTAACATGACACTTGTCCACATGACTGTACTTGTAACGTGTTTTAGGCGTTACTTTACAAATATTAAACATGTTTAATTTTTATTGAATGTGTTTTTCAATAAAATAAAACGTAAACAAGTGGTTGAGTATGTTAAGTTTGTGAAAAATTTCATGTTTAATTAAAAAATTAAATGAATATGCCAACCTCTCTTGCACCTGGTGTACCCTGCTGGGAGCTAAACTTGGCTTTGGTGGAATATTAATCTCAATTTTGTCGAACCGAAATTCCACAGACTAATGTTGGGGTCTCCATTCCTCTTGCCCAGCGTGGAGAGGGTGCCCGTCATCGGTCTGTTATTTTCGGTTTAGGATTTTGTAAGATAGTTAATCTGTCGGACGCCACCAGATTATCAAGGCGATCAGAAAATTTATAAATACATCGTAACGTTAATTTATAAGAAAACGTAATACAGATTATTCATAAATCGCTGTGAAACCTGTATATCAGTATTGTAAGTATCATATAAAAAAAATATTTCTATAAAATCCGTCTTCACTTCAGAAGCGTATCGGACTGACTTCGGTTCCAAAACCTTCTTAAAAATAATGAGGTCTGTGCCCGGGATATATGCATGTAGCACTGTTTAAAGGTTGTGGCTTAATTTGACAATATTTCTGATTCCGAATGATTCCGTTACAAGCGACATCTTTCTATTAATGCCGGAAGCTGTTAACTACTCAGCTTATCTTATTATAGTTCTAGCCGTCACCTATTTCTGGCAACAATCAGCAGCGCTACCACTTTTGAATTCTTAACTTCACTTCACTCTCTCTCCCAATCCCTCCCTTGCATCTCTCAAATGCTCTTAAAATCCGGCAACGCACCTGCCGCCAGCACCTCTGGTGTTGCAGGTGTACGTGGGCGACGGTAATCATACAAACCATAAGGGAACCGCTATCACGTTTGCCGCCTTTCCCATAAAAAAAAAAAACATTTTAAAAATTTTGCTAAGTCTGTATAATTACAGGCTTCGAGGCATTCCATCTTGGTCGGGGTTGACAGTACATCTATATACTTCTTCGATTGTATGCAGCTGCCCATGGGCTTCAGTAGCCACTTACCACCAGGTGGACTGTCAGTTCGTCTGTAACCCCAATCCTATATAAAAAAAAACTGTCACCCCTATCTACCTGTGGGTGTCCCATGAAGCGACTAAAGGAAACTATTTTATGATTTACGAATCTGGTCGGACGGTTTTGTATCACACTGCCTTACCTTTTTTCCCGATCTGGTCGCGTTGTATATGGTACGGGAAGGTAACGACGAACAAGTGCCTCTGTGTTTGCCGACTACCGACACTATGCATATTATAGAAGGATACATATCCTGCGCATCTTTCAATTCGCAGTTCTAACCGGAAGTTGACGCCGTGGTCGAAATTGTTCTGACGGGGATCGGTGGAGGGGGAGGGGACCCAGCACGGAGCACAAGATGCCTGTACTTGTTACCGGTATTCGGCATGGTCGCGGTACTACCTCGGTCGAGCCGGCCCTTCCGAGCAGCAGCTAGAAACGCCGCTGGGCTCGGTCACGTAAAAAAAAAACTGTATTTCTAATTACCGTCAACATCTAAACAATTATAGAGTGGCTGCTGAATTGATTAGTCTGCGGTTCGCCTTCCACTTCTCTATGTATTGTACGCGGAATAATTAATTGAGTCGCGCTGACAGCTGTAAGTGCTGTTTTAAAGTAACTGTGATTGATTACTTTACTTTATAGCAAAGTAATGTTCCATTTGCATTTTAATAGGATTAGAAATTAATAAATTTACTTAACGTGGTATTAATATAGCAGTAACATTTTTTTATAAATGAATTACAAACATATTTCTTTTCAAACGTTCCTTTCTACTAACCAAAAAAGTAGGTTAAAGTAGGTTATTTTTTATATTCCAATGCTGGGCAAAGGACTCAGTTATATAGATCTCAGTATTCGAGAAGATTTTGGAGCCGGGATGGGTCCGCCATGCTGCTCCATGTCCTGAATATGTTTTTTTTTGTTAATAATTTTCGGTTGCAACACAAACCGTCACCGTCGAAAACCTGTTAAATTTTATCCAAAAAACTGCAACCAATAATTTTAGAGTAGTGTTGGCATCGAACCCATACACACGTACTATGAGATTAAGACCGGCACCCTGGCCCTTGAGCTATCACGGCTCTGTGTCCACTAATATTATAAATTATAAAGTTTGAATGTTGGGATGTTTGTCACTTACACGTCTAAAGTTATGTCAAAAATTATGTTATGGAAGGAACAGGATGCTTGTTATCTTAATCGTTCGTTAAATACCAAATTTAAAATCATCTGTAGACATATGTAGAATCTACCGTCCCTTAATCTCTTGGGAAACTTGTATATCTCAGAAACGTTAAAAATATATTTCGAGGATATTGGAAGTCCACATAACTGCACTGGAAAACGCCTCAAAAGATTGAGAAATGCTTTTGCTCAGCAGTGGGAAGTAAACTACAGGGTTTAAGTAAACTACAGGGTTACTTAAAAAATAGCGTCTCAGATTAGAAAATTTTAATCAAATGAAACGGACAACTTTTTCGAAAATAATAAATTCATATTTCGAATTTAATTTTGGTCTTCGATACGTATCAGGGAAACGCGTGAACACGCGTTGCATTTCCGTTCTTCCTAGATCATTGGCACGCGTTGTGCAGAGTAATGAAAATTTAGAGGTATTATAATTTAATTTAATCTTTAGTGGTGAAAATCGATCTGAAGCCCAGGACTACATAATCACATAGGCATATTATTCTTCTTTTGTGTATAGAGAAGCAGCCATGAACCTCTTCTTTTCCATTAGCCTGGAAATATTCTACTGCTGTACCTACACGGACCTCTCCTAATTATTAATTACAATACGTGAGTTTTTATTGCACGTTGTATGAGAGTACCAAATATCGAGAAAGAGTAGAAATGTATTTTGTCGCCTCTAAACTCAATACTATTATTACTCTATGACGAATAATTTATATGCGGGGATTACCGTTGCCGTTGCGCATTGCCCGCCTCATAGCCCATAGACAGTGATTGTTTTCTTTTATTTACGACTATGGACTAAAGAGATTGCGGTTATTTGTCTTTGGTATTAGGGGTGGATTCACATTTATGATTATTTATTGTAAGTGGAAGTAACTTTATCAAAGTATACGATTATGCATTTTATAAGATTTGAATAACTAAAAAAAAGTGAATTGAAAAAATATAACGACTTTCTAATTCCTGTAGGTATATCCTTTACAAAAGAAAAGAATCTTCAGAATCGGATCACAATTAGCGAACACACATACAAAGATACACACAGACGAATTGGCAACCTTCTTGTTTTTGAATTCGGATGAAAAAGGAAGGATGTAACTTAGATGTATTCATATATTCACGCCTTTTTCCCAACGGGGTAGGCAGAGACAATCTTCTTCCTTTTTGAAGTCTGTTGAAAAAGGAAGGATGTAACTTAGATGTATGTATATATTCACGCTTTGTTCCCAACGGGGTAGGCAGAGACAATCTTCTTCCACTTGCTACGGTTCTGACATACGTCTTTCGCTTCTTCCACTTACATCAATCATCGCATGCATGCTCGTTGGTTTAGAGCACTCTTGACCTGGCCTTTTTTCAGAACGTCTCCGATTTGATCGTGAAATGTTCGCCTAGGTCTTCTTCTCCCGACTCTACCATTTAAACTTTACTATTTAATCTTTTTTTTTAATTTGATTAGCTATTGAAAAGTCAATAGCATATGCGTTATAAAATGAAGAGATGGCTCACTTTATAACTTTCATTCACATAAGTTTTTATATCACAAGAGATCTTAGGATTGAAAGGAACGATGTGTAATTTCTTCCTCACTCAACTGCCACCCTCACCCGCGCGCGGTGCAACGTGCTGGCAAACTAACGAGACCGGCGACCCGAATTATGGCAGAATATCTATCGTAATTTGCAGAACCCAAATCACCCCACGGACCAGTGACGGGGAGTTCCGTGGTAAGTACGGTCGAACTTTCCAAGGATGTACGGTGGCTACGGCTGGCGCTTTATTGGGGAGACTTATGTCCAGCAGTGGACTAAAGAAAGGCTGATGTAGTAGTGGAGATCTTAAGAGAGATATTAAGCCATTTAAATTCTAGCAGTTACAATATTTTTGGCATAGTGCGGAGCCGCTTGGCCTGGTTAAGTGGCTGGACTATAAAAGTAAAGTAGCAGTCTGTAGGTGCCCACTGCTGGGTTAAAGCAAAGTCCTCCTCAAATACTAGTATCAGAGAGGCCTTAGGAGTCAGGAAGGACCCGCCACGCTGCTCCAGTGCGGGTTGGCGGGCTTCACATATCCTCGAAATAATATTTCTTCATTGCATTTTATCATGCAGGTTTCCTCGCGATGTTTTCCTTCACCGCTGAGCACGTGGTAAATAGAGCACTTAAAACCAAAGAACCCAGGTCACTCACGCTCTCTGAAACTAAAGTGAGCGCCCTGACCACTAGGCTACCACGGCTCTGCTTATCCACAAATGACCCAGATTGGAGCCCTGTCAAAGAGCAGAGTAGTGACCATCCACGTCACCACCATATGGACAGTAATAAAATATTGTAAAAATGTAAATTATGATTTATTACAATGATTATGGGTAAATAACTAGTAAATGATATTGCAATCATTTGTTTTCGGCTTTTCTGTGAGAAATGTTGGAATTTCAATCGTTGTTAACGCAAGATTCTGACATTTACAAGATCATTAAATAAGTCTAAATTAAATAAAAAAGTTTTCACTTTGACTTTGATGTCTTCATAATTGTATATGCACATTTTATCGTAAAACGATAAATACAAAAATTTATCTCGAAACTCTCTTATCTGATTCGAATCCAACTCGAGGCATACACAGCTTCCCAAAGTGATCCGCGAATGTGGGTACGGCCCCTAGGCGGAGGGTGCGAGGTTTAGTGTAAGGGAAGTGATCTTCCATGTTTTTTTGTTAATTGATAAGTTTCCCATGCTGGAATTGAAGTTTAAATGTTAGCAAATTTGAAATTGGAAATGCCTCTTCTTATTAAAACATATTTTAATCGATACAATGTACCTGTAACGCATTGGGGCTTCCACAACCTTACATTTCGCCTCTGCGGGAGTTAGAATCCTCGAGATTTTCAAGGATTTCCCTTTAGCCATCTCTAACGACACCACAAGAAAACGGGATGGCAGATTCTTATCTCGCATTGTACAAAGTCTGACCGGCTGTCATAATTTACTATTTGACTGCTATAATTGAGATAAAAACTATCCTGTAGTTACTCGAAGATTTGACACACTCTGTCACATCTTCTTTATATTTGTTGTCATCAAAGCGTGACCGATCGATAAACATACAAACTTTTGAATTAAAACATATCCTATAGCACTTCTAGAATCTTAAGAAACGTTACGATTTTTTAAAAAAAAAAAAATTTTTCAAACGTTCTGTATTTTCTGCTCTGTGCATTGCTCTTTTTGCATCCAATTATGATGATGTGTGATAAATGTACCATTGAACCCGAGACTTGCTGGGCAGCGTGCGCTAACGTGAATTATTCGCATATTCCTTGCGATGTCGCAGGTGATACGGTTAAGGTCTTTGAACACGCAATTACCCTATTACTTCGCTATTATTTATTAATTTATTTATTTATACTTTATTGTCTACACCAAAAGGATTACAAAAGGCGGACTTAATGCCTTTTGGCATTCTCTAACAGTCAACCCAGGGCGTGAAGAAATGTGCTGATAGGTGTATCAAATTTAAAATAATATAAATATGAAAAGGCTAATTGAGAAACATACTGCATAATTAAAACATATATAAATGAATAAGAATATATATCTACACATACACATAGATATACAAATACATACTATAATATATACAGAAATACCATCACAGGTATATACATACATACAAACACATTAATACATACATATATAATAAATCAGAAAAAATACTAACAAGGATCAGATGGCTTTAAAAAGTGTTCGCGTACCAGTCGTTTGAAAGAAATTATTATTATATTGAAATTGCTTATAAATTGCTCAGGATCTGATGGAGGTTACACGTCAGTGGCCCCCGTGACCACGGCTCCTGTAAAGCACTCGAAACATCGGTACTATAGAAAACATATTTAAACGCGATAAAATCCGTAAATGATCTAAAGATATTTATGTTTTAGTATTAAATGTAAAATTAACCATTAGTAGAAGTACACATTACTAAGTAATCCATAGTGTACATACATGTCTTTATAAAACAGTATACCGAGGTAGCGTATTATGAAACAATTACCCCCTCTTCACCGAGATCACCCTCGTCGACCGGTGGGGTCATAAATACCCAGAGACGGGACAAGTTGATCCGGCTCCACCCGCGGTAATGACTCCTGTTCGAGTCGAAATCCCTCATTTGCGAGGATCTCGAAACAGTTTACTGGAGAGCGACACGTTACTTCCTTTTGATTTCCAGACAGCGAGATGGGGATGACGAGAATTCTATTTCGTATTGGGTTGATTAAATAACAAACTAATATTCCTGTTAGGGTTAACTAAGCATATAATAAGTCCAACTAAGCATTAAAACTTGTATCCGGAGTGGTTCACGACAATAGTCGAACGGCGGGCTCGAACTTACGACGTCATGTTTCGTAGTCCGCACCCTAACCCATTCGGCTATTGGCCCTTGCAAAATTGTTGCAGTGATGATCGTGCGGCTCAGTGGACTGCGTTTGTCCTGGGTTCGAATTTCGCGCGTGTTTTTATTTTGCATATATTAGTGTATTTTTATGTTATTATAATGTAAATGCATGTAAGTTTACTATTTACACCACCTCCCACCGTTTAATAGGTAGTTTCCTTATCCTAAAGCTTGTCTAGAAAAGATCGCTCTTCAGGGATAAGACCACCTTACTGTAGCTACCCCTATAAGTTTATTTTTCTGAGATTTGTTTATTTTGTGTTTTTGTGTTGTACAATAAAGTATATAGACACATACATGAAACCTTTATACATTACACCACAATAAGTTAACAAGTTATTAATAAAACACTTAAAACAAACTAAAAAAACTTCAAGATTTGAGATTTTTTTTTCTGCGCTACATACATCTGCGTATGATGTAACAGACAGGTCTACGCTCAGTTTATGTTACGGATCCCGCAACCCTGATTTTCAGCGCAGCCACTTCACTATTGAGCACTTTAGAAGTTAGTTTACCTGTCTGTTGAGCAATTAGTCCTGTTCGAATCCTACATACAGCCAATATTTATGCAAGTATTACGTAAACCACTAATAAGAAATCGTGACAACCTTCCAGACGTCGGAATTATTTATAAACATTTATTAAATATCATAATTAAAATGGAAAAATTAAAATAGTTTTTTTTACTAAGATTTAATTAATCATGTTTTAATACTATCTGAATAATACATTAATTCGGTAGAAGTTAATTAGAAAATAGTCATAGAAATTTTTATTTAACTTTATCATCTTTATTATTTTAGCTACCCCATTTTATCTCTGCATGACCTTCAGGTAGACTGGCATATGCCCGCCTATATACACAACACTGAAGATGAACTTTAGGGCAGAGAAGATGCGTGGCAAGGTTCTTGATCTGGGGAGGACGTCTCCTCCTATATCGGTGACACCAACCTGGCTGGTAGCTGCCAATTTTCATTCGCACCATCTCTGAGCTTCTCATGTTTTATTATATTTTTTTTATAATACTTAATATTTATCAAATCCCCCGCACCCTTTGTCAGGAAAAGTATCAAAAAATTTAACTCGTTCGCTCTGTAAGCCTGCTTATGTAATACTTGAATAAACATATTATTCGTTGTTCCTGTCTACGTCAAGAGACGTATCTTAATAAGATATATGATGCGTCTGGTGTCTCTAAATATAAACAGCGCGTCTGCTTACAGTACTCGGAAGCTGTGGCGGGTATAGACATTATTACATTAAATAATCTGGTCTCATGTGAGAGACCAGATTATTTAAAAAAAAATAATCATGAATGCCCGAGTAGTCGGTGAGCATAAACAAGAAACTTTGAAACCTCTTTTTTGTGAAATCGGATAAAAATAGTATAAAAAACCGTGTACTACAGATAGATATAATGTACTTACATTTTAATTAACCCGACTGCCGTAAATAAGTCTTTAATTTTTGGAAGATAACTTTACAGTAAACTTTGAACATTTTTCAAAAAACTTCTTTTATTATCTATCTCCATTATATATTAGCTGTGGAATCTACAAAATGATAAAAAAATATCCATTTCCTCTCGTAAGCCCACATGAGCCCCTTGCTCTATCAATTCTCGCTATTCCGCGCTGGGATTATATTGATTTTCAGTATCATGACTGTAGATAAAAACGTACCCAATTTATCACGAAAAGATTACAAAAAGAATCGTTTTAATGAACTCAAACTTACCTAATCTTTGCTTTATTGTCTATAGTTAATTCTAAGTATTATAAAAATTGTCTATTAAATATAATTTACAAGATATTTTATAATAACCAATGGTATATTATGAATTATGAATTACTTTGTACGATGAAATATTTATCGATGATGAAGCCGTGGTAGCCAAGCGCTCAGGGCGCTCGCTGTAGGTTCATAGGGCGCAAGCGACCTGGGTTCGATTCCTCCAAAATTGTAAATAATAATAAAATAGCAATATTAAGTGCTGAATTTACCACGTGCTTGGTGGTGAAGTAAATCGTCGAGGGGAAACGTGTATGTCTGAGAAATAATAAAAAGAACTACTACGAGGACACGAGAAGCCCGCCAACCGGCCTTCGAGAGGAGGCCTTTGCCCAGAAGTGGGCATCTATAGGCCGCTAATTTTATGCAGTAGTTACGAAATAAGAAAAAAGTAATAACAAATCAGGGTAGTCGGATAAAAATAATCCTATATGTAGATCATAAACTACCTGAATACCAAATTTTAGGCAAATCCGTTCGTTGTTACAATTTACGTGAAACTCAAACAGTCAGACCGACGGAAAATTTTGAAACTAACTGATTTGAATTTAGTATCACTCGTGTAGGCAAGCTGCACATATTTTTCCTAAAAAAATTATTATTATAGAAACTACTCTTTTAGAGAATTACTAGGCAAATCTATTCGTTGTTACAATTTACGTGAAACTCAAACAGTCAGACCGACGGAAAATTCTGAAACTAACTGATTTGAATTTAGTATCACTCATGTAGACAAACTGCACATGTTTTTCCTTAAAATATTATTATTATAGAAACTACTCTTTTAGAGAATTACTAGGCAAATCTATTCGTTGTTACAATTTACGTGAAACTCAAACAGTCAGACCGACGGAAAATTCTGAAACTAACTGATTTGAATTTAGTATCACTCATGTAGACAAGCTGCACATTGTTTTTCTAAAAATATTATTATTAGAGAAACAACTCTTCTAGAGAATTATGTGTATAGAATACTCGGTGAATCGAGCCTTCAATTAATACCGTGAATAACGCAGAATTATATCGATGCTCACATTTCCAACCCTGCCGTGCAGCTGCGTTATTCGTTTGTTTGTTGCAGTGAATTGAATTCTCCGCGCGTGTAGCGAGCCTAATCGGCTAAGGGAAAAGCCGTAAGCGAAATTCCAGACATTTCTTTAGTCTGCACCCTCCGCTCTCTCGTAGTAGTTAAATTAATTCATAAAAAAAATTATACAATATTCTTGAAACACCTATCAGTCCTTAGATTCTTAGACATATTGTGTTTCTGATGTTTGGAACTATAAAATCGGCTAGAGTTATTAAGACGAAAAAGATTAAGCAACATAAGGGTTGTACGGGGCAAAGAAAACAGTCTGTAAAGTGGCAAAGGCCTCCCTCTCAAATATCTGAGAAGGTTTTTGGAGCCGGGAAGGGCCCGCCTCGTTGCTCCAGTGCGTGTTGGTGCGCTTCTTACCTTGCCCCGTAAACGTACGTACGTACGTTGCACTTGCCATCAGGTCTGCCGCCTTTAGCCTTCGTCGACCATATGGGATCGTCTTGGTTCACATTAGCTGACCAAGGTATGGCTATTGAGCCTCCCGCTACGTTAAGGGACAGTATCGGCACTGACCGGCCCGCCCGCCCCCAGCGCGGTGAGTATGGGAAAATCTTACATCCAAGGATTGCCAGCTCTTGTCTTGGCTTTGGTTGAAAAGGTCTTGGTCCCGTAGTGTCTTACATAAAAAAAACATTCCCGTATAATTTTGAAATCTCGTGCATCCTCAAACATTACTAAAGTGCACATCACTACGACAATCGGCTTATGACGTCCTAAACATAAGTTCACTCAAAATATTCTCCCTTTATTTCACTCCCCTCACTCACTGTCTAATCTTAACTCTATGTGTAATACAAATAAGGGATCAAATTGCACGAAACACTGCCGGGGGGGTGTTCGTTGAACATCTGGAATGTGATGTAATGTTTGACAAATAAATTCCCTTGAATAGGGGCCACTTCAATATTTGTTCAGAGATACCGTTGGAAAAGTAACAACGAGTTGGAGTATTTAAGCTTAAATTTAGTTCGTAAGCATCTTTACGCCGGAAGTAACAACTTTTTTTTAATTTAAATATTCTTCGTCATGTTTGTGAACGGCTGGTCTCCCTCGAGTTTGTAGCATTTGTGCTATAAATTGGGTGATTTTTTATATTCGTACAGCTTGATTTTAGTTACTTTTGAGGACTTTTGGAACAGCTTTTAAAACATTTCAAGGGTGCAAATTATTACAAAAAAGGGAGTAGGAGTACCTACAGAGCTTCCTTTATCTGTTTCTTCGTCGTCGGAGGAACTAATTAGGAAACAGTGATAGGTTATTAAAAAAATGATTAGTACTTAGGTTGCATCTGACTGTTGAGCAGTGGGATATATAATAACATACAGTTTATAGCACTCCCTCTTGTCATTAAAAAAGCTCCTAACTAGTTTGCCTTTAAAACTGAAATCCGCAAACACTACAAAGATGTTGCAAGTCTGTACTAGTGCTGCTGTTAGTCATTGTGTCGTTTATTAAAGTTAATGATTCTATGTGTATATGGTATATTTGGATATGTATCTATCTATCTGTGTAAGTATATATTTGGATAGTTATATCTTTTTACTTGTTTTATTCTGTTAGATGTGTCGCCTCTATTATGTGTTTATCTCTGCTTAACCTAATGGTTGACTGAGATAGAATACCTCTAGGCATTAAGTCCGCCCTGTGTACCACTTTGTGCTTAAAGTTTAAATAAATAAATGAATTCATGTGGGACACCATTCCAATAATATTTCCATGCGAAAGTGTTCACTGCGACGTTGCGCAAATAACTCATGAACTCTCGAGACCGGCGTGTGTCTGACATTAGACTGATAGTATTAACGGCTGCCGGATTATAACGCCGAGGGTCCACAATGGGCCAATAGGGCAGGGCCCGGGGCTGGGGTCCGAAACGTTCGAGTGGTTTTAGGCACGAAACACTTAGTAAGTGGGTTTGTTTAAAGTGAATTTGGTTGATTAACGTGAATTAAATGTAGCTTGTTCATAATAGAGATTAAAGATGCGAGAGTTTCGTTACAAATTTATTTATTACGTCACGGAACTTCTAAATTTAACTAAACCTAACCTCCACGTAGCCCGCTCTGCAAACGTGGCTCTGATAGACTGATAGCGGGAAGTGATTTAGAACTTGCCAAAACCAAATCCCGAGGGCTAGTGATGATGAGCAGTTTCACCAAGGCGTGGGTGCCGGCACTGCGCTCATCAATCCGTTTACCCAGCGTGTTGAGAAGTGGAAACCTTTCAAACGCATGCCGGCTTTTGCAGGCGCTTTCTCCGAAAGGCCTATGTCCAGCAGTGGACTAAAATAGGCTGATGTGGAAGAAGAAGAAGAAGGCATTTTATTCCCACGAGATAAGGTGGTGGATAATCTAAGGATGCTGCTACACTGTCTTGATTGAATCTTTACTTTAAAGTAAGAGAGCGTAATCGTTTATGCTCCAGTGAAAACTAAAAGGGTTTTAACAAAAAGTACATGGTATTGTTTTACATTTTGTAGAAAGATATGTTCGTTCTCTTTATTATTAGAGAAGAACAATTCAGAAAACGTGTGTTCGCTCCCCTCCGTTCGTTCCGAGTACAAATCAAAGACGTCTGCGTAGGGATGTTATCTATTGCAATATGACGCAGTTGTAGAGCAGTGTCAACATTTTAGTTAAATTTTTCAGTAGTAAAACACTTCTTCTCCATGTAACTAAAGATAAATAAAATGCGCAACTTATCAATAAGATCTTAAGAATCTTCGAAAAACTCAATGATACGAGCCCTTTACACTGGGCATCGAACTTGTGTCTTTTGATTCGAAGACAGATCGCTAACCATCAGGCTGTCATGGCTTTTACACTAAATAAAATAAGGATGAAATTATTATATATAAATGACCTCAAATATTGAAAGGCGGCCTCTGCCTAACGGTGCAACATCTATAATTATTTTTTCTAAAGGAATTATATCGCGTCCGGTTATAACCGCCGCTGACAAGAGACCTGGTTCTGGGGCTCTGTTCTGTTGGCTGGTGGTTGGTGAACTTCTCGCTCACCGGTTAAGTTTAACTATTCAGCTTTGCAAACGCAGCCGGCGTTCTTTGTGTGCCATGCAACGGGAAGTTAGGCTTTATCATAATTTTAATTATTAGATCCTTGGTATTGTAAATTGTTACATTGTTGCATTGAATCTGTAGATAAGAAATATATTTTGAATAAAATAAAAACTATATATAATAAAACTTAAACAACTTAGGTTGATCAACTCTAAGACTTGAACAACGTGCGAGGATCGAACCTGCGTCCTGATGCATCGCCAATCGCTTATTAGCCACTGCATTCACGGAGGCGATTAAGTTCACTTGTATTGTTGAAAGGGTCGGCAGAGTACTAAATTGAACCGTCAGAGATTATATTTCACGAAACATTTTAAGATAGCACATCGAAAAGGATTTAAATATATTTCCTTCTTTGTTGAGAACGTGGGTACACCCTATCATCTCAAATTCTTGGACATCGCGGGGTTGATGTTGAAAGCGGTGACTTTTTAATCAGGGCCCCTCAGACCGAGCGTCAGCTGCCGGGGGTTAAGGCCGTTATTAACAAGTTGCTACGCGGAACAAAAGGAAAAAAGTACGCACTGACGGAGCATGGTGAACAAAGACGAATGAAGAACAACAATGAAGACAGAGCTTTACAGCTTTTGAAAGTATTTCTAGTAGCCTATTTTCATATTGAAATCGATCAGCATTAAGTTTAGAAGAAAGACCAAGAAGAATATGTTCTTTAGACAGACGTGAAAAATACGCGTAATGAGCTAAAACTGCTTTTGAACTCCATTTCGTAAGAATTATCACATACTAGTGGCTATTCGTGGGTTCGCTCGCCCACAAATTTTGTTCCAAGAGAACGCTTAATTGAGTTAAGTATTACAAAGTTTTAAATCGACAGTCAAATTCTATCTGTTTGGTTAACTGGAGTCCAATATGAAGTTGCTTCTCTTGTTTTTTTGGGGGTAAAATAGTTTTTTAGAATTTAAATATTATCTTCGAGGTCTGTGCCTCTATTCAATAAAAACGGAATCGTAAAAATCGCCAAAGATTATTTTTTGTTACTTTTTTTAATTTATATTTATTTTTTTAAAGAAAGAAACAAGATCGCGTAACATACATACAAAAGATACAGTTGAATTGATGATCTCCTCCTTTTTTAGGTCGAGTATCAGTAAAAGTACTAAGTAGTATGTACCACGTACAAAAGAAATCGTTCAAACGTAAAAATATGTTTAATTAGTATAGATGGGCATAAAAGTAAGATAAAGTAACAGACTACAAATCCACTGCTGGGAAAAGACATCCTATTTATATTACATCATATTTAAAGGCGTAAATATTAGAGAGGGTTTTGGAGTCGGAGAGTTTACTCCAGTGTGTTTTGGGGGACTTCACATGTCCTCGAAATATATTGTTTTAATTTTTCTCTTTCAAAACTCTTTCCCGCCATGTTTTACTTTCGTCAGGTGTAAGGTGTTTACACTCAGAACATAAAATTTCAATTAACAATTTTAGTATTGCCAGCACCAAAATTCGAAGTCAGGACTCTTGCGTACTATGTAATTAAAGTGAGCGCTTAGATCTCTGAGCCTCTACGACAATGTTCCCGTAAATGCAACTGTACAGTGCAGTGGTGTCACTGTGTAAGGATCTGTTACCTCCCTTACTTTCCATACATGTCGTAAGAGGCGAGCAAATCTTTGGAAGCACACCCGGCGACGAAGCTCACCACCCCTGAACTTTTATTTCTTGGAGTGGCCAAAAGAGGGTTGCGGAAGCTCGGTTACAATGGAACCCGTAGTATGTGCCAAGTAACATTATGTATAAACCCTGACATATATAAAATATATATAAATATATATATATATATATATATATTTATATATATATCAGGCTTTATACAACCTTTATGAAACGATTTGAAAACCGAGGACTTTTCATATTACGCAGTAACCACGTAGCACTGCTACGAGGATCTACGAATGACTTAAATATTTAGTATTATTTTCCATAATTGGCATTAAGTCCGCCCATTGTAACCTTAAGCTTAAGGCTAACAATAAAGAATAAATAAATCTACGAAGGACTTAAAAAATGTTTTTTTACAGCCATCCTGCCATACCGTGAGGATGCGAACGCTCAAACACGCGAGTTCCTGGCGCGCGTCGTGGACGTGCTGCTGGACTTTGTGCAGCAGGTCAATGACAGGAATGAAAAGGTTAGTTGCAAAGTACTGATTTTATATTAGAAATCTTTTAATGTAAGAGTGACAACCGGGGAGCTTACGTGATAGTAAGAGATCAGCGTCTAATGCCCATAAACATCTCGTTGGGCAGAAAGTTTAGTGAACGAAGTGCCGGTACCCTTGCACTGCTTCCCATCACTTGTCTGTGGGATTTGGATTTGGTAATTTTGGATAGATAATCCACCATTATTCGGTCACCAGAGCCTCGATGGTTGGCTAGCAGGGTGTACCACGTGCGGGTGAGGTTGCCATTTGGAGAAATAGATGCAATAATTCCCTTTCCTTACCCTGCGTTTGGCATATTCGTATGGATTTTCAGACACCAGTCGGCTTCCAGAGCCAGAGTGGTAAGTGATTACGGTTGCACAAGTGCATTTGCAACAACAGAGGGCATTGGGAGATGGTAGGAGGATGAGGAGGGGTTTGGGGAGGGGGAGCAGTTACCCAAATACGTCTGCAATACCAGAAGAGCTGTAGGTGCGATGCCGGCCTTTAAGGATATTTTGGGAATGGAAGAGAGCATCGGAGAGGAAAAGATAAGCCTCCGGTTACCTCACTCACCAAACGAAATGCAGTAGCACTAGATGCTTATACTTCACGCCGGTATTCTGCAAGGCCGCGGTACAAACCCGGTAGAGCTGGTCCACTCGAGCAGCAGCAAAGCCGCCGCTTGGCTCTACCACGTATAAAATATATATATATATATATTTATATATATATCAGGCTTTATACAACCTTTATGAAACGATTTGAAAACCGAGGACTTTTCATATTACGCAGTAACCACGTAGCACTGCTACGAGGATCTACGAATGACTTAAATATTTAGTATTATTTTCCATAATTGGCATTAAGTCCGCCCATTGTAACCTTAAGCTTAAGGCTAACAATAAAGAATAAATAAATCTACGAAGGACTTAAAAATGTTTTTACAGCCATCCTGCCATACCGTGAGGATGCGAACGCTCAAACACGCGAGTTCCTGGCGCGCGTCGTGGACGTGCTGCTGGACTTTGTGCAGCAGGTCAATGACAGGAATGAAAAGGTTAGTTGCAAAGTACTGATTTTATATTAGAAATCTTTTAATGTAAGAGTGACAACCGGGGAGCTTACGTGATAGTAAGAGATCAGCGTCTAATGCCCATAAACATCTCGTTGGGCAGAAAGTTTAGTGAACGAAGTGCCGGTACCCTTGCACTGCTTCCCATCACTTGTCTGTGGGATTTGGATTTGGTAATTTTGGATAGATAATCCACCATTAGTCGGTCACCAGAGCCTCGATGGTTGGCTAGCAGGGTGTACCACGTGCGGGTGAGGTTGCCATTTGGAGAAATAGATGCAATAATTCCCTTTCCTTACCCTGCGTTTGGCATATTCGTATGGATTTTCAGACACCAGTCGGCTTCCAGAGCCAGAGTGGTAAGTGATTACGGTTGCACAAGTGCATTTGCAACACCAGAGGGCATTGGGAGATGGTAGGAGGATGAGGAGGGGTTTGGGGAGGGGGAGCAGTTACCCAAATACGTCTGCAATACCAGAAGAGCTGTAGGTGCGATGCTGGCCTTTAAGGATATTTTGGGAATGGAAGAGAGCATCGGAGAGGAAAAGATAAGCCTCCGGTTACCTCACTCACCAAACGAAATGCAGTAGCACTAGATGCTTATACTTCACGCCGGTATTCTGCAAGGCCGCGGTACAAACCCGGTAGAGCTGGTCCACTCGAGCAGCAGCAAAAGCCGCCGCTTGGCTCTACCACGTATAAAATATATAAAATATATAAAATATATATAAAATATATATATATATATATATATATATTTATATATATATCAGGCTTTATACAACCTTTATGAAACGATTTGAAAACCGAGGACTTTTCATATTACGCAGTAACCACGTAGCACTGCTACGAGGATCTACGAATGACTTAAATATTTAGTATTATTTTCCATAATTGGCATTAAGTCCGCCCATTGTAACCTTAAGCTTAAGGCTAACAATAAAGAATAAATAAATCTACGAAGGACTTAAAAAATGTTTTTTTACAGCCATCCTGCCATACCGTGAGGATGCGAACGCTCAAACACGCGAGTTCCTGGCGCGCGTCGTGGACGTGCTGCTGGACTTTGTGCAGCAGGTCAATGACAGGAATGAAAAGGTTAGTTGCAAAGTACTGATTTTATATTAGAAATCTTTTAATGTAAGAGTGACAACCGGGGAGCTTACGTGATAGTAAGAGATCAGCGTCTAATGCCCATAAACATCTCGTTGGGCAGAAAGTTTAGTGAACGAAGTGCCGGTACCCTTGCACTGCTTCCCATCACTTGTCTGTGGGATTTGGATTTGGTAATTTTGGATAGATAATCCACCATTATTCGGTCACCAGAGCCTCGATGGTTGGCTAGCAGGGTGTACCACGTGCGGGTGAGGTTGCCATTTGGAGAAATAGATGCAATAATTCCCTTTCCTTACCCTGCGTTTGGCATATTCGTATGGATTTTCAGACACCAGTCGGCTTCCAGACCAGAGTGGTAAGTGATTACGGTTGCACAAGTGCATTTGCAACAACAGAGGGCATTGGGAGATGGTAGGAGGATGAGGAGGGGTTTGGGGAGGGGGAGCAGTTACCCAAATACGTCTGCAATACCAGAAGAGCTGTAGGTGCGATGCCGGCCTTTAAGGATATTTTGGGAATGGAAGAGAGCATCGGAGAGGAAAAGATAAGCCTCCGGTTACCTCACTCACCAAACGAAATGCAGTAGCACTAGATGCTTATACTTCACGCCGGTATTCTGCAAGGCCGCGGTACAAACCCGGTAGAGCTGGTCCACTCGAGCAGCAGCAAAAGCCGCCGCTTGGCTCTACCACGTATAAAATATATAAAATATATATATAGTAGGTCCGTCGTATATCCCATGTTTGAGTCATTGATCTTCATTCAATAAATACATTATAGCAGTTATCAGTAAGTCCACTACTGAAATAGCCAATCTGCCCGTCGAGTGTGGCTATTAGCCGAATTCACCCTATATTCATATTTTCTGCAGTGATATGTAAAAACGCTAATTAAGAAGATGAGGAAGATTGTTGATTTGCTAATTCTTTTTATATTCCGTTGTATTGTTGCGTAAACAACACTTTGCTCACTGCAACTTGATTGTCAAAATTCATTCATCATCCTTGAAGTCTGTTATAAACCATCTGCAGAAAATATACGTTTAGTCTCTATTTAAATACTCAGTTTGCACCCATTATAGCTACATCTCCTGTATCGTGGATGTATTATCCAACACAAATTGGACAAACATCCAGACCCAGAAGAATTATCTATTAGAACAAACATATTTTATTTGGAGAGTTCTTTGTCCAGCAATTAACATGGTTGCTGCTTCTTGAATGGGCCGGCTCGACCGGGGTAGTATATTAACCTTGCGGAATCTTGTGCTTCTGCGTTTCGTCCGGTGAGTATGTTAACTGGTTCCTCTCTGATGCTCTCTTCCATTCCCGAAAATATCCTTAAAGGCCGGCCACGCACCTACAGCTCTTCTGGTATTGCAGATGTATTTGGGGGACTGTATCTCTTACCATCAGGTGAACCGTTAGCTCGTTTGCCGCCTATTGCACTACTTGCAACTGTCTCACAGTTGCACGTTTGCCCCCTTGCCATTAAAAAAACAGTGGGCTATTGACTACCGACTATGTTTGTGTTAAGTTACCTATTGAATAAACCCTCGCAGAATCCACGCTTAAAACACGGTTTTGAACTATCAGCATTCCACACTGATTCCCGCATACTTGTTCTAATTACATAATACAATATTTTCCTATCAGATCTTAGACTTCAAGATGCCGGAGGACATGCAGAAGGTGTTGGATCTCCAGCTGCCCGAGGAGCCTCTACCTCTTAAGCAGTTACTGGAAGATTGCAAGATCACCCTTAAGAATCAAGTGAAGACCGGTAAGTTTAACTTTCAGAGTAACATAGAAATGAATAAGCAGCTCCATTAAACATAAGCGCAGGCGACTGTTTATGGACACATGGAATTTCTGTGAAATATTTTTGAGGCCTCCGGCTTAGACATACAGACTACCGCAGAAAATTTTTCACCTCTCCTCTCTCAAGATGACTTCGTGATGGGCGGTGAGACTCGTTATCATTGTTTTTTTTTTTTAATTAAAATTGTTAATAAAAAAAAATGCCTCTAACTCAGTACACGCGACAGGAGTGAAACTTCCACTTACTTGTAAACTACTTCTTAGTATTTAAATAATTATTAATAATCAATAAATATTACCACGGTTGAAATACCTACACAACTTAAACAAATTAATATTACACATTCCTAATTCAAAATGTAAGTACATTCACAGCTAAACGAAAGGGTACACGAAAAAAAAGTCAAGTAACAGCCTGTAAGGGCCCACTGCTGAGAAAAGGATTTCTTCACGAATATCTGAGAGGGTTTTTGGAGCCGGTAAGGGCCCGCCACGCTGCTCCAGTGCGGTTAGGCGGGCTTCAAATATCCTCGAAATAATATTTTTTATTATTTCTCAAAGATGCAGTTTTTCTCACGATGTTTTCCTTCACCGACCAGCACGTGGTAAATGCAGCACTTAAAATTGCTATTAACAATAATAGTGGTGCCGACCACCGGCATCGAATCCGGGTCACACGCGCTTTATAAAATTAAAGCGAGCGCCCTGACCACCTGGCTACTTCGGCTGTTACTACAAACGTTGCACGAAAACGCTACAATCAAATTCGACCTTGATCACTCTAATCGCCCCCAAAGTAGTTTCACATAAAAAAGATCCATTATTACAATTCTTATGGCACAGATCGAGACATTTTCTCCAGCTATTGTCTATTATGCGGGGCGCGGGGTGCGGGGCGCGGGGTGCGGGGCGCGGGGTGCGGGGCGCGGGGTGCGGGGCGCGGGGTGCGGGGCGCGGGGTGCGGGGCGCGGGGTGCGGGGCGCGGGGTGCGGGGCGCGGGGTGCGGGGCGCGGGGTGCGGGGCGCGGGGTGCGGGGCGCGGGGTGCGGGGCGCGGGGTGCGGGGCGCGGGGTGCGGGGCGCGGGGTGCGGGGCGCGGGGTGCGGGGCGCGGGGTGCGGGGCGCGGGGTGCGGGGCGCGGGGTGCGGGGCGCGGGGTGCGGGGCGCGGGGTGCGGGGCGCGGGGTGCGGGGCGCGGGGTGCGGGGCGCGGGGTGCGGGGCGCGGGGTGCGGGGCGCGGGGTGCGGGGCGCGGGGTGCGGGGCGCGGGGTGCGGGGCGCGGGGTGCGGGGCGCGGGGTGCGGGGCGCGGGGTGCGGGGCGCGGGGTGCGGGGCGCGGGGTGCGGGGCGCGGGGTGCGGGGCGCGGGGTGCGGGGCGCGGGGTGCGGGGCGCGGGGTGCGGGGCGCGGGGTGCGGGGCGCGGGGTGCGGGGCGCGGGGTGCGGGGCGCGGGGTGCGGGGCGCGGGGTGCGGGGCGCGGGGTGCGGGGCGCGGGGTGCGGGGCGCGGGGTGCGGGGCGCGGGGTGCGGGGCGCGGGGTGCGGGGCGCGGGGTGCGGGGCGCGGGGTGCGGGGCGCGGGGTGCGGGGCGCGGGGTGCGGGGCGCGGGGTGCGGGGCGCGGGGTGCGGGGCGCGGGGTGCGGGGCGCGGGGTGCGGGGCGCGGGGTGCGGGGCGCGGGGTGCGGGGCGCGGGGTGCGGGGCGCGGGGTGCGGGGCGCGGGGTGCGGGGCGCGGGGTGCGGGGCGCGGGGTGCGGGGCGCGGGGTGCGGGGCGCGGGGTGCGGGGCGCGGGGTGCGGGGCGCGGGGTGCGGGGCGCGGGGTGCGGGGCGCGGGGTGCGGGGCGCGGGGTGCGGGGCGCGGGGTGCGGGGCGCGGGGTGCGGGGCGCGGGGTGCGGGGCGCGGGGTGCGGGGCGCGGGGTGCGGGGCGCGGGGTGCGGGGCGCGGGGTGCGGGGCGCGGGGTGCGGGGCGCGGGGTGCGGGGCGCGGGGTGCGGGGCGCGGGGTGCGGGGCGCGGGGTGCGGGGCGCGGGGTGCGGGGCGCGGGGTGCGGGGCGCGGGGTGCGGGGCGCGGGGTGCGGGGCGCGGGGTGCGGGGCGCGGGGTGCGGGGCGCGGGGTGCGGGGCGCGGGGTGCGGGGCGCGGGGTGCGGGGCGCGGGGTGCGGGGCGCGGGGTGCGGGGCGCGGGGTGCGGGGCGCGGGGTGCGGGGCGCGGGGTGCGGGGCGCGGGGTGCGGGGCGCGGGGTGCGGGGCGCGGGGTGCGGGGCGCGGGGTGCGGGGCGCGGGGTGCGGGGCGCGGGGTGCGGGGCGCGGGGTGCGGGGCGCGGGGTGCGGGGCGCGGGGTGCGGGGCGCGGGGTGCGGGGCGCGGGGTGCGGGGCGCGGGGTGCGGGGCGCGGGGTGCGGGGCGCGGGGTGCGGGGCGCGGGGTGCGGGGCGCGGGGTGCGGGGCGCGGGGTGCGGGGCGCGGGGTGCGGGGCGCGGGGTGCGGGGCGCGGGGAGCGGGGCGCGGGGTGCGGGGCGCGGGGTGCGGGGCGCGGGGTGCGGGGCGCGGGGTGCGGGGCGCGGGGTGCGGGGTGCGGGGGCCCAGCACAATGGCTTCTGATTACACCGCGCGCGATGGGAGCTGTGGAGTTGTTGCAAACATTGCCTGTGGACGTGTCTCGAAAAGTAAATACACAAAATTTCTACGCCCTTTCGAAGAGATCTGATGCCACGTACAATATTTTTAATAATTATAACAATAAAAAAATGTCAACCCCAGCAGCACTAGGACTTATTGGCGTAGTGGCTTATCGTTCGGCTGCGGCGGGTTCATTTCTCGCGCAGGAGAAGTTTTTACATAAACATAATATTCCGCGTCTGGGTGTTTAAAGTAGCAGCCTATAAGTGCCCACAGCTAGGCAAAGGCCTCCTTCTCAAATACGAGTATCAGAGAGGGTTTAGGAGCCGGGAAGAGCCCGCCACGCTGCTCCAGTGCGGGTTGGCGAGCTTCACATATCCTCGAAATAATATTTTTATTATTTCTCAGACATGCAGGTTTCCTCACGATGTTTTCCTTCACCGCTGAGCACGTGGTAAATACAGCACTTAAAATTGCTATTAACAATTTTAGTGGTGCCGGCACCGGGGATCGAACCCAGGTCACTCGCGCCCTGTGAAACTAAAGTGAGCGTCCTGACCACTAGGCTACCACGGCTCTTGTTTCACGGCTGGGTACGAAAAATTGCACATGGACAAACGTGCAATTTTTTGTATGTGAAAATATATAGATACAGGAGGATAAGTTACCTCCTAACAAAGGAGATAACGTATTAAAGTTTTGTTTTTATAAAAGATTACCCGCTTACCCAGAAGCGGGTTGTGAAGCTCAGCGCTGGTTCCCATGCACTATAAATGCTGCTCCCCATTACTAGTCTGTGGCTTTTTCGATTCGGTCTCGATCCCGAAATGAAATTTCTGGAACACAGCCTGCCGTCCGTTGCTCACTCTGACCGACTTCCGCCCACCGTGACCAACTTGTTGGATACTAAATTCCTTCCGGCTGCTTCTGACCAGAACCGCCACCACCTTATACGCAGCAATCCTATCCTCGCGTCCATCCATCGATGCGAGGAGTGTGATTTCAACTTGGAACCGCTGATTTCAAAAACCTGCCCTAAACAGTTCCTCCGGCTACGATGGACCATCAATGTTTTGGAAATAGGGCTAGATACTAATAGGTAGTGTTTTAAATAAAACCAACAAATATCTTGATTTAATCGTATATTTTATATAATATCATCTGTCTAAGTTTATGATTTTGTGTCGATCACTTAACAGTGGGTTTCAAACAACCAGTGGCGACATCTATTATCGACAAAATAAACATTACATATAAGTCGTGAACACTCAGGTCGCGTACAATGTTTTTTTTTTCTGAGGAACCAAGTTCAATGTCACGTTCGAATATTTCTAAAGTTTTCAATAAAACAAAAGTCACGCACTCCCAAACATCCATTACACGAAACAAAGCCGGGCGCATCGGTCGGGCGCTTTAAAACCCGTCCATGTGCGAGATTAGGGCGCGCGCACACGGCGCGTTTTCGTTCGGTACGAATTACGCGCTCGACGGTGCGTCGCGTAATCGCTTGTCGGGCTGCGGGCGATGGGGCAGAGCATCGATCTTGTGATTTCGAGACGAATCTCCGGCTCTGTGAGAGAAAAATGATGACTGCTCGGGACAGGCGTATTGTGTTAGAGGGACCCTATATTTTATGAAAAATGTTCCGTTCCTTTTGGAGATATACGTAGAAATAGTTTTAGATTAGGACTTCAAAACAAAGCGAGTTTAGTTATGAAAATGAAGTTATGAATGTAACTTTTAAAAATGCATGTATGCGGATATTAAGAATTTTGTTGATGTAAGATGCCGTGTGGTATCGACGTAAGAATCTGCCATTCCCACTCTTCCCATGGGTGTCGTAAAATGGCTACAGACAGATGATGATGAGACCTCGAAAAATACCAGGTCAAAATAAGCAGACCGATGACGGTGGGCAGCGCCAACCCCCATGTCTGGCGTGGCGATTAGACAATTTACTCATTTTGGGAGAGGCCTATGTCCTGCTGTAAACTATTTACAGGCTAGGTTAAGTTAAGGTAAAGTTAGGAAGAACTATTTCTTAAAAAGTCAAACTCACTGCATCCTCCTGATTTAACGCACGTGGTTCTGGCAATTGACTGTCGGCGGAAAATTCATCCGGCCATGTCACACTCAAAGTCCACAGACTGGTGATGGGGAGCAGCATCTCTAGAGCAAGGGTACCGGAACTACGCTCAGCGTGGTGAGTATGGGTTAACCCTCGATGAATGACGTGCGCGTTTTAAAGAAGTTTTTACACTTAAAAACAACATGCATTTACGTTAACAGTATTGACTTTCACCAGGACTTGATTTCGATGTTCTTTTTTCGAATCCCTGTATCTGCGTAAATTTGTTTAATGCAATCTTAATTTACTTGCTGAATTTACGTGCTCGTCGGTGAAGGAAAACATCGCGAGGAAACCATGAATCGTAACCCTTGACGAGTCTTAATAACAAAATTTCTATTATTTCAACACGACCGGAATTAATCCTAGCTTCAAATAAAAAACTTTACGATTTATTACTGCCATAATTGATTTCCTTTCTATTCTTTAACACTTACTATAATTCGTAGACAATTCCGTAGCACCTCTACTGTCTACGAAACAATATGCTTCGTTGCCATATTCAGGAGTAGGCCCGGTCGTCTACAGTAAGTAAGGCTATAGTTAAAATCCAGCTATTTATATTCAGAGTCGACCCCAAGCAGTAAAAACAATAAGTGCGCTATAAAGAGGCGTTATAAAATCCACGTTGATTTACAAGCGGCTCTCGGCTGGCCCGTAATGTCACGCAAATCATTGGATTAAGCTACCGCTGTAGGGTGACTATGTGTTATCTATTAGAAGAAAGAAAAGAAAACGTTTATTTAGTCATACAAACACTTTATAATTTCTAATATAACAGTGTCATTATAATATAAAGGAATACATGGATATTAATAACCCCTGGGAATGAGATGATCGCTCCCGAGATGTTTCAAAGGTCGAAGTATAATATAATGCTGAATTATTAAAATTAAATATTTGAAAAAAATAAATGACAAAATGATATACCTTTTCTATAGTCTGTTTCATCTCCATCAGGAGAATCTCATTATGAAAAGTTGGAAGAGTAAAAAAAAACCAATGACTTTTGAAAGCGAAATTTATTTTCCTATGTTTTCGTAAATTTTATATTTTTACATAACATTCGATCTCGGATTTTCAGATTCGGAAGCAGACTCCCTAACCACTCCTCCATCGTATCTGTATTAATAATCTCATCTTTAAATACTAAATAATACCTGTAAAATTATGTATGTCAATCCAAAGCAAGGCTTGTCCTCTCTACCCGTTTCCACTTGGTCACCATTTACGCACGCCTCCCCGCGTTTTCCCATTCCATTGAAACCCGTATTAACATAGTTTGATGGATCATCCCCTTGTCCGTCCGTTGTTGAATATAGATTAGGATTTCACGTTGTGGATTGATTTTTATAGAGTCCTCGGCTTTGTGTGATGGAATGGATAGAGATTAGAATTGAGAAAATGGTTCTTTAGTAGTTGGTATTATACGTAAGAATATTATTATCCATAATGTAATGTAATAAAAATATTGTAATTATAATCATTATAATTTTATTCTATTTTTTTTGGGGTATTTCTATATTTAATCATCTGGTTGGGTTGTATAAATAAATACATATATAAGTAATATTTTATAAATTATATATAATAAAATTAAATAGATAACTAAAACCCAACCAGATGGAAGCCCCCGGCAGGGGAGACCAGACGGCCGAGGGTTAGGGAGAAAGGGAAAGAAACCGGCGGACGATGCGAGCGGTATCGAGTAGCACCGCCTTCTGCATTTGAACTCGGAGCGGTCCGTCACGGAGTCCCAGCCGCCTCCGATGTTCCGAGAGGCTGATTGGGATTAACCCATTCGCAGAGACGACGATCGGAATAATTTCGGTCGGCATACCTCCCCACGTGTGGGTCACCTCCTGAGTCAGATCCAGATATTTTGTCTTCTTGTCTGTTTCTGTGTTCACGTGGTTCGCGTGATATTAAACGGTGGGCACGACCAGAAATATCCTCGAAAGTGCCCGGTCCACCAACACGGTATCGGGCTTGTTCGCAGGAATCGTCCTGTCCGTGATGATGGGCCGGTCCCAATGGAATCTGGTGCGGTCGTTTTGGAGCACGGCTTCCAGCGAATACTTATAGTAAGGCAGTCTCCGATCCAAGAGACCATATTTCAGAGAGAGCTCCTGATGTCGAACCCTGTTGCTGCTACTAGGTTGTTGGAGGAGACGGTATCTACGAAAGGCTCATGTCGAGCCTTGTAGAACCTCCCGAATAGCTCTTTCTCCTTCCATAAAGTCTCTCCCAGTCGGATACACTCTGTACTGCCGGGTGCCATTGCTCGTTGGCCAAAGATAGAGGGGTAAGCCCTTTATTGCTAAAATTACAAGTGATTTTTAGCAATTCCATGCAAGCGATGGGTGGCAAATAAATTGAGGTTATACATTTAGAAAAGGTGGCTCACTTTTGTCCCTCTCTTCCGAACCTGAAATCCTCTCCGAGAGCCCCTCGGCAATTATTACATATTTACTATTATTATATTTATGTTATTGTAAATACAGTAATACATTTAGTTTTTTATTATTATTATTATTGCGTATGCTTATTGCGATCTTAAATCTCATGTCTGTACGATCGGATTTAATTTAAAAATTACTAAAACTATTTAGATGAAACGTGCACAGATTATAGATAGATCAATTTAGTTTACGTTTGATTGTAATATCTTAAATACATCTACGTTCTTATATGATTACAAATTAGGCCACAGCGTACTAAAATAAGATCAATACAATTAATTGTATATTTTGAACAGAAGAGAGACAAATAGAGACAATCGAGCCGCTAATGATTAAGAAGATTAATCAAACAAGTCACGTAGCTCCTAGTTCGATCCGATCATCCACTTCGTGGGTAATTTAGCTCTATTCAGTGCAATATGAAACATGTGAGTCATGAAAATGTATTTATTTGTATATAATGTTTTGAAAGTAACGAACGAGCACACAGTCTGGTAAAGTAGCAGCCTGTAAATGCCCACAGAGAGATTGGAAGCGGGAAATGGCCCGCTGCTCCACTGCGTGTGGATTTTTGGACTTTACCTCAACATAATATTTTTTTTAACTACACAGACATCCCCGCGATGTTTTCCTTCACCGCTAATTACAATTCTAATGGTACCGGGACCGAGGATCGAACCCGGGCCATACGCGTACTATGAGTTTAAAGCGAACACTATGTATGCACAGCATATACATATAGTAATGTGATGGTCCTCTAACGGAGAAGAAACAAGCGAAATAAACTTCGTAATCGGTTCTTTTTAATAATTCAATGTAACAAATTTTCCCAGGGGTATGAATCATGTATATCATATCCTTTATGACAGACTAAAACACGTATGTAATATGAAAAAAGCAAATGTTAAATGTTGTATGAAAGATTGTGTTAAGTAAATATTATTAATTGTGTAAATGAGTACTCCATTAAACGAAACGCTGCAACAATGGCGTCTGATTGATTGACAGCGCGCCACGTGTCAACCGTCAAACATACTCCACACATTTTAACTCTTACAGCGCTTCAAATAGAATAACAAATAAATTGTTTTTTTTTTTACTCTATGTGATACGAAGGAAATATGTAGCCGGCGGTAGCTTAGTGTGGGGAGCACTCCCGTGGGATTCTCGTGGTGAGAGATAAGTAGGCTTGAAAAGATGTATTGACTTCAAGGGTTATCTTATTCGATATATTTTTCTGTTCACGACGTGTCGATAAGATATGTCATAAAATGTTTAGCGTCTATCCCTCTTTTTGCCATGGTTAAAAAATGAATCATGGTACATACTCGTAATAATAATTGAAAATGTTTTTTTTTTATTATTGGAACGGCGGCAAACGAGCAATCGGTTCACCTGATGGTAAGTGATTACCGTCGGCCACGTACATCTGCAACACCAGAGGTGCTGCAGTGGCGTTGCCGGCCTTTAAGGGTATTTGTGAGATGGGAGGGAGGATGAGTATGGGGATGGGGAGGGGGAGTGGGCCTCCGGTCATCGAACGAAACGCAGAAGCGACAAGATGCTTCTAAATCACGCAGGTATTCTGCGAGGTCGTGGTATTAACCAGGTCGAGCCGGCACATTCGAGCAGCAGCTAAAGCCACCGCTTGGTTCTATCACGTTAAAAATGTATGTTTTACCTTACCTCGACAGCTTGTTAATTATCCACTGCTGGACATAGGCTATTCCGATTGGTGAATTTGGCATAATCGCCACGCACAGTCAGACGGATTGGCGATTGCAATACCAGACACCACGCAGCTTGACTTTGAGTTTTATAGAATTGTAAAAAAAATTTATAAGTATTCCGTCTCAGCCGTCCAGACTCAGGGATGTCAACCCATCTATAATCTTCTTCGATTGAGTTGTTTGCAGGTGTTCAAGGGCTGCAGAAGCCAATCACCATCAGGCGGACTATTAGATTGTGCATCACCCTAAACAAATAATTAAAAAAAGCATGAAGTGGATAGTGAAGTGAAATAACACCCAATATGAAAACCAAATTATATCAAAGCAGAGTATTTATATATATATATATATATAAAGATATATCAATGCTTTCGTCTTAAGAAATATATTTGCGCCCCAGAATTACAATTCAAACCCGCCACACAAACATCCACGCGAGGAATTTAACTAAAAAAAAAGGCACCCCACACCAGTGCTGCCCTCTGAAATGCAGATTAAATCGGAATTATGGCAACACCTGACTTGGCGAACCCAAATTAATTGCGACCCCATCTGCTTGTGTACCGAGGGGATTATATTAAATTCCTCTTGACGAATTAATATTATTTTTGTTGTGGCAGCCCCATCTCCGAAGCTTTCATGCAAGTTTAAACCTTATGATGATCGCGAAAGCGTTCCAAATGATTTGGTGATTCACTGAGGCTATAAAATTCCTTGCTTCTGATTGTTAGTCAGGTTGAATAGTGTTTAACTGAGGAAGTTTATTTGCATTTGCATTAAAAACCCTGATATGTGAAGTTAAACTAGTGTTTAAGTCTGATCTCACAAACAACTGCGTGGCTTAATGGCGTACCCAACAGTCGCGGGTTCGAATATCAGCCGGAGTCCGGAGGACTTATTTTTGGAACACACAAATTATTGACATTAGTGTCTACTTTGGGTAAGGTATCTCTGCCACTACATCAGAGCTCCTCCGAACTTCTCGCATAAGCGTTACATCGGATACGGGGAGATAAAGAGGAGTGAGTGCCACTGTGTTCACGCGTACACCTGCCGCACTATAATATCTCCTGCGCAGTATATAAAACTTGTCAATACTGGATCATGTTATAATCAAGCCGACTACAAAAATCAAAACTATAAATGAAAAAAAAAAAATTGAAATCTTTTTGTCAATAGAATAAGAATAGTTACACAACATGTGCATGTTTTTTTTTTATTGGATTGACAAATGAGCTAACGGTATGGGGCTACTGTAGGGATCTTCAATCGAAGAAAGTTACAAATACGTTGTCACCCCTGAGGACCGAGACTAAATGCCTGAGAATGCTTATAATACTATAAAACTTAAAGCTAAACGCCTGGCCTGCAGATTGACAGTCTGCTGTATCCTCGCTCTAGAAACGCTGGTCAACTTCACTAGTCCAAGGGACATGGGTTCGGAATATTTGAGTGTATTTACCGCCATCAATCGGTCGCCTGAGCAGAGGTTTAGTTAATCAATGTGATGCTCCACGTGTGGAGGTTGACCTTTGGAGAAAGAGCTGGTGCATTCCCCCATATACCCGGCATAGGTTCAAGGAAAGCTGCACTTTAAAAGGAACTGAACAGCTAAAAATCATAAACTCTTTTAACGTGGTAGAGCCAAGCGGCGGCTTTAGCTGCTGCTCGAATGGGCCAGCTCGACCGGATCAATCCCACGACCTCGCAAAATACCGGCGTGAAGCAGAGGCATCTTGTGCTTCTGCGTTTCGTTCGTTGAGTGAGGTAACCGGAGGCCCTCACTCTCTCCCTCTCCCTATCCCCCTCCTCATCCTCCCTCCCATCTCCCAAATACCCTTAAAGGCCAACAACGCACCTGTAGCTCCTCCGGTGTTGCAGATGTATGTGGGCGACGGTAATCACTCACCATCAGGTGAACCTATTGCTCGTTTGCCGCCTTTAAAAAAAAAAAAAAAGAAACTCATTGTGAACCCCGAAGGCCGCAGCGCCGGAGACCAGGGACAATGCGGCTAATTTAAATTCCCGCCAGTTTTGATTTAATTCTGTTCGCACACACCCTCGCCCGCGTCGCCCCCTTGCCCGCCCCCGTGTTCGCACTCTATCGTTTCATAGTTTTATCAAAACGAGAAGGAAATGAGCTCCTTTTGACGCACTGTTGAATTTATTACAGGAAACAGATCTGTGTTTCAACTCGAAGCCAGTATGAGTTTTTCTTTTATTCTATTAATGAATCTTACTGGCTGTTCGTATTGAACTGAACACGCTTTGTTATGTCACCTTTTTCTTTTTCTTTAGGGTTTCAAAACTAGACTTTCAAGTTGTTAAACATTATAAACGTTATTCAAATTACTACTCATTCTATTACGTAAACATTGTCAATTATTTGATTCGGAATTTCGTTAAAGGATAAAAAGCAAAATGTCCTAAAAAAAGATAATTAAAGTATACAACGTATCGCCCATAAGCTCAAAACGATCGCACCCTTACAAAAACAATATTTCTAAATATTATCAGCGCCGGAAAGAGCGGGAAGAGTGACACATAAACGACATAGCAAAATGTTATGTTGTCTGTGGTCCTCTGGGGGCTCTTTAAAAGAGGGTGTTTTGTGTTTAATGTCGATATGAAGAATAAATAAATGGACTAAAATATATAAAATGTAAGCCGCGTGGTATCGGTGTAAGATCAGCATCTACCAACCCCCTTTTTCCCCGAGGGCGTCGTAAGAGACGACTAAGGGAAAAGCATTGAAAATCGCTATGACCGACTGATTGCGGTGTAACCATCTCGAACAATACCACACCAAGATTAAGCAGACCGATGACGGGCGTTTAAGGTGCGAGGTGTCTGTTCCTGAGATCGCCAGCCTTCCGGCGCGTGGCGATTCTGATAAATCTTCAACTTTCAAACTTTCATGGTAGAGCCGAGCGGCGGCTTTTGCTGCTGCTCGAATGGGCCGGCTCGACCGGATCGGTACCGCGGTCTCGCAGAATACCGGCGTGAAGTAGAGGCATCTTGTGCTTCTGCGTTACGTTCGGTGAGTGAGGTAAATCGAGGCCCACTCCAGATCCTCATCGCCCTCCTCACCTCCTTCCCATCTTTCAAATACCTTTTAAAGGTCATCAAGGCACCTGCTGCACCTCTGGTGTTACGGATGTACGTGGGCGACGGTAATCACTTACCATCAGGTGAACCGCTTGCTCGTTTGCCGCCTTTCCCATAAAAAAAAATCGTCCTTATAGCCATATAGCGTACTATTTATAGGTGGTTTAGGATTAAGGATATGAAATATATTTTTAATTAACTTCGGATGCTACTTCGAAAGGAGTAGGCAGATTTTAAATTTCATTTCATTTCATGGTAGGTAAGTTAATCTATTTTTTATTTTTACGTAAAGTTAATAATAACAATCACATATTTTCATAAGATAAGGTATTATTCATTCAAGTTTAGCCAATTTATAACAAGTGCATGCTATTTACAGATTGGTAATACATATATGTCTTCTTTCGTATTTAATGGTATTTTTATATCCTGTAATTAATATAATGAATGTATATTAATTATTTTAATTAACATTCGTACAATATCTTCCGTGCCTAGCCGTGGTCAGGACGCTCACTTTACTCTCATAGAGCGCGAGTGCCCTGGGTTCGATCCCCGTTGCCGGCACCACTAAAATTGTTAATAGCAATTTTATGTGCTTTATTTACCACGTGCTCAGCGGTGAAGGAAAACATCGTGAGGAAACCTGCATGTCTGAGAAATAATAAAAATATTATTTCGAGGATATGTGAAGCCCGCCGACCCGCACTGGAGCAGCGCGGCGGGCCCTTCCCGGCTCCTAAACCCTCTCTGATACTCGTGTTTGAGAAGGAGGCCTTTGCCCAGCAGTGGGCACTTATAGGCTGCTACTTTACTTTACTTTTATACAATATCTTCTGAAAATATTTTAAAATAGTAACATAGTTCATTGTACATTTTAATGTACAATGTAATTGTCCGGGTGCAAGCTATTGTCGACTTCAAGGTGACGTTATACATACAATGCTTTTAATATAAAAAAATTAACACCGTCATTCGTCCAGCCTTACGTTTTAGAGACACTTTACGTGGTAGAGTTTTCGAATTGGCCGTCCCGACCGGGGTAGCACCACGATCTCGCAGAATACCCGCGCGAAGAAGAGATATTTTGTGTATCTGCGGTTCATTCGGTGAGAAAGGATAAAAAAAACTACAATTTCATTTAAATACAATATATCATTAAGCGCCGAAATTAAATGACATGTTTTCGTGTTTTTTTTTTTTTTTAGATTAACGTGGGGGAAAGGTGCTCGCACCTACCCGTCACCGTTTCCGGTGACTGGTTATGTCGGGATCAGCATTGAAGATGCCGGACCGACTAAAACCCCCCCACGGTAGATCTGCTGTTGGCCCAGTGGCCTTTACAGCTATATCGATAAGACACGCGAGCAGGACGCCCGCAAGTTAAATAAACAAAAAAGGAACGACGACGCTGCTGACGCTGTGTCGCGCTCGGACCCCTGTTAACGAACGAAAGACTCTCGACAAAAACTAGGGGGGGGGCAGACGACAACCCAAGGGCCCCTCTTAGGGAGGTAAAACCTCGGCTCGGGTTGCAATCGAATTTGGGCAAAACTTTGATGTTAAGAACGCCTTTGCACACGAGTAATCCTCGTGTATGGCGTGAATCTGTGACCGATGTTTTCGTGTTAAGATGGACGAACTTCCTTTGCCAGAATGACAATTTACCGGGGCAACCATTCGCGCTATTGCTTCCGGTTCGGGGCGGCGCGGTCAACTGTTCATAATGTTTTTGTTTTTTTTTTCTTTTATCTTTGTAGATACAGATAACAAATCATAATTTCTTCGATAGAAGTTACTTCTATTTCTGCATTATGTTATTAAAAGTCCACTGTTGGAGTCAGGCCTCTCCCAATGGCAGGATTAGTCTTAACCGTCACGCTTGACTAGTCGACTTGTTGTTTTGTTAGGTTTATTCTCACACTTACTTTAAAAAAGTTTTGGCGTTGCAGTCGTACGTGGGCGACGGTAATCACTTACCATCAGGTGAACCGCTTGCGTCGTTTGCCGTCTTTCCCATTAAAAAAAACTCATGAGGTCCACAAAAAATGTGTTTTTTGTGGGTAACAACTCACAACGAATTTATTTACCGATTACTAGTTAAGAGGCTTCGCGAAAGCCTATCGACCAGGGACGGCTATCTTTACAAGTCTGGAAGCTGAAAGTCTGCCGGCGTGGTAGACACCGGGACTGCAGCTGAGTAGCGATTGAACTTGGTTTGATACTGACTGAAGAATATCGAACTTATATAGCAAAAAAAAGAGGAAAGTAGTGGGCTGTACTTGCCCACTGCTGGGCAAGTCCTTCTCAAATATTTGGGAGGGGGTTTCTGAGCCGGGAAGGACTCGCCACGCTGCTCCAGTGCGGGATGGCGGGCTTCAGATATCATTGAAATAATATTTTTTATTATTTCTCAGACATGCAATGCATGCATGGATTCCTCGCGATCTTTTCCTTCACCGCCGAGCACTTGGTAAATACAACACTTAAAATTGCCATTAACAATTTTAGAAATGTCGGCAGTCTCGAATCTAACCCAGGTCACTGGGGCTCTATCAGACTGAAGCGAGCGCCATGACCACTGGGCTACCACGGCTTATGTTTGAATTTTGAATTTGTGGATGTCAATGCAGTAATATTCTTGTGAATTTAGCTCGAATCAGGGATGTAACAGAACGCCGTACCAGATGCTTTGTACCTAAGTGCTTCTACCACTCGCCGGTTAGTGTTTTTCGGTCTGGTATTTTTTGGATTGATTAATCCGTCATCTATCAGATGCAGCTGTTAAGGCTTTTCTCAAAGTTGAATCTTAAGACAGCCGTAGGAAGAACTTCTATATTATGTATAAATATTTTTAATATAGTGATATACATATTAGTTATAATTAGGCATTCCTCCGCTAAAAAACGTTACTTGATATAGTAAAGTTTTAGGGAGGAATCCCTTTAACCCCTTAATGTATCATCTCTTACCCTCAGGGCACCCGCACTTCTTCAACCAACTCTCCTGCGGTCTGGACATCATCTCCCTGGCCGGAGAGTGGCTCACCGCTGCCGCCAACACCAACATGTTCACGTACGAGATCGCACCAGTTTTCATCCTGATGGAGAATGTGGTGCTGGAGAAGATGAGGTCGATGATCGGGTGGAAAAGTGGCGATTCCATTCTCGCCCCCGGTATGTCATCTTAATGTTAATATGATGCTCAAGCACGATCATAACAATTTTTTTTTTAAATACAACTGCTTTCAGAATTTTTATATATATATATATATATATATATATATATATATAAAAATTAAATTGAATAAGTGTTTGTGAATACAAGAGATTTTTTAATAGTTTTCATCTTCTTCATCAGTTGTATGAAAGTCCACTGCTGAACATAGACCAGTCCGCGAGGGCCAAACGCCAGTAAAAGCCCACAGCACAGCGTCGACACCCTCGCACAGTGGTGCTGCTCTCCATCACTAGTCCGTGGGATTTGCACCAGCTGCGATTGTGGTTGGCATTTGGAGAAAGGCATTGTGTATTCTCTCTTGCAACCCAACAACACTTTGTATTGGTTAATGCTAAGATATAAGAGGAAGTTAATATGTTTAAACATATTAACTTGCAATTGACTCCAATAACGTTGCAAAGGATATAGCCAAATTTTTTTTGTAATTTATTAGTATATTTCGTTTTCATTTTTAACCCAGGCAACGCTGGGTAAAGCAGTTAGTATTTTTTATATATTGCATGCACACGAAACCAGCTTGGGTAGGAAAATATATTACATAACAATATTTATATTAACCTAAGCATACTCTGTCAGTATTTATGGTAAGGTGTCAAGTTTAATTGGAGCAATCTGTTGCCGTAGGCGGGTCGGTGTCGAACTTGTACGCTTTCCTGGCGGCGCGCCACCACAAGTTCCCCCAATACAAGGAGAAGGGGCTGTCCAGCATCCCCGGGCAACTCGTCATGTTCACCTCCGACCAGGTACACGGTCCCTGTTAACAGATATAACAATTTTGATATAGGCTCTATCACATGGATATAACGTTTAAAAGCCACGTTGCAGTTAGATACTTCTTGTTCTTTTAACGAATACTATAAGTATTATAAATAGATAGAAGTTAATTATTTATGAAGTGTTTATTTTTGAAGTTTTTTAATAGTATTAATTGGTTCATAATTTTTATTGGTTGTAGTATTTATTAGTACTAAACATTCACGATAAAGATAAAAAGGATAACTATTTACAGCTAATGTAATAACATTGTACACATTTAAAATGTGGGCCGTATTGAAAACCTACTCTCCAAGTAGATTTCCAGAAAATACATTCACATAATGAATGAAATTAAATGAAATACACTTTATTGTACACGCATAGCAAAAATAGGAAAAAATAAATAAATAAAAAGAAACATAAAACACAGTACAAAGGTACAAGTGGCGGCCTTATCGCTTAGAAGCGATCTCTACCAGGCAAGCATTTTGCAGAGGAAATAATGACCAGTGAGCAAGGGTTAAGGGTGTACGCAAGTTACAAAGAAGTGAAAATATAATAAAATAAATATATATTGATATATACACCAACGCATATTATTGCTTCCTTCCCCTCGCCCCCGCTGTTAGTAGCGTGGGCGTGGGGGAGGTAGTTAGTCGCGTGGAGGCATTGAACAGTTCGTTCTTCCGCAGTGCCACTACTCGGTGAAGTCGTGCGCGTCAGTGGGCGGGCTGGGGACGGACTACTGCGTGTGCGTGCCGTCGGACGAGCGCGGCCGCATGCTGCCCGCCGAGCTCGAGCGCCTCGTGCGCTACCACAAGGACCGCGGCCACGTGAGTATGCTCACTGACAAGTCGACAACCTTAGTCGTTCCATATATTCCATATATTTAGTGTGGTAGAGCCAAGCGGCGGCTTTAGCTGCTGCTCGAATGGGCCGGCTCGACCGGATTGGTACCACGCCCTCGCAGAATACCGGCGTGAAGTGGTGCCATCTTGTGCTTCTGCGTTTCGTTCGGTGAGTGAGGTAACCGGAGGCCCTCACCCCCTCCCTATTCCCCTCCTCTTCCCTCACATTTCCCAAATATCCTTTAAGACCGGCAACGCATCTGCAGCATCTATGGTGTTGCAGATGTAATCACTTACCACCAGGTGAACCTCTTGCTCGTTTGCCGTCACTTCCATAAAAAAAAATATCTGGACTCTTTAACGCACTACAAGCAAGGGAAACGCGTGCAAACCGCGTGCACCTTTACTACCTAAATTAGACGGCACCTCGTTGGAATGCCGCCCCGCTTCCCGCTTCCCCGCGCCGCGCCCCCGCAGCCGGACGCTGTCCGTGCACACTGTACTAGCGCGTTAAAGTGACGTCATCAGCTCCAGGTGCCAAGTTAGCGCGACCGAGCTTCAAGGATATGGCGCCGCGGCGTTAAGCAGTTGCGAAAGTCTGTAGATTCTACGAGTACATATTTTACAGCATCAGAGTGACTAACGACCTAACAAATTTAAACCTATAACCTGGATATCTTCAAGGCCAAAGTGAACAGACATCTAGGCAAGCGTGTACCATCCTAGGCCTCATCTTCGCTTTCCATCGGGCAAGATTGAGGTCAAACGCAAGCCTATTTTTCATAAAAAAAAAATCCACCTGAAGGTGGCTACTGCTGGCCATGGACATCAGACAAAGAAGATTGCAGATGAGTTGTTCCTTGACGGCTAAAATCGAATGCTGGCTGATACGACCGGAACACAACATAGGTTGCACTGGTGATTGTCGATAGAGATGGGTAAGAGAATGGTACTCGTAGAGACTCCTGCAAGACAGAAAAGCAGTCTATTCAACACGTTATAAAAGTCATTCAATACTCACCGACAATGATCACTGGATCTCAAGAACGACAGATCTTGGCAAGTTGAAATCTATTTATCAGATTTCAACTTGCCAAGCCCTGTCGATTCATCTTATAACCTAAAAATGAAGTAAGAAAGAAAATAAAATCCTACAAAAAAAAAATTGTTTTTTGTTTAAATAGTGGGATGGGCCAAACCCACTTTAACCCTGGTTGGGTAGGTCAGTAGGCGAACACAGTGGCGGAACCCACGCGCTAAAGCCGCTGCTCCCCGTCACTAGTCTGGGGTATTCATGTTCGGATGAATGTTCCGTCATCGGTCGCTCTCGTCGTCCGTTTCACGGCAGGGCAGCACTGGTTGCACTGGTCGAAGTTGCTTATCACAGTTGTCATGGAAACGAAGAAGTTGTATCATGTCAAATTGCCTACAAAGCGAGATTACTTAATTGGTTGTGAAAATATACATTTTCGAGCAGGTTCCGTTCTTCGTGAACGCGACGTCTGGTACAACGGTGCTGGGAGCCTTCGATCCGCTGATGGAGATTGCCGATATCTGCCAGAAGTATGATATGTGGATGCATGTGGACGTGAGTTTTTTTTTAAATATTTACTCAATACGTAGATTCGAATATTATCGTACTCAAAACGCATTGTTTTAATAATAATTAGAAATTTCTGTTATAGACGCAAAGTGGATTATAGAAAAATTGTTAATTAACCTTCCTTACTTCTTCTTCTACCCTTAGGGGTGGAACATATGGGGAGATTTCTCCTCTACTCTTTTTAGAGAATCGAGCTCGGGTCTACCGGTTCGGAGCCAGATCCCCCAACCATTCGGCTATCGAGGCTTTAAATACTTCTTCTTTAAATGGACGTTAAACTTCATTAAGTTTTAACAAATTTTATTGAAACTAAAATTTGCGAGTATTGTGAAATAAATGAAAGGTTTTGTTGCAGGCCGCGTGGGGAGGAGGGTTGCTGTTCTCCAAGAAGTACCGTCACCCCCGGCTCACGGGTATAGAGAGGTGAGTGTGTGATGGTTCATACGCACTTTGTTCGACTTTAAATTATAAAAGATAGTATAAAAAGTAAGGTAAAGTAACTATTTACAATTGCCCCAAAGCTGGAGGCCTCCTCTCAATATTTAATAGGGTTTTGGAGTCCGTCACGCTGCGCCTGTGCGGGTGGGCAGACTGTTGAAATATTATTTGTACATTGAAGTAAGAAATTACACACATATTGTCATCGGTTTCAGTAAATTTAAATGAAATTTTATGCATTATATCTTATATGGGATGCAATATAAAGAATCATTAGAAATACAATTTAGACGCGCGGTATACCTTACGAAATACATGTTTTTTTTTAGATACATTCGCTGTATCGCATAAAATATTGTCAATAGTAAAATTTACCTCTTGAGATATTCAACAATATCGACAGTTGTCAACTGCGCCGGAGAAATTATAGTGCCGTAAACGAACGCGCAAACACGAAAGACCCCTCGTTTTTACAAAACTATTGCGATAAGATCGGAGGAAGGGTTAGATGCAGTGTAAGAGACACAGGGCCCTACACAACACAACCGGCATTGTGCATAAGTATCAAATCTAAAAAGGAAGTAATCGGATGGATTCGAACTCGGGCATCACAGGTTATAAATCAGATAGGCTAACCCCTAAGCCGCACGGTAGTCAAAGTAATTTTAATTATTGGTGAAACACTTGAGGATTTTTTTGACGCTCCAACTTTATACGCAAATAGTATTATATGCTTTGTATTTTGAAGAGTAATAAAATACATCTAAATCCGCTCTGCGAATTAATCCTCCATTCCCGCCATTAACCGCCATCAATCATGGCGGCCGCGCTAAATGCCGATGCTGTATGGGGTGACGGGGCGGGGGAGGGGTGTGGAAATCCGTTCGTAGAGCTTTGCGCGCCGACCGTATGACATGCGAGCTAGGGCTGTCGAGTATTAAAACTGGGCGAATATCGGAAGTTTTGTTATGCAAATGTTTTCTACCTCAGTCCCCGGGAGTAAATCATGTCTCTGCTGTCCCTGTCGCGTTGTTTCTCCCGGAGAGACGATTAGTGGATTGCTGAATTCCGTTTGGCTACACTGAGACGAGCTAAATAGAAATCCGTAATCTCTGTCTGGGGTAGACATTGAATCTGCCACATAAGGGGGTGACCAATAACTTCTTCAGTATATAATTATATCATAAAAATGTAAGGTATATTACATTATCACATCAATCCTTCAATATAAATTAACGATAAGTTCAATCAATTTTATAAATATTGCCAACGTGAAACACAAAATTATTAATAATTCGTATGCTTGTGACAACCCTACACGAGGGATTAAAAACCTCTCATCTCTAAGGCCGCGTTGGAGCAACCTGAAAGTTCGCACGTCACTCCAACGTCACCGGAACACTTCGCTACACATTTGTAGCAGCTTCGTTGAAAATCTACGAAACGGCTACGATCCCGTAGCTGTAGACCTTTTATTTTATACATGCTTGAGTAATTACGTTGTTTGCGAAATAATTAAGAGGTGTATATATTTGCGAGATATAAATATTGGACAGCTTAGAAACACTATACGCCATATAAAATTACTATTATATGCTTGTATAAATATGGTATTAAAAATGTTTTTAATAAATCACTCCATATTTTTATATGTATAAAAGGATAACCAACGAACACAGTCTGAAATAGTCGCTGTGGCCCATAGAGATCCTCGATTATGTATCAAAATGCAGACGTTTCGTCACACCTGACGATTAAGATGGAGTGCATAAGTACCAGTATTACGTAACGTGGCTCATGTGACAGCTATAGGTGCAAGGTTGCTATCGCCCGGGGTTTACAACTAAGAACTAATCCTCCGTGTCAATATATATGTCGCTTTTGGTCGAGGTCCGTGTCCAGCAATGGGCTTCTGCGGGCTGACAGCGATGATAATATTTTGCTCGTTGTTGTTTCATTGAATACGAGGAGGTATATGTATTCTATGAAGTTATTGCTGTTAGCCGTTTTGGCTTTTACAGCTTCATTGGTTTGCGCCTGCGTCCTTGAGGCCGCAGGTGTTTATGCTTTAAGTAGATGTTCAAGAGTACATCTACTGCTTACCTCTTTAATACGAGGAGGATGCGTCTGTTTGGTGCGGATTTTGCGTTGGATTCTGTGCATCATGACGAACATGTCTCCCTGAGAACTGACCTTTGCCCAGCAGAGTCAACTTACAGACCATTACTTCACTACTACTTTAATAAACGGTTTGTATAGTTTCAATCCATTTAACAATATTTACTCATAACTGGACGGGATGGACAGATTCTTAGGTGACATTTTCTGAAACTTCGCTTTCCATTCGTATGTTACCAAGATTTTTTCCAACAGCTATTGACTTCTCTCAGTTGTAGAATCTCTATATCCGGTATTAAGAACACAGACATACGAATTTTGGCTTCGTGATTAGCCACATTGGTGGTTTGGTTTATGATGAATAAAATACATGTGTTACATTAAAATTAAATGAAGTTTTGGCGTATACGAATAAAATAATACGCGAACCCATGGCGCGCGTATCTGTTTCTATCTTGGCCGATCATGTTTTATAGAAGATTTTGGAAGATATAAAACCGCCTGCAGTCGTATACAGTACAGTATATCTGTCAATCTAAGCCACCCCTGCAGCCATAAACTCCGGCAATCAATTAAAACTCGCACCCTCTTAACAAAAAACAAAAAAAAAAAAAAAAGAAAACCGACGACATAGCTCCACTCCCGGCTCCGTCGCTCGTTTATCATCCGGGTCGTGGAAAGCTCACTTGTGACACCGTAGCGTAATTTGACGCAAAAAATAAAGCGAAAGCTTATCGTTCTTAAAACTCTGTTATGGAAATCGTTTCTATGCAAAAATCCATGGAACCGCTTTGCCCAGCAGAGTCAACTTACAGACCATTACTTCACTACTACTTTAATAAACGGTTTGTATAGTTTCAATCCATTTAACAATATTTACTCATAACTGGACGGGATGGACAGATTCTTAGGTGACATTTTCTGAAACTGCGCTTTCCATTCGTATGTTACCAAGATTTTTTCCAACAGCTATTGACTTCTCTCAGTTGTAGAATCTCTATATCCGGTATTAAGAACACAGACATACGAATTTTGGCTTCGTGATTAGCCACATTGGTGGTTTGGTTTATGATGAATAAAATACATGTGTTACATTAAAATTAAATGAAGTTTTGGCGTATACGAATAAAATAATACGCGAACCCATGGCGCGCGTATCTGTTTCTATCTTGGCCGATCATGTTTTATAGAAGATTTTGGAAGATATAAAACCGCCTGCAGTCGTATACAGTACAGTATATCTGTCAATCTAAGCCACCCCTGCAGCCATAAACTCCGGCAATCAATTAAAACTCGCACCCTCTTAACAAAAAAAAAAAAAAAAAAAGAAAACCGTCGACATAGCTCCACTCCCGGCTCCGTCGCTCGTTTATCATCCGGGTCGTGGAAAGCAGGTCACTTGTGACACCGTAGCGTAATTTGACGCAAAAAATAAAGCGAAAGCTTATCGTTCTTAAAACTCTGTTATGGAAATCGTTTCTATGCAAAAATCCATGGAACCGCTTTACTTACTCCTTTTAAGCCGTGTTCTTCTTCTATATCATTCTGTTTAAGTCCACTGCTGGACACAGGCCATGAAAGAGGCAACAGAAGACATGCACGGAATATTTGCCTGCTCACGGTGGACAGGCAGAACATATGAACAGTGTACGAGATTTGGGATCGGCACAGTCTGATGTACATGTTACCATCAGCCGGTAATAACTTGGTTGATATTAGGAGGAAATGGTGGTACATTCCCCTTATATCTCTGTAATACTATAAAACAATTATTTTTATAACATAAAATTACTTTAATTTGATTTGATGTATTTACGCGAACACTACACTTTTCGGGACAGCCATTTGTTTTTTTTTATGGGAAAGGACGAAGCGGTTCACCTGTTGGTAAGTGATTACCGTCGCCCATGTACATCTGCAACTGCGGTTCACCAGAGGTGCTGCAGATGCGTTGCCGGCCTTTAAGGGCATTTGGGAGATGGAATGGAGGAAGAGGAGGGGGAGTGGGCCTCCGGTCACCTCACTCACCGAACGAAACCCAGAAGCAAAGATGGCTCTACTTCACGCCGGTGTTCTACGAGGCCGTGGTACCGATCCGGTCGAGCCGGCCCTTTCGAGCAGCAGGTAAAGCCGCCGCTTGGCTCTACCACGTGTGACCACGAGTGCTGTGAAGCACTTCGTCGTGAACATAAAAATAAAAATTAAACAATATTTTTTTTTTCATTTTTAAAACATATGCACGTCCTTATTATTACAAAGAAAGATTACACGAACTACATTGACGCTACGGTGTGATCGGTCGCTTCGTGACAGCGGCCCTTGAACATTGAAAGTGGGGATTAGCCTAAAACGTATGCAGGAGTCGGCAACTGTGTCAACAGAAGATAACAGAAAGCTTCACTTTAAAATTTACTTACAGTACAAATCGCCGGGACTTTATGTACTAGTGCATTATAGAGTACTTGGAAAGTATTATTATCTATCTTCGTAACATAAAGAGATAATTAGCGAAATTATATATCTAAACAATGGCAGAATATCCATCTCAGAAAGTACCGGACCAAAAATACCCAATACCCGTGATGAGCAGCGATGTCTTTGGTCTATAGGAGAGGCCTACGTCTTGCTGTGGAATGTCTAAAAATTGTTTATCATTTCATCGCACGAGTAAAATGTAAGCCACGATAGTCGAGTTGTTAGAGGACCTGCCTCCGTATCAGGAGACACGAGTTCGATCCCCGTAAGTAGTGGGCTTGTACCACAGAGGATATCGAAACTTTCATATGTTTTAGACACCAAGACGACAAGCGGCTCACCACCGTTCACGTTTCCCCCAATATAAATATCTAAACATCTGACTTCGAATTCAGCATACGGTCGGAAGAGCTTAACTCTCTAAAAGTTGTCATCAAACTTCCATAAAGCTTTTTAATTAAAACTAATGTATTCGATAGAGCCTTGTTTTCACCCCTTCAGGAACAGGTGACTTCCGGTAAAGCAGGTGCTTGCATTGTCGAAGAAAATATTCAGTTCTGATTGTGTTTCAGGGCAAACTCGGTGACCTGGAACCCGCACAAATTGATGGGCACTCTGCTGCAGTGCTCAACCGTTCACTTCAGGCATGAGGTGAGTAAAGTAACGTTAAAGCTTTCCCACCACTGCTGCCCAGCTGTGAGACAATCGAGTCTGCGACGTCTGTAATTGTTTTCGCTTAGCTTATTATTATACAGATATTTGAGAAGGAGTCCCACCACTAACAGGCTGTCACTTTAATGTTTTTTTTACCTTTAATAAGTAACCTGTAATTCCTTACAATTATTTTTCAATAAGTTTCGTGCAACAAATGTCCCACACTCTGTAACTAAGTCATTAAAAACACTACTTTTCACTTGTGGAATCTGCCAATGATAGCCTTTCAGTTAAATATGAAATAGTAACCTTAATGCGTTGCATTAAGAGCTATGCTTCAACAATCGAAATTAACACAAGCGTGCAAATACGATGTAAGAAATATTTTATGCAATAAATAAATAGATTTTATGATTCAAACGATTTCAGACCTTATTAGTTGGACATAGAGATATAGAATATTATTATTTCGAAAACAGAACAGAGGGGGCCCAAATTGGCAACATATGTTTGGAAGTGTCGAGAGAGGAATTTAATTAAAAGTGGCGCGTGCCGACGTCACTTGATAGTGATGGTATATGTTTTTTTTTAAATATCGATACGTTTTAGCCGCTTGCTCGTTTGCCCCCCTTTTCCAAATAAAAAATATAAAAGAAAGATGAGATCATTGTTAGTACACGCCTAGTGCATTTAATGATTAAGTCTCAATCTCAGACCTTTAGGTCTAGACATAGATCTCTTTCTATATACCAGGCTCTACGCATACAATTAAAAGTTCCCTGAACACTTGATATAAATGTTTACTTAAACGTTTAGATGAAGCGTTTAGACTAGAATCGCGTCATGTTTTATTACATTTATCGATTTTATGCGTCACAGCACTATGTCCAGCCTCAACCAAGGGGGCGGAGCCTGGGAGAATTTATTACACAGCATATTGTGCTGACGTTTACAAGGCATAATGTTGTCGGAATAACTTAAATACATTTCACAGAAATATTGTATTTATAGTGCAAGAAACAAAGACTATAACTGCTCAACAATGTTCAAACGACTCTTCTTGCAGAGAGATGTTGACTTAATGAAAGCGGTTTATGATTGATATATTTAGTACGGTTGCGGGAGACAAGTCCTTGTGCGGACAATTGTTTGTTCGAGTATTGGAAGTATTGTAATAAATTGCAATAGTTTATAAATATATTCTTCATCCGTTGCACAGAAAATCACTTATAAAAAGCCTGCAAGTTTTAACTACACTAGAAGTCACATGGCCACAGTATATCGAACAACGTCACCAGCAGTCTGAAAGCCGTCCACTGCTGGACATAATCCTCGTTTAAATTGTAAACGTTTACGGTAATCGTATCCACTTCGCAGGTGGATTAAGGGGCAGGGTTCCAGAAGCCATGCGACTATAACCCTGTTTCCCATCTTTCCTCTCTTCTATCCTGCCTGTAACCGATCTACCGATGAATATTGCCGATCCCATTGGGATGATTTGCTGCAAACGCCACGCTTGGCTAACGAGTTATTACAGCCGCAAACACCTCACACCTTAGACGCTGCTGCACTTTATTTATTTATTTATTTATTTATTGAACTTCATATACATGAGAATGTTTATAGGCGGACTTAATGCCAGAAGCATTCTCTACCAGTCAACCATTGGACGATGCAGAGATGAAATTAAGTAGGTGTAGGTTATAGGATAGAGAGAACTAAAGAGAGGAAAAAAATTATAAAAAAATGTAAATCTATATATAGACTTTACCGGTTGGCATGGTTACATCGCCATCTGTCGGAGGTTATGAGTTTTTCGGTCATGTGATGGGGACGAGATGGGGTGGCATATTCTCTTACGCCGCCACCACACGATTCTACGGTGGAATATCTTAGATCTGGAATATTTAATATTGTTACTTCTGCGGCTTTTGGGGTCCTTTACATATTATTGAATGGATTGTAGTGACAAAGGAATTGACGTTACCACCTGATGTTAAGTAGGTACTGAAGCCCATGGGCAACTGAAAACAATTTCAATCGAAGTAGGTTTTTTTTTAATGGGAAAGAAGGCAAACGAGCACGCGGCTCGCATGATGCCAAGAGATTACCGAGACCACACGTACATCTACAACATCAGAGAAGATGCAGGAGGGAGGGTTGTGGGCCTCCGGTTACGTCACTCATAGTCATACGTCACGATAGAAATGCGGAAGCACAAGCTGACTCTGCTTCATGTCTGTATTCTCCGAGGCCGTGGTACTACCCCGGTCGAACAGACTCATTCGAGCAGCAGCAAGAGCCGCCGCTTGGCTCTATCACGTTAATTGCTGGACATAGACCTCTTCAAATAGAGTATGCTTCTTCCTATGGGTAATTGTTTCGGGTCTGGATGTTTCTCTAAATTGTTTTTGTAAAAACTAAAAGTGTACTAAGATGGAATGCCTCTAAGCCAGTAATTATTGAGGCACATGGCAATACCTTTTAAACCGGAACCGATGAACGCCGGAAGATATAGGTAATAGGGAGGTACGTGTCAAGGCAGTGGGTGTGTGAGTTCTTATCTAATACTACATAGTTCACGTTTAGTTACAATTCTAATGAAACCTCAAGAGAACTCATCACAGATGAAAAGTAAACTATTATGTATATATATTATTTTCTATGACATAATCTTCATTTGTTTCCTAAGTTTATACAAACGTACAAACTGAAGAAACGTTTGAAGTTCCATACAAATTCTAAGTAAAAGCTAAAGTGACAGCCTGTAAGCTGCCACTGCTGGGCAACAGCCTCCTTCTCAAATACGAGTATCTGAGAGGATTTGGAGGCGAGAAGGGCCCGCCACGCTGCTTCAGTGCGAGTTGGCGGGCTTCAATACCCTTGAAATAATATTTTTATTATTTTTTAGACATGCAGGTCTCCTCGCCATCATCATCATCAACATCCTTTCAGCCTATCAGAAGTCCACTGCTGAACATAGGCCTCCCCCAAAGATTGCCACGAAGCTCGGTCCTGAGCCATCTTGTGGGGGGTCGTCCTACACTGCGTTTGCCTGTACGTGGCTGCAAATGCAGTGGTAAATACCGAACTTAAAATTGCTATTAACAATTTTAGTGGTGCCGGCATCGGGGATCGAACCCGGGTCACTCGCGCTCTTTGAAACTAAAGTGTGCGCGCTGACCGCCCGGCTACCACGGCTCCCAATGAACGCTAACCATATAGTAATAGTTAACCTAGGCAGAGTAACTTACTGTCATAGATCAAACAGTTTGATTGTTAATAAGTCTATATTTTTAATTTAAATTGTGTTACGTATCATATGGATTTGTTTTTAATTCTATTTCGAGTTGTAATTGTTTGAATTGCCACCCGCTGGTATATTTTGTCTGAAAATAAACGATATACAAAATACACAAATATTTTGTTATGCATATCCATATCCTCAAATACGAGTATCTGAGAGGGATTTGAGGCGAGAAGGGCCCGCCACGCTGCTTCAGTGCGAGTTGGCGGGCTTCAATATCCTTGAAATAATATTTTTATTATTTTTTAGACATGCAGGTCTCCTCGCCATCATCATCATCATCATCCTTTCAGCCTATCAGAAGTCCACTGCTGAACATAGGCCTCCCCCAAAGATTGCCACGAAGCTCGGTCCTGAGCCATCTTGTGGGGGGTCGTCCTACACTGCGTTTGCCTGTACGTGGCTGCAAATGCAGTGGTAAATAACGAACTTAAAATTGCTATTAACAATTTTAGTGGTGCCGGCATCGGGGATCGAACCCGGGTCACTCGCGCTCTTTGAAACTAAAGTGTGCGCGCTGACCGCCAGGCTACCACGGCTCCCAATGAACGCTAACCATATAGTAATAGTTAACCTAGGCAGAGTAACTTACTGTCATAGATCAAACAGTTTGATTGTTAATAAGTCTATATTTTTAATTTAAATTGTGTTACGTATCATATGGATTTGTTTTTAATTCTATTTCGAGTTGTAATTGTTTGAATTGCCACCCGCTGGTATATTTTGTCTGAAAATAAACGATATACAAAATACACAAATATTTTGTTATGCATATCCATATCCTCGGTAAAGGGTGACACAATCTCCACCGACAGATGTTTGTTTTGCGTAATCGTGCACGAAGTCCGGGACAAATATTTACATTAAATTAAAGCTTATCCTAGATTTATGCACATCAGCAAATGGCATAGCTAGATACCGTATCTTTGGGGACTTTGATTATATCCTCCTCGCCGATCTCTGACCGCGGCGATAACCTCCGAATACAATCGGCAGTTGCCAACTGCGCGGGTGATATTATATACCGTAAAAGTACGCGCCAATATAGCGTTAGCTCACCTCACTCACCTCACTCACCTCACTCACCTCACTCAACGAACGAAACGCATAAGCATAAGATGCCTCTACTTCACGCCGGTATTCTGCTAGGCCGTGATAGCAATCCGGTCGAGCCGGCCCATTCGAGCAGCAGCTAAAGTCCCCGCTTGGCTCGTACCCACGTATAAAATAGAGGTTTGCGTTTAGAGAAATAGATTGTAAATCCACACCACACAATCCAATAGCATCAGTGTTCTTATGTATCTCGATGTAACAGGGAATCCTGTTGAGTTGCAACGCGATGTCGGCCGAATACTTGTTCATGACCGACAAAATCTACGATCCGCGGTACGACACCGGCGACAAGGTGATCCAGTGCGGCCGCCACAACGATATCTTCAAGCTGTGGCTGCAGTGGAGGGGCAAGGTATGATGCCATTTGAGAGCGGTGAAAATATTTCGTGTATGAATATTTATTTTGGCTTCGAATGTTTTATTGTGAAATGAGTGGTTTAACATTTCAGTATAGCCCTGGGTCGTTTAAAGTGGTTTGTTAGTTAACAAATGATTATTTATTTATTTAAACTTTATTTGCACATTACATAACAAAAAGGCGGACTTAATGCCAAGAGCCATTCTCTACTAGTCTACCATTACATTGAACAGAGAAAGTGTAAAAGGGTGCACAATAATATTACGTTCATATATTATACTACAATATAATACTTATATATGACGGTACTTAGACATACTTTTAATTATAGTTGTACATTATATAAAAATTACACACTATACATTCATATATATATATATATAAATATACACAATGCATACGTAAACTTAGATGATTTCTTATGTTATAAAAGAAAAATAAAATGTTCTTCAACTGCACTACTATTGCATCGCTAGGTAATAATCCCAAAGTAAACGCTTGAAAGTGCCTTTACTGGTGGATTATCGATCTCTACTATAAATGTATTTATCTGGTACCTGGTATTTGACACAACTGCTATCAGAGAAAAGCTATGTCTGTTCATTAGAGATATTTAAAAAAAAAACCTTTTGAGATAAGATCTGTTTGTTCACGCAAAAACTACTGATCCTGCTACTACAGACTCAATTTTGATAATATTTTCATTTCTTAAAAGGTTATGACTTAAAAACAATATGACAAGTGGCAAGCCTGTCGCCGTCTTAGTGTTCAAGTAAGTGACGAAACGTAAACGTATCAAAAAAAGTCATTGGTACTATAGCCCGGTACATAGGGGATCGCACTCGGATATGCTCATTCGAAAGGCAGATCCCCTAACCGCTCCGCTATCGTGGCTTAAAAGCCCAAGATAAAATGCGACGTTCGCTCGCAGGGTACGTCTGGCTTCGAGCGGCTGATGGACCGTCTGATGGAGCTGTCGGAGTACATGGTGCGCCGCATCCGCGAGCAACCGGACAAGTTCCACCTGATCCTGGAACCGGAGATGGTGAACGTGTCCTTCTGGTATCTGCCGCGCCAGCTGCGTCCTCTCCCGCATAATCGCGACAAGGAGATTAAGTTGGGCAAGGTGAGTCGTCAGAGCTATAGAGTAATTTCTTTATGTACATATATATATATATATATATATATATGTGTATATATAAAAACGTAAGGTCAAATACCGTATACCCAACTCAGGGACGGATAGAGGTAATTTTTTTTAGTCGTTTCAACCCAACCTTCAGAGATTATTTGGAAGAACTTGACAGTTGGTAACATTGTCTATGAGTACATCTTAATGTTCAAATCAACGATAAAATTCGTAAATGTGTTGCGAAAAACTAATTGGCATGAGTCCACAGAGGGGATCGAACTGGGGGTATCCCGAATTCGGAAGCAGATATGCCCCTAACCTCACGGCCATCGTGGTTCTCTGTAGAATGTGTAGGTCATTATAACCGTCTTAAAGATCAAAGAAAGACAGACAATAAAGATTTTGAACTCACCACTACTGTAGGTGTGCGCCAAGTTGAAAGGGCGCATGATGCAGGCCGGCACGATCATGGTGGGCTACCAGCCGGACGACCGGAGGCCGAACTTCTTCCGCAACATCATATCTTCGGCCGCCGTCACCGAGCGCGACGTCGACTTCCTCCTCGCCGAGATGGACCGCCTCGGTCAGGACATCGTCGTCGATTAGACGCCAATCACACGTACAGATGTTTCATAATCTGTATATATTCGTTTTTTGTCTGTCTTTGTTATTAGTTCTGTACGTTTTTGTTTCTTTTTTCAAATAGAGGCATTTAAAGAACTAAGGTTATTAACACCTTGTATCTTTGCAAATAACAGATGTTACAACAATTAGCTACGTGTCATTACATAAGAATTTGTAATGTTACGACATGTCATGTCTGGACTGGTAACATACTAAAGTATAAACGAGTCTCGATATTAAAGCGAGATAGAAGATTTCTTTAGATAGGTATTTACGATAAGTTTTCATTCTCTTTTAGTACCAATTCAAGGAAGGTTATTCATTCGTTTTATATTCTACTATTCTTATCTCTATACTGTATTTTATTATTTACCTTACCATGGTGTAGCCAAAAAATTACAGCGATTACAAATATGAAATAATATTTTCAAACCTTTCGTAATATTTTCGTACTCGGCTTTTGGTATTCTACACGTCGTAGACTTTCAACGCATTAAACGGGATCACGTTCATCCCGTAATTGACAATACCATTTATAGTAGAGTAATCACTGAAGATGTACGGAACGTTTTCAATTTTTTTTTCTTCATTATGCGATCCCAATTCGAGTGTTTCTCTATCAAATTCGATTTTAATATTTTATATTTCATCAAAGTTTATGTCAAACTCGTCCGCGAGAGAGTAGCCGTCTAAATGTTTCATATATTATATAAATGTTATATTACTACATTAAATCATCTATTGTCGTAAAGTGTGATAAGGTTCTCGTGCGGCCTATATTGACTCTGGAAACATATTTTTCAAATTTATGTGCTTTTTACATACTTTATACTCGTTGACAAATGATGTCTTGAATACATATTTTGCAAAAAGTCTATGAAAGCTAAGGTCTTATTTCACAATCGACAGTTAACACTTAAAGGAAAGTTAAATATGGCTATTTGATTATCTGTTATTAACCCTAGTCAGGTCAAAAGCGTCATATTTATTTTTATCTTCAATAGTTATCCTGCGTTTGTGTAAATAAGTAGCCGTGTCGTATTCAATAGATATAAGGCATAATAAATATAATAAAACAATACGTCTATGTTAAATAAAAGTATCTATGTAGAAAATTCTCGAGTGGCAGCCACGTACAGGCAAACGCAGTGTAGGACGACCCCCCACAAGATGGAGCGACGACCTGCGCAGTGTTGCGGGAAGTCGATGGATGCAGGTGGCTCAGGACCGAGCTTCGTGGCAATCTTTGGGGGAGGCCTATGTTCAGCAGTGGACTTCTGATAGGCTGAAATGATGATGATGATGATGATGTAGAATAATTATAAAATAAATCAATATTGTCTTTCATTATGTACAATGAAGAAATTATTTTTGTTGAGGGCTAAATATATCACGATGCGTTACCTCAGCTACAACTTAACTATAATCAAGTTATTGAAGTAGAATTAGGTACATTATTGTTAAGCAATATATTTGTGGTTTTTTTTTATGGGAAAGGGAGCGAAAGAGCAAGCGGTGAACCTGCTGGTAGGTAGTTATCGACGCCCGCGTACATCAGCAACGCCGGAGAACATGCTGGTTCGTTGTCGACCTTTGAGGATATTTGAGTCGTGGGGATGGGGAGGGGGCGAGTGGGCCTCCGGTTACCTTATGGGTACCGAACATCCGTACACCCTGGACGAGCCGACCCATTCGTGCAACAGTGTATGTTATGTATTTATTTCTTATATTTACCTGAGTACGAGTAATTTTAAAGAAGTATACAAGTTAAAGTTAAACGCGATAGAATCCGTAAAATTTATTACATTTCTATAATATAATTATATTACTTTTGATTTAAGAACTATTTTTGTGATATATCTCAGTGGATGAGTAGAGTTTGAAATGTATGTGTAATGCTATTTAAACCTATTCAAGTATTTTACACAGCTTTCGTATAATGCTTATAGATGCTTTATTATTGTTATGTAAACTTTTTAATAAAGCTTAAAGCAATTTTTTAACCTGTTCAGAGTTTTATATTAAAACTTAGTAGCGTAAGTACCATGCACAATGGCGTTTTGAATCAAATCGGCAAACAGTTTTCTTTAGTTAACAAATTAAAACGAAAAAAATTCTTTTATAATTCTTAATTTTTCTTGATATTTACAATTTATTTAAAGGTAATTAATTATTTAAAAAGAAAATATTATATAATTAATAGTTTATAGGTCAATTTGTGGTAACTTATTATATTTAATAAATGTGTCTAGGTAATATTAAAAAAATAACAAGCGATGTAAGTAGTTGTGGTCCTCTATTCTCAATAGTTATGCTAATAATCAGCTCTAGCCATAGAGAACAAGACGAGATATTTACCACAGGTCTGTGACAAGGAAAACTACTCAATAATCAACTTAATGATGACGGCTCGGTGGCGTAGTGGCTAAGCGATTAGCTGCGGCGCTGTGGGTCGCGGGTTCGATTCCCGCACGGTACTAGTATTTGTATGGACTACAAATAATAGTTCCCGGTCTGGGTAATTGCACACGGACAAACCGTGTGCAATTCATGCATGTAAACTGCCTCCGCGACACAGGAGAAATTCCTACAGCGGAAGGTAACGTTTTTTAAAAAAAGAAAGAAGAATCGATTCACTAAACTAGCGATCAATCTAACCAATACCGTTAATGTTTTATCCATTCGGTATAAATTATAAACGATGCTGTTTTCAAATATAAATGTATTAATCTAAATGGTTAAGTGTTAATGTTTTTAGTACAGCCTTTAAAAATTTTATCTCGGTCGATTACATAATCAATTCGAAGTATGACTGTCATGGTATTCTGGTGACTAATTCACGGAAACCAATGACTCTACTGCTGTAGGAATATCATTGTTGGCTAAGAAGGCTGAAGCCGTTCGAAAGAATTCAGAACAAAGGTTGAAATATAAATCATATCCTCCCGTTTCGGCAATTAAGATTAATTATATTTTCTACGTCATGTGTAAGGCTTTGTTGCACACGTTGTTTTTCAATTTAACCCTTTTAAGGTGGTTTTTTTTAACCACTGGTATGTCGATCGAACAATATTTTTAAGAAAATTAATTAGTCTTGGTAAAAAATACGAATGTTTTTATTACTCTGGTATTTATGTGGTAAATCAAGTAATTCCTGTGATCTCTAAATTTTCTCTAACCAAAATCTGTCCTACTTATTTGTTTAATTATTATTTTACATATAGTGTTCTTATTTAAATTATCAATTTGCTTAACAGCCGACCATGGTGTTAGTCATCATGAAATAAAAATAAAAGCATACTCTATGGAATATTTATGCCATTAAGTTTATGGTTAGATCATAAGTTTATTAGTTTTAAGGTACCATTAATAATTTATTTTTGGTATTTAAAAACGTTATGTATTTCTAATGATTTTTTTTCATAGATGTTTATTGCTATTTCGATATTTTCGGTAATAGTCAGTTGTGACAAAACGTTTTAAAAACATAATTTTCTATCGTTTATCTAATAATAAAACTTAGAATAATATAAAATATTGTAAATTTAAAATGAAACGTGACGATGACAATAGAAACTGTAGAGATAGTGAATGTGTAATATGGGTGTCGTAGGATTAATGTTTAAATGAATTATTTATAGATCTTATATATAATTTTGATGAACTTGTTTTAAAGTAGGAACATATAGCTAGCTGCAATTGAAATGTGTTCTGAATTCGGTACGATTGATAAGTTATTACATTAGGTAATTTCAGTTCTTTTCTATTAATGTAGATGAAAATGTAGTTGTTATAAATAATTTCAAAATTTCGAGTGAAACTATCTGTCAAATTATGAACGATAATATGTAAATAAGTAGTTAGTTGTGTAATTATTATATTCGGAGTACGTTTTATTTGCAGATTTAGAATATAATCATTTTGAATAAATATTTAATTCAATTATAGAACAGAAGCTTTACAGAGCTTGTATAAAACGCACCGACGACATCATTTATTGTTGTTTTATTTACAATAATAGAAGGCACTGTCAACAACGAACGAAATGTAGCTATCCTTTAGTTGACAGCGTGCTTTCATTTTATTCTTTTAGGATTTTTATAAGTATCAAACGTGTCGTAAGATTATTGTATTTCATATATATCATTCAGAAAATATATTTCCTTGTCAATATAGGCTAAATGCATACAAGATTAATGTAAAAAGTCTTCCGTAATGTCTTCCTTATTAACAGTAGAGAAGTTATTTGCTGTGTCCGGAATGTTATCAAATTTATTAAAATGTATTTACTAGCGTTTCGAGAACTTTAGTGTTTTAGATGCGATATTAATGTAAATGTTTTGATCACATGTAACGTGAAAATTTAGACAAAATAATCCTATAATTGTTGCTACATGTAAAAACCTGTATAACCAAATAAATGGTATTGTTGTTAGTTTGCATACGTTTTATTCGATAACCTTATACCATCATCGTCTCACATCACCAGGCCACTGCAGGCCCCTTCACTGATATTCGATTTCAGCGCATCTATCTCATGTACGCGTCTGTTTATTAATTAGATAAAGTATTTATGTTTGCAGTGCAAAAAATATAAGGTAAAAAAATGGTAATCAGTGCAATGCCCTGTTTTATATTTTCTTAAGATTCAGCAATTACGAGTAATATTTTGTTTTCTTGAACCGGGGCCTCAGGAAACTTTCAGAGTTGAGACCAGTCGGGGAAAAAAAGAAAATGTCGGCTTCATAGAAGTAGTTCTAAGCTTATACTAAAAATACTGCATTTAAGAAAAAAAAATTAAATCCAGTCTCATACTTTCAAATTTACACTCAACAATCGCTGACCGGACACTGAAATGTTCTTCTCGTTTTCGAACTTCGTTTGATGAACGGAGTTGTAGAAGAGCGTTATCCTGGCGTGGCTGTGTGTCTGGGCAACACACACCCATAGCTTTAGCAAACGATCCACTTTTACTGTACCCTATAATGCCAAAGTGGCATATAAAGAATTTTTATGAAATTTAAGCACCAAGATCGAATGTGTAACTTTAGAATTCAAAACTTAACTCATTGTATAACTAAAAGTACAGTGGGTTGTTAAACCAACAGACGTTATTGCGGTAAATCCTTCCAACAAGGCGCAGAAACACCCAAGTGACATCATTAAGGCCGATGATGAAGAAAAAGTATACTCGCTTTATGGTATTTACCAACACTACTAACACACTGGGCAAAATAAAATATATAATAATAAATAAAGACCTATGTGGACCCGCGTTAATGAACACATGGCTGAGGTGAAACGTCGACTCTCTAGGAAGTCAGCAGTCATCATATATTACTGTAAACATAAACATTACCTCCGATTTGATAGACTTCAAGTCCTCGCAATAGAGCGATTCCTCCCAAGGATGATTCGCGAGGCTATTGAAAAAAAAAACATTATAATTTCAATAGACATGGCTGGGTGTTACACCTACTTTGAATCCCGTAATAAAAAAAAAACCTAAAACCAAGACTTAACACGATAGTGTGACATCAGGACGTCCAACGCCTCAGTCCTCTCGTGATCATGGGTGCTGTTAAGCACTCAAAACGATAGGACAACAGACAATAAAAATTAAACTCATATTATATAAATATTAGTTTAATTTCAATGGTTTTTTTATCTCCACAGATTCTATTTTCATTCATTCATTTTCACTTAACATGAATGAATGAAAACACTATATTCATCAAGGTAAAAAAGATAATTTCGCTTGTCAATACTGTTTTACAATATCACGTTTCACGTCCTCTTTTTAATAATGAGGTTCCTCTGACGGAGAGGATCCTCCACATCTCGTTCGTCTCGAAATAAAAATTATGGTCTCATAGGCAACGGAATGCATGCCACAAGAATACAATGATTCACAAAATTACTGCTAACTTGTACAGACCAGCCTCATGATCAGCTTAAGTACTCAGTACCTTACTGAGGATCCAATATTGAAGTGTGGTCATATCATCTCTAGTCTCTAAAGATCTCTTCGTAACTTCAGGGCAAATTTTTGATAATTCTCCTTCTTTCGTTTTCTTGTTATTGAAGAAATAGATGTGCCTGGGTTTTGAACACATCAATAACTCACACTATGGTCCCTCTATCACGGGCGTGGTAAAATTACATCAATATAATTACCTCAATATAAAATTGTAGAGGCCGGCCTCCAGATCGGCGTAAGTAGGTACTGAGGAGTCAGTATTGATGTGCGGTCATACCATCTCTAGTCTTTTAAGATCTCGTCGTAATTTGAGGGCAAATTTTAATAAAATTAGCTATATATGACCTCACTCATGCTTCGTGCTGTCTCTTCATCAGTCAAGCTTCAGAGGTCACGCCTGTGTTTTATCTCCCTTTCCGGTTCCAAATCCCTCACAAATATTGAAAGGCCTTTTTCTTAGCAGGAGGACATTTACGGATTGTTCAGACTATTATAATGAAAACATCATTAAGTTATTTATCATGGGCGGAAGGGGGAATATACAGATTCTCGAAATTGCAACCACGGAGCAGGAAATAGGCAATGCCTCATCTTTAGGAGCCGCTAAGTTCGCTACGCTAATATTAATATGAATTTTATTATTCCTGCGACATGCAGGTTTCCTCACGAGGTATTCCTATACCCACGAGTACGTGGTAAATTTAGTATTTAATTTTACGTTGCCTGAAAGGATCGCTATCCAGCTATAAGTCTGCCAAATTGTTCTACTTCACTTACTTTTTTTTTTCTGTATTCTTGTTTTGTGGTATACAATAAAGGCATACTCATTCATCCATTTAAATTTGCAACTGTAGCGCACCTAAAAATAAAATAAGCATGTAACTTCCGGACAAAACTATCTTACTTTGTTATTAGTGATTTTCTGTGTATCGAATTCACAGAAAGACCGGTCCGCGCGCCGCGATCGGGTTGCCAGAGCGCGTGTCGCTCGCCCCCCTTACCGACTGCACTTGACATACAGCTCGGCAAACAATATACGCAGTGCTGCAACGTACGACTTGTTTATTTCCTCCGCTTCCTACAGGACCGCTTCACAACTAATAATTTATATCAGTGCCGCGATTCCAAAGTCAAGTCAGTTGTTATAACAATCGGTGGTCGATTATGTGCTACGTACATTCTTCTCGCTATTGATTTGGGTATATATGTATTCGATGAAGTTATTGCTGTTAGCCGTTTTGGCTTTTACAGCTTCATAGGTTTGTATGCTTTAAGTAAATGTGCACGAGTACATCTACTGCTTACCTGTTTATGGTAAGCAATCTAAGGACCGTCCGAGGGAGGTTCGGGCCTCGTCACGGACGGTCGAGGTGTTTCGTTAGCAGCGGGCGGTAAGGACCGCCCTGGATCCCGGGTGTACGGTGTGTACGCGGGGTTCTGTTAGCACGATACGCTCTTATGCGTCGGCGGGGGATTGTGAGAGTGTCTCTACTCCTGTGTGTACAGTGTGTTCTTGAGTAGTGTTAACCGAAACTAGGTCGGTTTGTCGGTGTGTTGGGGTTGATTTGGGTTCGAGCTACCGTGCAATTAAATAAGCCTTGCTGGAGGCTGCACCGCCCGCGCCTCCTGCTCTCTGTAACTGCTCACCTCTAACTTGAGAAACTAAAATGAAACAAACTCGGGAATTTTACGAAATTTTATTGGAAACAAAATAATAATTATGCTATATATTGCACGTGACTCGAAGTCGCCAGATTCATACACGTTTGAGCAAAACCCATTTACACTTACAAGAGTATGCCGACTCGCACCGAGCACGGACAGACAGCGGGCAGCGGTCCACAGCACCGCGCGCTGCTGCGCTCGTGTGGGACCCTGCTGACGTCGCACGGCGCGACACCAGCGAACATGTTGTACAAATAAACCAAAGCCTTGCATGGTAATGGATTCGCAGCGAATGATACAAATTCGTGCTCGGGAATGTCGAACATTTGTCTGTGGTGAACATTTTAATAGAGACTTCTAAAACGGTAAGACACGGGAATGTAGACGGTGTGTTGTTACAGAATATATCCAGTAAGTGTCAAAATGCAACGTAGCAAAAAAAAAAAAAGAAAGGTAAATTAATTTGTAAATGCGTAAAAGAATTATTTTTCTTGTTTAATAAATAAAACTGAACAAAATGGATATATTCATTCAGATATTGCAAATTCATTTGAAGAATTTCGGTCCTTCCTCAAGAATTGCTTTAACTGTTATTTAATATGATAATTTAAAAACTATAAACAGTACAGAAGACATTGTAACTAACGACATTCTTAAACCAAAAAAGTATTATAAATTTTTGCTTAAAGAAACTGAGATTTTAAAAAAAAAAAAAAAAAAGGTAAATTAATTTGTAAATGCGTAAAAGAATTATTTTTCTTGTTTAATAAATAAAACTGAACAAAATGGATATATTCATTCAGATATTGCAAATTCATTTGAAGGATTTCGGTCCTTCCTCAAGAATTGCTTTAACTGTTATTTAATATGATAATTTAAAAACTATAAACAGTACAGAAGACATTGTAACTAACGACATTCTTAAACCAAAAAGTATTATAAATTTTTGCTTAAAGAAACTGAGATTTTAAAAAAAATAATGACTGAAGCCATGCTGTATAGCAAACCATAGAGCTTGTGACAGAAGTTTGGATAATTAAGGAAAGCACATACAGATAGACGACCTTTTTGTTTTAATCAAAATGGAAAGAGCAATTAAACTCCTGTCATTACACTTCTACACCTAACAAAATATTGATATAACTAAATGTTGTAATTATTAAAAAAATTATATCATAATCTACGCTTTGCGACACTTCCGTAATACATTGCAGCGCCTGGGTTTTGAACACAACAAAAGCCCACTTACACTATGGTCCCTCTATCTTGGGCGTGGTAAAATAAAATCACTTGCCTCAATATAAAATATATCTCAGCAAACACATTTATGTAGATACCTTATTACATAAAGCAACTCTCACATTTAAAATAAAATTTTAGTTATCTGTGGAATGAAACTGTCTGTTTACAATAACAGACGCCGCCATTTCTTTTCAGACGATGAATTAAATTGTGCGTGTCTGTATGTTATTGTGTAAGTTGCGTTGATGTAATTAAGTATTTTTGTTTTCTATACTAATATTTTTAGAGTAAATGAAAATTAACCCAAATTTAGATTTCAACAGACCCTAGAGTAAGTGGAAGTATCGAATCTTGCTTCATTGATTTCACATTTCATTTCCAGTCTCAACAACATGATTGATTTAACAAACAAAATGTGGTATAATCAAAAAAAAAAAAAGGCTCACATATATATATTCATATATAATCTAGTAAAAAGGAATAATAAAGGTACAAATGGCAACATCGTCACTATGCACGTCAAAGGCGGAAACGACATTCGCAATTCGATTAAAGGTTTTCGAAATATTCTAACGTGACTAGGTGGGCACCACATTAAATAGTAATAACAACTAACATTTAACTTTACGACCTTCGATGTTACACGTTATGCGATTTACGATCTAAACCCTTCGGTTATTAGCCGGAAAATATCCATCTACAGAATTGACAGATGTCAGCTTGACATTACGACAGATTGTCGCGTTCAGAAACTCGATTGGCATAATTGCCGCTACCAATAGAGTTCACGGCTCGATATCGTTCATCAAATTTAAAGCGGAACCTTCGGTAAATAACACCGATTCAGTGACATACATTTAACATCGCCAAATGAAATTTTTAAATTCATTAACCGAACAAAAATCAACTTCATTCTGTCTCTGTTCAAAGCCCCTCTTTCTATATAGTTTTAGTAATAGTTATCATGGTTTGCAGGTGTTGCTGCAGCGAAAAACAACAAAAACCAGCTGCCATTACAAATATTACAGATGAGAAAAAATGTCGTTGCAAATACGAAACGTCTTTAAGGCCTCAATATAACAAAGTACCCGATTGGAATTTAGATAAAAATCCATAATTTATTTTTGTTTTTTGAACAATCAAAACAATCAAACAGTTTTCGCAACAATGTGATTGTTATGTACAGAATGACCAGTCGTCACAGGCGACAGAATAGCAACAGAAAAACGTAGTCACTTGGACAATTGTATTCGGTTAAAACAATCATGTGCGCATCGTACATCGTACACCAAAATCGACATCGAGACTGATCATCTACACCAGAGAGACACACGGCAACATATTTCGAGATTAGACAAACATTTATAACATAGAAAATATTTTATATATAGATGTTGAAATGATTCAATTAATCGTCAGTGTTTTGATAGACATCATAAATATTTTCTATTTATTGACTGTATTTTGTGTGAAACATACTTTCGTTGCCATGTTCATGAAACATTATATGTAATTGGAAATAAATATATAATAATAAAGCATGCCTGAGATTCATATTTCACCCGTCTCTCGAACTTTCCCACTTCTTTTGATAATTATTTATTATTCACCCAAGCTTCAGAAGAAATTATCTCTTACAGAGAGCATTTTACAATATGGATTAAATGATTGGCAACAATGATACCGAGGGTCCCTGACACCAACAACTGTCAACCAATGTACAACATGCTTTCTTTACACAAGCTTCTATAAGCTTGACAAATTATTCTATGAATTGTGAACATACCCGAAAATGCATTTTTAAAAGAATAGTGATTTTTTTTGTGAATCATCATTATCATACAAATTGACTTACCATAAATTGTCATATAATTTTGTGTGAAGTATTACTAGTTGGGTAAAAATTATGGAGGTTTTCTTCTGGATTATTCCAGAAAAAGTTTTTAATAACCTTTTGTTATTTTTACCTTCCCGTATCAGATATTATGCTTATGTGATGATCTGGGGAAGTACACATCAGATGCACCGACATCACACGGCCATTCCCAGAACCGTGGCTCAATCAGGTTCTCTATCCACTTGTAGTTTCATGAAACACAGTGGACTGACAATCATTGGTTCACTTTTTGAAACAGGGCCCTGAACTCTCACGAATTATATTATGTTAGAAAAAGATGTCGTAGCTGTCGCACGTAGCATCATTGATCATGTAACCATGTTCTATTCAACCATATTGTAAACTGCTCGAAATAAAACTTACAAGAACAATCAAACAGTGAATAAACAACGTTCACTCTCTCGCTCACACACCCATTCGCACCCGCACGTGTCACGCACAACCTCATTGTTTAAATTTCTCAATTATATAACTAAATTTGCGGTTGGTTTGTGCTGTCCGCATGAAAAGAAACCCGACGATGGAACATTTTGTTATTTTGATTGATAAAAACCGAGATTTCGACGGTTCCCAAGAACAAAATATCCGTTAAATTACCTTGCACCGGTATAGAGCTCAGAAGCTGAGACGTTAATCACAGATGATTAAATTTTAGCATATCTCACTAACTTTTACTTTTAGCACACCGCATGTAGGTAATTTGACCGGTGCAACAACGTTACATAACCGGATCTCCTCAACGTTCGATTTTGAATGAACGAACCAAAATCGCGCGCTGCTGCCTGTCGCACGGTCAGCACAAAGCAAGCCGGGCTGAAGTCTAGTCGCACAGGCGGTCGCGTACGTGCAACCGCTACGATACTATATCGAGCCACATCGGCCGCTCGCGGCCTCGCACTCCCGTTCGCCACGTTCTCATGTTCGCCACTCCGTCGACTGCCAACGTACATTTGCGACCCAACCCCGCTAACACATCACTTGGCAACGTGAGATTAATCTCGCATAATACGTTAAACTATTTAGCTAAGATGGAATATATAGCTAGTTTGTACAAGTCTAGACTCTAGATGATTTTTATAGAACAGTTGTTAACAAGTAATGGGAAAACCCTAGATTTTCATATAATATTAATGCAATTCACATTATTGTAAACATCTTAATCATATGCCTCTCAAACACTGCATGAGTGAATATATAGCGTTATAAGAATAATTCTTGGAATGCAGAAGTGGTTTTATTGCTTGAGATAATTACCCGCGAGATAACTTTATAAGGGCTCATTGTACAGAAATACTAATAAAAAAAGAATTCTATGCTTAAAGCATATAGCAGATTTTACAACACCAAAAACAGGTAATTTTTAAGAAGACATTGTTTAGTCATTAATCATAAGATTTAGATGATCAAAAATTAATTCTGCTATTGCATGTTTTAATCTCTAATGAAACCACACTTGATGCCGAGCACATTTCTATATCATATTCATAATTTTCATGACACAGACTTTCCGTTAAAAACAATAAACAGAATTGGAATTTATCACAAAAACTAACATTACATTCCATATATGTTTGAAAAGGCACATTAATAGAATCATACTCGTAATGTATGCACGCACACATTACAGTACCTACAACAACATAGAGAGCTATATTTTAACCACACTGCGTTGAAACTCTGTCGAACAAAGTGGCAAACATTAAAACTAGTAAAAAATATGACATCACAGTCAAATTTATAACGGCCCAGCTGATATCCACCGACAGACCGCTTTTACGACCAAAACAATTTTGTTTTAAGATCAAAACAATTTTGCTTTTACATATTACATTGGATTAATAGCTAACCATTGACACAATCATATATTTCACAAACTTGGGAAAGGATCACAGATTCTAAGCCCAACTGAGAGCTTCTCTATTATAGAGAAGTAAATTGGATAATTCAAAAACTAGAAATATACAATTTCTATGCATGATCCTTCCATTTTACAAGGACTATTAAGAATCTAAATTATAACAATCTGTAGACAAAATAGTGGAGTATAAAGTCTCTAGACCGATGATTGTTTTATAAACAACAAACTATAGGAATCATAAAAAAATACCTTAAGACATTTCAGTTGGTCACAGATAACATTTGATGGCTTAAAAGAAGAGTTTTTGTTGTTGTTGTTGTTGTTTGTAAAGATGTTCGTTTGCTTGCTTGTGGGCGGACTGCCGGTGTTAAAGCGATACGCTGCCGTCGTCGGTGCGGCATGATGGCAGAGACGCCGCAATACTTTAACGCCACCTACAATGAAATATAAGAGTTAATAATCATTCTATATATATATACATATTTGACGGCACGGTGGCGTAGTGGCTAAGCGTTTAGCTGCGGCATTGTGGCTCGCAGGTTCGATTCCGCACGAAGGCCGCACGGGACTAGACTGTATTGACAACAAATAATAAGTTCCAGATCTAGGCGTTTTTCCATGTGCAATTTATGTATGTAAACTGCCTCCGCGACACTAAGTAACGCTTTTTTTTTAGAATGAATATATATATATATATTGTAGAAAACGTGTGTAGGACTCGCGTGGTATTCTCACCACAGACAGATCGCGAAATCTTTTTGTAGAGAGATGTGTAATCAAGATGTAGGTGTCAGCGGTGCAGTGTTGTAATGAACTGCGGTCTGGATGCGGTTAACGGTCTAGTCTAGATGTAGGCGGCCGTGGTGCAAGGATGCAATGAATTCGGAGTCCCGATATGAATGGCGGTGGCGCAGAGATGTTGTAAACAAAGTCCACTCACAGCACTTGGTGCGGCTGGAGCGCGGCGAGGTGCGCGGGCGAGGGGGGCACGCCGGGGGGCGCGGGCGGCAGCAGCGTCTGCGCGAGCCCCTCGAACCTACCGCTCGCCTCGAAACCGTTCTGCTGAGATACGAGAAACGGTAATGTTAATTGTGGGACAGGAATGCGATCGACAATCGGCTCGTCATGCCAGGCGATGACAGCCTCCTGATTGGAGAAAACCTCGGAGAAAAAAAGTCCAGTATCGGACTGAGTGACGGCTGTACCACCGGGTGGACACGGTTCAACCGTCCTTAGTTCAATGAATAAACAAAAAATACTGACGCTCACTAACCGGTATCATGATTGTGGGACGCAGCGGCTGTATGGAAGGTTGGACCGCTGTCGGGTAATATGGGTAGTATTGCACCGGGTAGCCGATGTATCCGGGGTAACCGGCTGCCGCTGCGTACATGGCTGCCGCTGGGCTGTACATCTGTGGATAATATGAACACTTAGTTTTTATCACTTGAAAAACTAAGATATTGATATAATTCTTACGAAATGCTCATACTGTCAATGTTCATCGACATAATACCAAAATAATATGCTTATTAAAGAATAGCGCCAACACTATCTGACCATGGCTGTCGTAGGAGACTAATGGTAAAGAAAAAAATCAAACTTTGTACTTACTACCGCGTGGTGGCTAAAAAGAAGCAAATTAATATATTGATGGATGCTGGTAACCCAGGACCGTGCCCAGTGGCAATCTTCGGGGAGGCCTGTCTTCAGGAGTGGACTTGTGACAGCCAAAAACAATGATGCTCATTGACTGTTGGTGTAGTTTATTTCAGTTATTTCCACAGCTAAATGGCGTATGCAATTTTGCTTCTGGGACATGCAGCCGAACACAAACAATCTTCGTCTTATTAAATAAAACACCCTAAAAGACTACCTAAATTCTGGAGCTTATGCTCTAGTAGTTGTATAAGAATAAGCCTTGCGATTTATTGAAAAGTTCTAAAGATCCTCCTCATCGCATTGGATAAAGAATGTTAAAGGTGAACACTAAAGCAGTGTCTGAGCACTTACAGCACTACAATACATCTGCACTGCGCAGTTGACAATCGATTTAACCATAATTTGCCAGACTCTGGAACCATCCATGAGCTGCGAACACTAGGGTGCCTTATTGTGGCTGGCAATAGGTGTACCCACAGGTAACTGTTGACTAAGTGCTGGTATTGCCTGATGGTGCTGCAGCTGGTCGTAAGGCGGCGGCGCGTACACGCCCCCGGCCCCCGCCCCTGCGCCGCCGAACGCCATACTGTACGGGCCACCACCTGCCACTGAAAATAAACTCTTATATTAAGCCCTGTTAGCCGAGTCTGCATGCAGTTTATTACCTTAACGTAAAATTTAAAGTTATACTGACTTATAACGTTTATTAAATATTTTTCTAAACATGATTATTTCATAAACTTATGGCAGAAGGCGTACGAAAAAATCTGCTATCCATATTCTTGGTGTCGTCAGTCTACTAAGTTTCTTGTCGTCCGATTGATGGTCCTAAAAATTCACAGATCAATGTCGGTCGGCGACTAAGGTGGTGCTGCGATTGCCAATCCGCTTGCATAGCGTGACGCTTGTGACAGATCCTCCCATTGAACGATCCTTTTCTCCAGCAGTGGACTAATAAACACACAGATGAATATTCTGTAAATTACCGTATGCTCAATGTTGCACAAAACCTATTGACCTTAGATATTATAAATCCATGTCCATGTCTATGAAACTACGAATAACTAAATTCCTTAGACGAACCCCGCTAGTTGAGATTTTGTTCATTTTATAAGTAGCTTTGCTGTGCCCAGGTCAACGCCAGTGTGACCTTAAATTTTGTCTCAAGAGAAACCATTGATTTTGATTGATAATATGTTGTCTCATTCTACATCATAATCGATCTGTCAGACATATTTAATTTCATATAAAAACTTTTCTTGTTTATAATATTATTAAGACATATTCGAGCTCAAATTTTGCAACAAATCTGCGATACATTAATTACACCGGAGACAACTACGCGATAATTGAACGTTATTTGTTGTTGTAAAATCGATATCGGCCTTTGAAAACAAGATGGACGACACCGGCGCAGTGGGAATGGAAATTATATTATTCCTGGCCCGTTTGACATCGCAAGCTGCGCAATACGCAATAAGTGGATAAGTAGGTCAATTAAGGAAGGCGAAAAGATAAGAAGGAATAAGTAAAGCGACGGAATAAACTAAAAGAAGATATCATTATAGAATATTTCATGACTCAGAAGGAGCATTTCATATTTGTCATTACCACCCATACTCAGCTTAGCAAACTTACGTGATCTACGTTTTTACACTTCGGGGGATAATATCGAGGCGTATTTTCTCCCGGGTCGGTGTAAGAATCTGCCCTCACCCCCTTTCTTTAAAAAAAAAACATAGTAATCACGAAGAACCCACGCGGTGTCGAAATTAGCCCACTAGTTTGGCTAACTATTGACGTCTTATAGTTAAAATTTAATCTGTACCTTGTAATGAGAGCACTCTGGGTACTGTTTATTATAAGTATCCCCGCTTGCTTATATCTCCCGGGAAATAGTAACCGAATGTAGTTCAAATTAATGTATGTAAACTGCCTCCGCGACACAGGTGTAATTCCTACTTTGGAATGTAACGTTTATCTTTAGAAAAAAAAAAAGATGCACCGGTAAGACACTGTCGTGCGCCCCTTCAATCATAACTATCTGTTATACCCAGAAGCAACACTACACTACTGCTTTGACCTTTACACTAAAACAGTAATGCTCGACGTTAAAGCAACAGTTATTAAGATCACTGTCAGAAACAAAAAAAGATTCAGAATGATTCACTATAATGTATGGATACGATATGCGGGCGTTTAGAACGAGAAGAGTCCATTTACAAGCAACGTAACGGTGTCCTATTTGTATTGATTCACTGTGAGATGGCGAAGTATCTAGAAACGTTGACACAGTTTAAGAGCGAAGCTCCGCGAAGTGCAATAGGAACGCAGTAATTTGATTTACGATCCGCCTCAATATAGCACGCGGTGAGGACTTGAGGTTCGTATTCAACTAATAAGATTATAAACCTTCTACGATAAGAATCTATGATCTTTACCTAGTAAGCTTTGAAATAATAGATTTTTACCGAACCGGTTTATTATAACTGAAAAGCAAAGTACTATAATAGGAATACAGCTGGCTCCGAATGCCAAAATCTATAAATTTTGGTACACAGTTCAATGAACGTAAATTCGTCATATTTTTTACTAAGAAGTCGCTGCAAAAATAAATAAAGTAAAAAGAACACTTCCTAAATACAATTTCTTGTGCCGTAATCCAAAGCCAAATACTTTTATTAACTTACTACCATACTGTGGTGCGGCTTGATGAGGCGGCGCCGGCAGGAACGGGCCCTGGGGTGGCTGCGGTTGTGGGTAGGCTCCGAGGGGGGGTGTCACTGCAACAACTCGCAGTGTCACGTACTGGTCGCACGACGGCCGCCCGACCGACCGATGCAACGACATCTTCACGACTTTGACGAGGGGAACAGCCCACTATGCTACTACGGACGGATACTAGACAACTGTGAGATTCTTTAGAGCTACGTCATTTTAACTTATGTTCCTTTCTGTAATAGTATGAAAAAATATGGATACGGTATTTTCAAAGTAAATTTCTGAGGTCGTTACGTATCCGTGTCGTTGCAACATAAACAGCTATTACATACACAGCACACACTATACGACAAGAACGCCATTATAAAATGATAAATTTGGAAAAAAAACTGTGAATAATTTTTCTTGGCATTCTGTAAGATAGAGTCGCTGTATTGCTTGTCCTAACAGTGCTACATTAAAACAATGTAATAATTAAGTAACAGTTAAGCGATAAAAGATTGTATAAAATAACTTGGTATTGCAGTAATTGCTTTAAACATAAAATTATATTACTACGAATTTTAATATAAAATCTACTTTAATTATTACTTTGTTGTTCATTCACCCCTCGTCAAAGACAACGCAAGTAAAACCACTGAATTATTCAAGGACTGTCAAGATGTCGCGGCGTCGAGTCGTTTGGCGAACCTCGCGCCGAAGCGCGCCGCAACCCAAGCCCGAGCATTCACGCTAGACGCAGCGGTGTGGTCGTGGCATTAAAAATAGCTGCCGATTAATATTTTTTATTTTACTTTAAAATCCAAATGATTAGCCGCATGTACTAACGACCTTTGCCTGCACGACTACGGGACGAAAACGCAAACCAGCTTTTTAAGCCGCGCTCACAGTGTAGAATTATGAAAAATATCAGACTTTTAGTCTCGTCTACACATTTCGCTGACGTCAGTGTTAACGACAAGCGATGCCCATACAACGCGTTACAGAACTGCTCGAGTTTTTCCAAAGCAATTAAAGAGTTAAATATTGAAACATTGAAAAAACCCTATGCAGGGACTGCCTTCGGCTCAGATTAAAAAAAAAAAGTAGTAAACTGGACCGACGGCTGGCAACAGTAATTTGGTAGGTTAGGTTGAGCGAGTCAACACGGTGTGCGAGTGCTGATCACCTACCAAACGTTATTTACAATGCATTCCTTACTTTAATGATCACACCCACCGTTCAGACCGATTGTATGTAAGCGAGATTAAATTTCGGAAAGTGAGAACCATTTTTTGTTTAAGCCACGGACGGGCATTGAATCGAGTGTGATCATTTCTCATAGAACATCTTAAATAACAAAACAATCATCACACGATAAAGGACCTTTGAGAAGAAAGACATTAGTTATATATTTATAACATCACTAAAGTCGTATCGATCGCATCCCGGCTGTGGACGCCGCGCCTGGACGTACCCCGCGGCGTTCGGAACGGATCAATGGGCGAGAGCTAATTGCATCAACCAGGGCAGCGTCTACAATTGGAAGACGAGCGTTAAGTAATGCTCACTAGCAGGCATAGCATTATTCTCCGTCTTCAATTTGTACACAACACACTACACACGAATATGTGAGTTCGTTAAATGTAAATTTCACAACGCGTTGCTGAACCTGCACATGAGTTACGAAGCGGGCGCAACAACATTCGATTTTCTTAAAAATTCCCTCACGTCATACTATTTCATTTTAAACTCAATGACAGCTGAACGTTGTTGCTCCAGCTAGATTCAGAGACCTGTTGGTCGCTTATACAACGGCCATATAACGTGAATAATACACGTCGATAACATTCCTCGAAAAATAAAAAACATTGTAAATGAATCTATTTATAGAGCTAGCTATAAAAGTTTTGTACCAAGATTTATTGTTTCATTTTTCGTAAAATCATTTCGATTTAATATGCCTTTATTTTTTAAAAAAAAATGCGCTGTTACGAACTGAAAAGCAGTTATGCAAGAAGCGATTAAAAAAAATCTATGATATGAGTGCATTGAAGGACATAGAAACATGCAAAGTATTAAAAAAATAAAATTCTAATGTACTATTTTAAATGGCATACCTCAATATCATCATGCCTTAACCAATGATACTAATCTTTGAAAAGTATTACAATAAAACAAATACCATAAAACGAACACACAACTCAACATATTCTTAAGCAAAAACTAAACTTGCAATTAAAATCGAAATGGCTAATAAACATTAAAATAGCAATTGAACATTGAACACAGAACACAAAAATCCTGGTAGCTTCCCCCACCATTAAATATATAAAAACTATTTTTTTTTTCTAAAAAAAAAAGATTTCCACTTTGCATCGAAATGGAATGCTTTTCTTTACACAGCACACACAAAACCATATTTAATTTTAAATTGCAACAAGCAAATTTGCTGTTATATTCTCACATTTCCAATACAACATCAAACTGTGATATTTGCAACTATACAAAAATTAATATTAAATATCTCAGGATCCCTGTAAGAGAAATCTGGGTGTGATCTAGCACTGGGAGAGAATTATAAATGAGATGATTCTTGAATCGAGTGATCCTAAAACTAATGTGGTCAAACTTTGTGTATCATGAATAGATTTACTGAAGAAACAAATGAAGACATAAAATGGCATACTTCCCTGTCCTTCAAATAAGCTTATGCATGCACTTATCTATTACTTCAAATATGATTATGAAGCAACGGACTATGTCTTAGTGGAGATTACTTTCCAGTTCACCGAGACAGAATATTTCAAAGTAATATCCACCTTGTCACCTTACACTAGTAACACACGCACTAACAAAATGTGTCATTCCCTTAACATTTGCATTAAATGGTAACATGACCAGTGACCCTTTAAAATAATTTTACAACATTTAAATTATAAGTGTGATAAGAAACTAATGAATAATTTTTCTAATTATAAAAGTAAAAGAAAGGGTAAAATGGTCTTTTTTTTGGACTGCATAACTAATTATGTCACCACAGTTGTTATGCAATTCAACATAATGTTAATTTTAACTTACTTGTGGTAAAACATACAACTAAATCATGGCACTATTATCATTTGTTAAATCTTTGCTGCTAAAAACAGTGCCATTTAGACCATCACCTTAGTTAAAAGTACACAGAATGCTCCACAAAAATCTTTAATTTTTAAACATTAAAAAAACAAATTCAACTATTGCATTAAATTAAAACATTTCAGATTTTTGTGGCAATAAAAACAAATCAGGTTTAAGTTACCATGTCCTTTGTTTCACTTGATTTGTTTTTATTCATCGTTAGTAAAACACTCAATCTTAAATAGGTTGTAAGAAATTAGAACACAGACTCTCAAACCTTATCCAAAAGTATGGAATCACTTTGGTAGCACAGATTGGATTCATTTGTGCTAAACAATATTATGGAATCTGAAAATTGTGCGATTCTAAGACTCCACTGTAAAAACACAATGATGTGGACTGGAGTTTATTCAAGAAATTATTACCAAAATAAATATTATTAATTCCATCTACTAGTATTTTTTTTAGACTGTTCACATCATTTCTTTTTACATACCACTTATCTGTCTATAGCTTAAAAGAACTTGTAACAAAACAGAAAACAGAGATACCCCTATTACAACAAAAACGCAAAAATAGGGAACCTTAAAAAACAATGAGGCAATATTTTTATTAAGTCTAGAAATTAAAAAACTTTTGCCTCAGTGTTGTGGTAGTGCGTGAAATAAGCTGAATTGTAATATTGACCAACATAGTAATTAAATTTTTAACAAATACATGAGAGATAGTCAATATTACTAATCAAAATGGGTGTGTAAAAGAAATAGTAAAAAAATAAGCTGTGAACTAAATATTTATAGATAAATGAAAAACATAGGAGCAATAACACATAAAAATTACTATTATAGTTATTATTAAAGGTGTGCCCTGTGATTTTCACTTTACTTTATTTATTATTTGCCTTAAAGAGAAACCACAAGACACATAAAACTTACACAACTTATTCCTTTACGGTTAGTGTTAACTAATGAAACTGTCAAGTGCGCATGTTTGTGAAAACTCCATTCACTAATCCAGAAGGACTTTAAAACACTATACAAAAATTTCAAGCCAAAGACATCTACTGTACAGCCAACCATTTAGCTTCAAGTCAAATACATTAGTCCTGCCAGAATAGTTAAAATAATCAACTAAGTCTTTAAAATGGAAGTCACTAATTTAAATTTGATTCCTTGCTAAAGTAAACATGAGCTATTGACAATCTTGAGAATCATGTGACAACCTGTTCACTACTCATTTTCAAGACAATGTTCCCTTATTAGTGTAATATATTTTATGTGAAATGCATCTATTTGTCTATTATATATCAATATCACCTCATAGCAATCAAGTTGTCATTTATGGTTACATTAGAATTACGCATACGATCGTCCACACGCCGATACGCACATATCATATATTGGTCTCTCTTTAACTATTTCCAAAAAAAGAAAAAAATAAAGAAAGAAAAATTCTATATGGTGTCATTACATGGTAGTGATTAGTCGACGGCCGCACGGGGACGGCGGCGGCGCACACGCGGCTCCTGCAGACGGGGTGCTGGGGGGAGGGGCCGGTCCGAGGGGAAGGAGGGGAGCAGGAATCGTATTATCATTATGGCTAAAAACTGTTTCTGGACAGCAACACCTGTCCTCATGGCGCCTTTTAAAGAAAATCACACTTCCTGTTTCTTAATAGTTTTATTTTTAGGTCAATGTCTATGCCTGGATTTGTTTACAACAGGCTCCAAGCAAGACATGGCCATTGTCTCATGTTAACTGAGAAGCTCATAATCAATTTGAAAGATTTGCTTGACATATGTAAAGTCATGACTGCCACAATATTTTAGTATTTGATTAATTACTTAATGCTAATTTTTGAACTGGTACAGATAAATAATGTTCTTATAAAGTATTAAAGTTAGTATGTTGCAACAAAATGTTGACTGGATGAGTTGTAGGTAATAAGGATCTACTTTTAAATGTTTAATTTAAAATTATTTCATTTCAATCCTTTATTTCAACCCATGCACACACAAGAGATTTATGAGACAAAGGTCATATCATTATATCTCTGCATTGGTTACTCACTTATTAGCAATGGTCGATCAGGGCTTGGGGTCCAGGCACTAGTCTTCAATTTCATAGTCTGCAAGCAGACTATTTTGATTATGGGGGTTACTGAGTACTATAATATAAACAATGGACCAGTACATGATCTTTACAACGGAAGCATGGGAATGCAGTTTTAGCTCAACTTAATACTATAAAGTTGGGAGCTAAAATTTCAGTGAGCAACATTTATACACATATACCACCCACGCCTTTCACCCTAAAGGGTAGGCAGATATTATATATTTACCATGATCATGTTACTTCTTTTGCCTCTTTTCATTCCTGCTCTTCGCATTTATATCATAATTTTCTAACATTGTTCACTTAAATTTATGTGACATTTTGTCATAACTGTGTATTTTGTTTCTGTGGTATTAAAAGTAGGTAGTCGGATAAGAGTGTAAAATTAAATTTCCACTAAAGCTATCAGCATCAATTAGCATGGTGCACACAACTAAATACAATTCAAAAGATCTTATATCCAAACAAATTTCATAATTTTGGGATAACAAGAACCAGCCATAATCAATTATTTCGCCATCATGATCTCTCTCTCATGGGAGGAATCTCATTATATTATGAAACAGTGGAAGATTATGCAAAAATATATTTGACAAAATGAAATTAATTTTTTTGTTACGAGTTGTTAGTTGTTATGCAAATTTATCTGAAAATATGCATTTAAAAAGAGGACCTCATTTTAATGCTTCCAATCAAAAGTTAAATTTTTAGTCCAACGCTTTAGCATGAAATTCAATATATGTCAAGCTGTTCCTAAATAAAGATCTTGAAAAACGGACTGACAACTTAGTCGTTTAGTATGAAACAGTAATAAGTTAATTATTATAAGTTTTGCTTGCACTCCTTGTATTGATTTAGTTAGTAACATTTACTTTTTGTTGTATTATAAGCAAGGACACTAAAAAGGCATTCTAAATCTTAAATAAAAAAAAGCGTAAGTAATTAATAAGCAATGCCAAATGTTTAATACAAAATCTTCAGAGGTCATTGCTTTTATGTGAAGTGTTGTTAGTAATAGAAGATCTTGTTGAAAAAATGCCTTATGGGGTAAATTGTGAATTTGAAGGTACATTGTTCTATGGATAGAAAAAAATTACGAAATTTACACATCTTAAGTATTTAAATGTAATATTTAAATATATTTTCCATTGGCCACTGTAGTTGTAGGCAGTCACGGATGATAACTGAGCCTAAATTTAGATCATTCCTCCAAATACCTAGCCTTGTAAGACCAAAGAGTGTCATCCATCTTGGATTTACAAACTATTGATCTGGTCACATAAGTTAACAAACTCCATTGAAATAAAACCTATTATGGAATAATCTGGATTTATCCATAAAAGTTACATTAATACACAACAAGTCAGCTTACTGTTGCAAAAACTAGCTATTCAAGGCCCCATGACGTTACATATGTCAACCTTCGAAGTAATAGCAAGAACAAAGAAAAAATGTAATCAAAATGCATAAATACCTTTTTTGTCTGCCATTTTTATTTAAATAATATATTTACTAGAATATATTACACTACTAACAGGTTGTTGCAAGAAATTTTCTAAAATCACGACAAATTATTACAACGCAATCGCAACCAAGCGCTTGTTCAATGTTCGATTCTCGCAACGATAGTGATGTGAAATGAATGCACTGAGAAATAAGCACACTCTGATACGAACCGACAACGGTCGATAGGAAATGTTGCGCTGCGCAGAATGACGCCCAGAAATCGATATTTTAAGAGTAATATCGGTTACACAGATCTTTAATTTAAAATTAATATCTTAGTTTTCAACTGTTATTATATAATTAGTTGCATCTAATTGAAAAATCTTTGAATGTTGCAGTTACACTCGGAGCATCCATCATCATCATCATCATCATTTCAGCCTATTAGAAGTCCACTGCTGAACATAGGCCTCCCCCAAAGATTGCCACGAGCATCCATACGTGACAAAATTTAAATTATTCACCGGTCGTCTGACTATTGATTCTGATACCGTAAAAAGAATGCAAAGGATAAAGCCAAATTGACTTTTTGACTTGAATGTCATGATATGTTATAATTATCGTATCGACGGGGTCATCTCATTATCATATCATCGTATTGCCATGAATTTTGTGTCGGAAATCAAAATTATGGAATCGGATATTTTTATATATATGTATATAAGTATCTTAATCAAAATTATCTACCGATCCTCGATGACACGTAATTCTGCCTGTAGTATTTAGCTATATCGTACCTACTTTCAGTATCACCTTGTCCAATCACATGACGTAGTGTTTGTATGCTCTGCTTCTTTGGTCACGTCATATTCTGTTCGTACACGATACGGTTGTATAAATTATTAATACTAAGCGATGAATTATTTTATTGCTACAACTCGCTTAATGGCCTCACTAGATCAAAACAGTGTGTGAAGCATGACGATGGTCACATACATAAGCGTTCAAATTTAGCATGCCATACCCGACATTATAATATATTATATTCTATGGTCCCGTCGAGCTCCACCCACATACAATTTGACTATAGATCCTAGTGATACATTAAACCGTTAATGTATCACTTGGATCTATATTTAAAGCTATGCTGTGTTTTCTTTCATTTTTAAGATATTATTAAAAGCATTAAGTCCAACATAAGAGATTTGAGATCTTGGTCATTGTTGATCGGTGATTATTGAGTCATATTCTTGCTAAGCTCGCCGAAACGCAAGTCGTTTCTTTACGTTTAACGATAGATCATTTGAAACGCTGCTTTCTTGGTAGCAAACCTGTTAATTTCCTCCAACACCGATCTCGAGGGTACATCTACAATATACAAAACTGTTGATGCATCTTTGTGAAAAAGGAGTTTAATCGAGTGCAAAGAAGTTTGTGGTAAGACAGAAGATTATAATAGTTCTTCACGAATTGTGTCAATTATATAAAATTAATCTCAGAGTTACAGAAAATATTGTAAAATACGCATTTTATAAGATTTCTATGATATAGGTACGATCATAGGGCCATATATATTTCTCTAATTTTCTAAATTAAATGATGCCATTACAAACGGATAGTGGAGTTATTTCTCTAGACTATAGATTATCTTGCAGTTAAGTAACCTTCCATATTAAGCTTATTATAATGAAATCTATTAGGTTTCTTTAAGTTTTTGGACGGGTCAAAAAGAAATGCTTTTATTTTTCTGCCTTTCATCTTTTCTTCATGTAGTGATACGCTTTCAGTATCTAGATCAGGGATTCCCAAAGTATTTTGGGCAAGAGACCCTTTTTCCAAAATGAACTGAATCCACAGACCCATATATCCAAATGACTTTAAAAATCCTATCTCTAGTTTTTTTCTCAATGATACAGAAATACTTACCAATTTAAAAACTTTGCGATTGGTGAGCAAACTTAACTTAAAGTGGTCGATATCAATATAGACCACTGTGGGAATCCCTGATCTAGATGATACAAATGCCAGACTAGTGAAAACTGTCATGCGGTAAATGATACACGTTGCATGATCCGCTGCACGATGAAGTATCCAATAAAGAATAAAATAATTATCGCAAATATTACAGTACAGTAACGTAACGTTAAAGTACTTGGCTTGGAGCATTCCTGCTCCAATGATTTCATTGGAGATAGAACTAAATTTTATGTATTCAATTTTTTAATCTGTATGCCACGTGACTGCGAACTCTTATCGAGTATTACACACGTGTTTTATACGTGGTGGTGCGAAGCGGCGGCTTTTGTTGCTACTCGAATGGGCCGGTTCGTCCGGGGCAGTATCACAGCCTCGCAGAATACCGGCGTGAAGTAGAGGCATCTTGTGCTTCTGCGTTTCGTTCGATGAGTGAGGTAACCGGAGGCCCGCTACCTTCGTCCTCATTCTCCAAATGGCCTTAAAAGCCGGCAACGGACCTGCAGCTTTTCTGGGGTTGCAGATGTGCGTGAGCGACGGTAATAGATATAGTACCGTAAATACGTTGCACAAGATGTGCTTCTGCGATTCGTACGATGAGTGTGGTAACCGGAAGCCCCTTCCCTTTCCTTCTTTTTTCGAAATATGCTTGAAGGCCGGCAACGCACCGGCAGCTCCTTACGTGCCGCAGATGTACGTGGGCGTTGGTAATCACTAACAATCAGGCGAGCCGCATGATCATTTGTCCCCTTTCCTATAAAAACCCTAAAGATTACTGCACACCAAAGGTATACCTCGGCATTGATAACTTTTGTATGTAAATGAACTTTTTTTCATACTTTGTGGGTTATTATTATGGTCACATCAGTTACTATCGAAGACATTTTTGGCGCCAATTTTAAAATTTGATTAAAAAAAACAATATATTGACAACTACTCTATGGAGTGAGAGAAAGGATCTCGTTAGTTCTATGCTGACAAATGGTTTTATTTTGAAATAGATCTGTGTAGAAGGAGACTGTAGATTTTAAATTGAAATTCTTTTAGTTTGTTTTCTTTCAATGATTTATTTACAAACATTTTATAATAGCTAACACTAGTTTCACTTATATATTAGAATATAGCGTCCATCTTCCGCCGCACCTGAAATAAGAAACAATAATTAAAACACAAGGATGCATGCCCTATTTAATATAAGCTTTGCGTAAATGAATTAGTCTTTATTTTTTAATCTTGAAGTTTCGGTCACGGTGAGAACTCAGATAGGCGTTTGACGTACTAATATTATGACCCCGGCTATCGTCAGCTTTATAATTATTAATCTTTTACTTTACGTATTTATTTATCTATGTAATAGCATAAGAATTGGCAACACTATGAATCGCTTCGAATTACACAGGACGCGTAGCACGCGGCTTAAGATCCCGGCACCACTAAAATCGTTAATGTGTGTGTTCGGCAGTGAAGAAAAATATTCTGTGTGAAACCTGCGAGTGTTTGAGAAATTATACAGCTATGGTATGAGCTGCGTGGCGGACATTTCTACGTTACAAAATCCTCTCAGAAAGGGACGGGAAAGGGAGGAGGGACGACGTGGTCACCTGCAGGCCGCGAGGAAGCGCGCGTCGTACGCCCGCTGCGCGGCGTTGCGCGCGGGCAGCGCGGCAGGCAGCGCGCGCGCGCCGCAGCGACCGCAGCGCCGCCAGCGCCCCGCGCGCCGCCCGCCGCCCAGGTACATGTACCTGTGTGCGGCCGAACCACAATTTTCATACATGTTTCGTTGGCAGAATCGCAGACTCTTACTTGTTACACAGTTTCATCTCTCACTCTCAACCTAACGCTTTTTGGTATTCTCAGTCAGTGAACCCTGGTTGAGAAAGAAATACACGTCGGCAGGTGCAAAAATTCAAATATTTATATATATTAATATGATGTAGCTTTAATATAGCGAAATAAAAACCAAATAGAGTTACTCTGAAAAGAGAATATTTAATTTTATGCATGTTCTAATAACAAATCTTAACTGAAAAGAGAAAACAACATTTCAAGCTATTATCTCACAAATTCCTTTACTTATAACATTTTAACGTTTTCTTTGTGATGACATTCGTCTGACAACCGATTGCATAATCCTGCAACCTGTGTGTCAACCTTCCATAGATATACTTACTGCTACGGCTTACACATAAAACGAGAATAAAAGTGAATGCGCGGCAAATTCAAATTAAATGAAATGTAATTATCTTCATTTACATATTTTTTTTATGGTAAAGGCGGCAAACTTGCAAGCGGTTCACCTGATGCTAAGTGACTACCGTCGCCCACGTACATCTGCAACACCAGAGGAGCTGCAGGTGCCTGGGCGGCCTTTAACAGTATTTGGGAGATGGGAGGGGGAGCGGGCCTCCGGTTACCTCACTCACCGAACGAAATGCAGAAGCACAAGATGCCTCTACTTCGCACCGGTATTCTGCGAGACCGCGGTATCAATCCGGTCGAGCCGGCCCATTCGAGCGGCAGCAAAAGCCGCCGCTTGTCTCTACCACGTACCAAAATACGTATACATAAACATTTCGATAATTCATTGTCGTCCGGTATCGATGTAAGAATCTGTCACACACTTTCTTCCCTAGGGTGGCGTAAGAGGCGACTGAAGGAAAAGCCTTAAAAATAGATATGGCTACCAATCGATGGCGTGACGACTATAGATAACCAGACCTTTGGTGCGCGGTGGCTGGTGCCAACAAGGTGGTTGAGAGAATCGCCAATCCGCTCACCGCGAGTGGCGATTATATCAAATCCTCCTTATGGGATTGGCCTAAGGTTAATAATCTCTACCTTAAAAATACACTTGAATCATTACCGAATCGAGTCCATCGCCAAGGAGGGCGTGTTGTCACATTGGGCGTAAGGGGGAGGCTCTGGCACGTAACGCAGCGCTTCCGGTTCCACGCCGTATTCCAACTGTAGCGATAAATCGCACAGTATACGTTAATTATATAACTGTGCGAATGAGTGAGTGTGTTCGAGTGCGTGTGCATGTGCGTGTGCTTGTGCGTGTAGACAATAGATATCCGGGGACGGTTTATTAGTAGAAGAGGTAGGTAATATCTACCACACTAGAGGAGTTGTGGGAGCGTTAGCTGGCCTTTAAGGATATTTCGGGAGAGGACGAGGGGAGGAAGGAGCGGGGCTCCGGTTACATCACTCACCAAACGAAACAAAGATGTACAAGATGTCTCTACTTGAAGCCGGTATTACAAGACTATGAACTCTATCTACAAATGTTAACTGCGCAGGTGTTTGATGTGAGTAAGTGTTGCCGTTGCCCACATACAACTGCAACACCAGCGGTGCTACAGGTGCGTTGTCGGCTTTTAAGGGTATTTGAGAGACAGGAGAGAGAGGATGAGATGGGGGATGGGGAGGGGAAGCGGGCTTCCGGTTACCGCTCTCACCGAACGAAACGTAGAAGCGCAAGAAGCCTCTACTTCACGTCGGTATTCTGCGAGGCCGTGGTACCAATCCGGTCGATTCGAGCGGCAGCAAGAGCCGCCGCTCGTTTCCGCCACGTATAAAGGGTGTATCATAGTGCCGTGTGCAGGGAGCGACTCACGTGCAGCGGCGCGAGGCGCGCGTGCGGCGCGGCGACGGCGCAGCGCGGCAGCGAGTCCCACACGCGCGCGGTCATCTGCGCCGTCAGCGATGCGCACTCCTCTGTTGTGCGCACAAATGCAACGTTCTTTTCATTTAGATATACGGCAATAGAAGAGGGAAAAATCTGGCAACTGGCCTCGGAGTTCAAATACGGTAAGCACAATCTATTGTACTATGTACGTATTTAATCGTACCGGTGATCTTTTCGTATGTGAAACGATTTGTATGCCATTGAGAGGGCTAGTGAATAAAAAGGTTATTTCATAATTTCAAGGTCAGTTTTTAACATAACACTATTGGGAGATGAATTAGAAAGTTTCAAGTTCGATTGTTAGATTCACAGAGCTGTAATCGGAGGGGCGGAAATTTCTTTAAGGTTTAAACAATTATTTCAGTTTTTCAGCCCTAACATAGAGTATTCACATTTGGAATTAACCGTATGCTACCCTACCCGTTAGCACCAAAATTGGGTTTTTATTATTTAATCTTAATAATAATGTAAACACAAGAGATTACATAATAAAATAATAGATGAAATTAACAGATATTCCAGTATGAAAAAATTCTATCACAGACACGTACTAGATACATCGATGTCGTGCAAGACCAAAGCGGGCTGCCGAGCAGCAGGGGCGGAGGCCGTCGGTGCGGGCGTACTCACCCAGCAGGTCCGGCTTGGGCGCGGCGGTGGCGGCGGCGTTGGCCGCGGCCAGGCGCGCCAGCGGGCGGCTGAGCGCGTCGCCGCCGCGCCCCACCGCGCGCGCGCACACCACCAGCCTCCGCAGCACGCCCAGCGCCGCGCCGTCCGACCACAGCGAGTATCTGCCAGGCAACGGGCCACAGCACCAACCATTTTAATCTTAGTTTTAATTAGAAGGAAATATTTTTTTTTATTGGATTGAGGCGCCCCACGAGCTACCAATACACCTGATGGTACATGACTACCGCGGCCTATGGACGCCTGCAAACAGCTGAGAATTACCTTGTCACCCCTGACAACTGAGATGGAATAGGAGTCTACCGCTTAGTTTTAATCCTTACTACAACTCAGTAAAACCACAAAAGGAGATAAAATGACGAAAACTACAACTGTGTTATTAACCAGGACTTCAAAATCACCATTGAACTGGTTGAATGCGCCATTCCCAGGATACCATCTTTATATCCAAATACTGATTGCTGACAAATGAGTCTGGTATTTCCGTGTAGCAATCGAGATTAAAGCACTTTCCTTATCAGATACACAAAGGTTTTGCAAGATATATCATTTGGTCCCTCGAGCCGGATTCCGAGCGATAAATAACATGATGATAATGTGATCTAGCCCGATTTCGACCGCAGCGATAACTTGATGTACGCGCTAAAACTAAAGTAGTTACTTGTCTTTACCTTTCGTAACCGATGTAACGCTTATACGAGGAAGGGTCAGATTGAGACAAAAAAAACTAATAATTTTTGTTTGTTGCACAAATATAATCTATGCGGTTTAGTGGCCTGTGAGGGGAAAGTTTGCATCATTGCCTTGCACTGTTTTACTACCCGCCTCGAAGTGGTGGCTCGGGGAACTCCTTACAAGTTCTTTAATCTTGTCTTGGTTATACATTAATAAATTGTATTTGTATTATTATTGTACATGGTAATTTATGTAAATGAACGAAGTAATTATATTAACATTATATAATTTCTTTTTGTTTAAAATTCATGTATGTATATTGAATTATGACTTGAAATATTTGACAGAAAACAAATTTCAATTAAAATACACATGTTGTTTACGTTTACAAATCTTGTATTTATAATATTTCTAACAAATAACTTTTCTGATTAAATTCAACCGATTGTTTTTCTGACACACCACACGCAATCACAGCGGCGCAACGCAGTTCGTAGCATATGGAGCCAACGACACTCACGTTACGGAAATAAACTTCTACATTATCCGAAAAGCTATTTAGGAACAGCTCCTTACCCGTGCGACTGATGCATCTGAGGCGAAGCTGCGACGGCGACTAAAGCAGCCAGCGCTGTGAGCGCTGTGTCGATCGCTCGCTGCAGCGGGCGGCGTAACGCTTGAAGCGCCAACAGCGCTGAAGAAGCGCCTTCGCCCAGAGTTTCCGCCTTCGCTTCGAGAGCGAGAAGACTCTAAAAAAAAAACGAACAGACGTCGTCCGTGTCAGACTCTGTCTTGTTTTCATTTTAACATATATGTGCCGAGATCAGCCAAGTGTGTTCAGAAACTATAAATATACGAAACATCCTTGTATTTTTCGTATAGTTTATGGTAACTTAATCTTTTTTTGGCTCCACAGCTTGTTCTCAACTTAATTTTAGAAAAATAATATTTCTTAACACCTTTCAGCGGAAGCAGATGCAAGCGAGTTCAACAACTGAGCGGAACTTGTAATCAATATCAATAACCTATGTAAATAAGATTTAATACAATTTTTTTTTTAAATACAATATCCGTAATAGTGTAATTAGATATTGATGGAAAGCAAATTTAGAAAAGTTTAGGAAAACTGAAACTTCTTTTTTCTACGGAGTTTTTGCATTAATTCACGATTGGTATGCGTGATTCTTTTTTTTGGTTCGTTATAAAAATGGAAAAGGTTTCCGGAAAAAAAAAATTGACGCTGCTTCTCGTCTGCAGTCTGCGGGATTTATGTCCAACGTAGTCGGATGGTTTTTGCCAGCATCAGTCGGTCGATCCTCAGAGCAGAGCACCACGTTCAGCTAAGTTTGTCTTTAGCATAAAATTTTAGTATTTTCCCCTTTTTCTAGAAAATTACTTAGGCGCATAAACCTAAAAAGCGGGAGGACGGAGTGTACCTTCTCGTGGTCGTGTTCGTCGAGAAGCGCGACGAGCGGCGCGTCGGGCTTGTCGTCGGTGCGTAGCGCGGCGCTGCAAGCGGCCCACGCGGCCTGCGCCAGTTGCAGCGCCGTCAGCGACGCCGCCGCACTCTGCGCCTGCGCAGACCCCGCCTGGCTGCACCCACACACACGCAAACATTTGTACACCAACAGATATGCCCCGTAGACACAATGAACAATTAAACCTGTAACTTTGTTCCATACATACACTATTACTATAACATCAGTTTATCTCTTTCTAACATATCGGATACGTCGGAAGCACGAGCGTGATTTTAGACATTTTAATCATTGACATTTTTTTTTATATAGATACGTCATTACACTTGCTGGTCAAATATCTCCGCCAATACGTTTACAATTATAAAGAAACTCCCGGCTTGAATCAATCCAACAGCGATTTACAAAATAATTAATACATCACTTCTAACAAAAAATAAGGCCAAATACGGATTACACAATTATATCAAAATTTTACAGAAACTTTGTGCTGAACTTGCAATCTCTGCTTTGTGTGTTTGTGTGGGTGTGTGTATGTGTGTATGGGTGGGTGGTATATATTTGCTACTATGTGAAATATTATTTTTAGACGGTGAATAGATAGTCTTTTTTTTCCTCTCTATAATTATTATTGTGCTGTACATGTGCCGTGAATTAATTGTTTTTCTCTCTTCTTTTCAGTACGTACTTTTCTTTCTTCAAACGCTAAATTAGGTGTAATATTTTTACCTGCACAGTGCGATTCTCAATTTCAGCCAACTGTGATAGTAGTACTGCTGGAAGGACTGCGGCTGCCGCTGGAAGTTCTCTGTCAATCTGTAAAACGTATTTAACAATTCAAAATAACTACCTTAACAAAAGATATCTAAGGAGAAATAACGAAAATCTTCTTCGACGCAGGTGGGCATTTTTTAAGCCGTCGTAAGCTAAATGATGATGGTAACAAATTTTTTAATGAAAAGACGGCAAACGAGCAAGCGGTTCACCTGATGGTAAGTGCTTACCCTCGCCTACATACATCTTCAACACCATAGATGCTGCAGGTGCGTTGCCGGTCTATAAGGATATTTGGGAGATGGGAGGGAAGAGGAGAGGAATAGGGAGGGGATCTAGTTCTCCGCGCAAAAGAATGAAAATAATGTTTCATGCTCACCTCTCGTACACGGCCTCCACAACGTTGGGTTTCAAGGTCATCAGCAAGTCCAAACAGTCGTACCCCGAGACCATGGCGTACTCCAGCAGCATGGCCGTGTGCTGGACCGACAGCGGGGTCGCTGTACATGTTACAAATATCAATAGACCGAACGTTTGACAGAAATCCCACCACGCTAATACTAAGTGGTGATTAAGTATGAAATCTTCTGTTGAATATACAAAGTATTAGGACGCGTGGTGAAGGCTTAAGCAACAGTCAATTGACTTTGGGTATCGAAACGGCGACTGCCTTGAAAACTTGGCAACCATCAAGAGCAAACCTCACGGCTGAGAGGCTCACCACAAGTCACGTTCCATTTGCATCTTCTAGAAGTAGATGTCGTGAGTCGTGGTCCGGTCGTAGATTCCGCCACATGAAATATTGTACTGACCACATTCTCGCGATGTGGTTCGGACCGACCGCACGGCCATTTCGCGATATACTCACACATGTCCTGAATTAGCTAATGGAATCGTAAAACAGTTACACCATCCACCGCTGGAGGCGCTGACGGCGCTTAGTTCCGAAAGTCGATGGACTCATGGAATTATGTTTAATGTCAGAAAATAAAAACAATTAATTGTATGTGCCAATAACATAAACGCTTTGCTGGTTGGTTAAGGTTACGTTAGAATTGTGGTTACTATTAGGCGGGTGTCCTAGACTACCGGGCTGTCCGCTAGGAGGCAGGGTATGCATAGTTTTATTCCCTTCGTTAAAAAAAAAACAGTGGATAGCTACCTCTACCCTCTGCGACTCTGGTAGGGCCTCACGACTGATATCCTGCTGATGAGGTGAGAGGTATTAGGATGCGTCGTTCTCCATACTCTCCGTGGCCGAAATGTGGTCGGCGGCGGAGCCATGAACCATATCAGCCATGCCGGGAGGTATGGTGTTAACGAGCGCTCGCCATCCTGACTCTCATGGTCTCCGTGTGCCTCAAAACCTCTCAGATATTTGAGTAGGAGACCTTTAGCCAGCATTGAGCACTTACAGGCTGCTTTTACTTTTATATCTGCACTCATGTTTTTCGAATTTTTATTACACATTTTATGGGTTTAAATTGACGATATGGCCAGTACTTGACGGCCATTTTATGCAATGCCACCATTTCACGACGTGCCTAATCCTACAATAGGCCCGCGTCAATCGTATACATCGTGTATACAACACGAGAGGTATGATGAATGAAGGCGCGCTCACGTATGTCGGCGCAGGGCTGCGGCAGCTTGTACACGTGCAGCTGCGAGTGCGTGTCCACGGCCACCAGCAGCGCGCCCAGCTGCGACACCTCCGCGCACGACACCGTCGCGCACGACGCGCCGACCTACAGCGTCGCGTCGATGTCGTTTTATTCAATTTAGCCCGGTTTAGAAATGTTAAAATCTATATCGATACTCAAAACTAGATCTCTGTGAAGGATCGGCAAGAGACTGTGTAGTCTATTTTTATTCATTCATCACTTCATTGATTTACAAAATTTAACGGCAACTTGTCACACACGAGGGGAATAATGTATGTATATGTATGTATATTTTCACGCCTTGTTCCCAACGGGGTAGGCAGAGACAATCTTCTTCCACTTGCTACGGTCCCGACATACGTCTTTCGCTTCTTCCACTTTCATCAATCTTCGCATGCATGCTCGTTGGTTTAGAGCACCTTTTTCCAGAACGTCTCCGATTTGAACGTGAAATGTTCCCCTAGGTCTTCCTCTCCCGACTCTACCGTTTACACTAGCCTCATAGATTTGTTTCGTCAATTACCTACTTTCACTCATCCTCTCCACATGTCCAAACCAGCTCAGCATCCCTTTCTCAATTCGTGTCACTACATCGTCTTTCACGCCACAACGCTCTCTGATCACATTAGGTGAATAATGGTATGTCAAATACAGTTCATTGGTTTAACGTTAATAGTATATACATATGTACATAGTAGGCTTCTAGACCTCAATAAAATTAAACGTATAACATTCCCTACACCTAATGTTAAACATTTAGATACTAAAATAGTTATAATGGTGTAATAACTCTTGATAAAGGGCTTCAATGGGGTCCCCGTTGTTATCGAAAAAAGTTTTTCGATCTTTACAGTGCAATTTATCAATTAGTTTATTCTTATAATTTAAGAAGAGAGAGAGAAAGAGAGAGAGAGAGAGAGACGGAAATATACAAGTGCATGGGAAGTTAGCTAGCCCGTAGTTGAGCATCTAAGTTTTCTTTTATAATTGAGAAGAGGTTTTTGCTCAACAGTAAAAAATATATAAGGTGGAAAGTTTTTTTTACGAAAGATCATGGTCCTTCGAGCCCGATTACATGGTGTCAATTTGTTTCATGACCTTAATAATCGAAGGTACATATTATTAGAATAATTGTGGTGCGGGAATCTATAATAAGACGGAAACGCTTTTAAAATTGCATGTTAAAGATATTTAAGCCACCAGGGCTTCAATGGCACCTGAGGGATTACACAGACTTCATCTGACTAAATTTATACGGATATTTTTATACGACCTTAGAAGTAAGGAAATGTCACTTTGTAATCATTATTCTGATGTTTTTCCGGGTTTGCTGTATATTAGCTAGAAGATTTTACTGGTTACTTGTGTTAACAGGCTGTAGTTAATACAAGTAACCAGTTAATGCTAGATCAGATCAGCTTCAATTCACTCACCGGTATAGCTCCGCCGGGTCCGTATTTAGTCTTCTTGGGTGTCGAGGCCTCACCACTCTCCGCCACCGCCGCGGATCCCACCGCGCGCGAGCACACCTGCAGATACGAATAATGCACTTAATGAGTTTCATTAAAATGAAATTTTCACCCGCAGCCCACTGCAACTGACACACCAGTACACACACTCGCCACTCACGTAGTGGGGGTTGTCCCTGGACAGCAGGTGCAGTGCCCGCGGCGTGGCCAGCACGACGTGCGGAGCCGTCAGCGGCAGGCGCCCGCTGGCCACGTGCGTCGCGCCCTCGCTGCCCTCCACCTGCCACACAGCTGTCTGCTGCCACACCTGCAATGCGAAACAAAAAAAAACTGTTATGTTATGTTAGAAGTAGTTGTATAAGTGTGTAGATGTACACCTCTTTACGGTAAGCTATCTATGGACCGTCCGAGGGAGGTTCGGAACTGCCCTGATACGCGGGTGCACGGTTTGTACGCGGGTGTACGGTGTGTACGCGAGTGTACGGTGTGTACGGTGTGTACGCGGGTGTACGGTGTGTACGCGGGTGTACGGTGTGTACGCGGGTGTACGGTGTGTACGCGGGTGTACGGTATGTACGCGGGTGTACCGTGTGTACGCGGGCGTCTTGTTTGCTCGATACGCTCTAATGCGTTGGCGGGAGATTGTGAATGTGTTGCTACTCCTAACTGTATGTACAGTGATTGTTTGAGTAGGGTTAACCGAGACTGGGTCGGACTGTTGTTCATAATTTATCAAAAGCAATTAAGTCTATAAGCATACGTTGCAGTCAAACCATACCGCGTTGCTAAATCCATGAACGACACCTGGCGACAAATTATACAACTAAAACTTTAGCCGAAGAGATCAGACAGGCACAACATTTATCACTAAACAAATCTCACCGCCGTAGTGAAGCAGACGGCGGATGCCTTTTGCCCGCCGCCGGGCGTCGTGTTGTCTTGCACGGGACCTAAAATACAATTAAACGCCTGTACAAAACCAAATAACATTTATTAGGCACAGAACTACATATTTGATGTCATAAAACAGATTTATTTTTTTATTTATTAGGTTCACAAAATTAAATGTAACGCTTATAAACCAAAGTCTAATAACAAATTACTTACTAAGAAACATACAGTAAAGTAAAAAAAAGTAAAGTAAGTGTAAGTGCCCACGGCTGGGCAAAGGCCTCCTTCTCAAATACTAGTAACTGAGAGGGTTTAGGAGCCGGGAAGGGCCCGCCACGGTGCTCCAGTGCGGGTTGGCGGGCTTCACATCTCCTCGAAATAATTTTTTTTTGATGTTTTCCTTCAACATTGATTCACGTGGTAAATACAGCACTTAAAATTTGTTGTTAACAAATTTTAGTGGTGCCGGCACCGGGGATCGAACCCAGGTCACTCACGCTCTATGACACTAAAGTGAGCGCCCTAACCACTAGGCTACCACGGCTCTAGACATACAGTGCTCATTCTTAATGTTCACTATGAACACAGCTTGCGTAATAAGAAACATATACAATATTATTTTAGACAAACTTAGATTTCTATTTTAATAATTTAGTCATAAATACTTTGGCCAAAGCCAAGGAACCAATTCTATCAAAAGATGATGATGAAATATAGTATTATACAATGATGGCAATGATTGGAATAAAAACCTTTGCAGAGCAATTTGTGCACGGGGTAAGAGCGCTCGGTGAGTTTCCAGAGGGTCAGGGTTGAACCGGCGACGAGCAGGGAGTCGGTGTCCTCGCGGAGGCACCAAGTTAACGTCACTGAAGCAGGAGGATAACCATTAAATTGTGAAAAACTAATATGGTAGCACTGAAGTAACTGAAGGGACGGAAATGCTTACCGTTTAATCTTAAAGAATACTTTTTTTTTACACGCAAGCACAACTGGTTGTCTCTGTCTAAACCCCCCCTCCCTCCCCTCCCCCCTCCCCATCAAAGCAAGAACGATTTAACGGTTGAGATTACGTGCTCGCTCTACTAACGTTAATCAATACAATTATTAATCTTATATATTCCTTGCTCCCTCAAATACTAAGCAGGTTTTCAGCCTAATCTGTGTATTACAAACGAGTTATGGACGTGTTAGGTCAGACGATACACCGTACCGGGCCCGGTCGACAGACTTTGCCTACCCAGCGCGGCGGCGAGAGTGCTCACTGACCGGGCCCGATGTCCAGCAGGTGCAGTCGGCAGCGGCTGCAGCGCGCGCGCCACGGGCGCGACGCTCACGGCGGGCGGGCGGACCGTGGGCCTCTGTCTACCCCGCGCGGCGGCGAGAGTGCTCACTGACCGGGCCCGTCGTCCAGCAGATGCACGGTGGGCAGCGGCTGCAGCGCGAGCGCGACGGGCGCGACGCTCGCGGCGGGCGGGCGGCTGACCGCGCACGCCGCGCAGCGCACCCCGCGCCGGCCCGCGTGCCGCCACGCCGCCGCTATCAGCATGCTGCCGTCTGACAATGACGCATTGTTTTAGATTATGACGCGATACACACGTCGGCTGTGTGACGTGGCTCCATCTTCCATCTCCATTCCACTCCCAGATCCTCACTTGTCCAGGATGACATTACACAGTAAAAACCTGAAACCGTTTTTTAATTATCCAAGGCGTTGTCTTCCATATAATTATAAACAAATTAAAATGTACCATTTGCTCGGCGGTGAGAGAAAACATAGGGAAGAAACCTGAATGTCTGAGAATGCAGCGCGGCTGACACTTCTCGGCTCCTACACCCTCTCAGATATTTAAGAACGAGGTCTTTGTCCAGCAGTGGACATTTACACTGGACGTCAAAAAACAGGATATTGCGGAGAATAACAGCGGTCAAGTTCATATCAACCCAACAGTTAACATAATTCTCTTAACATCAAATCAATAGTTATTTCTCCAGTTAAATGTAAAAATGTAAACAATCCATACAAAGTCTTACTTTTATGTGTGAAGGAAGCGGCTGTGATATGATACCGCGGGGCTCGCAGGCAATCGGAAGCCACGAGCGCTCGACTGGAATCAGTGGCGGGCGTCACGGCGCCCACGAGCCCCGTGCCCGTGATTATACAGACCCCTTCGCACGCTGCACCGCTGCCAATTGAAATAGAAATATTAGTACAGATGTCGAGCTGCCGAATTGATAACGATTTCTAGGTCACTTTTGTTGTATGGAGCGTCAGTGTCGAGCACGGCAGACGAAGGATTATTCTCACACGCGATTGGTCCGTTATTCGTAAAACCCTTTTTTTTTTTAAGGCGGTAAACGCGCATGCGTTTCACCTGATGCCAAGTGATTATCGTCGTCCACGTACATCTACAACACCAGAGGTAAATCGCTTGCACGTTTGTCCTCTTTGAACAAAAAAAAAAAAAAAAACATGATGTCAGAATCTTTTAATCCGCCACCACACCTAAAATGTATCAACCGTACATCTGTTTACTTTGATACCTGGTAGTTAACGTTTGCACAGGTCTAATTATAATGTCAAAATTATCTACTTATAGCTCCGCCTGCCTAGTATAGGATTAATAATATAGTAAAATAGTAAAATAACACCCAACACCACAGCCCCAAACCCAGGTTTGACAGCCAAGCTGCCCAACGGTGTTACCGACTAAACTATGCGTTTATCAATCTCATTACTTTACCTTGATACTCACCCAAAACCTTTTAGTGTGGGCACAGAACGCAGCATCTGTATCCTGTCGCTGATGGAAGCGTCAGGCTTCTTTTCAACAGCAAGCATTCTTCGACCATTGTGAAAGAATGTCGCTTTTATGACATGTTCGCCTAGCGGACGAGTTAATAACGTTAGAATTTAAAAAGAATCATAGATGTGAAAATCTTACAATACCTACAAAAATGTGGTGATGGATTTCTAATATGATGAACATTGTACATGTCTAAAAATCAACTGGTGTACATGGGACTTTCCTAGAACTAGATTTATTAGTCACCTTCTTGCACTAATAAAACTGGTTTCCATCAATTCTGTCCAGACGTTTAGTGGACCATTTTTCACAAAATTACTAGCAGTAATCAACTATCACAGCCTCGTAAAATAATAAATAAAAATTTATTCATTATGTAACATACCTAATTGTATTAATTTTATGAGTATTTTTCTTCTAAAGACTATTTAACACGTTCTCTGCCGAGAAAAAAATCGCAGTTTCCTGTCCTGGGCCGTGTCGGTCAGTGATGGTTGACATGTAGACTTTCAGTTCAAGCCGCGTCGGTCAGTGATGACCGCATTTTACGAGAGTTTTCATTTCGTTCTCATAGGACGTTGAGCAGTGCTCTCAAACTAAATCGCATTAATTGACCCGCGTGGCCCACTAGTTTCTCCATATCAAGTTGGTTTTTGAAAAATGTAAGAACTTTGAAAGAAAAACAACAATTACCATACAATGATGCCTGACGTTAATTATTTCCCTAAATAGTGGCTCAAATTGACTTTTGTTATTACTAAGTAACATTTGAGTAAAAGATAAAAGCATATAAGCAAAAATAACAATTTAGTAATTTTATATAGATTTAAAATTTTAATAGGCCCAAAGAGAAACTTCACTGACCGCGTTGGCAGAGAACGTGTTAAGACTTAAGACTCACATACACTGCCTGATAATGGACCGCAGTGTCTAAGATACGAGGATTTGGGGAAATCGCTACACTCGGCATGAGTATTGGCGATCACAGTACCAGACACCGTGCACCATGGGCACAGTCAACAGACTGTATATTTTTGGTTTGGTATATTTCCAGATGCCTAACCACCACCAGTCGGTAGTCGCTACGATTTTCAAGACTTTTTACCCTGTCGCCTCTTGCAACCACAGGAACAAAGGGGTTGGCTAATTCTTAAGCCAATACCACACACCAACTAAAGGTAAACCACCTTTATTACCCTATTGACGCACTGATGAAGAATAAGAAAGTGGAAATATCTATATTTACAACAAGTGACTGCACAGCTTTGCCTGTTCAGTCACAAATGTCATAATCTACTTCTCTACCTTTTGCTCTATTTTTACACTTGCAATATTCATTAGGATAAAACATATATAAAAATTTTTGAGTCATAAGGAACATTGTAAAAAGTTCCATCAATATCAATGACACTTAAATAAAATCAAATAAATTAAATGTATATGTGTGTACTTATGTCCGCACGGAACAAGTTATAATTGTTTAGCATAAGAAAACCAAAATAAGTAACAATTTTATCCCATGTGACAGTACTCTTTGTTTATGAAAAAAGACCTTAAATGCAATTAATAAAGGTTTAATTAATAGATTATAATTAACTTTAAAATGCTTTAACATGCATAATGTAATCAAAAAAAATGTTTATTTAGACATTGTTAATTTATTATTACACAGTTAATAATAAAATTTTATTAGATACACAGATTATTCTGAATAAAATTCAATTAATTATGTACATTAATTGATCTGGCTCTGATTCAATGGCCATGTGAGTAACAAGAGGTTATTGGTAGCTAAAATATGTTGTTATTTGTATGTTATGAACTTGAATATGATATAATATATCTTCTCATTCACCCATATACTCCTATCCGATTATTGTGTATGGAAATAAAGCCTGTTTTAAATATTAATTAAATAAGTATAGTGATCATTAAGAAAACATCAAAGATTAATTTTCTATATCAGAATACAGAATCAAGTAAGATACCAAAAACAAGTAGAAATAATAATGTAATAATAATAATTTATAATGTAAACAAATAAAGAGAATACATACTGACAGTTAACCTTAAATCTACAAACCCACTTAAAAAGTTTATAATATAGAAAAACACTTTTATTACAAATAGAATAAATTATCATCACTCTATTATATTCATATATACTTTAGCACATGCAGTTTTATATATGAATATATTTTTTAATCTCCAATGATATAAAACATGTGTTGTAGATTCATATATATTTGAATAACTACCTTGAATATAGTTATCAGTTGTCACAAAAACTCAGGAGACAATTACCAACCAACTTCATAGGGTAGCATTGTAAAAATTCACTCTCATAATTTTTCTCAAACATGCCAAAAGAAGTATAGCTTCAAAAATTAAAAATTAATACAAATTTAGATCAATAATCAATACCTGAGAAGCTAGCTTTATACAGACAGGTCCATTCATTAAGCAGGTAATCCTTTTGCCCATATACTGATACATCACCAACTGTTGTAGCCACAAGAAGCTGTTTGCCTTCTCCATCCCATTCAAGGGTGGACACCTAGAAAAGAAATTCAAATGATATTTAGAAACAGAAGAATATAATCAGCAAGCGCCTCCCTTCCAACTCCGAAATATCCTAAAAGGCAATGCACCTGCAGTCCCTCTGGTGTAGCAGATGTATGAGGGGGACGGTTTACACTTACAATTCAGGCTTTCTAGTTTGTCCCTTACCATAAAAAAAAATATGAGCCTAACAATAAGCAAATCTTTAACCCTTCTAAAAATTTCTTTAGTTTCAACACATCAAAAAATTTATATGATGAAGATGTGGTCAGTAGAAAGAAAACGGGTGATAGGATTTTGCATTGCACTGCAAACACTTGATTGGAATAATTGATTCTGTAAGTAGTACTACTATATGACCACAATGACTGCAGCTAATGTTCTTATAGAACTAAAATCATAAATACGAATCACTGACATAACAGAAACATAATTGTAGTAATAAATGCAATTTACTTACGGGATGGACAGTGCTGACTACTTTGTGACTTTCCCATGGCGTATCCAGATCACATACATAGACATGACCACCCCACGTATCACCGTCAGTATCTGATAGCTCGGTCAGTGACGAAAATGCAATAATGTTACAAGTGGATATAGTACAAATTGGTCTTACTACCTCTGGATCTGCATTACTGCAAAATTAAAATTTTGTAATATTGTGTCCTGTTTCTAACTGTAATAATTTTGTGCTTAATATTCAGACATACTTCTCGAAATGTGGTGGTTCGCATTTTAAAGGCTTACGCCTCAATGAGTATATTAATTCCATATTACTATATCCGAACTTAAGAAACACATGTAAAAAACTTAATTAATTAATTAAAATTAATTAATTGATAATTTTATACCTAGATAACGTTAGTATATAATAAATCTGTTTATCATGAATACTATGATGTTGATTTCAACCAAATTTCAACAAGCGAGTATCGGCTATTGACATTACTAATCTGTCACTGTCAATGGCAATGATTCGATACCACAGACTTAAAAAAATATTTCTTGTCTATGGCATATTGTTACAATGTGTTATAGTGCCACCATACATAATTGGATCGCTTTAAAAGTGTTAATCGGGGCTACTGCTCAAGGACAGCGATAATTAAATGAGAAAATAAAAAATTAGTTTCAAATATTCAAAATGATTTTTAATCTGCTTAAAACCTCAAGCAAGTTAATTTTCCGTTCTAGTATTGTTCTCTTCAATGGAAATATTTGCCGCTAATCAGCACTGCAAAAACTGTAGTGTTCTGGTTGGAAGCAACCATATAACACTGGCTGCTTATACCTTACGGCCTGTGTGGCATTCCATATTAGTAATCAAGGGCGAAGACCCACCTTCTTCGTTTGAAATTGTTTGCAGGTGCCCAAGAGCTGCGGTAACCACTTACCATCAGGAAGACTGTAAGCTCATTTGTCTCTTCACCATAATGTCACCACCGATCCAAAGGAACTTGTGACTTTTTAATTCGTGTCTATTACATCTCATTATTAAAAAAAACTAAAATAAAAAAAATATCTATTATCGGAGCTTAATTGGGTCTATAATCACCGAAATAAAAAAATAAAATCGATCAATACATTGAGAAAAATATGTGTAGAAGTAGCTTTTTCTCTACATCTCCACTTCCACTTCAAATCACTTGGCTATTGCTATATCACAGTGTTAAAATGTATTTAATTGACTGTTGAAATTAAACTACTATTTACGTTTAATTAAATCTTTCAAATCCCGACATTTCTTGTAATTGACTTTGTAATAATTGATTAACATACAGGTGATATTGTAGCGAAGCATTAAAAAAAAAGTGTGTGTACATAAATACACAACTTATGTACGCACGTAAGAAGTTAAAACTCTTTAGCGTAACAAAACAAAAACATTTAAAAATTGTATCCCTAATGCCAGTACTCTTTGTATAAAAATACAATAAATGCAATTGATAACGATTTAATTAAACAAATATACTTAAAATTTAAAGACTTTAAAATAAACTGTTTATCGAATGTAATAATAATTTATAATGAAAATAAAAAGAATACATACCGATAGCTAACCTCAAATAAAACAAATAATTTAAGAGTCATTTAGAAACCAACTTCATCCTGTTAATTTTCGATGTCGGTATGCGCTCATCGTAAAAATTCCTTTCATCATTTTTCCTAAACACGCCATAAGAACTTTAACTTCAAAAATACCCCAGTGATTCTTGGTGGTTTTAATAATTATCACATATAAACAGTATGACGCCAATTCACAGCAGCTTGACTATATTAAGACTGTCTCTATTAGACTTATACAGACCCCTCATTGACTTACATTTAAGCTACATTTTATTCAGTTTATTTCTCAATGTTAAATTATAGTGATGGTCATCGAACTTTCAAAATATTTCTTCTTTTGTAATCTGTAATTTTACCATAGACATTAAGTTATCTCTTGCCCTGTTTGGTGTTAACAGAGAAAAATCACAGGAGAAAACTTCACTCCAGTTCCTAACCCGATTGTACCGAACATTGACCTTTCGTCTATCGTTATTGAGTTTGTGCCGGGTTTTCGAACGCAGCAGTCACTGCTCTGCTTGCCTGAAGATGGCGGATTATTCGGTTTGATATTGGTGTTGAGTCGCTTGACTAAATGTTCGAATTTTAGTAGAATTTTATGTGAAAATGTGATTACTATGAATTAAAATTTGTAGTGTAGTGTTGTTAAAGTGAATTGCATCATGTGCCGGACAGGGATGTATCGCTTTGGAGTTGGAAACTGGATTTTCTTGGTGGCCTGCATCCATTTGTTTACATGTGTCGAAGGTAAGTCCCTTTCTTCTAAATATTGCCGTTTATTATCGATCGATGTTGTCTGCGTGCTGCGTTAGTTGTCGTTTTATTTAATATAATTTCAATCAAATAGTACATTAATTTCGATTAACTTTCAAAGTTCGAAATATATTCCAATTGGTGTTGTTCCTATATTGGCCAAAGTGAGTACAACATTTGTGTTATTTACTTCTCGTGGCTGCACTGGTAGTTTGTTTACGTTACTGTAATAGTTTATAGGTGAAGTTGATTACGACCGGGCGTTAATGTCCGGGTGATAGACGGCCCCGGTGCGGGTGCGTATTTATTGAGCTTTAGAGCTTCGTTGACGGCTTCGGATCTGACAGCAAGGCGTTGTAATGACGCTTCGCCGACTTTAATTCATGGTTATTGAGCGCTTCGCGGTAATTAAAACTTTTATTTCTTTGGTGGGTTTATAAATAAATGTTGTAAAGTCGTAACATTTCCAGTTTGTTTATAGTACTGTGAAGTAGGAGACTGCTGATTAAAAGGCGTAGATTTGTGCTAGTAATAAGTGTTAATATTTATTAAAATGATTATAACATGAAAGTCCTAAATTGTTCTTAATAACATTATAAGGCAAAAGGGGATGTGTGCCTTCTTTTTATCTAAAGGTCAACATCAGCTGTATGTGGCGCACCATGTGACTAATGGACGAGATTTTGATGACTGACTGTAATCAGAAAATCCATCCAAATAAACCAAACCAAATTGAAAATCAACAGATCAGTGATAGAGAGCAGCATCTTAAGTGAGAGCAGAGGTTATTGGCACTACACATCTACATTTCCACCTAACGTGTGTATTCATTGTGTTCCAGCATTTGTTTTGCCTTCATGGAAAGGTCTATGTCCAGCAGTGGACTCATACTGACTATATAACATGTTCAAAGACTAGACAAAGTAATGTGATCAAATGTTAAAATATTATGTATGTTATTTAAACCATGCATAAAAATGTAGTTAGTGTTAAGGGAAAACAACTTAAGTAGATGCACAAAATAAATATATTTTTTTTATGTACATTGCGCTATGTAAATAGTAGAAATGCAGAAATGAAATGAACTATTAATGTTAACATATAATACCCAAAAGTGTGTACTGTCATTGGTAGTACACCAGATGGGACTTTTTCAAGTCGAGAAGGGAATAGACATCTTCTAGACAAACATGATAATAATATCAGAGCTTATGGACTATTAACAAGATGTGGTCTGATCAAAATTGATTGAAGTTAAATATCTTTATTAGTTGTAAATGTATGACATTAGGTAGGAGGCAATTTCTACCTGGAAGCTGTCTAGGTAGAAACCATCCTGTTACCTTATCTAGTTCTGCCGCTAATCAGCAGTGCATCTGCTGTTGTATTCCAGTTAGGAGGGTATAGATAACCAGTAATAATGGGTTGTGAGGCATCTTACTCCTTAAGGGTGATGACACATCTGTTACCTTCTTCGTTTGAAGTTGTTGGCGGGGTGTCCAAGCAGTAGCCACTTACCATCAGGTGACCATGAAGGATTTTGATGCTCACCTAATTTATGTCTTCAATTAAATGTTTCATCAACACGAGATTGTGGAGTCTGTAAGCCAAATTAATTTGATAGGACGGTGCTTTCAATCGTACAATCGTACAGCTGCAGTAATATGGAACCCTCATTAGGAGTTCTTGTAATGCTAAGCTGGAAATAACCCTACGTTAGCGTGTTAAGCCTTAGCCAGTTCTCTAAGCGCGCATTGTTGTGTGGGCTTAAAGAATCCGTCGCGGCTTTAGAAAGCTTGTCGGATTAGCCGGCGGCGCGGTTGCCTGAACTAACGTAACCAGATATAAATACAAACATACTTACTACGCTATTAACGTTTTGTAATGCGTTTTCTATATTTCACGTTTTTCTGTCCGAAAGTGTAATAAAACATCGAAACTTTTCACATACGCTAAGACGAGATGAAGATCTTTATTATCTTAATCTTCATAGTAATCTCAAAAACTTTTTAGTTGGGCGTGTGACAGCGTAGCGTAGCGGCGTCTGTCTGTCACTACCGTTTATTTACGTGAGTGTCGTAAGCGGTGATTCACGGTAAATCATTTAAATTTTCATGACAATGTCGGGTATGGGCTACTTTTCCACTTATCATGTAATCATCATCATTATCAGCCTTTTATTAGTCCACTGGTGGGCATTGACTTCCCAAATCGGATTTTGTCGTAAGCTCTTTTAAACGTTTAGCAGGTGGATTGCCGAACGATGTTACGAACACCTTACATTTTAGACGCAGCTGTCCGTCACCTATGAACAACTTCGGGCGTCTCCATGTTACATAGTCACACTCGCCACTGACGAATTATCTCGGCATATTCCTTATCCAGTTTTACGTAGTAGTAGCAGGCCGAGATGACTTGATGTATCCTCGCATCTTATACCCTTAACGGACACCACACCTATCAAAGACTTTATGTTGCAAAATAACATGTCTTTTCTTGGCATGTACTATATAATACCAAAACGTCGGAGATTTTATAACACCGGAGAGACAAACGACCGAGTCGCCCAACAGCACCTGTAAACAACCTTAAACTTAAAAGGTTACAGATGCAATTATATTATCCCTTTATATCCATCCTCCTATGGTAGAGTCGGGAGAGGAAGACCTAGGCGAACATTTCACGTTCAAATCGATCGCAGACGTTCTGGAAAAAGATCCGGTCAAGAGTACTCTAAACCAACGAGCATGCATGCGAAGATTGATGAAAGTGGAAGAAGCGAAAGACGTTCGTCAGGACCGGAGCAAGTGGAAGATGTTTGTCTCTGCCTACCCCGTTGGGAACAAGGCGTGAATATATACATTTGTCTTCTTCGAATCACAGCGGTTGCCAGCTAATAAGAAATAAATAAGAGAGGTGGCACTAACTACCCAGACGGCAGAAAGAGGCAGAAAAGGAGATCCGTCCTATTGATCTGATCAGCATCTTATTAAAATTGCCAAGGAATCAATCTCCAAAAGTCAATCCTACTGGCACTCGATTCTGATCAACGAACGAAGCTCTCTGCCTGCCGAGATAAGGAGAGAAATTCCGTGTGAAGTAATTCATCGTTGGAATCGTATCATGTATATTGGTTCTATTACTTTGTACTGTGTACAGCTATATACTAACGTAATGGTTTTTAATACACTAAGTGTAAAAGCACTCATCCTCTGTCACATAGGGGTGAGCAGAGATTACGGCTTTCCACTACTCACTTTTCGCTTCACCGGAAGATAAAAAGTGACGGCCGGTGAACCTTGTCAGTAGGTTTGTCAATATTTCTTCGGCTGATTTCATATATTGTATTTTGCGGTAAGAATAATAACGGAAAAGGGTATGCTGTTACTTACATGTGTAAAACTAAATACATCGGGAACATCGATAATACTCACGTATCAAATATTCGTGTATTTCTCTTTACTCAGATACTTATTACAAAGATAATTCGAATTGCGACTTTCCTTCAACGCTACCAATGTAATGGCCATCGGTCTCCAACCTGTATCCACTTACTGACTAGGACAATGTTGCCAACACTAAACACCCGGTAACTCAAAATACTGCCAACATTATGAATTTATTAGATGAATTATATTACTCGATGTAATAATCAATTTATAAAGAATAATACATCTAAGTATTCACATAAATATTTTAAATAATTCGTTAAATGATACATAATTTTACATTAGCTTACACAGAAGGATTTGTTAATAGAACGTTGTTAAAAGATAATTATAGTATGGTACTGTACTATAGTAAATTCGTATATTTCCTTAACGTAGTACGCAGACCCGAAATACAGTACCCTATAACTACATTATTATAGTATGGTTGGAAAGCCTACTCGTAAACGTGTTGGGTTCCTGATATTGTCACCGGATTTGCAAGCCTTTTGCCTTACTCGCTTCTTAGAACGCTTAGAACTCTCACGGGAAGAATGATGGTGGCGAATATTTTTACACACTTGCATTACACCAGTATAGATGATTCATATATGTAAAGAGATTGAACACATAGAACCACATACAGTTCGTTTAATCATGGCATAAAGTGGAATTTTACGCGGTCGATTCGCGCCGATGAAATGAGTTCTTTTTACGATTACGCTTCATATCATTAAATTCAAAGAAGGGGGAGGGTTGAGGCCGGGGGTGGGGGTGGTGGGGCGTGGGTACGACACGCAGCTTCCTATAAATGTTGGATTAAGTTTTAAATAAGCTGTTACGACTATGTATCCAAAGCGATGTTGGTGGTTATCAGGATGTAGTCACGCGGATTTGTTATGGTGCAGCGACTAAGGCACCAGGAATGTAAAAAGTTATGGTGAAATGATATATGTTAGTTTACTTTTACTATATAAAACAAAGTATGTCTCTTATGAATTTCTGGTAACATTTCGAAAACAAATATTAGTCGAACCTTAGAACTTTGTACGGTAAGCCAAAAGCAACCGCACGCTTTAATTTCATTTTATGCTTGTGCTCGAATTCGAGTTCGAAATAGTATTAAATTTACTGCGTGCTTCATCGTGACAGAAATATCTCGAGAAAACCTTCATGTCTGAGAAAAAATAAAAAAATGTATTTCCAGACCTATAATCAGCACTCCAGTGCTGATTATAGGTATTTAGAGGTTCATCTCCAGATGAACCTCTAAAATATGGAGCTCGGGCTGCTGTTTTAGCGCAAAATTATGTTTCATAGTCCGGGTCAAGTCTTTCTTTCACCCACCCACGTACATCAGCAACACCAGAGGAGGATATTTCGGGAGGAGGCAAGGGGCGAGGGAGAGGGAGTGGGCCTGCGGTTACCTCACTCACCAAACGAAACGCAGAAGCACAAGGTGCCTCTACTTCACGCCGGTATTCTGCGGGCCGTGGTGCTACCCCGGTTGAGCCTGCCCATTCGGGCAGCAGCGAAAACCGCCGCTAGGATCTACCACGTACAAAATACTTTGGGATTTTGGTAGCATTATATTGCGAAGTTTATGAATCTAGTCCTAAGCCATGCCTCGGAAACGTTTATTACAATAACTACTAACTTTTCCCCTAAATGTCACCTTCAACTGCACCTGCACAGTAATAACTCGGTTACTTAACAAACGACGCTCTGACGTCCGACAGATGGCGACACGATGAAAAAAAAAATCATCCGAATAATCTGAACCCAAATACCAAGGACCGTGTGATGCGGAGCAGCGTTTACCAAATCATTTGCTTTCGTGGAAACGTCTCTACGTCCAGCAGTGAATATTAACAGGATTTGATCATATGTTTTTATTAAAACGTTTGCACCCACTAGGAATGTGTCATGTGTCACGCACTTCGACTTTGTGGAATCAGCTGTCGCCAGCGGTATTTCCGAACAGTTAGGACTTAGTACCTTCAAGAGAAGAGCCTATTCCTTCCTTAAAGGCCGGCAGCGCATCTGTAGCTCCTCTGGTGTTTTGGATGTCCGTGAGCGTCGGTGATCACGTACCTTCAGGTGAGCCACACGCTCGTTTGCCACCTTCTTCTATAAAAAAAAAGAGTGTACATTACACATGACATTTTTTTTTTTTATGAAAAATAGGCTTGCGTTTGACCTCAATCTTGTCCAATGGAAGGCGAAGATGAGACCTAGGATGGCATACGCTTGCCTAGATATGCCCGGTGTGAATTTTGATGTTCATGAGAGCTTTCAACAAGCCTAAATTCAATTAAAATGTTTTGTCTTTGACTTTAACAATCGTAAACGTAAAGGACGTGTAAATAACGACCCGGGTCCTCTCGCTATGTAACTTATCGAAATGTTATCAGCTCATACGCGGCTGCTGTGAAAAAATCTTCCCCCCCCACAATTTCGATTTATTCGTCCGATCCGCTATAATACGTCGTCGGGCGCGCTGCATTCACAGTGTCACGTACGTCGTAAATCACTCCCGAGTACGATTCGAGAGCGCTGTGTTGATTTGCATTTTTACCAACCATAATGTAGCCCAGATTGCCGAGGTGCGTGTTGTGGAATTGAAGAAAAAAAAGTTACGCTTGTTTATGCTATGGATGTGAAATAGAGGAAAGAGGTAATAATACATCATCACACAGTGATGGCCGGCCATATAGCTCGCAGAACTGACAACCGTTGGGGAAAAAAGATTCTCGAGTGGCAGCCACGTACAGGCGAACGCAGTGTGGGACGACCCCCCACAAGATGGAGTGACGACCTGCGCAGTGTTGCGGGAAGTCGATGGATGCAGGTGGCTCAGGACCGAGCTTCGTGGCAATCTTTGGGGGAGGCCTATGTTCAGCAGTGTTCTTCTGATAGGCTGAAATGATGATGATAATGACACAGTGAAATACCACTGGCCGGGGGGGTATGATGAAACGACTGGGGCGGTAATGGACAGACAGGGTCCGGGTCCGCTTGCCCGGCGTGGTGAGAAAGAGTGAATGTTTTACGGAAACTCCTGTAACCAACAGAATTCATTTATTCGTCAATATAAGGCACGTAAATTTCACTTGTGACACGTCATTTTGTTAAAAATCTACCACCGTTACATAATGAGGTGTGTGTGAGGATAAAGAAAGAAGATCATAAACATATACAGATCCACCTTCCATATTGTTCACTACGTCCAGTAGATGTGGCGCTCGGTTCGGTTCAGTACATCGAGCTAGTAAAACAAATTGTAATCACAGTTCTCAATAATCATGTACGCGGTAGAGCCAAGCGGTAGCTTTTGCTGCTGCTCGAATGGACCGCATCGACCGGGTTGGTACCACGACCTCGCAGAATACCGGCGTGAAGCAAAGGCATCTTGTGCTGTTGCGTTTCGTTCGGTCAGTGAGGTAACCGGCGGCCTGCTCCCCCTTCACCCATCCTCCCCATCCCCCAAATATTCTTAAAAGTCGGCAACGCAGCTTCTCTAGTGTTGCAGATGTACGTGGGCGGAATCACTTACCGTCAGGAGAGCCATGAGCAAGCCATTTTCTATCTTTCCCATTAAACACTTAGCGCTCCTATCCAGTTACGAGCCCTCGGTTCGAATCGCAGCTTTAAATTAATATTTGACTGGTTTCGAACTATCTCCGATCATATCGCATAAGCGATAAGAGGTAGTGGTGAATTCCTCAGACGGTGACACCCGCATGTTGGAGACATGATAGGAAGAAATGTTACGTGATCATATGTCCGCATTGGATCAGCGCGAGGAGGTACCATTCCAGGTTCCTAAACTCTCTCAAAAATATAGTGGGACTCTTACTGGCTGCTATTTTACTAAACGCCTAGAAGTTTAAATAAAAAAAAATCCAGCCTAACGAAGTTGCCGGCCTTTAAGGGTATTTGGGAGATGGGAGGAAGGTTGAGGAATGGGTTGGGGAGGGGGGAATGGGCCTCCGGATAGCTCACTCATCGAACAAAACGCAGAAGCATAAGATGCGCCTACTTCACGCGGGTATTCTGCGAAGCCGTGGTACCAACCCGGTCGAGCGGGTTCATTCGAGCAGCAGCAAAAGCCGGCGCTGGGCTCTACGACGTGGAATAGTGGCTAATTAACACACTTGCATTTTGTATCGTCGACTCCGCTGCCCGTTCCCGGGCGATATAGTCCCGCTAATAAGGATAGTTACAGCACCATTAATTAAACTAAAGAGCGTTGTTAATTAGCGGACTGTATCGCGCCGTTGCAGCCCCCTAACCCCCGAGGGGTCCGCCGGGATCTAATTTGCTGTCAAGTCCCCCCCTCCCCCCCCTTAGTAACAATAAATCGAGTCCTGTTAAGTTTACAGAGTTAAAGAAACGTTCTGTATTCTATCCATGTCGTTAGCAGAAACATTAACTTAATGAGCCAAGTTTAGGGAGGGGCGAGGGGGGAGGGGGGGGGAGTGGATGCTGTTTTGTTGAAGGCAGTACTTCAATCATAATACTAGTCTTTCCGATGTCGATCTGGAAACATTTGGTTATATTTCCGCGTGACCAGAGTCTCGGATACAGCGTGTGTTAAATTAAATGAAAAATATTGGATATTATCTATGACTGAAGTGGATTTATTTCGGATATGTTTTTATTAGTCATCCCCACCACGCGCCCGTAAGTTTCATCACGGGAGCGGTACCAGGATGCATTAGCGGTGCACCCAACGTAAACAAAACGGGTTGGCTGAGGCTATTATAATTATAGCCGAAGACGGCTCGATTGTTTTAAAAATTGGGGATATTAAAACGTGAAACTTGGGTGGTATTTGTTAATATATTTATTGTACCTACACAACTATTAAACAGGACAAAACTAAAGTTAATAAACGTTGATACGGTAGGCGGTGTTATGGCTCCGAAAGCGATTTCTTCCAGACAAACCTAGCGCTGAGAACTGATGAGGAAGTGGAAAGCTAAGAGTGGCAGTCGTGTGGCGGCGCCTCCGCTTCCCTTTAATATGGCTGATGAGGGCGATGGCTGCCACGTGTGAGCAGGTGCTGCAGGAGTCCAAAGTGCACACGTGCTGACCAGTCTCCAGCCACGCCGTGTACTTTTTTTTTATGGGAAAGGCAGCAAACGAGCATGCGCTTCACCTGTTAGTAAGTGATTTCCGTCGTCCACGTACAACTGCAACACCAGAGGTGCTGCAGGTGCGTTGCAGGCCTTCAAGGGTATTTGGGACATTGGAGGGAGGATGAAAAGGGGTAAGGGAGGGGGAGTGGGCCTCCGTTTACCGCACACACTGGACGAAACGCAGAAGGATAAGATGCGTCTACTTCTGCTAGGCCGTGGTACCGACCCGGTCGAGCCGGCCCATTCGAGCAGCAGTAAAAGCCGTCGTTCGGCTCTACCGCGTTTAAAGTATACCGCCTATAAATAATATCTACCGTGTGAGATATAAGAACTGAATAAGTAAGCGATTAGCTAAATATGGTAACATTTTGCTTTGCTTATAACTCGTATGTGCGCCGGACTGCGTGCGAACCAATGCCGGGGATAAGATCTTTTAGATTATTATCACGCCTACAGAGTCAATCGAGTCCAGTCGCATTTCGCGGTCTTATGCTGCATCACAGATATAGTTTTCTCACTTGTATGATATTTTCATTCATACAAATTATTAAGGGTTTAATTTTAAGGTAATCTTTGCTACGTTATTTTTCGGTGTGATCTACTTAGATAGTTATATTTCGGTGAAATCAGCTATCGCCAGCGGTATTTCCGAACAGTTACGACTTAGGGAGCTTCAAGAAAAGAGCCTATTCCTTCCTTAAAGGCCGGCAGCGCATCTGTAGCTCCTCTGGTGTTTTGGATGTCCGTGAGCGTCGGTGATCACTTACCTTCAGGTGAACCGCACGCTCGTTTGCCACCTTCTTCTATAAAAAAAAATTAGACCATGAATAAACGTGTTTCTTTCTTTCTATCACACATATATATTATAAAGATCTAGTACCACTACTAAGTGGTCTATTGTTTACACAACGAAAACTATTTGAGACCGCCCACATTGTATAGATTTAATTTAGCATTTCATTTCTCTGTAGAGACTATGATTGTAAAATAACACTGGGAATCGAGTTATTTTCGGTTTCATCATACGATTATTAGATAAGCCCGCTGCAGCTGCAGTGTTGCAACGTAACTCGGTACAGAACACCGTAATCATGCACTTTGTATAGGTATCCATCACGAATACTGTCAAAAAATAAAAATAAGCTCTCACGACCGTGCTCCCCGTACTGGGGTGGTCAGAGGTTCTGGATCTCTACAGGGGAGAATGTGACAGGTGGTGATAAATCGGACACAATTTTCGATTTCATTCGTAAGGATTATTGGTATATATAACCACCACATAGGGGATCGAACTCGTACCTTCGGACTCGGAGGCTGGCTCCTTTAATCTCTTGGCTATCGTGGCTATATATAACACTGTCACTGAACATTTATTTCTTATGATTACATTTATAACGACCGCGTGACTTAGCGGTTAGCGTACCGGATTGCTGTGCCATGGGCGCTGGGTTCGCATCTCAGCCGGAGCTGTTCAATGCATTTACCGCCCTCTATCTCCTGCGCAGTTGATAATTGACGATAGTATTTTGATGTTGTCGTTTACGAAGAAAATACAGGTGACTAACCTTTCTAATAATATCTTACGAATTTAACATTATATTGAATATTCATTTTGCAGTAAGAAATATAAATTTGAGATGTTCTTCAATGTTGCCTCTTCAATGAACACAATAACCTTTTAAACGCCTGTTTGAGGGATCTCCCACACAAGTAACGGCGTGGGCGTAATATGTTTCCCACATTGAAAGGTTAAACTTGTTTCTCTGTGGTTTGTGTTCAAAAGTTAAACACTAAAAGCTAGTCTGTATTAAATTTCATTACGTAATATCATATTTACAGAAGCTGGTTGTTTCGGTCTGCAAATAAAGTAACTCCCATCGTATGTTGTGATTTAAAGGCCGGTTTGTTGTTTGCATATGCAAATTCTACACGAGCAATGTAGATTGACGTCAAATCATCCACTCCTTAAATTATCATTTTTAGGGTACCTTACAGGAGCCCTGCTACTTAGCCTAAACCGTCTGTCCTAGCTTTATAGGGCCTGAATCTTATGAACCTAGCTTATGAAGATAGCTTGTTTACTTTTAATTTGTTAAACGCATTATATACGATACCATACACAAGACAGGTTTGTAATACAACGATGTCGCTGAAATGTTTCGTTAAATTATGATACGACCATGACACGTTTTCGTTATTATAGAGCATATTATGTAAAGACTTTAAACGAAATTATTCAGCGATATTTTCACCTCCAGCAATTTAATACATGAATTTATAGCGCGAAATTACATATTCACGTTGGGGCGAAGCGGGTCATTATGCGAGGTGCATTCTACGCGGAATTGAACCCCGTGCCTTTATTGTTCGCTCACGTCGTCCATCCAATAACGTGCAAGTGTTGTCGGGGCGTTGTTCACCCGCGGGCTGACAAGCACCGGCGCAACTAGAGCTCGCTGCGCGAACTCTTTCTCGCTAGATTAAACGCTTCATAGTTGAGCCTGTTAGCATTACTTTTGAACAAACGGACGATTCTCTATGTCATGAAGACTTCAACTACTATATTCGCTAATGGGGAAAAGGTAACATATACCTGTATAGTCATGACCTGATACCCCCTTCCCTTTTCCATCACCGAACGACTAGGCGCGGCGAGCAGTTCCACCCTTATGTTGTAGACATTCCTCCATTGCGCACGATGCGGTTCGCCTCTTCTTTCTTTATGCGGACGGCTAAGGACCGGAACACTCTGCCGAGGTCAGTTTTTCCGGAACACTGTAGTCTGGACATCTTTAAGGCCAAAGTGAACAGACACCTTCTAGGCGAACGTGTACCATCCTAAGCCTCATTTTCGCCTTCCATCGACCAAGATTGAGGTCAAACGTAAACCTGTTTTCATTAAAAAAAAGGTGGGGTTGACTGTGAAGCAAACGAGCAAGCGGTTCACCTGATTGTAAATGATTACCGTCGCCCGCGTACATCTGCATCACCGGAGAAGCAGCAGGTGCCGGCCTTTAGGGATATCTGGGATTATACGCCGGTATCCTGCGAGGGTGCGAGGGTACAAGCGGCGGCTTTTGCTGCTGCTCGAATGGGCCGGCACGACCGGATTTGTACCACGACCTCGCAGAATACTGGCGTGAAATAGAGGCATCTTGTGCTTCTGCGCTACGTTCGTTAAGTGAGGTAACCGGAGGTACACTCCCCATACCCCTCCTCATCCTCCCTCCCGTCTCCCAAATACCCTTAAGGCCGGTAACGTATCTGCAGCTCCTCTAGTGTTGAACCGCTTGCTCGTTTGCCGCCTTTCTAATAAAAATAAACTTATAGACCATTGAACACCCCACAGTCATCAGAGCGTATTTATATGTACCTTACATTTTAGGTCAATATATTCACGAAAGTATTATTACATAAGGCAATTTCGAAAGGACCAGCCCCAGGACTCGTCCACGTTACTCTATGCGCCAATCGACATCACATACGCTGCAAGAACATCTTTACCAAAGCGACAGCGCCTTATAGAAGATGGCTGGTTGGAAAAAAGCAAGTTAATTAGCTTGCTCATTAGATGCTAATGAAATTCTTCCAGACGTCGGCGGTGTTAACGAGCGAGGCTCTCACGACCGATCGGGAATATTACAATCGCTTTTAGATGCGCACGAGATGTAACTAGTTTCTAGGCGCGTGGGTATTTTTTTGCGCGCCACCGGGTTCTTATCGCTCGGCTTGTAAGATGATAGACCGCGGCCTGCTACAAATAATATGATTTATTTCAAAACTATCTGAACCCTGTCACGCTTCATAGTGTCCATGTTTTTGTAAGTATGTTTTCTGATTTTCCGTTCTTAACCTTTCCAGTGATGAGTCGAATATGACCCATAAATTTGTGCTCAATTGGTCGTGGATTGTGAGTATAGGAAATTTTTATTTATGTAGATTTAGATATACCTGCTCGGGATCCTGTTATAAACAAAATTAAATCCTAGATCACATACTAGATCCTAGACTTCAACATACTGTGTTTACTGTGTATTATTCAGCGATATTTTCACCTCCAGCAATTTAATACATGAATTTATAGCGCGAAATTACATATTCACGTTGGGGCGAAGCGGGTCATTATGCGAGGTGCATTCTACGCGGAATTGAACCCCGTGCCTTTATTGTTCGCTCACGTCGTCCATCCAATAACGTGCAAGTGTTGTCGGGGCGTTGTTCACCCGCGGGCTGACAAGCACCGGCGCAACTAGAGCTCGCTGCGCGAACTCTTTCTCGCTAGATTAAACGCTTCATAGTTGAGCCTGTTAGCATTACTTTTGAACAAACGGACGATTCTCTATGTCATGAAGACTTCAACTACTATATTCGCTAATGGGGAAAAGGTAACATATACCTGTATAGTCATGACCTGATACCCCCTTCCCTTTTCCATCACCGAACGACTAGGCGCGGCGAGCAGTTCCACCCTTATGTTGTAGACATTCCTCCATTGCGCACGATGCGGTTCGCCTCTTCTTTCTTTATGCGGACGGCTAAGGACCGGAACACTCTGCCGAGGTCAGTTTTTCCGGAACACTGTAGTCTGGACATCTTTAAGGCCAAAGTGAACAGACACCTTCTAGGCGAACGTGTACCATCCTAAGCCTCATTTTCGCCTTCCATCGACCAAGATTGAGGTCAAACGTAAACCTGTTTTCATTAAAAAAGGTGGGGTTGACTGTGAAGCAAACGAGCAAGCGGTTCACCTGATTGTAATGATTACCGTCGCCCGCGTACATCTGCATCACCGGAGAAGCAGCAGGTGCCGGCCTTTAGGGATATCTGGGATTATACGCCGGTATGCGAGGTGCATTCTACGCGGAATTGAACCCCGTGCCTTTATTGTTCGCTCACGTCGTCCATCCAATAACGTGCAAGTGTTGTCGGGGCGTTGTTCACCCGCGGGCTGACAAGCACCGGCGCAACTAGAGCTCGCTGCGCGAACTCTTTCTCGCTAGATTAAACGCTTCATAGTTGAGCCTGTTAGCATTACTTTTGAACAAACGGACGATTCTCTATGTCATGAAGACTTCAACTACTATATTCGCTAATGGGGAAAAGGTAACATATACCTGTATAGTCATGACCTGATACCCCCTTCCCTTTTCCATCACCGAACGACTAGGCGCGGCGAGCAGTTCCACCCTTATGTTGTAGACATTCCTCCATTGCGCACGATGCGGTTCGCCTCTTCTTTCTTTATGCGGACGGCTAAGGACCGGAACACTCTGCCGAGGTCAGTTTTTCCGGAACACTGTAGTCTGGACATCTTTAAGGCCAAAGTGAACAGACACCTTCTAGGCGAACGTGTACCATCCTAAGCCTCATTTTCGCCTTCCATCGACCAAGATTGAGGTCAAACGTAAACCTGTTTTCATTAAAAAAGGTGGGGTTGACTGTGAAGCAAACGAGCAAGCGGTTCACCTGATGGTAAGTGATTACCGTCGCCCGCGTACATCTGCAACACCGGAGGTGCTGTAGGTGCTTGCCTTTAAGTGTATTAGGGAGATGGGAGGGAGGATGGGGAGGGGGATAGGAAAGGTATGGGGAGGGGGAGTGGGCCTCCGGTTACCTCACTCACCGAACGAAATCCTTAAGCACAAGATGCCCGTACTTCACGTCTGTACGAGAGGCCGTGGTGCCGATCCGGTCCACCCGGCCCATTCGAGCAGCAGCAAAAACCGCTTGGCTCTACCACGTTAAGTTGTAAAGATGTTACGGCATCTCTAATAACAATGGAGCCTGTATGCACTGAGCCAATCCAAGCCTTGATACGAGTCTATTCGGAAATTGTTGTTTTTACATTATTGCGTAAATTGGAATTTGATATTTCTGGATGTAGCAACTTTTACTCTAAATGTCCTACCTCTCCCGCAGGCGGTTGGTTAAGGGACGAGGTTCTGGCGGCGGGTTGCGAAAAATCCATTCGATCGCACCAAACCCAAATCCCGCTCCCGCTGATTATTGATGGGAAGCACAATCTGGATTACGAGCGTAGTGAGAATGGGCAAATCGTTTTTGGCGCTTTCTAATTAAAATGGACACAGGATGTAGGTCTTCGCACTACAGCCTGTTAATGCCCACAGCTGGGCAAAGGTCTCTTTCTTAAATATCCGAGTGTTTTGGTGGCAGGAAGGGTCCATCTTAGCGGACCCTCCAGTGTGGTTTGGCTGACTTCACATGTCCACGTAATATTATTATATCTCAGACATGCTGGTTTCCTCAATATGTTTCCTGCACTGCCGAGCACATGGTAAATTCAGCACTTAAAATTGCTGTTAACAATTTCAATTAATAATAATTAAATTACAATTTATACATAGAAAATATACATCAGATGTATTGCCTATGTCTGTCCATGGATATAGGTTAAGAAATAAGATATTTGCATAAGTTTCTCGATTTTTTGAATAAATTCATCCGTTCGAATAAATAAACGTTCACAGCACTCTCACAACGTGAGGCGAGGACAAAAAATTTTTGTAACTGTTCTGTAGGATATTGAATTACTACACATTTATTAGAGCTCCGTTCCTCTATAGGAAAAAACGATGCCCATATAAGATCAAATATTGCTTCCGTCCATCTGTTTGTCACAAACACTTTTCCCCTAAAATAACTTGAGGTATCAATTCTAAATTTGGCTTAATTTTGGTAGCGCGCCATTCCGCTTGACGAACATTATAAATTAAATTCTATTTTTAAACATAAAAAAGGTCACGTGTTGCGCATCCTTAAAAAGTTATTGTATTTTTTACTATATATATTGGTTCCTTTACTTCACTGGAGCAGCGTGGCGTGTCGTCTCCCGGCTGCAAAACCCTCTCGGTTACTCCTATTTGAGAAGGAGGCCTTTGCCCAGCTGTGGGCACTTACAGGCTGTTACTTTCACCTTGACTTCGATTTTGTATATCTGTGCCTCTATCAACATCTCGTGTTTAATAAGATACAGAAAAACCTAATGTAGAACTTTGGCATCAGATGATGTTCAAAAAATGTCCTTTGAATTCACCACCGAACTTAAGGGGTTACAGAAATGTTTAAGTACATTAAGTATAACTCAAAATGGACGCAACTTCTCCCTGATCTCTAAGTTAACTAAAGCCCGAAAACTAACTGGTGGAAAAATCTACTGCATGGTTTTTTTTCGGTTTCATAGAAAATATCTTTTGTACTTTTAAAATAAACACCACTGTCTATTGCTAATAAGGCAAATAACTTTATCTTATGCACTCGTGATCCTTTTTTTTTTATGGAAGAGACGGCAAACGAGCAAGCGGTTCACCTGATGGTAAGTGATTACCGTCGCCCGCGTACATCTGCAACACCATCGATGCTGCAGGTGCGTTGCCGGTCTTTAAGGATATTTGGGAGATGGGAGGGAAGAGGAGGGGAATAGGGAGAGGGTGTGGGCCTCCGGTTACCTCACTCGCCGAACGAAATGCAAAAGTATAAGATGTCTCTACTTCACGCCGGTATTCTGCGAGGCCGTGGTACCAATCCGGTCGAGCCGGCCCGTTCGAGTAGCAGCTAAAGCCGGCGCTTGGCTCTACCACGCATATACCCATCGAATGGGCCGGCTCGACCGAGTTGGTACCACGGACTCGCAGAATACGTTCGGTGAGTGAGGTAACCGGAGGCCCACTCCCCTTCCCCATACTCTTCCTATCCCCCTCCTCATCCTCCCTCCCATCTCCCTAATATACTTAAAGGCCGGCAACGCACCTACAGCACCTCTGGTGTTGCGGATGTACGCGGGCGACGGTAATCACTTACCATCCGGTGAACCGCTTGCTCGTTTGGCACTTATCCCATAAAAAAAATGCTAATAAGAACACGGTATTGGGTACCGTGGGAGCCATGGCATCTCTGAAGCCGGGCGCTGGCTATGAGTTTCTTATGTTATGTTATGTGTGTCCAGGGTTGAGTTCTCGGTACTTGAATCACTAACACCAATTGCAATACATGTGCGTGATTTTACCACTTGCCTCGATGGTCAATGAAAGAAAAGAAAAAGGAAAAATATTTTCATTTGGAACCATAAAACATCTATTACCATAATATGTTAAACCAATCCATTATGTCTATGATTGTAGAACATTTTAACTTACATGATGTCCTATAGTTTTCACACTAGGCGAGCCTGTACCGTGAAGACCAGAAAATGAAAAGATTGTGAGAAAATGTGCAACTCTGAGATATTAAAAATGTATCGAGGATATGTGATGTCCAACAACCGCTACTGGAGCAGCGTGTCGGACCCTTCCCGGCAACAAAACCCTTTTAGAATTGAGAGGTTCACTTACCCCAGCTAGACAACCGACTACAGAACCCGGTTAGTGGTTACTGATAAAGTGGTACCAGTTTTTTTTTTTAATTAACATCATAAATGTTTATCTTAAAGGATTGAAATGGTCACAACTCGTTAACGGGGTACGCAGCAGTGCGTGATCTTAATTATGTGGACGGCGGGCTTATTTGTATGGTACTTTCGAGATGATACCGGGCTTTATGGGCTTGCTTGTTATATTAAAGGGGCATCAAATGTTACGTTAACGTGACAGTCCGCATCGTGTCCCGGGTTCGATATGTGGAACCAGGCTCCAGATTTATTGTAGTCCGTTTAACGAGGGACCTGTGTTCTGTATTTGGGCCTTTAAGGGTATTTGGGCGATAGGAGGGAGGACGAGGAGGTGCTTACCTCACTCACCGAACGATACGCGGAAGAACAAGATGCCTCTACTTCACGCCGGTATTCTTGCGAGGTCGTGGCATTAACCCCGGTCGAGTCGGCCCATTCGAGCAGCAGCTGAAGCCGCCGCTCGGCTCTACCGCGTTGAAAACGTGTAATCAATATACTTCACGTTATCGTGCAGTATAATGATTGACGACATTGAACAATAAACATCTGAAGCTGAACGAATTGTCAAAGTCAAGTTGTTCAGAGATAGCGTGTAACGCTACGAGTGGTAACGAGGTATGAAAGTAAGATTTTTTTTATATATAATCTAAAATAAGTCTGTGTATCTGTCTATATACTCATATATTTAATCCTGGTGCGTTTTATTGTCACTACTCCTACGGGGTTAGCAGGGGTACACTACCCCCTGCGGGCAACGATCTATCTAAAAACATGTATATAAAATCACTGTATGTTTTCTTTCCCCTTTCCCTGTCTCCATTAATTCTTTAAAAAATATCCAGTTAAATTACCAGTTAAAATATGTTGTTTAATTTGTAACAAAAAAAAATCTGATTACTCATTTCACTGTTGGATTCTACGGAAATACTTAAGCCCAATACATTACTTGCAACATCTATGAAATCGTTTTTTTATAATAATTATAAAAATGTCACGACTGCCTTCCTTCCTTTCTTTATCTGAACCAAACCCAATGAGATAAAGACTTGATATTTTATATTTGTACGTGGTAGAGCCGAGCGGCGACTTGTGCTTCTTTTCCTTTACCTTCCGTTTCCCCCTCCCACCTCGCCACCCCCAAATAGCATAACCGGCCGTAACTTGCAGCTCCTCTGGTTTTGCTGATGCACGTGGAAGGCGCTTGCTCGTTTGCCCCCTATACTATAAAAATAATTTTATATACGTATATCTGAACTTATATAGTTGGTGACAAAAATGTTTTTAATATTTTAACAATTATTTGTAATATTTCTGACGACGGGCGGCGTCAAGCTGCTACTATAGTACAATATATATGAGATTCTAACATATGAAATTAGCGTATTATATGATATAAAAGTAAAACACGATTTTTTTATAAATCTTAGTATGTACCATTATTATCTATCTATGCCCATTCGCCATTTTATGGGTAGTTAATTGACTCTATTGCTGAAAAAATTTTGGGTGCGAGAATCGATTAAATCTTTGAAAGCGGTTTGAACTGCCTCATTGGATTTTAAATTTTTTTTCCGTCCGTCCGATGGGTTTGTTTTGGGAGGTCAAAATCTAAAAGAACGAAAGCGTTGGAATCAAAAAAGAACCGAGCTTTCTTTTACAGCAGCTTCCAAACATACATCATAAATCCTTCGAGCTGTTTCTGCAGCGCTGGTGGCACGGTGGAACTCATAGTCGTAAATAACGCGATAATTCAAGTTTTCCATTTTGTTAACAGGAGGATGTCAAAGAAAAACCAAATGGCGCGAAAACAGATGAATCACTTAATTCGAAACACAAATATACACAAGCCTCAATTTGAAACACATTTGAATTTGGAATTCTTAACCAAACGCCAGATTATTTGAAATCAAAGTGGCCTGTTCGACGCCAATTTCTTATCTAAAGGACCTAATAATTGTCTCCGAAATCTGCAACAAGTAACCGGCATTGCAAATTGTATTTTATCATATTGGCTATATTATATATGTATATACTCCTCAGTAATGTAAATAAGGTAGCCAATATGATTGTGTTATTAGTTATTTTTAAGCTGTTACTCATATTAAACGTCCTATAACCACTCACATGCGCACCCCGTTTCGTAATGAATTACGTGGAGTCGAATTTCGAGCCGAGGCCGGGAGTACTCTCCAGGCTATGTTAAGAGTTCTGTTAATTGGAATTTGTTTGACGGTTCCCCAATTAAAAAAGTTTCAGGATATTGTTCTAATATCTCTAATATGAGGGACATGGCCTCTACCAAGTAAGCTTCACCGTAACCTTCACACGTCAGAGGTGGATTGGCAAACGCAGTACCAGCCATGTATATATACAGATATACCAGAAATAACCATGTGTATTTTTTACGTGGTAGAGCCCAGCAGTGGCAAGCAGTGGGGTAGTACCACGGCCTCGCAGAATACCGGGGTGAAGTAGAGGCATCTTGTTACTGCGAGTTTCGCTCTGTGAGTGAGGCAACCGAAGGCCCACTCACCCACTCCATCCCTCCTCATCATCCTCCTTCCCATTACCCAAATATCGTTTAAGGCCGATAACGCACCAGCAGCTCCTCTGCTGTTGCAGAGGGACGTGGGTGACGGTAATCACTTAGCATCAGGAGTGCCGCTTGCCGGTTTGTGCCATATCACATAAAAAAGTTATCAGCGAGCGAACGGAGTGTCAGTTATTCTGTCGCTCCGAAGAATGTACTTGTTTGAATTTATGTCTAGTCTGTGTGTCTTTATTTTAATTTTTATAGAATTCTATAACTATTTCCTATTTAACTCGATGTTAGTACTATTTCGTAAATTCTGAGGAATAATAGAAAATATAGTACATATTCATAACCAGTCAAAGAAACAAAAGAATATATAACATAACATTTATTTAGTTACAATTTGAAAACATCAGTTGAGCGATTCTGATGTTATCCGTCCGAGCGTTGCCTAAATGCTATTTTCACATAGCATAGCTATTTTATATGCTATGCGTTATATCATTTCCACCCACGGTGCGGCAGTGCGAGCTCGTGCGTCACATATGGGCACTTTAATGGGATACGTGACAAAAAATGGTGCGATCGCGGAGGTCCGACGGACCCGTGGAACGTACACGCCGTCCGCATTAAGTTACGAGTGATCAGAGAGCGCGGCATCGCTGTTGCTGGTCGATGACTGTTTGTGAGGGTCGGTAAGGGACAATATTTTTATTATTAAGAGTCAAATATACTCGTTTAAGGTGTGGATTATAAGTAATACTAGCGTCTGCCCGCGACTTCGACCGCGTTAAGAATTTTACTTGTTGTGCTACAAGTTGTTTATTCTCAAGTTACATATATGTAAATGTATGTATATCATTTATTCAACATAAGAAACATACGTTTTAAACGCGGTAGAGACAAGCAGCAGCTTTTGCTGCTGCTCGAATGGGCCGGCTCGCCCAGTTTAGGTGCCACTACCTCGCAGAATACCGGCGTGAAGTAGAGGCATCTTATGCTTTTGCGTTTCCTTCGGTGAGTGAGGTATCCGGACCCCCCCCTGCTCCTTCCTTCCATCTCTCAAATATCCTTAAGGCCGGCAACTCACGATGCGACAGTAATCAGTTACCATCAGGTGAACCGCTTACTCGTTTGTCGCCTTTCCCATAAAAAAAAAGTCATTTCACTTGTCAATGTTTTTTTTAAAATCTACCACCGTTTCCTATTGAGATACCTCTGAAGCAGGCGAAAAAAACTCCGTACGTATCCTCTTCGTTCTGTCAAAATCTCAGATAGATTTACTTTTGTTGTCTAATGACTGTGTAAAAATCTAAAAAGTATGCATTTGTATTAACACACATCATACTTATTGTTTGAACGTTCAATGAGGCGTAAATTTATTTTCATTTAGTTGATAAAATAGGATAACTAAACACTCGTCACGCTCCTGTGACTTGTACCATACGTAAAACGAAAATATTTCAATTCTCTCGTACTAGAAGGGACATAGTGTCAGATTTCTGAATGTCCCGTGCGCATTGTGATTGGAAAATCTTCCGTATTTCCTATGCCATTCAGGTAGTTTTCGACTGGCATTTGAATATACACCAATGAGAATTTAACAATTGTTTCTTTAATGGCTGTTTTATAGAGAGCGATTGTATTTAAGTAACAAATAATTCACTAGTCGGGTAACTATAACAAAATCAAAGCTCTAAGCTCTCAAAATTTATTTGCACGTGTAGTTTTAGATCCACTTCGTATCAATTAGCTAATTTTTTAGTATGTACCGAACATGTCACCCTCATTGTCGCATGCACTATTCGGATAAGCCATACATACATTTTAAGTCTTATGAACACATAATCAAATTAACTTAATCTACCTGCCATTTAGCCCCAATTTGAACAATTTGAAACAATATTCTAGCACTTTCGGATTCAGGAAATGCCAGAGTGCTGTTACAAATACCGACATTATGATTGCGTGATAATGCAGTACGTATCTGAGTCTAATTCCGTGGTAATGTGAAGTACGATTTTACAAGCACACGCTGACAATGTTTCCATGACGTGTGCATGATAGAATGTGCCACGATAATATCCCTCAACGGAACAAGGATAACCAACATAGCCTCAAGGATCTGCAAGCGACAGTGGCAGTGTGCCGGCCACGTAGCTCGCGGAACTGTCGAGCGGTGGCGAGTGGCAGCCACGTAACAGATACACGCAGTGTAAGGATAGTCGATAGGTGCAGGTGTTTATTTAACAATATATGTAAATCAGAAAAAGAAATATGATCAGAGGAAATGGTCTGTACAAAAGTTTTTTGTTTATGGCAAAGGGAGCACACGAGCAAGCCGCTCACCTGATAGATGGTAAGTGAATTCGAGCACGTCAGCACAGCCACGTCAGCACGTAGAGCTGCCGGTGCGTTGCCGGCCTTTGAGGATATTTGGAGAGGAACCAGGGCGAGTGGAGAGACTCCGAACGAAACGCAGAAGCACGAGCTGCCTCTACTTCGCGTTGGTATTCAGCGAGGCCGTGATACAGCGCCGGTCGAGCCGGCTCATACGAGCAGCATCCAAAGCCACCGTTCGGCTCGGTCGACCGCCAGAGCCTCGTTAGCAAGGTGAGTGAACTTTGATCAACTGTGGCTTTTTAAGACTGGATTTGAATACCTTATCCGTTTGGGAACAACGGTATACACGTGGGGGATACACATTCATAATATAATGCGAAATATTTTTCTTAATATTATTGAATAATAATTATTAATCAATAATTTTATTTGTCGTTCTATATGATGGTTATAATTATGAAACATTACAGCCCATTACGATATGGTATTTACTCGAGTCTTCGGAACAACGTTCTAAAGATAGATATTCATACAACTTAAACTCTATGTCAAGTTTCCATTATTAGTAAGCAAATCGGGCGATTGATAACGTATTTGAAATCATTGTAAGACCACGAACATAAAAGAAAAAAAAAACATTGAACGAAAATTTTGTCTCATTGAAATTCCTTTGACGCGGTATAAACTTTTGTTTTTTTTAATTTGTAATAACAAATGACAAGCAAATGAATGTGCGCGATGCCTATCAGAGTTTCGTTTTCGAATTTTATTAATATTATAGTCATTAATGTTCTCGTCTGTCCATCGTTAATGTTAATTAGCTAAATTAAAAGGACGTTAGACGTGGTTTGTGTTGTGTGACATCTTTAAGTATGCCTTATCTCAGGTTTCCGATATCAGAGGAGACTGTTAACTTTCAATCAAGTTTAGATCATATTCTTTAAACATTAGAGATTATTTTAGCTTGTAACTAAAGAGTGTAGTTTCCGTGGCCCGCTAACCGTACGGTGTTTAGATGTCATTCAACTTCAAACCATATGTGCAAAACAGTAGAGTTTAATAGAGCTTGACACGTGAGTGTGAGCGATGCTTCGATGCGATCTCGTTCTGTTCACATCGTTTCTATCGGTCAGCCTGGTGTTAGATTACTGTGTAGTTAAGTTAATGTTATGGTTACGGAAGACGTAACGTTACCGGCTACGTCTATGATTGATTACACGTTTGATAGCTACCGGCGTTTAATTGTAATTTGGTAAGGCGTACGTTGTAATATTTATAAATAAAAATAAGCCCTCACGTCTGTGTACCTAGTATTTGGGTAATCAGACGTTTAGATATTTATTTTTATTTATTTATTTAACTTCACATACATGAAAATGTATATGGGCGAACTTAATGCCAGAAGCATTCTCTACCAGTCAACCTTTGGACGATGCAGAGATGAAATGAAGTACGTGTAGGTGATAGAATAGAGAGAACTAAAGAGAGGAAAAAAAAAATATAATAAATGTAAATCTATATATACATGCAATATTTAAATACGCATACAATAATAAATACATATATAATAATAAATACATACACACGTACATACATACATTTGTAATTTTTGAATATATTAATAAATTAAATATTAAATATTTAGGACGACCCCCCACAAGATGGAGTGACGACCTGCGCAGTGTTGCGGGAAGTCGATGAATGCAGGTGGCTCAGGACCGAGCTTCGTGGCAATCTTTGGGGGAGGCCTATGTTCAGCAGTGGACTTGTGATAGGCTGAAATGATGATGATGATGATGAGGTCTTTTCAACAGTGGGTTACTTTTCGCCAGAGCTTATTTGGGACAGCGTGTCAGGTGGCGGGATCGCCGTCTTAGTCTAGAGGCTAACCGTACAAATAGTTCATAAAACCGTCATAAGTTTCGGAATACTCAAAGGTGCGACGAGCCCCCTGTTCACGACTAGTATGTATGTATTGTTTATTTTTTCGATAATAGATGTCGCCACTGGTTGTTTGAAACCCACTATTAAGTGGTCGACACAAAATCATTACCTTAGACAGATGATTTATAAAATATACGTTTAAATCAAGATATTAGTTGGTTTCATTTAAAACAGTTCCAATTTGTATCTAGCCCTAGTTTCAAAAATATTCACCCCCCGCATCGACCAATCGCGGTGTCGTACCAAACGAGACAGGGATCGAACTCGAGTCCTCCTGATTCGAAGGTAGATTCCTCAACCACTCCGACTATCTTTACTATACTTCCTACTATTATCAACTTTTTCCGTTTGTTTCTGAAATTATTTAAACTTTATTTGCAAATAGAAGAGCAAAAAGGCGGATTTAATGCAAAGAGGCGTTCTCTACCAGTCTACCATTAGATTGAACAGAGAAAATGTAAAAGGGTGCACATAAACTCATAAAAGCGGCTCCTAGCAAGAAATTATTTATGAGTCTAGTTCGTGATTACCTAATAGATCATTAACAGTATTCGGCTATTCTATTTTCGATTTTTATTATATATTTATTTATGTATCTTTTTGTATATTTGTATACGTATTTGTGCATTGTATGACATAAATATTTATTTACTTACATAGTGTGTTTATATGTATTAATCAACTTATTATTATCGGAGGCCACATATAGTTTATTTTTATTTTATTCTTTGTTTTATAACTGCCAACTACCTTTCACCATAACAAAGGTTGACTGGTAGAGAATGCCGCTTGGCATTATGTCCGCCCATTGTAACCTTAAGCCTAAGGCTAACAATAAAGAATAAATAAATAAATAAATATTATGTTTATATACAATACATGTAATTGCAGTTGTTCATTATTAAAAACACATTACACACTATACAAACATACATACGTATTTATATATAAATGATACGTAAACTCAGATGATTTCTTATATTTTATTATAACTGTCGATTAAAGTTAAATTGAAGAGAAATAAAAAAAAAAATATTCTGCAACTGAACTACTATTGCATCGCTAGGTAATAGTGCCAAAGTAAACGCTTGAAAGTGCCTTTACTGGTGGGTGTATGGCAGCTCGTTCCAGAGTCTGACGGCTATTATTTATAAAGCGTGAGAAAATTAAATGACTAGTGGCCGCCGATCCGAAAGTTGGTGACTTGGATTTACTGTAGAACGTGAGCATTAGTCATGTATATTTTGGGCAACATAGTTGGGTCTGTTTCGTCCTTTTTGTATGTATTTTCGTCCGATGAAAATTCTTGTTTTTTTTTTAAATTGTAATCTGACGTGTCCATTTTTAAATGTAAATGTTCACGCCTTGTTCCCAATAGGGTAGGCAGAGACAATCTTCTTCCACTTGCTACGGTCCTGACATACGTCTTTCGCTTCTTCCACTCTCATCAATCTAAGCATGCATGCGCGTTAGGTTTAGAGTACTCTTGACTTGGTCTTTTTCCAGAACGCCACTTGCTACGGTCCTGATTTGATCGTGAAATGTTCGCCTAGGTCTTCCTCTCCTGACTCTACCCTTTACACTCGCCTCATATATTTGTTTCGTCAACCTACTTTCATTCATCCTCTCTACATGCAAACCAGCTCAGCATCCCTTTCTCAATTCGTGTCACTACATCCTCTTTCATATGTATATATCTACATATATATAGTTGTAGCATAGAAGTGAAATGTTTATACAGCGCATAATCTATTGTCCGTTTTCGTGTAGGGTTCCGTTCATACGTAGAGTTATATTTGAAATTTAATTGGCACGTTTAATTTTTGGTATTTTACTGGTTGTTTATTTTTGTAATATAATACAAAAAAAGTTAAAAACGATCAACGCCGTACTGTTACGCCGTACTTTTAAATCAATGCTCGTTATTACTGAAGGCAAAACGCTTATTGGTTGATTTAAATATATGTTATAAAGTTTTTGGCTTTAGCTGTAAATATATTTGCATAAATACACAAAAATATACTCACAGAAACCTTTGTAATAAATTTCAATTCATCACTCAAAGCACAGCGGCGTCCCGATGAAGTCACTGTCCGGAATACGTAGCCGTTGACTGACTGGCGGTGTGCGTCGTAAACTGAACGCTTGACTTGTTTCTCGTAAATTGTAAAGGTTTATTAACATTTGTTGAAAACGGGGTAAGCATAACTCCTGAAGCTCCTGATCCCCCTTTCCATCTCCCAAATACCCTAAAAGGCCGGCAACGCACCCGCAACACCTCCGCTGTTGCAGATGTACGCGGGCGACGGTAATCGCTTACCATCAGGTGAACCGCTTGCTCGTTTGCCGCTTTTCCTATAAAAAAAAAAAAAAATTCAGTTGCATGAAAGTATTCGAACATGCTACGACATTGTTACGTCTACGGCATACGCGGACGAACGTATGCTACGTGATGGTCACGTGACGTCTTTAGCGTTACGACATCTACGCGCTGTTACGTGATTCAAAATGGAAATTGTTCAAAAACTCTCTACGAGCTTTTTAAGTTGGTAATTGGAAGATTATAATTGGATTAGTATATTTATGAAATTATTATTAATACATATTTATCATTTTAGTATTGTATCTTGTTTAAATGTTAATACGTTATGAAAAGAGTTATTAATAGCAATTTTAAGTGCTGAATTTACCACGTGGACAGCTGTGAAGGAAAACATCGCGAGGAAAACTGCATATTTGTGAAATAATAAAAATATTATTTCGAGGATATTCGAAGCCCGCCAACTCACATAGGAGCAGCGTGGCCCTTCCCGGCTCCTAAACCCTCTTTGATACTTGTATTTAAGAAGGAGGCCTTTGCTCAGCAGCGGCATCTAGTTCTCGTCATCATACCGATCTAACCAACCAAACTAGGATTGTAACAGTAAAGAAAAAATATTCGTCCGCATTTTAGTAGAGCCGTGTTAGTCACTAGGCACAGTCAGACACGGTATAGTCGGAGTTCGATCCCCGGTGGCGGTACCAATAAAATTGTTAATAGCAACTTTAAATACTCGATTTATCAGGTGCTGGGTAGTGAAGGAAAACTACGTTTTAAGTCCGCCAACCCCATACTGGAGGAACGGGGCGGACCTTTCCCGGCTCCAATATCTCTCAAAAACAAAATATTTGAAAGGAAACCTTGATACTTTATCCAGTAGCAAGGTCTAATCCACTTACTTTACTTCCACCGGTACTTTACTGCATTTTAGAAGCGCTCATGCGATCAAGAAAAGTGAACAGTGGATATCACGTGGTAGGGTCAAGCGGCGGCTTTTGCTGCTGACCGGTTTGGTGGTTGGTTGTTTGGTGGTTTGGTTGTTCGGTGAGTGACCGGAGTGCCCCCCTCCCCCAGCACCTCTGGTGTTGCAGATATGTTGCCAGCCTTTAACGTGGGTGTCGGTAATCACTTACCATTAGGTGAACCGCATGCTCGTTCGCCGCCTGTCCCACATAAAAAAAATTAAATAGGCTTACTTCGCTACTAAGGGGAACACACTGTTAATTTAAATTAAACAAATATTGGATATCAAAGTACCGTTTTCGGTGTAATTTTATTGTCTCGTTTACTATCTTGTTTGGATTAACTACAATAGTGACGTACCACAAACTCTGTATGTTCGGCGTTAATCGTACAATGTCAGACACAAAGTGATTCTAAATTATTTTCGTCTTTTTGTTTCGTTTTATTAAAACATACAGTTGTAACAAATACAGTATTTCACTGATAACTAATACATGCCTCAAGACTCCATAAAAGTTTAAGTAAACGTACCATACATTATATAATATACAAAACTATATTTCTGTATGTAAGAGTGAGTTGTAAATAATAAGTAAATAAATTGTTTGTTTTTTTTTCGGAATCGATGTCAATGTCTCTATTTCTTTATCGTTATGCGCAAGACATTTTGTTAATGAGTTATGTGTCTTACCGTGAACACTTACATTTTACACCACACACGCTTACGTTTTTTTTCCACATATCATGCGGGTTGCGTGGGATTTCCCATTAGTTACGATTGTTTCGAAAATAGAGGTTTAATATGAAATTATTTCGCTTTGTCACCATCTCAATATTGCACATATCCCATCACTGGGCGTTACACCCACGCTCCCCGATGCACTTCTCAGAATACCGTAAAGTATTTGTATATTTCCTTTCTTAACGATGAGGTCGTGCGCCGAGTGAAATAACACTAAAAAGGTCAGTTGCAAAATGAAAAAAAATATTACTAAAACCTTAAGATATAATGTATTTCACGTTTATGAACTATTTTTTCTATTTTTCTATGGGAAAGGCGGGAAACGAGCAAGCGGTTCACCTGTTGTGATTACCGTCGCCATCGTTCATCTGCAATACCAGAGTAGTGCTGCAGGTGCGTTGCCGACCTTTAATGGTATTTGGGACAAGGGTGGGGTGATGGTGGATGGATGAGGAGGAGGAAGGGGAGGGGGCCTCCGGAACAACTATCTGTTATAGTCACTACCATAGATATGGGTCGTATACCATCGAACGGTTTGTAGGAGGAGAGATAGACCGAAGTTTGCAAGAATCCAAAGCATGCCTCTCCTTTATCAAATAATTAAAAAAAAAAAATCTATTTTGGGATTTTAAAATGTGTCCCTTTTTTGTTTGTTCCTTATAGTTTAATCGAAAAACTACTAACTTGACTAAATAACCTCGCGGCTTCGTTCGCGTCGAGTCACGGCCGGCTGTACAGTTTGACTTGTCGCACGCAGCGTACCACAAGCTGGCGCGGCCTGGGCCACCGGCCAGGGCTCTGGAACATTCATGCGTTGAGTCGGCCAAGAGGCGTTCCATGACCTCGGCTACATTGTCGACGTGCCTTGACGCACCCACACTCTCGTCGTCGTATCAATCGCCGCGTTTAAGATGAATAACAAGTCTGTGAGTACCGGAGTCGATGTTCATTTATTTGCACAATATTATTTTATTTTGCGGGATGTATGTGATGTCTTGGAGACTAAATTAGCGCCACCACGCTAATTGAATGGAAATTTATTGACAGTATGACACTGATTCAATCTTTGTTTCGATGACTTGCTTACTGTCGACTCGTCCGTGCTCTCGGAATCATACATCGCACTGTTCACTCATAATAATACTCATTTGTTTTTTTTTTTTTAGTTTAACGCGAGGGAAAGGTTCTCGCACCTACCCGTCACCGTCTCCGGTGACTGGTTATGTCGGGATCAGCATTGAAGATGCCGGACCGACTAATACCAAACACGGTAGACCTGCTGTTGGCCTTAGCGGCCCCTTTACAGCTTCATCGATAGAGACTCGCGAGCAGGAAGCCCCCGCAAGTTAATTAAGTAAAAGGGAACGACGACGCTGCTGATGCTGTGTCGCGCTCGGACCCCTGTTAACGAAAGAAAAACTCTCGACAAAAACTAGAGGGGGGGGGGGGGGCGCTGACGACAACCTCCAAAAAACTCCTCTAAGGGAGGTAAAACCTCGGCTCTGATTGCAATCGAATTAGGGTACTCAATTATTGTCAATCGCACAAAACAATACATGAACATAGAAAAGACGAAACCATATCGTGTACTAGAACGTGACTAGTGCCATCTAGTTTGACGTTATAAACTATATTTTGCTATATCGTCTTACACAATGATTTACATATTAAACACTTACCGTTTTTGATTACGATCATCGGGTTAGTTCAAAAGTTTCGTTGTATCTGACATATTGAAGTGACATAAGTATAAGGAACGAGATCCACTGCAGGCCCAAGTGTTCAGCGGACAATGTAGAAATCTCTGTTCGAAGCTATAAGGCCGTAGTTATCAAAAATCCGCGAAGGCAATAATGAAGAAAGTTAAAATTGTTACAGTTTATCGGTATTAAGGCTTGATTAGGATAACCAATCCATACATAGAAGACCTGAACAGACTCACTCTGGACTGTTTTTTTTGTATGGTAACCAGAGAAGCTGGAGGTGCGTAACAGGCCTTTGAAGATATTTGCCGAAGGGGAAAGGAGAGAGGGGAGTGGGCGTCCGGTTACCTCACTCACCGAACGAAACACGGATGCACAAGATGCGTCTACGCCGCGCCGGTATTCAGCGAGGCCGCGGTACTACCCCGGTCGAGCCGGCCCATTGCCGGCTCGAGCAGCAGCAAAAGCCGTCGTTTGGCTCTACCACGTAAAGCAGCGTGGTTAGTAGCAATCTATGGGTGAGAACTTTGTTCAGTTGTGGACCTGTGATAGGCTGTAACGATGAACGATCATGATGATGAAGTGTTAGGAAAGAAAAGGAAGTTAAGCTCTGTTTGATAAGAGGATCGTGGGAAGGTTACAGTGACGGAGACAGGGAAAGTTAGAACATATGGGTACACGCGCACTAAAAATATATGTCATGTTGTGTATAAATATCTTCATCGGCCGTAATTTGTGCGCAGATGGCTCGGAGCTGGTCTTCTAACAACAAGCTCATCAAATATAAACATATGATGGCCTTCTAGAAATTTCGTCTTCATCTAAATTCGAGCACGGCGACCACTTCCGGATATTATCGGCAGACAGTGCTTCAAATGTAAGCAAAATTACAAAGTCATTCTCTCTTTATCTTACCGTTTTCGATGTAACGCGATAAGATCGGAGGAAGGGTCAGACGCAGTGTCAGAGATACTGGATACAAAAACCAACAAGAACCGGAAATTAATTGTATCGTGTTGCACTAGTGGCTTCGATTGGGATTAGAAGCCTATTGAGCTATGGCCAGCCACACCTTAGCCACGAGTTCGTCAAATGAAATTTGTAATTAGTCGGCACCGTTGTATTGCTCTTTCCGGTAGGTGGCGCGATGAAAAAAAAACTCGACCAAACCGCCATCTATCGGGTCCTAGCATAGCTATAAACCATCACCGCGACAGTACAAATAAATTGGTCAAGTCGAACAACGTACGCAGGCTTAATTCTTATATATAAAGATTACCATATTAATTAAATATATAAGGTAGCTATATATACTAAAGTATTACATATATGATGTTGTAAAGCTTCTTCAATACAATCGACAAATGTGTGTGGGAGAATTACCTCTGAACAATATTTATTAAACACACCACTCGAGACTCCCGTAACAATGCTTCGGACACAATACAGCGGCAGTTGCGCACACAATGGCGCTCGGTGAGCACACACACCTGGCTGTGACGTAATCTAAACCATGACACACGTGGGACCGGTTGCTCTAAGGCTCACATCGTCAAAGGTAGTTCGATTTTCTTAACGCATTAGTAAGGAAAACAAAACTTAAAAGAAAAAAAGTTCTATCGACCATTAAACCGACCTGTCGTAAATAGTCTGCATTGAAGGACATAGGCCTCACCCGGAAGCAGGTTTCATCATAATCTCCACGCACGGCAAGCGGATTGGCGATCGGAGCGCCAGACATCTGTTCTTTATTGGGGTTCTGGATTGAGGTGGAAAACGAGCTAACAGTCCGCCTGATAGTAAGCAATGCAGCCCCAATGGACCAGGAGTCCATGGGCTGCAAATCACTTCGATTGTAGATGGTTACAGTTGCGTCGTCATGACTGAGCCCTTGATACCTTTTATAACGGAACACAACAGTACTTGCACTGCTGTTTAGCGCTAGAAAATAGGTAAGAGTGTGGTCTACACCCAGACGGCTCCTACACAGAGAAGTAGGTCTACCACACAAACCTAGCACCTAAGACGCTGCTGGCTTTTATTAATCTGCTTAATTTTGGTCTGGTAAGTCTTGAGACGAGACCGCCATCTGGCAGTAGCCTTTGTGATTTTCAAGAAATGTGTCTTAATATCGTGCCAAATTAAAGTCCTTGGTCTCTGCCTACCCACCCCTTTGAGTGCCTGGTGTGAGTATTTTTGTATTCAACTGTCTGCCAGTTTGTTAAAAAAAGTAAAGTGGCAGCCTGTAAGCCTCAAATACGAGTATCAGAAGGCGTTCAGGAGCCGGGAAGGGCCCGCCAGGCTACTCCAGTGCGGGTTAGCGGGCTTCACATATCTTCGAAATAATATTTTTATTATTTCACAGACATGCAGGTTTCCTCGCGATGTTTTCCTTCATCACTGAGCACGTGGTCAAAACAGCACTTAAAATTGGTATTAACGACTCTTTTCATAACGTATTAACATTTAAACAAGATGCAATACTAAAATGATAAATAAATATGTAGTAATAATAATTTCATAAATATACTAATCCAATTATAATCTTCCAATTACCGACTTAACAGAAAGCTCGTAGAGGAGTTTTTAAACACGCTGTTTGTCACCGATTTCAATATTTCAGTAATATTTTAGCGGTGCCGGCACCGGGAATCGAACCCGGATCACTCGCGCTCTATGAAACTAATGTGAGCGCCCTGACCACTAGGCTACCACGGCTCTTTTGTTAACAAAAAGCATCGATACATTTAAGCCACACGTAATATATAAACGCTTAAGCTCATCGCGTTGTCGTCAATCATCGCACGGACGACGCGCCGCGTGCGACGCGGAGACAATGTAGATAAATGACATTGAATATCGGTTATATTTCTTAATCGGTCATTCATTTCGAAACGAATTTCACACGTAGGGGTAGGCAGAGATTATGGATTTTTATTTAGCATGACTCAGTGATGCCAAACGGGATCGGGAGATTGGTGTGACTAGTCGTCGGGTTTGCTCTCGAAGTCTCCATGGGATTTTCAAGGCTTTACATTTACTCGCTTTTTACGCCTTCTACGCGCATAACAATACGTTGTGTCCCAACGGGGGAGACCTTTGTACTAAGGACTGTGCGAATGAAATTATAATTTATTTTATGTTGGTATCTATATATAATTTTAATATTTTGAATTGAATATGTATTCAAATCGCTTTTGTTTTTTTTTTTCAGGTAAGAGATTAGCGTAAGGATAGAAACACGTGAAGGTATTCGTAAGTAATACGGCTTATGTTCGTCTCACCTATTTATGCATGACAATTAGGTTTACTTAACGAACTAAGTTATGATACATATAACAGTTAAACAAAACAAATATGACATGATTCGGAGGCGGGTACTGACCATTCATTATTTGTATTAACCTATCTCCGTTACACATGATTGTAAAATAATATTTGAATTTACTTACGCAGACTCTTTCCGATATCGGATAGGCAGCGAACATACATTTCAAACCACAAATCGTGGCAACGTTGATTTGCAGTAAAGTAAATGCCCATGCCTGGGTGAAGGCCACCTTCACAAATAGCCGTGAGGGTTTCGGAACCGGGAAGGGTCCGCCATGCTCCTCCAGTGCGGGATTTCATATGCCCTCGGTATAATATTCCTGAGACATACACGTGGATTTCTACGGACGTTGGTCTTCTCGATATTTATGTACGGCTCCGTATCATTGTCTATCCGTGCAGCTGACCGAAAGAAATTCGAGCCCTTTGAGATGTGGTGTTGGCGAATGATGCTGCGCATACCCTGGACTACAAAAAGAACCAACAAATCTATTCTCGACCAGCTAAAAATCTAGACAAGATTGTCCACTATCTGTTCTCTGAGACAACCCGACAGCTTAGACAAGTCGGTTGTTGTGGGGAAGATCGATGGTAAAAGACGACGGGGCCGTTAACCTGTTCGTTGGTCCGACCAAATAAAAGAAGTGACCGGACTCACTTTACCGACGGCACTGAGACAAGCAGAAGATAGAGCAGGATGGAAAAACCTTGTCACCATCTCGGTAAGAGCTTTTCAAGAAAGGCACGACCTTTAGAAATGAAGAATGCGATGAAGAAGAATATACGTGGTAGATACAGCACTTTAAATTGCTAACTAAAAATTTTATGAAAGTGGGAGAAGCGAAAGACGTATGTCAGGACCGTAGCAGGTGGAAGAAGATTGTCTCTGCCTACCCCGTTGGGAACAAGGCGTGAATATATATATACATACTGACAATTTTAGTGGCGCCGGTCAGTCTGTTTTAGTCTACTGCTAAACATGGGTCTCTACAAGCAGAAGCCGGCATACCACGTGACACTGGCTGCTCCCCATAGATCTGACTAGGTGGTCTGATGTGATTTGATTTCCGCATGGTCGGATGGATATTCCGTTCTCGTTCGGACGTCGGAGCCTCGTGTGTTTGCCAACTGGACGCATCACGGTTCACATTTGGTGATAAAAATCGTATATACCTATAATGATTTCTTTTAGTTATATTTAAACTTTATTCAAATACCTTTAAATAAAAGTATTATAAAGGGCGGACTTAAAGCCTCTTGGCATTCTCTGCTAGTCAACCCGGGGCGTGGAGAGATACTCTAAGGGTCCCAAAATGTAAATTTGTAAAAAAAAAAGAACTAAAATACATGAATAACTTACACTTACAATTATATATATACTGACGGAATATACATATAAACAAATATGAATACATATAAATATATATATCTATATTAGTATATACACACATACATACAGCATACACAATATTATTATAAATGCAATGACCGATGATATCAATTTCAATAAGTGGGAACGGATGTCTTGTGTTTACGCGAACACTACACATTAGAAATGAAACTATTATTTACGGATCTTACCGCGTTTAATTATGTCTTTATATTTCCGACTTTTCGATTGGTTCACAGCAGCCGTGGTCACGTGGGGCACCGAGGTGTTAGACGTCCGGATGTCATGGTTAACTCGGGCTACTTGCAGCATTTATTTATTAATCTTTGGTATCCGATCTACGCAGTATGTGCTCACAATTGTATAAACCTCCTTGAGCCCCAACAACATCACATTATACTTTCAAAATAAAACGGCGTCTCGGGCTCCATGGAAAAGTTTTTCGCGGAACAAATCGCGGCTTCTCTTTGTTGTTTAACTTGGAAATCACTTCGGCGTTAGGCGTCGGTAGGAAATTGTCACGATTGTTTAGGCGGTATCGGAAATTCGGTACAGGCTGATTCGTGAAGGCTCTTACGCGATATATTTGTTATTTCTTGATACGGTTTTTTTTGGGGTAGATAACTGCGAATGTCTCGTCTCTTGCTATGCGGTATCCCGATTATACGCTATATTGTTCTCGTCATTTCTTTATCGTTGAGGGAATTATTAATTTAACATCGCATCGGCGATGTCAGTTTTTTTACAAAGTAATTAATGCAACCACACTGTTAGTATCCTTTGTATCGTTTATAATGAAACGGGAATCGTCCGGGAGGCTTAACCGCTATGCCATGCAAAATAATTTCACATTAATTCCGTGTGACGTCATCGCTCGATAAAATCATACGGATATTTTTTGTGGCATAGCAGATATATCCCCTAAAATTTCGACAATTAGTGCACCGTTTTTTAATATCTCCCATTAAATATTTACAATACATGACGAAAGTTCTGCGCTCTATTTCGTACAGGCAAATGCACCGCGTCATGTGAAGCGTGAAACTTTCGAGAGACTCCCAGTGCTTTCGCCGCGCGGCGTAGAGCTTTTACCCGGCGCCGTTGAGTTAATTAAAACTGTCTCTAAACCAATTTAACCGGGATAACCTAATCAACAAGAGCTTTACTTCACATGGTTCTTGTAACTATGAGAAACAACGATCAACGACAAGACATATATTTTTTTTAAATATGTTTTTTATAATATTTTCGTCGTGTTCGGCACGACAAGTGGCGATTCTTTCGCCGTCTTGTGTTCAGCCCAACGATACGAATAGTGCGTAAGTTTAGAAAAAAAATAGAATTTACGGGATCGAACTCCAGTAAGATTCGTAGGTCGAACTTACCACTTACCGCTCGGCTATCGTCACTTATCGATCGATTAAGTGGCGAAATCTGTTCCAACAACCGTGGAGCTTCGGACCCTCCCTCACCTATCAACTATGACAAACGGAATGATGGTTGATTCCCGGCCCAGGCGCTCCCGGCTTCCGACTTAATTGTGAAACATCAAACGGATTCCCCTCGGGGACCTACTCTGCCCGTGGCCAGGCAGTGCCCACTGCTGTGTATGTTGTCGTTAATTATCTCTATGCAATGTAATTTGCTTTCCATGTGCTATTTTAAACCGTCAGTGTTAGCTTGTTTTATAATATTCATAGCATGTTATTTGATTAGTATGATGTATATATATACTGTTTAGTATATGATGCTCTCGAGCTGAATTCCAATTTACGAGTGGTGTCCGACACATCGCTGGAAACAGCAAGGTGCTAGAGCCATGCGGTGGCTTTTGATGGTACAGTGTTGATTGTTGATCGCTTTGCGGTATCTGTCTGAGAATCTACTACACCCCTTGAGAGGCGGCTAAGGGAAATGCTAGCGACAGAAGGCACGAGATGTCTGGACCTGCGATTGCCAACCCGTTTGCGATTATGGAATATCCTCCCTATGGTACAGGCCTATGTCTGGACTATTCACAAGCTGTTACGGTTAGATAATTATCCTGGCGATTATACGTTTACGATATCGTTTAACAGTAGATACCATCGGATATCCGACCGCGAGGCCGTACAATTTTCTCCGTGTATATTTTTCCGTCAAAGATTTAAATCCTAGTGATCGGCCGATTCCAACGCACTTCTAAATCATGAAGTGATCTTATACTAATCTGTTAATTAAATGTAACTTAGTTATGCCTGTATATGGAAGGCAAATCATGGAAGAGCAGTGCGTTTACAGCAAACATATCTTGCGTACTGCGATCATGAGACAGTATGCGAAGTACATCGCGCAATAGGGTCGGCGCTGACTGAAGATCAGCGTCGCGGTTAACCCCGCGACACTGTTCTGAGTCGGCACCGTTTCATTTGACACGACACGGGTTGTAAATTATAAAGTCGACCTCAGTCTGACTCCTAAGCCTCAGCTTCTATTACATTATTTCTTCATTGTTTTTACGGTACAATTGTATTTCTTGTAACCTTTGTGTTGTATTAATGAATACATCGTATCGTAAGGGAGGTATCGCTATGAAGCATCGACTGTGCTTTTAAGTTGGAAACGTGTTTCAACTTTATCAGCCTGAATACGTACACTGTTGGGGCTGCTGGCCAGGGCCTGCTGCTGACGATGGGTTGAAGACATGACTGGTTTCGATACTTTTGAAATTAAACAATACTGTATTTACGGATTTTATCATTTACATTTCTCGTGTTAAGTATTCGCGCAAAAACCAAGTAATCGTTATATTCTAAAGATGTTAGAAAAAATTAACTTCGCTGTTAGAAAAAATAAATTAAATAACGCAGGCATAAAATAATAAAATGGTGTACTAGATATATACGGTGTAACAAATAACTATGTTATTTAACTGTCGTATGCACTTCTGACTACATCGTAAGGGTGTTAACCGAGTTTTGTAGGTTTTTGCAAAAAAAAAGAAGTTATTTTCGAATAAGACTGTTTTAAATAAAAACTTCAAGTGAATCCGATTAGACAACTAGTGTTTTTATACCCAATTCAGTGTTACAACGGCGATGAACACCGGACGAAATTACCAACAACGGGCCAACCACAGTGACCAAAAGTTCCCTATCCGGCCTCGGTTTTTGGTCAAGGTCAAAGTTCATGACTTTTTTTATTTCGATACACAGGCATACGATTTGAATGACGCATTTAAATTATAAAAAAAAAACTACTGGGCTTGTTGATCCACTTTATTGCAATCACAATACCCCCAAATGCGTAGAATCAGTGGGTCTGTTATTTCTGCGCGCTAAATAAGTATTTCACTTGAACTTACACTAAGCTTTTGAGTTTTTATTTACTTTCGTACCCTTAAAAAGGCACCAAAAACCAAAGTAACACTTGAATCTATACTAATATTAGAAAGAGAATGGAAGTTTGTAATTTTTGTATTTCCTCATCATTACAGTCTGTCACAAGTCCACAGCTGGACACGGGCCTAGGATAGTTCGAAGATATTGAAACACCTGCGTCCATCGAATTCCAGCTAAACTATGCTATTCCAAGCGACAGCCGCAGTAGTACTGGGGTAACAGACATAGCATGACGATGTCTGAGATCATCGTTGGAGATTCTATCTCGCAGAGAAATTACTGATAGCCCGCTGAGCGATTGAGCTTCCTCATACGGGCTTCAGTTAAACACCACGTCTCGGTGTAAGTCGTAAACACGTCACAGAGTTCTACACTTTAATGTTAACGTTTTGAAGTATTACTGCAGGACCAAGAACGCTAGTAGAATATAAAATATTTACCATCATATAAAGAGGAACATCAATAGAAGTGCTGACGACTTCTGAAATGGATATTAATGTACCTATAGTTAAGCATCCGTGTGTTATTTTCGTTCATCTCTCGCATGATCTCTTTCGCTAATCTGCACTACACACAGACGCAAGCGACGCGACGCGCTTTGTGAATTACAGCCACGCTCTCGCCCGACACTCTTAAGGATTTCCAATACCCGTGATATTTGACGCGTGAAATTTAATACGCTTTGTAAGCTTGTAAGTTGTATTTCCTGCACCACTTATGTGTGTATCTTAGAAGCGTTCGGGGTTTTTTTTTTTTTATAGTAAAGGCGGCAAACGAGCAAGCGGTTCACATGGTGGTAAGTGATTACCGTCGCCCACGTACCTCTACAACACCAGGGGTGCTGTGGGTGCGTTGCCGGCCTTTAAGGGTATTTGGGTGATGGGAGGGAGGATCAGTAAGGGGATAGGAAGGCAGAGGGGGCTCCGGTTACCTCACTCACCGAACGAAACGCAGAAGCACAAGGTGCCTCTACTTCCACCCGGTATTCTGCGAGGTCGTGGTATTAATCCGGTCGAGCCAGCCCATTCGAGGAGCATCATAAGCCGCCGCTTGGCTCTACCAAGTTTAAAAACAAAATTTTAATATTAAAGTAATTTTTATTAATTCTTGTGACAACCCTAACTCTCGATTGTGTTCTTCCGCCGATACCTACGAGGTGGCGGCATGCGTTCTAGTACAAAGTAGTCGAAATACTGCTGGGACATATTTTAACACTGTGCCTCTGAGGATAGATTGGTGATTGCCAAAAATCTATCTGATTTTTGAACAAACTGGAATCACAGTCTATTGATAGAGAGTAGCTTCATTGTACGAAGGTGCGTTCTGTGTGACGTTCCTTGCTTAATAATTTTAGACAAATTTAGATTTATGCGTCTTTTTTTTTAATATTTTCTTATTTTTCAATCCGGTTAATGTACATAGCCCTCGGAATATTATACATATAAACTTCCTTAGTCTTACTAAAGCTAACTTTTTTTTTTTATTAATTTATCATTTAAGAATCGAGGATCCAGGGTGAGGGAGCGCCTCCGACTATATAAACAGAATGCTAAACGTTTAATACAATACAACCCTTCGTCCCCCCTGAAATATTTAATTTCACGCCGACATCTCCGCGGGCGGGTCGCGACCTCCACACAAGCGGCTCGACGTGCTGAGATTTTAACGCTATAACTTTTTTAATGGCTTTCTTGAGTATCGTGCGCGGCGGAGTGCCACATCAGTGCCGGCTCTTAATTAGTTTCGAGATGAATATTTTCATGCATTTTCTACTGTTTTGTTTACGCGAACATTGATTTATTACGAATAAGTAATCCATTGTTGTATTTAAATCAATGATGAAGCAGCCAGGTTAATGCTGCTCCAGTGCGCGTTGGTGGACTTCACACATCGATCATAAGATTACCTTATGATGTTTTCCTTGATCGTTGTGGATTCAGGAATAATATTTTAGTGATTCCGGAACCGAGGATTGAACCCAGTTGACTCGTACTATGAAATTAAAGCGAGCGCTCTGATTATCCTTGTGTAGGGTTACCACGGTAAACGACCGTGCGACCCATAGTCACGTTGACATCTCTGAGGACTGAGATGGATTGCCTCGGTACCAGTAAACGAGTCTCGGGTTCAATCGGTCACAGGGGCGGAACGCAGTATCCTTCCATGCACGCGCCGACTGATTCGTGTTGCAACCATAATATAGCTGCTCTACCAAGTATAATGAACAATTCCTATATTTAATAAATTCGTTAAACGTCGTTCACATCTCACGCGTAACACCCCTGCATACTAGAGAACGCAAACTAACTGATATTGCGGTCGCCGACTCTGCCGCTCGCTTGGCCGGATGTCCATCATGCACATGCCCTAAATTTCTTATGTATAAAGTTATGTAGTTTTTTATATTGTGGGGAAATCGTATATAGATATCCTTTCATCGCGGGGGCAACGAAAGGGCTATGCCGGACCCTTACCGACTAAACGGTGTTCTTCTCTTCGTCATTGGTGGCGTCACCACGGGAACGCTTGCGCACACTACCGCTGTCCCGACGCTTGCCGATATGGGCTTCTTCTTATGAGAGGGAGCTCTCCACCCTTACTTCATATAGGGACGCACGAGAAAGCCGCGCGCGCCACTTTGAGGCCTTACAAGCGACAGATTACCCCCGAATCCGTCGCCTTATCCTCAATAATGGGAATGAAGAAGGGCTTGATAGGCCCTCCTCCGGCGCCCGGTTCTCTAGCTGCGAATCGGAAGGTTGAAAGCTTAGCTCTCTCTCCTTCTCCGCAGCCTCCTTCTGCAACTGACTGGTCACCTTCCTCAACATCTTAGTCAGCTAGCAACATTCTCAGAACAATATCGAGAGCTCCAGCTGTGATCCGCCGGTGATGGTACGCCTCCGGCTTTGTCCATCATCTCAACGAGCGCGGTTGAAATTAAGACATATATGCCGATATCTTTATAAATAATAATTATTGTCTTGTAACTCTTATAACTCCAGTATTACACACTGGAATTAAAGGAGTATATTTTAAAAAGATCATTTCAAATTCCGTTATAACAGTTCGGTGAGCGAGGTAACCGGTGGCCCCTTCCTCCCATCCCCTTCTCCCCCCTCCTCCAAACATTCTTAAAGGCCGGCAACGCACCGACGGTGCGTATCGTGCGATGTCGGAAAAAAGGGGTCGGAATATTGTACTGTTTACATTCATATGAGGACAATTGCTAATTGACTGATGACTGATTCAGACATCATCTTTGTAATTATTCGTGCATATTTCAGATCACAATCAAAGTTAGTTAGATAATGATAAAAATTAAAACATTGCGTTTAAGATATTGTTGTGTTAACCAAGCGCATAGTTTTTATGAGTTTAGTACAATAAACGCTGCTCCTTGAGCACGAATCTATTCGGCGCTGTAAAAACTGCGGAAGTGAAACCCATTCCATCTGACATAGCGCATTGCTCCCACGTACGTCATCGTTTAAAATGCCCAAGCGTGTTTATTATTGAAATAAAAAAGAAGTTAAATCACTCAATCCAGAACGGTGATGGTCCACTAAGTGAATACAATAATGTCCATGGTTTTCTTTGAATCCGGTTGTACTGAGGCTATGTTCGGCAATGAGAGTCACCAAGTTGATAGCGCCTTAATTGTACCAGAGAGAATGTTTAACATTTAAATTTTACTTCTCATCTCATGCCCTTAAGATCTTTGGACGGTATATGACAAACCCCAAGAGACACTTAGCAGGAGATCAGAATGTCTAGGAATCGCTTAGAAACTGTTTTATTATATTATATTTGTCTATATGTTATATATCATGGCGTCGGTAGGTAGGTTACTAGAAGTAAAAACTTAAAGATGTTGTTTTTGTTAGAAACTGTTGTTCGCGGGTCTTTTTATTATTTTTCGCTAATGTTTCTGTCTGTTGTTAAATAGATGTTTTCTATTCTATTCCATTCTAAGTAATACCCTGTTTAACGACCCGATCATGGACACCTAGCTGACTGGACACATCCACGCTCGGAGATGTCTGCAGTCTGCGATTATAATCTATATTGACCCAACCATTACATTACACTTCTAAGCTCTCGACCGTATGCACAATAACTGAATAGTCAGAGGTCTGGCCGTTTATTTTAGTCGTTTCAACAAAGTTGTTTTTTTTTATCACGTTTAACACGTGATGAGTCTGTCAGTCTTAGTGTTCAGGCTAACTAAATATTCATTGGCATGAAACCTTCAGATCCATACCTCCTTGAACCTGTATTAGTTTTGAAATACCACATATCCTGTCAAAAATACACTGATTCCTACTAAGGATGATTGATTCGATAGAGAAGAAAGCTGGGTTTCAATAAATAAAATTAAATGTTTAAGCGTGGTAGAGCCATACGGCGGCATTAGCAGCTGCTCGACTGGGCCGGCTCGACCGGATTGGTACCACGGCCTCGCAGAATACCGGCGTGAAGTATAGGCATCTTGTGCTTCTGCGTTTTGTTCGGTGAGTGAGGTAACCGGAGGCCCGCACCCCCTCCCTATTCCCCTCCTCTTCCCTCCCATCTGCCAAATATCCTTAAAGACCGGCAACGCACCTGCGGCATCTATGGTGTTGCAGATGTATGTGGGCGACGGTAATCACTTATCATCAGGTGAACCGCTTGCTCGTTTGCCGTCTCTTCCATAAAAAAAAAAGCATATTATGTTATAATCATGGCCTAAAATATACTGGGAGCTCGTTCGTACGTAGATCGGACTAAAACAAATTGAAAAGTAACACATTTTACGAAATTTATACGTGCCTTGGTTATTTACACGGGGACAACTTGACCTCGTCGCCAAGTAAAACAGTTCCGTACAATTCATTTAATTTTAATGTCAAAGTGTTTGCGTAAATCGAAGAAATGAAACGATTTATTAAAAGCCTAACAACGACATTAGGACGTCCAACACATCAACTCCCCCTCGACTACGGGTCCATGGGTGCCGCAAAGCACTAGAAACGAAAGTTCTGACGACCGTGAAACCAATAATGAGGTGGTTAGAGGTCTAGACTTTTACCACTGGAGCTTATTTGGAACACCGTGGTTGAGCCAGACTCCGCCTTAGTTTCCACGCCAGTTGCAACCTACATAAGTTTCGAAAACTTTATTTTCACTGTTAAATATACGGGGGATTAATTTCGGATCGAGGTAAAGTCAGACTACCGGCGTATTGTACAGTTGAGGTAATTTGCGCTTCTGCGTTTCGGTGAGTGAGGTAACCAGAGCTCCTCCTCCCCCTTCATCCCTCCCATCCTCCAAATATCCTTAAAGGTCGGCAACGCATCTGCAGAATCTATGGTGTTGCAGATGTATGTGGGCGACGGTAATCACTTATCATCAGGTGAACCGCTTGCTCGTTTGCCGTCTCTTCCATAAAAAAAAAGAAAGGAATTCTCATGTAAAAATTAATACTACCAGTGTGTAAAAGGACTCTGCATATTTTAGTTTTGAGAGGGTTTTCGAGCCGGGAATAGACTGCCATGGTTTTTTTCGCTTTTTCATAAAAAAACTGCATGGACCTACTATATTCTTGCACAGTAAGTGAACAGTCTGCAAATGTATATATATCTGGGCGTTAGCTACGGAATCTTCCATTCCAGTCAGTCTTTTCCGGCTCCTCAGAACTTGCCTCTTCTACAATAATACAAATTCATAATTAAATGGACACAATTAATCTGTTGTGTAAAATAAAGAGGGTGTCTCAGAATGATTTTCGTTTTTAGATGTTAAATAAAAAATAAATATCAATTAAATCTCGTTTTATTTAATGTTAATATAATAGCAATTCTTGAAGTTTATTTATGAAAAACAACCGTTTGCAAATGCGCACCATACATTTGTTCACACTCATTTAACCCGGAGCTAAATTTTTCAATAACTCGCTGGAGCGTCGCGCTTGGAATAGAGTTGATTTCTTCAGCGATTCGTTGCTTCAAAACATTCAAGTTGGGTGGCAATGGATTGTAAACTTTGCTTTTTAGGTAGCCCCATAGGAAGAAATCAGCAGGCGTTAAATTAGGGCTCCTCGGTGGCCAATCGAATTCAACACTCTAATCGAACGACTATCGTGTCATTGACCAGACCATAACAAGTCGGCGCACGAGAAGTCTGTAGTTAAAATGTTAAAATGAAACACGGTGTTAAAATCCCTTTAATTATAAAATAGAAAAACGATTGCTCTCTAAATTATACGCGATTAATTATTAATTATTTAGTTAATTAGTTATTAATTATTAATTAATTGGACGCGAAGCTTTCCCAAGTTTTCCTTTTATAAATACGTTACGAGTTCCGATCGAATGTAAATATGATTTTATCAGTAATAAGTGTCATTGGGTTTTTTTTGTTTAAATTGCGATAAGGAACTGATGCCCATTGGGAACATTAGTAAGGAATTTAGTACTCGATTCAGACTCGAGGGCCGACTTTTTGGGTGAACCGTGGCGGTAAGAGGGATTATATTAGTAACCTACCGTCCGTCGGTCCTACCTCGAAACGAGGGTATATTTTGAACCGTAATAGGTTGGCTGCTTGAAATTTCCTCGGATTGTTTAAAAAATTAAGAGAGTCCCCGAAACGTGTTCTCTTTTCCCACCGTTTTTTGTTTTTGCTCTATCATAAAAACTGTAATCTATACAAGCTTCAAAGTCGGCGTGTTTATAGTGCGTGCACGAGCTCTGAAGTATAACAACAAATATTAAAAACCGGCCAAGTGTGAGTTGGGCTCGGGCAAAGGATCCTGAACTGAATGAATGAATGTTTTCTTTCTTAATTACCTACCATTGATACGCTCGTACACGTTAATAAATAACAAACGTAGTTCCATGCGAATTTGTCGAACCCAAATCCCACAATCTAGTGATGGCGAACAGCGACACTAATACGAGGGTTACCGGCACTGAGCTCGCCGACCCACTTGCAATGGGTTTTGCCTGTCGGGAAACCTTTTTCCTGCCAGCTTTGATTGGCATTTTCTTAGATAGGCTCTGCTAGCAGTGGACTTAATAGGTCGATGAAGACGAAGGAGATTACTTCTTGACGGATCTGGTGTGCACATAGAGCCGAGTCGTCTGTTGATGGTGATGTTCCGCCATCACCAATCCCCTTTACCGGCCCTTTGAGCGTACAGTAGAGCTTGCCGTCTTCGGAGAGACCAGGAGTGGAATACATAGAGGCTTCATATAACAAACAATTGTATGTTAAATTAAGTGAATTAATCCGATGCAAGTTATGTAATAAATGAATTGTCGACTCGATTAAGGCGAAGGTAGCAATGAGAGTAAAGTCAGTAGCGTACAAATGGAACAAATATAAATAAACTTATTTATGAGTCCTTTATTTAACTTAAACTTGAGCGAGGGTGCCACCCTTCCGCACGTTCGTACTTTAACTAGACGTACCTTTAAGATAATTAATATTTATTGTGCAGACAGTTAAATATTATGGGATTCGAAGCCAATAGTATTTAGGTACCACGGCCTCGTAGAATACCGGCGTGAAGTGGACGCATCTTTTGCTTCTGCGTATCTTTCGGTAAGGTAACTTATCGTTCGAGAAGGTTCTTTTAACATACCCACCATAGGAGGGTGACTCCCCGTAATATCCTTAAAAGGCGACAACGCACCTGCAACTTCTCTGCTGTTGCAGATGGTCATCATTTCCCATCAGGTGAGCCGCTTGTTGCGCTTGTTGCGTTGCATGTCACGTAAGAAAATGGACTGAGAAATTTATAGTTAAAAAATAATAGTCGCAGCGTGTAACGGTCCCACTACTGGGTTAAGGTCTATTTATTTGTGAAGGTTTTGGAGCCGATAAGAGTCTGCTACGCATTATTTAAACACTGCTTCGAAATATATATTTTTCATTACATATTTATCAGATATGCCAGTTTCCTCACGAAGCTTTTTTTTCAAACGCCTCGCACATCGTAAAGCGAACCCTTTAAATTGCTATAAACAATTGTAGCGGTGCCGGGGGATTGAAACCCGGTCGCTCGCGCATATGAAACTAAACCGAGCACCCTGCCCACTGGGTTACAACGGCTACTTTAAGACTAACAAAAACCGAATAAAACCTACAAATTCCAGAGTAAAAGGTCAAAACATTCAACGTCATACAAGTCCTACGCTATGCAGTAATTTAATTATTTGTCTGTCTATTAAAAGGACTAACGTAGGAGGGATGCCAGGCGCTCAGTCCGCGAGGAACCCGGCTCGGTTCGCAGATTGAGCGGCGCACGTCGCGGCTCGGCGGAACCCGGCAGGCTCGCGTCCCCCGGTCCCTTCGCCGCGAATTTATATCCATTAGGCGAAATTAGTTCGTGAAACTGATTAATGTGTTTGCCGCTTCGCTTTTTAATGTACCATTTCTGCTTATAAACACGTCGTGTTATGCAATGATGAAAAGACCGACGCTCGGGTCTCGTTACACCCGGTGATGTAGTGCAGTCCGTTGACCCGCTGCCGCACTGTGGCACCTATGTCATATGTCCTTTGTAGGCGAATGATCAGCCTTGGTTCATCAGACCGAGTTCATACAGTATTGCCTTATGGCTATTATTAATGTAGAGTGTAGTATCGGTGTAAGAATCTACCATCCCTTTCTTCTCGTGAGTAATCATAAGAGGGACGATAGACGGCAGGATAACCGTTTCGAAAATGCCAGACTAAAATAAAGCCGAGCGATGCCGGGCATCAGCGTCTAAGGAGCGAGGTACTGTGGCTTTGCGAGCGTGGCGATTGTGACAAACCGGGAGAGGCCTAGCGGTCCAGCAGTGGATTGTTTTTATAGCTGTTAAGGTAAGGTAAGGTAATATCGATCGAATTTATACCTGTCCCTTAACAAATTTTTATAACAACCGATAAAAAAAGACGATGTTCGTTATCGATTCCGTACGATTAGTCGTGTCGCAGACGGCTTAGAAGAACCTACCGCTCCGTTACCGTCGATGTCTGAAGTACTGGGATCGCATCGAGAGAGGAGGACTCCGTCCGTGGGACCTTACCCCGCCATGCCACAAAAACATTTCACACACATCCGTGTCTCCGTGGGAAATGATGAAGAAATGGCCTATTAACAGGTGATTGAATAATTTATATGAACTCCCACAGCTCTGGACCTTAAATAAAACCAATTGCAAAATACGAATACGATGGACGTGTTAAAGGGTGACATACAGACTTTTTACCAAAGCGGTACTCTGATGGCGGATGATCGATTTACGGAGAAAATCCCATTCGGATTGATTGAAACCCAATTGCCACAGACCGTGATGGGGCACTCGCCCAAAGGCATCACTGAGCTCATCAATTCGACTGCCCTGAAAAGCAGCGTAATGTCCAGAGCAATGCATGCCGGTTTTCGGGGACACCGCGTCGGTGAACCCAACGCCTGCTCCCGACACGTCCATCAGGCTGTGAGATTCTGTTTTCACGATATTCAGGAATAGATTTTCCGGCATCCGCTCGGCGGCCGGAGATGCCGTGAATCAACACAAGACACCTTTGAGTTTAGGAAAAGTAGATTTCCCTATACATCGCACGTTCTACAGTTTTTAACTTTGTAATAATCCTAGAAGCTGGCCACGTATGTTAGTTAAAGTTCGGTTTTAACTATACGCATTTTGAATCCCTAGCCAATTTATTATATTAATTTCACGAATTATACAGAAAGGGACGCAGTGCCTAGTACGATCTGTGAAAGCGAACGGGCATGTGACGACTTAATTTTTGGGGGTGAAACAATGAAGGGGTGGTGGGGTGGGACAATTTATGGGGAGCAAAATTAATTTCATTGGTACGCCTAATTAACTTAAGTACGACCTGTATCGTTCTCTGATCGAATCTGGACATTAAGACGGCGGCAGGCTCATCACCTGTCACGCGATTTCAAATAAGGTGTCTTATGTTAAAGAGTGGTCAGACCACTCACTTTAGTTTCATAGAGTGCGAGTGACCTGGGTTCGATCCCGGTGCCGGCACCACTAAAATTGTTAATAGCAATGTTATGTGCTGTATTTACCACGTGCTCAGCGGTGAAGGAAAACGTCGTGAGGGGACCTGGATGTCTGAGAAATAATAGAAATATTATTTCCAGGATATGTTAATCCCGCCAACCCGCATCGGAGTAGCGTGGCGGGACCTCCTCGGCTCCTAAACCTCTCTGATACTCGTCTTTTGAGAAGGAGGCCTTTGCCCAGCCGTGGGCACTTACAGGCTGCTAAAAGTCAAGCTTTTACTTTACTTACCATAACATACTTTACTATGCTCTCGGTCTGGTGTTAGGGGATTAAATGTCCAACGTCTAAAATAAATATCCATACCTTTGGCCACCTCAGGTGCCCGAAAATGACACATCATCATCACGAAATTATGTCAAACAGATTTTTAATGCAACAAAAGTTCATAGACAAACTCTCCTGAACAATTCTATGTACACCCTAAATCAAAAACACTCGACCCGCAGCCATCGCAGTGGTAACCGGGGGCTCAAATTTGCCTGCAAGCCGGCAACGCACCTGCACCTCATCTGGTGTTGCAGATGTACGTGGGGGTCGTTAATCACTTTCCATCAGGTGGACCGCTTGCTCGTTTGCTCCGTTTACAAAAAAAAAGAAATGGCTCTGGTATTGGAACTAATAATCAATACCTATTATTTTACGTACTTCATTAGTATGTTGGCTTATACTCATCGCGTTGGGCAAGCGGGTTGTGGAGTGGCAGTGCCGGTACCCGCCCGCTGGTGAAGCTGCGGCTCGTAATGATTAATCCACCATCATTCGGTAATCCGAGCCTCGTTTGTTTGCAACCTACTACGTGAAGCTACTTTTCTACCCCACGATATGCATGCCCCCTGGCCCCTTCTAGGAGAGACCTATGTTTAGCAGTGGACTATGTGTAGCGGGCTTCGGTGCGATGTGTCCGGTTTCTGATCTTCATTTTGGCTTCCACGTGTGGCAATTACAATCCACCACGTTGTTTCGTTGTTGGCGTTAAACCATAATGATATTAAACAGGATTAGAGAAAAAAAGGAAAGAAAAACACAATTCTTATTATAGAAAGAAAAAATGGTTTGATAAAATGCATATGAACAAAAATAAAAGATTCAGTATTCACCAACTAAAATATAATAAACACAACAACAATAATAAAAACCAAGCAAAGAGTAATAAAAACAGCAAGAACTTTACTATAAGATTTGTATGTTGTCTATGCTACGATTTATCTGTGCCGCAACGTTGTTTATTTGTTCGCCGTGAAAATGCTCTGTTACATTATAGGATTACAAGCAGTTGATTTTGATATAAACGCCTCGTGTACTTTATTTAACCGTTGACAATCAAATTAGCTCGTTAATGATGTAGTACATTGGCTAATTATTCTTTGCGCTGCAAGAACCACATGCGTACCAATTACTCAACATGCGACATACAGTACCTAAGCGTACAGTTCCAAGTTTGTATCAATACGTCTTTTGTACTGTCTGTTACGAATTTGTTATTTAATAAAGTATTGCAGTGTGACAAACCCGAAATGCGTCACCGCAGTTCATGTCTGTAATTGGAAATTAAAAAAAACTACAGTCTCCGTCGTAGAGTGGAATTACTAAGACAATAAATTAAAAAAAAATCTTGAACGGCAGACATAAATAATTATCGTCAAGCGTGCCGATTTGTCTTTTAGATATGCATTTGACTTTTGATTATAGTTAATTGAGATGTAATTCTTAGTAAGATGTACATGGAAATATTAAATCTTTCTCCCAAATCGGCAACCTCTCCAGAGTCCTTATCCGCTATACCATAAAAATATATCAGAATGGATGTGAAAAATTACACGGTGTGATTTTATCGAGTAATAACTTCACACGGAATTATTGTGAAATCGTTTGGAGTGTAGCGAAAATAAGACCCCCTGCGCGCAGTACGCCCAGCTGATTAGCGAACAAAGCTCTGTCGGACGACTAACGGCGGAAAGTACTTCCGAATATATCGCACCCAAATACCACAGACCAGTGATGGAGAGCAGTATAACCGGCGCTGCGCCCAGTACCATGTGCCCAGGGCGGCGAGTGCTTCCAAGGAATATCCAGCTATTGACTTTTAGAGGGAGATTAAGTAAGTAAGGTACTATAAAAACATATAGTAATGCGATCCTATTATATGGTAAAATCAACGAAGCTCAAAATTATGCAAGCGGTTTTGTAGCATCCAATAAAAAAAGATAAGCAGTATGAGAAAGGATACAGAGTAATAAGAAATAAAGCGGAAAGCAAACAAAGGGTTAAACGGGCCGGTCTATTTCTGCTTAAGACAATATTAGCTATTAAGGGGGTACGGTAACGGGAGCTGTGGAGATCTTCCTTGTACGCTGGCCGCATACAATGCTTAGACAATGCTTTCTAACGACTGGAAATAAAAAAAAAAGAGCCGGCGTGTGCCAACAGCGGCAGTGATTGCAACATGGCGCCCGATATGGGGCAGTCGGACGACGAGATCGGCGGGTGTTGTATTATTGCTTTGTTTGTTTTCACTTTAATAACGTGGACAACCATTCATGGACTGATCCGAGCACTGTGTTAAAAGTGCATGTACACATTATGCGTACTCGTAAATATAATTTTTTTGGTTTCGTGTTTTACTGGCCTTGTATTATTGGCTTAGGAATCTCTCTCTGGCAGGATAACTACCTTGGTAATACCAGATGAAAATCAAGCAGACCGTTGACGGTCTAAGGTGCGATGTTGCTGGTACTGCGATAGGCAATCTGCTCGTTGAGAGCAAATCCTCTTTGTGGAAGAGGTGTATGGCCTGCACTGGATTATTAACAGGCTGTTAAGGATAACGGTTTTCTATAAGGCCTTCAGCCAAAAATGAAACACCTAAACTTTCTTTGCCATTTATGACACAATTGCCAGATTTATATCTTATTTTTTTTTGTTTAAAATATTAACTTTCCACTGTAGGAATTTCTCCTGTGTTGCGGAGAGTCGCGGAACAATTATTTGTAGTCCATACAGATACTAGTCCCGCGCGGAAATCGAACCCGCGACCCACAGCGCCGCAGCTAAACGCTTAGCCACTACGACTACACCGAGCCGTCAATTGTCATTGCAATTGCTAGAAAGTTCCGAAGGTCTTTTGGCGAGATTAATCCAACAGCTAACAGTTGACTATAGTTTTGCCGTCGATATTCTCGATCGTGTCTTTCAAGCTCGACGGATTTGACAATGGCAGATATATAATAATTTCCCACGAAGCGGGCAACCTTTGCTGCTGCTCGAATGGATCGACTCGACCAGGGTAGCACCACGATCTCGCAGAATACCGGCGTGAAGTAGGGGTTAGCGAAGTAAATTCTTTTGATTCTGCGTGTCGTTCGGTGAGTGAGGTGACCGAAGGCTCACTCCCCCGTCCCCCTCCGCCCCCTTCCTACTACTCAATTCCCCAAATACCCTAAAGGACGGCAACGCAGCTGCAGCTCCTCTGGTGTTGCAGTTGTACGTGAGCATCAGTAATCACAAAATAATAGTTAAACGCAATTGTCATATTGGGCATCCCAGCCCGAGAAAACGAGTAGAAAAAAAAACTTTCAGAATTTTTTTGTTAATATTTCTATAATATCTGTTCCAATTCCATATCGCTCGTACATCGTTCGGATAGACAGACAAAATTGATTTATTATTTCTATCAAAGTGTACGCATTAGACATCACGTCCAGAAATACAATCTTTTTGTATAGTTTAGGATTAGAATAGAAGGAAGTCCGATACTCTTATCGCACTTCCTTCTATTCTAAATCCTTTTCCATTGATGCTGTTCGGCTTTGGAACTCCCTACCACTTCATATAAAGCGTGCGCAATCCTTTATCAAATTTTTTCGCAATCTTTTAAAAGGGTGGTCAAAGAGCACTTCCTTCCTCCCTAAATAATTATTCCTTCATCTCTCATTATCTGTTTATCCTTTAACACTTACTTTTCCTTGCGTCGTATGGCTCTTATATTATTTATTCTTTACTCTTTATGTTCCTGTATATGTATGGGTATATATTGTGTATTTATTTAGATATATCAGTATCTGTTAGAGTATATATATATATATATGTTTGTGTATATTTGTTATATTATATTTTCACTTCTTTGTATTTGAGTACACCCTTAACCCTTGCTCACTGGTCATTATTTCCTTTGCAAAATGCTTGCCTGGTAGAGATCGCTTCTAAGCGATAAGGCCGCCAATTGTACCTTTGTGTATTTTATGTTTTTTTTTATTATTTTTTTTTCCTATTTTTGCTAATCGGTGTACAATAAAGTGTATTTTATTCATTAAGAGAATTACAAACTGTTTGTAATATAACTCGAGTTAGAGCATCGCAACTGTTTCAACAATGGCTTTACGTATGGCCGGTGGAGGAACAAACGATGCACTCTTACCCGGGACCAACACAGTGTCGTTAGCCAGACGAGCCATTGTTCCCACCGTATCGCACAAAGACGGACCTCATCTTGAGACGCACAAGCTTCTCTTCTCCCTGATATCCCATTAACATTTATATATTTCTCGTTATACCGTTACCGTTTTGTTGGTTCGCCAGAGGACACCATTGTCCTGGCGTACTCTAAACTAGAGTTACGTTATCGTAAATATTTACGATCTGTTATTTTTTAAATGGTTAACCCGCAGCAGCAGTACTTAAGAAGAATAAATTGGGTGGGTGATTTTCTTACATAACTTCAACTTGCAACAGTCAAGGGGCGGCTCTTGCTGCAGCTCGAATGGGCCGGCTCGGCCTGAGTACCATGGCCTGGCAAAACACCATCTTGTGGTTCTGTGAGTGAGTTGACCGGACGACCAGTGCCCCTTCCCCCTACCCCACTCCCCGTCGACAGACCGATCGCCCAATATGCTTAGAGGACGCCACTGACCATCAGATGAGCAGCATGCTCGTTTGCCCCCTTTCCCCTAAACAAAAAATACTTTTTGAGTTTGGAAGGAGTCTACCTTCTTTGTCTAGGAGTCATATGGGTAGGTTTTTTAGGTACCGATCGTACCCATTTCTGCCGCCAAAGACCAGTGCAACTGTACTGTCCTGGTTTAAAAAGTATACAGAGCCATTGTAGTTACGGGCCTTGACTGAGGCATTCCATCATAGTCCTCGGGGGTGACAACGCATCTAAGAAAGAAAAGAAAGATAGAAACAAAAATATTTATAAAGACATGTTATAATATAAGAGACACACACTGAACATGTTAATTGAAAATAATAAAAAAAGCATAAGGTACAAAATAAATCAAAAGTAAGGTCAGACTTCACAATTAAAGAAAAACAATACTGCGTGAGTGCGTGTCTCATGACTGGACCAATAGGTCTCCAGATCAGTTTATTGTCAAGCTTTAGAGCCTGCCGCTGGTTTTCATCGGGAACCTATGTCCATCACGTGTTCATCTATAAGCCTTTTGCAGTTATTCCCTGATATCCAAGGGCTGCAGAAGCCACTTACCATCATTTAGACTACTGGCTCGTTTTTCATCCCAATCTAATTAAAAAAAAGAAAACAAACGGCAAGTTAGAAATACTTCTTCAGCTTAGCCTTTTCAAAGTGGAAGAGAAAATAAACGTATGTTATAAAATTTCCTCCATAAAAGTTTACGTCAATGGTATGAATCGTGAAGTTAATCTTACTAGAACGAGCTAAACTAATGTATTAAGTTTTATCACATAACCCAGTCTAGAAAGTCTTATCTTGTGGCTAAGCACTGCGGAGTGGAAAAGCTAACGGAAGTGAAATCGGTTTTAACACGCTTTGAACTTAATATACGTGAAATATGCGATATAACACCTAGTTGAAACCAGCCATATGTGCTGTACATATGGCTGGTAAACAATGTAAATATTTTTTTTATTCTTAACAATTCGCATATAACCTATAAATTTGATCTAGATCGGATCGACGATGCGCCAACGCATAGAAGGCGCAAAAACAAACAAGAAAAAAAAAAAGGGGTTGATGACGTTACCGTTTTAAAGGAGGAGTGGCCGGTTTGAATTAAAATTTAAAAAAATTATCAACACACGTAGACCTCAAAAATTAGCGTACCATTCGCGTTGACACCTCGAACCAGGGATTCCCAAACTATTTTGAGCAAGAGACCCCTTTTCCAAAATGAACTGATACCTCAGACCCCCATAGCCAAATTACTTTAAAGATCCTACCTATCTCTAACTTTTTCCTATTGATTCTAAATACTTGACAATTTAAAAACTTTGCGTTTGGTTAACTTAGGTAACTTGACATCATTTTCTCATCAAAATCTAACAAAATAAATAGACAAAAAATAGTAATTAATAGTAAATTTTGTTTTTAAAAGTACACCTGTGATTCTAAAATATTAGTCATTCTTATAACAAGTTAGTACACGTAACACAACTTATACAGTATCTCCGAAGTTTCAAATAAGAACTTGTGTTAATTATTAGGGGTCGATTTTTAGACCTCACCGACCCTCAAAATCGGTTTTCGTTTATGTCTACCCCTGGGAAATCGATATCGACCACTATGGGAAGTTTCAAGGCAGGGACCTTGAAACTAGTCGCCAATTGAGCGCCGAGCAGCGTGAAGGCGTGTTATCTCAATATATCATTCGGTTTATTTATTTATTTATTTATTCTTTATTGCCTTAAGCTTAAGGTTACAATGGGCGGACTTAATGCCAAGTGGCATTCTCTAACAGTCAACCTTTGTTATGGTGAAAGGTAGTTGGCAGGTACAAAACAAAGAATAAAAATAAAGTAAAATAAAAAACCCCAATAAAAATAAGTTGATAAGTACACATAAATAAACTACATAATTAAATAAATATTTATAACATAAAATACACAAATACGTGTACAAGTATATAAAAGGATACAATAATAAATATATAATAAAAATCAAATATAGATAAGACGAATATTGTCAATGATCTATTATTCTATTAGGTAATCACGAACTAGACTCTTAAACAATTTCTTGCTAGGAGCTGCTTTTATCTTATCGGGCAGGGCGTTCCAGAGGAGTGTAGCTTGAACAGTAAAAGAAGAGTTATGTTGTGGAACGCGAATCTTAAGTTGGTTTATGGAACGAGGCTCTCTGTCATGAGCAGAATAAAGAGTTTATATGCATAGCGATTACCAAATCTCCATTCGAGATAACTATAACGCGTTCAGTCCCGGTTAGGACGGTCGTACGTGTAATACTAACCAACGGCATCTGTGTGATTAATAAATTGATAACGAAGTCTGGTATGTTTTCGTATACGCCATAACGAGATGATAGCTATGCGTTCAGAATGTTAATTGTATTGAAGTGCAGTGCTACATATAAACGTCGGGAAGTAAACATTTTTAATTCAACGCGATCAATTTCGTAAAAAGGTTGTCGAGGCTCGTGTCTTTATGAAATTTACTCGAGCAGCTTCCAGAGCTCCAGCTTCCGGAGCAGAAGCGATGACATATGAAGACATTGAGGACATTTATTCCGACACTTACAGCATCTACACGCATAGCACATGATCCGGTGATACATAAAAGTACAAAGATAACAAAGCCAAAAAAAAATTAAATAAAATGTTTTGAAATATAAAAAATAAATTATTGTAAATCATAAGGAATTTGTATGTGTTGTGATGGAACGACGTATATCTTTCGTCGTGTCCAACTCCCGGCAGTGGTGTAATAATAATAATAATATTTGTTTATTTTCTCCCCACAAAAACCATACATTATCTAATGAAAAATTAATATACATTTAGATATCGGTGTGTTCATAGTCTAGGATGTGTGAGGAGCTGGTGTCTGAGATAGGCATAAAAAGCCTGTATTACAGATCACCAGACTACATACAGTAATGAAAATGTAATTAAAATTAATACCGTAAAACAACGATGTGTTTCTTATATCTACCCTCCATACTTATGTAATGTGGGGTTGTTTATGAATTATATACAAAGGTAACAGGCGGTAATAGCATTAGCTGATTTCGATACACTGCATTATGATTAGACTGAATTGAATGCCAATTCGCTTCTTTTGTTCACTTCGTATATACTATTATAAAATTGCAAAACAGCTATCTATACATTCAAGATATCTAAAAAAAATTGTCTATTTGTTTAGGCATCACAGAAAAACTACTAGACCTATTTTGACGCTGTTTTCACTTTTGCTAAGGAACTTTTTGCACTGTTCGAAAGCGTATGACACAAAATATGCAATACTTTTAATCTCTGTAGATTACCATGACCAGCAAGCATACACAAGACTTGACATGCGTCATACTTGTGGAGCTTGGTCTGCCAGAGTTTGTTGTTCAGTTTAATGAGTCATTATATTCTTGTGTTATGCTTTTTGTTACAGAAGGTTTGGTCCCATAGACCATACCTTTTCTTTTATGTCGTTTGTATGCTTTAAAAAACGCAGTGCGGGACGACCCCCTCCATAATATTACACGACACGTTAAGACCGATGTATTCCTGATCGTAGTATAGAATTATTGAGAATAATAAATAATAAAATGATCCCCACATAATAATACACTAAACAATCACAGATAAACACACACAAAAACTTAGCTTAACTTATCTTAAGAATAAATTTCAGTATCTCTCTTCTACCCATGATAAGGTCCTTCGTTGCTCTGCTAATCATATGATAAGTATCCCGCAACTTTTTACCCATTTTGTTGGTGGTCCCTTCACCGTTCAGGCTACACTTCTCTGGAACTCCTTGCCCGAAGACATTAGAAAAGCCCCATATAAAATTTCTTTCAAACGATTGGTACGCGAACACTTTTTAAAACCATCTGATACTTGTTAGTATTTATATTGATTTATTACATATGTATGTATTAATGTGTTTGTATGTGTGTATATATCTGTTTAGGTGCTATGTATGCTTATACATTTATATATGTTTTAATTATGTCGTATATTTCTCAACTAGCCTTTTCATATTTATATTATTTTAAATTTGATACACCTATCAGCACATTTCTTCACGCCCTGGCTTGACTGTTAGAGAATGCCAAAAGGCATTAAGTCCCCCTTTTGTATTACTTTTGGTGTACACAATAAAGAATAAATAAATAAATAAAAACACAGAAAATCCTAGTTCGGGACTTCTTGGTAACTGAGAGTTGATAAGATAGATGTAAATATAGCTACATAGATAAACGTCCAAGACTCGGTTACAAACATTCATATACAAATGTTTGTCTCTGGTGGAATTCTAACCCGCAACCCCCAGCTTCCAAGGCATGATCACTACCAACTGGGCCATTGCGTTGAACGTATACGTCGGATTTTATTCGTAGCGCATTTTATCAGACTACCCAAGTCACATCTGGTGCGTAAGGAAAGATATGGAAGACGCACGGGGGAGCATTAAGCCGCAGGAATGTGGAGCCATCCGTCAGTGACCCGGCGCGACATCCCCGCGGGTGCCCGTCTTTGCTTTTTGATTTGTGTAGTTGGGGTCGGGGCGCGCGGGCGGGTCACCGGATGTCGGGTGTACGATGGCGGTTCGAGCTTTAATTCGCGCGCTCACCGATTCACGAACAGACGTTCAGAAGACGTTTTAAAAGCGTTATTAGTACAACTTTTTTTTTATCATGCATGGCTTATCTTATCTTATACAGGCAAACGCTGTGTAGGACGACCCACTACAAGATGTAGTGCCGACCTGCGCAGTGTTGCGGCAAGTCGATGGATGCAGGTGGCTCAGGATTGAGCTTCGTGGCAATCTTTGGGGGAGGCCTATGTTCAGCAGTAGACTTGTGATAGGCTGAAATGATGATGATGGCTTATCTACAGCTTACCTTACAGTACGCAAATGATGAAGGTAACCTTAGCAATAGGCGAAGATGGTGAGGTATTATATTAAAAAAATAAATCTTATTCTGCAGCACCTATTCTGGTATTTCCTATTGCATGCGATGTGGTGATCTGCTCCATGATTTTGGTTGATTGCAGATTATAGCAAAACGGTCCGGACGTAGCTATGTATGAGTACTCACGCCTGTAGTGCCTGTGCGTCTAGTGCCTGCGCGTATAGTGCCGTAGCGTATAGTGCCGTAGCGTATAGTGCCTGTGCGTATAGTGCCGTACGTATAGTGCCTGCGCGTATAGTGCCGTAGCGTCTAGTGCCGTTGCGTATAGTGCCTGTGCCTCTAGTGCCGTAGCGTATAGTGCCGTAGCGTCTAGTGCCTGTGCGTCTAGTGCCGTAGCGTATAGTGCCGTAGCGTCTAGTGCCGATGCGTATAGTGCCGTAGCGTCTAGTGCTGTAGCGTATAGTGCCGTAGCGTCTAGTGCCTGTGCGTCTAGTGCCGTAGCGTATAGTGCCGTACGTATAGTGCCTGTGCGTATAGTGCCTGTGCCTATAGTGCCGTAGCGTATGGTGCTGTGGCGTATGGTGCCGTGGCGTCTGGTGCCTGTGCGTCTGGTGCCGTAGCGTATAGTGCCGTGGCGTCTGGTGCCGTTGCGTATGGTGCCTGTGCGTCTGGTGCCGTGGCGTATGGTGCCGTAGCGTCTGGTGCCTGTGCGTATAGTGCCGTGGCGTATAGTGCCGTAGCGTATAGTGCCCGTGCGTATAGTGCCGCAGCGTATAGTGCCGTGGCGTATAGTGCCGTGGCGTCTGGTGCCGTAGCGTCTAGTGCCTGTGCGTCTAGTGCCGTAGCGTCTAGTGCCATTGCGTAAAGTGCCTGTGCCTCTAGTGCCGTAGCGTATAGTGCCGTAGCGTATAGTGCTGTAGCGTATAGTGCCGTAGCGTATAGTGCCGTAGCGTATAGTGCCTGTGCGTCTAGTGCCGTAGCGTATAGTGCCGTAGCGTATAGTGCCTGTGCGTCTAGTGCCGTAGCGTATAGTGCCGTACGTATAGTGCCTGTGCGTATAGTGCCGTACGTATAGTGCCTGCGCGTATAGTGCCGTAGCGTCTAGTGCCGTTGCGTATAGTGCCTGTGCCTCTAGTGCCGTAGCGTATAGTGCCGTAGCGTATAGTGCCGTAGCGTATAGTGCCGTAGCGTATAGTGCCGTAGCGTATAGTGCCGTAGCGTCTAGTGCCGTTGCGTATAGTGCCTGTGCCTCTAGTGCCTTAGCGTATAGTGCCTGTACGTCTAGTGCCTGCGCGTATAGTGCCTGTACGTCTAGTGCCTGCGCGTATAGTGCCCGTGCGTATAGTGCCCGTGCGTATAGTGCCTGTGCGTATAGTGCCGAAGCGTAAAGTGCATGTGTGCTAAATTTTAACTGGGCAATATTTTAGGGTTCTGCCACGCATAGGGGTAAGCTGATATTATGGATTTCCATTACTGTGTGGCAGATGAACGTGAGCGACGACGGTAATCTCTTACCATCAGGTGAACCGCACGCTCGTTTGCCCCCATTGCAAGAAAAAAAAATTGGACTGTTATTTACGGATTTTGTCGTGATAAATTTTTAGTGCTTTACAGCGGCCTTGATCACGTATACTGTACTGTACATTTTATTCATTCATTATAATATCAATCGGCAGTGGGGTGGGCGCATCGCATGAAACGGACTGTCATCGATTTCGTATTATAAGTTTTTTTTTGGACGTTGGACCGCGTTGCAATGGTTTCCTCGTTTGTGATCCGAATATTTTTTTTGTTTAACGTGGGTTCCCCCCTTCCGGGTGCTCGCACCTACAATTCACCGTCTCCGGTGACGGGTTATGTCGGGATCAGCATTGAAGATGTCGGACCGACTAAAACCCCAACGGTAGATAAGCTGTTGGCCTAGTGGCCTTTACAACTTCAGCGGTAGAGACTCGCGAGCAGGAGGCCCGCAAGTTACACCTTATGGGACAGGCTCAAGCCCTGCATTTGACTATTTACAGGTTGTTAATGTAAGGTAGGTAGGTAGGGTTCTCATATAATATTGAAACTTAACTTTTAACTAAAAAATATCAGAAATTTGTATACTCTGTTGTTTTCTTTCTCAGAAATGTTACAATCAACTCCACCACAGCTCGCTGTACATGTGAATGGCTTGTTAGCAACAATAGCATTGCTGTGCAAGCTCCTCCGAGATATAAAAATCCGAGGTCTACCTTGCAGTGCGCCTGTGTGCCGCACAAGGGAACCGCTGCCTCGCTTCGAAATAGTTTATTTAAAAATAAAAACTTAAATCACATTTTATACCGTGTATTATGTTTCGACATGCAAATTCTTTTCTTAAAACGCTGTAGAAACAAAACATTCGTGTAACAAATTATATGTTAAAACTACCAACCAAATTAATAGAAAAATACCAGGGGTATATGAAAATGAAGGAATATAGGAAGAGAAATTGTGGGGACGCTTCCATCTTATTTGTGGGATCTCTATGTGCCGAAGTGCTGGTGGTAGTACGTGAACCATTTACATAGTGGTTGTGTTAATGGAGAGAGAGTAAGTTGAACTCGGTCCATCTTCCGTTGTAAAGTAAAGTAGCAGCCTGTGTATGTAAATGCAATGGCCTTTTCTTCTTATGTATGTGTGAGGGGGTTTTGGAGCCGTGAAGTTTAACCGCCACGCTGCTCTAGGTCAGGTTGGCAGACTTTACACGTCCTCGTAAATATTTTAGGTTTCCTCACGATGTTTTCCTTCACCGCCGAGCACCTGGTAAATTGAGCACTTAAAATTGTTATTAACAATTCTAGTGCCAGCACGCACCCAGGATTTGATTTTTGACGGTTCGGTGGCGTAGTGGCTAAGCGTTTAGCTGCGGCGCTGTGGGTCGCGGGTTCGATTCCCGCACGGGTCTAGTATTTGCATGGACTACAAATAATAGCTCCCGGTCTGGGTGTTTGTCCATGTGCAATTCATGTATGTAAACTGCCTCCGCGACACAGGAGAAATTCCTACAGCAGAAGGTAAAGTTTTATCAAAAAAAAAAAAAGGATCGATCCCAGGTCACTCGCGCTCTATGAAACTAAAGCAACTGCCCTGCCCTGTCCACTAGACTTGTAATTCCGTCGTAATACATTAAAGCCTGTAAATGCCCACTGCTGAGCAAAGGCCTCCTCTTAAATATTTGAGTGAAGTTTTTGGAGCCGGGAAGGGTTAACCACGATGCTCCAGTGCGGGTTGGTTCGGACTTTACATCTTTTCGAAATAATATTTTAGTATTTATTCAGCACGAAAAATTGCAACGAACAATTTTAGTGGTGCCGGTTGGGGATCGAACCCGATCGCGTTAGTTTTAATTTAGAAATTAATTAATTTATAAATTAAAGCAAGCGCGGGTCACCACTAACCCATCACGGCTCTACCACGTTGACAAAACTAACATAAATGTTTAATAACGGCCGATTAGAACATATTTGGGGAATTTTTCGCATTACAGAGCTTTTCAGTAATCTCTATCATAGTGTAATAAAATACTATCATAGAGTAATCACATCAAAATGTTAGAACAATTCCATACAATAGTTCGCTAATTAAATTGACTAATGTTTGTGCAAGGAACATCGCGAAGCTCTTTGGTTTTTTTTTAATTGCATAAACTACAAAAACTTATATGGTAGTCGTTATAGAGTCTGCAAGAAATAAATAACGCACGGCAAGTGGAAAGCCCGCCGAGTGAACACAACAATTATTGCTCTTCTATTTCTATCGTTACCGGCTTCGTTCGCCAGCGCCTGGGCACGACGACCTGAGAATGAATAATCTAACGAACGGGCCAGGGTTCGATCTCCAGAATTATCCCCGCGGCGGTTCGGTTGGTTTTAGTTATTTCCAAACAGATGTACACCTGGCGCATGTTTTCAGTTGAAGGAACTTGCTGCTATTTGTATATGATGTGCATACAACAGCATAGTGTATCTGTGTTGGCTTAGTTGGGTTAGTTAGGTTTTAGTTACAGTTGAACTTTTGTAATTTTAGTAAGTTATGAGTAAAATTATTCAAACAAGCGTGTTAATTTAAGCATGCGATTTGTAGTAAATAGATAAGCGGATTCTGCGGCACTGAGACATCTGTACCTAAATGAGAATCAAGATGATGCGTTGTCAAACTATAAGGATTAAAATGAAATACCTCGTTACTAATATATGAGTTTACGGTTCCGTATCGATTTACAACGAAACTGTCTACCTCCTTTCTTGTGAAACGCACGCTGAAGTTTTTCTTTTTCAAGATTTAATTTTCTGCTCTACGGTTACAATAATTTAAGAACTGTGTATCTATTGTTTTTTTACTAATAATGCTTTTTTATGCTTCTTGTCCGGTTGTTAATGAAGTCAATGAAGGACCCGACTGAAAAACAGTGCTGTGATATCACTGATCTTTATCATGTTTTTTTCTTTAGTTTATTTATTTTGTTTTTCATTTTGAGGTTTGTTGTGTGATTGCCAAATAAATGTCTTTCTTTCTTTCCCAAGTAAACAACAAAAAAAATGGGAACTTGTCTGGGAACACAGTCTGTAATTATACTGGCTCTTTATAAGCTTCATATCAATCAAATGCATAATGATGGATTTCCTTAAAGCATGCGATGTATTAAAATAATCACAGGTGTGCAATTACTTTTGTTGTGTTCCGAATTGAAAGATATAGAGAGGCAGTACAATTGCAGGCTGTGAGGCGCTCCATCTTAATCCTGGGAGGTGACGACGCATCTGTAACTATCTGCGAATGGAATTGTTTGCAGTCCATGGACTGCTGTAGCCACTTACATAATCAGGTGGACTGTTATATCGTGTTTTCGCCCCAATCCAACGAAAACTCTCAGACCAAGATGCTTCGTAATGAACTTTATTTGCCTTTCTAATGAGGAGGGGGCACCTTTGTCCCGGACCCTAGAGTGAGTCTGACATTATTAGCACATTCATTATTAGGTAATTAATGAAGCTTTTCCCAAAGCTCTTCTGAAACGCCTTCCGCTTATATTAAGCATAGAAACCTTATTAACACTATTTTGTTAGCTTCGCCTATATGTATATACGTTTAATAGATTCCCTCAATTTCCATCCACTTCCTACATTTCAATAACTTGGAATTTTGCACACGTGATCAGTGACAATTTAATAATATGGTACCGTCGCGGTGTTCTATTGATGGGACTGGAAGTGGGTAATGGAACTATTGAAAAGACTTCAGTAAACCCATTGTTTTAACTACCTACTAACTTTATTAGGGGAACTTATGTATGTATGTATCTACCTGTCTCTGTAAGTATATATTTTGATATTTATATCCTTTTACTTGTTTTATTCTCTTAGCTGCATCGCCTCTATTACGTGTTTATCTCTGCTTAGCCTAATGGTTGACTGGGAGAGGATGCCTCTAGGCATTAAGTCCGCCATGTGTACCACTTTGTGCATAAAGCTTAAATAAATAAACTTACTAAATGAAACCACAACTTCACTCCACTTGTTCCATTAATAGATCCGTCCACTGTTAAAACACTAACACACTCAATGTATGCACGAGGTTATGTTTCGGTATCAACCTGCTGCCTAATATAATGCACTAGTGCTGCCATCTAGAGATACATTCCTGATATGAAAATGGGCTTTAACACCGATGCTGTTTGGGCTCCTGATGACGAGCGACTGTCCCTGCCTCCGGTGGCAGGTAGGACATGTGCACGTTTTCCCAACGCTAAACGAAAAATAAAAATCGGGCCTTCAATGTTTGGTGTCCCGTTCATGATGCAGTGTGACGTTCACGCCCTGAGGTTCGCCACAAACACCGGCGTGAGGAACACAGATGTTTGTGTTACAACCACGCACATGTCAAAACATGACGTAATGACTATGTTTTCCTATGTAAATCACTAGAAAAAAATATTATTTTAAACATGTAGTATCTAAAACTTGTATTATTTTTCACCAATTACAAAGGGTGCAGGGTCCCTCCTGTGCATCAGGGCGCACGTACGTGATCTACCACCGGTCTTCCTGACAGTAAGGAATCCTCTGCCCAGGATACTTTGACGTAACTTTTTCCTCCTTTTCCTCTTCCTTTTCTTCTTGATCTTCCTCTTTCAGTTACTTCAGAACTCATCACTAAACTGTCCCCAGCGCGCTCCAGTGCTCCTCATAGAGTCTCGCTTTCGATTTCATTCGATTCCAGAATATTCCCGAAACAATTGTAATTATTTATTGAAGAATATAAGCTTATATTTTGACCTTATTTTCCTACGAAAGACTGTCGTCGTCTGGTAATTTATAAAATATTATATCTCATGACTTGTCATTCGAAGACATAAAAGTTATCGGGCATTCGTTACAATATTTAAATGATAAATATTTTTTATACAGTACAAGCACAGTCGCAGGAATACGACAAAGCGACTGGAGCCATCCGCGCAATGAATCAGAATTAATCCCGCAATGCAACCGTCACAACTTATTTCTAATAAAACTTAAGATATTGAACTTTAGCACATTCGTTTTAAAGTTGTAAATTCGATGCCATCATCTGCGCCGGCTGTTCGTGGTATATCAAACGGGAGTAATTAACAACGCCTTTTAAGACTTTAAATTATCTCTTTTAATATTTGCTGTCTCATAAACCCAACTTTAACGTAGTGCAAGGAATATGGAGTTTAATTAAAGTAGTAAATCTCGAAAAATACCGAAACGATTGTGATTTTCTAAAACCGTGTTGGGATGTTAGAATGTTCTCGTTAAAAAAAAACCCTTCGTTTTATACCATCAGAACAGATACCATCTCCGTTGTAATACATAAAGATTGTAGGAATCATTGCCAAGCTTGGAATCATTGACTAATGCAAGGTTACGTTTCGGATTGGAACCTAGGGCCTATAGCTCGGGAAACACGTACGTGACCGCTTGATCTTCTGATCTTGTCTGATCACTATTTAACATATTCATCTGCATTGTCTTACCTACGCCAGACGAATGGCATCCACTTTGAACATAAATGAAGTAGCTATATGAAGGTATTTTGAATAAATCGGTTTCTTTCTTTCCATATTTAAGTATCGTTAAGTAGATTTAATAGTCTGTTACTAAATCTGTATACAATATGCAACATATCTAGGTGACATCCATTAGAACTCAGGTTCGACCTACATCAAAATCCGCGAAACCATGTCCGACATAATCTCCGTATGGTGATCTCGAAATGTTTGTCCTGATTTATGTTGCATGCGCCCGCGCATGCGGGACGTCGGATGCCCGCTTTAGCTCGTTAAGATTTTATCTTTTGTATGTGTGTCCGAGATATTTTCATATACGTGATGAATTAGAGAGCTATTGTTGTCAGTGTACGAAATCGACCTTCGTTCACATACCGACACGTCTACTATTCATATTTAGTGCAACGGTATGGTAATGCATAAATGTAATTTTTTTATCAGTCTCATAGAAAATCCCCCTCCATCTGTCAGAAGCCATTGCGATTTTCGGTACCTCACATATCACGACGCCCACGGTTTAAAAAGGGGTTGGCAGATTCTTACGCCACCACACGGCGACATTGCTATCAAAGAAACTAAGACTGAACTAAATAAATAAGCACTCACGACCGTCTACTCAATACTGGAGTGGTCAGAGGTGTTGATTATCATTTTTGTAGTTTCGACCCAATTTTCACTAGAGTTTATTTGGGACAAGTGACACGTGGTGAGTCTATCGCCTTTATACTGTTCAAAGCCATCGAGACAAAATTGCACATAATCTCCGCATTCGAAGGTAACTATTCGGTTAATTAAACTTTTGTACTGCACGTGTTCAGCGCTGAAGGAAAATACCGTGAGGAAATCTGGTGTACCATACTCAAACTCAATCGCGTACCAAATCGCTGAACGTTTTTGCTCTCGTACAAGGACGAATAAAACTGAACCCACAGCATTTCCATTCTCCATGAATTCTGATGAAGAAACGACTGTCCTAACTACTGTAACTTTGAGTAAGTGATAAAAGAGCGTTTGATGATGTCGTCCTGGTATATTTCGATCACAGCTGCAACTTCCGAACATATCAACAGCTGTAACAACTGCGCAGGAGATATTAGAGTGCCGTAAGTGTAAGCGCGGACACAGAGCACTCGGTCGTCTTTAGCTTCCAATATCAGACGTAAGGCTTACGCGATGAGATCGGAGAAAGGGTAAGATGCAGTGTCAGGGACACGAAACGAACAACAATAATTTGACCCGTGGCTTTCACGCTTGGACCCATGGTCAGGTATTTTAACTAACTCCGTGGTAGAGCAAAGCGGTGGCTTTTGCTGCTGCTCGAATGGACCGGCTTGACCGGGGCAGTACCGCGGCCTCGCAGAATACCGGCGTGAAGTAGAGGCATCTTGTGCTCTGCATCTACGCTTCGTTTGGCGAGCGATGTAACAGGTTGTCCACTCCAAAATATGCTTAGAGGCCGCCAACGCACCTGCAGCACCTTTGGTATTGCAGGTAGACGCGAGTGACGGTAACCATTTACAATCAGGTGAGCCGTCGGTCAGGAATCCTCGGTGCACGAGTCCGACTCCCCTAGGCCGGTATTGTCATAGGCCGCCAGATATAAAGAGATCCTGTACCACCACCCTCTGTCTTTCCGTATAAGGGAGCAAAAAAAACAACGAGTTATTTTTCCACTCTGTATCTCCCAAGCGGGTTGCGTGCCAAATGAAAATTCGTTATCTCTGTTTACTCTTATGTGTGACCGGTGTGTGATATATATATATATATAATGTACTATGATAATAGATCAAACGTTTGGTAATGAATAAAATCAACGTCGAACTGTTTATACAAAGCTATAAATGTACTTATTATATGACGCCGGGTACCAAATTAAATTCAGTATTGTATTCGACTTTTCCCTCGAGAGACGTTTAATTCGACCTGACTACTGGAGTCCCTAACGAAGACGACGCTCGATAAATGACGATTGGCATTGTTCTGCTTTTAATTATTTATCGTCTCTTGTTTATTAAAGACTGGTATTATTAAACTCCGGCGAAAGTCGCCCGTCTTTGTTCGCGCTTATCCAATTCCTTGGATATACCTTCCACTGCATTGGTAAAAGGGCTTAATTTGAATTCGTATCGCATTGATGCATCGTTGCGTGATGAAACACAACGCCAATATAGCTTTGTATGTATATACCAAAGTTTTTACTTTCTTTAAATATAATGGATTTCTGCGAAATATCTACGGACCATATTAAATCTCGATTAAGACAACACTAAGAAGACGTGTACGTGTGAAAGATAAGTGTGGTATCGGCGTAAGAATTTGCCACCCCCTTTCTTCCCGCTGGTGTCCTCAAAGAACAACTAAAGGAAACGCCTCAGAAGCAGCAACGGCTATGGACAGTTGGCAGATTAACCATCTAGAAAATTCGAGAACAAAAATAAGCAGACCGATGATGGGCAGCAGCGTCTAAAGTGGGATGTTTCCAGTTCGTCGATCGCCGATCAGCTCGCCGCGACTACGACAAAACCTTATGGCAGAGGCATATGTCCTGCTGTGGATTATTTACAGGCTGTTAAGGCAAGATAAGAAGACTATTCAGCTCATGTGCCTATTATAGTTCACGGGTGAAGATTGACCTTTCCTTGGAAGCGCCACCAGACGCCCGCATAGACTTCTTGGAATCTTTGCTCATACCCACCACGCTCGTCAAGCGGATTGACGAGCGTGTGGAGGTTACACAGGCTCGCACATGTCTATGAAGTTTTGTTCAGTTGTCTGTAGAGACAGCTTGGTACCGATCACTTCATTCCCAGGGTACATTATCGTCCATGTATTCCTTAGTATTATAATAATGGTTTCTAAACAATAGTTTTTTTTTTTTTTAATCTTTATTTAATGGAGGGTTTGTTCGTATGTACCGAACATGTCACCCTCATTGTTGCATGCACTATTCGGATCAGCCATACATACATTTTACGTCCTATGGATACATAATTAAATTAACTTAATCTACCTGTCATTTAGCCCCAATTTAACAATTTGAAACAATATTCAAGCACTCTTCAACAATAGTTGTTTAATAAACCCGTTAGCAGGAAGACTTTATACACTTCCAGCGCATGGCATGAACATCGTGCCGTTTGTAAAATATCATAGGTTTCATGTTTGAGTTAATCTGCCAACCGTACCACGAGACAGAAGTGATGTCCAATATCATTGCCTATCAGGGAATCATAAATTTCGTGATGTGGATATCAAATTAAAACGTGGGGTCCAAGGGCACGTCACGGCTGGGAGTTGGGTCTACGCGCCGTCGCTGTCGTTAGATTACGACTTCAGTTCGATTTGTTGGGATCAATCGAGGCGTTTCGTAATTTATTATGTGCCTGCTGTCGTTTCTCTTATGTTAAACAATGTTACATTTAATTTTGACTTCGGTTAAGTAAAAAGAAAAACGGAAACCAATTGTTTTAAAGATGTTAGAATAAAGTTATTTCGCACCATTCCGCAGGCAAAATATAAGACAATGCACACAAGAATTTGTATGGACTATAAGTAATTGCTCCGGGTCCAGGAGTTTGTCCACGTACGTTAACTGCCTCCGCGATACAGAAGAGATTTCTAGTGCGAGTAATTTTGAGTTAGTTAGTAATACTAGTCTAGTGCGAGTAATTTGGAGTTAGTAATTCTAGTGTAGTGCGAGTAATTTGGAGTTAGTAATTCTAGTCTAGTGCGAGTAATTTGGAGTTAGTAATTCTGGTCTAGTGCGAGTAATTTGGAGTTAGTAATACTAGTCTAGTGCGAGTAATTTGGAGTTAGTAATTCTGGTCTAGTGCGAGTCATTTGGAGTTAGTAATTCTAGTCTAGTGCGAGAAATTTTGAATATAATATATCCTCGCAGAATACCGCCGTGAAGTAGAGGAATCTTGTGCTTCTGCATTTCGTACAGTGAGTGAGGTAACCAAAGGGCCACTTCCTATTCCCATCATCCATTCTCCCTCTAAAGTTCCCTGTAAATTCCGACAACGCACCTGCAGCACATCTGGTGTTGCAGATGTATTTAGGCTACGGTAATCGCTTGCTCGTTTGCCTCCTTTCCCATAAAAAAAATCGATTCCGTAAAACATTTTTGAATTTCTTTAATCAGCTTCTATCCATTGCTCTGTAAGCTCACGAGCTTGCGTTGTTTTTGTTGCAGCGTGTGTACTTTCATTACGTCCTAAAGTGGACAGTCTGAAAGGTGAGCTAATTTTGTACTGCTTGAAGTCGTCCTTCCTCGTGTTTCTTCTAGAAGTACAGCCCTTGTCTTCATTGCATTATCAACTCTATACTGACCGCACAAAACCAGTGAGAGATTAATAAAAGTTAAAGAGGCCATATCATAAATACGAAAATAAGTAATCGATTTCCATGAACCCTGGGAAGGGCATAGGCCATAGGGGAAAGTCACGGAATATTTCTCCACGAGGACAAAGGCGCGGACGAAAGCCACTAATAACAAAATTCTACTGCATTAATAACAGTCTTAAGTACAAATCGAAAGCTTTTACTATTGAAGTGGGTTAGCCAACAGGTCGGGGACCGGGAGTCATCCACTGGGCAATATCCGTTGCGTGACATCAGGCTTCCGCCCGGCGACAGCCTTCGAAGACGCCATAAAGAATAATGCTCACGCCACATGCGCCGTTTCATTTCCTGTAATATTTACATTTATAGAGTTAATTTGGTTTCAATAAACAATATAATGAACTAGGACAAGTACTAGTAAAAATAATATGTTGAATACTAGACTTTTATATATCATGATTAAAATAAACTCAAGCGGAACTAAATCTGTTGATTTAATTTTTTACAAAAAATTTAATTCGAAAGTATTTTACTACTGTCGGTTCAGAAACAGATATCACATTTTTTTTTAGAAAACTAGTCTTTCTGTCTAACCACGCATCTAGTAAACTTTCAACTGTTGAGTATGTCGGACGACTGTGCAACATCTAGGTTATATGTAGGTTATGTATACACCGACTAATTTAGATGGCGGTTTCAACAGTATTTTTTTATTTATGGAAAGGCGGCAAACGAACAATCGGTTCACCTGATGGTAAGTGATTACCGTCGCCCATGTACAACTGCAACACCAGAGGTGCTGCAGGTACGTTGCCGGTGACGGTGAGGGGGAGCGGGCCTCCGGTTACCTCACTCACCGAACGAAACGTGGAAGCACAAGACGCCACTCCTTCACGCCGGTATTCTGCGAGGTCGTGGTATTAACCCGGTCGAGTCGGTCCATTCGAGCAGCAGCTAAAGCCGCCGCTTGGCTCTACCACGTTAAAAATTACTGAGGAGTCCAGCCGATATAGTAAATTAATAATAATCACGCTATCTTTTAAAATAGCTAGGTGATAGTCATGAATAATCATAAACATAAACCAATAGATGAAAATTTATGCGACATTCATTACAGCGTTTCTACGCGTTCCAGCCTTTATGGAAACAATGTATATATTTACGCTATGTATTAAAGGAGCTGGATAGTAGGTGAGGTTGTCTTAATACGCATAAGATAGACAGATACAAATAGATAGTTACTATCTTTTGTTTGTTACGACATTAAAAAAAATTCAAATTCAGGTGTTAGCTCATTTTCATTTATTTTTTGTCATTTGTCACAATTTATTGTTTTTAAAAAAAAGACGAAGTATTCACCTAAAAAAATACTATAAATCCTCACTACAGCTGCATTATAGCTGCAGCAGACCGGTAAAGAAAAACATAAATCTGGTGCACTAACACTTTCGAATATTTTTAAACTTTTGATAAGTTTAAAATAATTCGAAAGTGGAATGGATGAACATGGAATGCTAAACAAAACTCGAATTGTATAATTAGTTTATGTGACATTGAACAAACTACTCCGGACTCCCATAACAATGAGATCGGACACAATGAAGCAACAGATGGCGTGCACAATGGTGTTTGTATAATACGCACACCTGGTGGCACCACGTGGCACTGACCGAGCGTTAGAGTTGTGTCGTGTAACCCTGAAAGTGGTTCAAATTGCGCACGTCTAATGGAAGACAGAAACAATACTTTTAATCAGTGAAGCCTTACATTGAGTGCCATAAGCGATTTTTATATGTATTGGGGAATTCGCTTCAAGATTTTCAGACAAACCAAACATTTTTTTTTTATAGAAGAAGCGGGCAAACGAGCTTGCTGATGGTAAGTGATCACCGACGCCCACTAACATCCACAACACCAGAGGAGCTACAGATGCGTTGCCGGCCTTTAAGGAAGGAAAAAGCTCTTTTCTTGTAGGTCCCTAAGTCGTAACATTACTCCTTAAACGATTTATTCGAAAGCTCGTTAGAACATCGACAGATAATTGACAGTTTCGAAAGAACCAAAAGGAGAATAGTGCGCTTCTACCAACATAATATATATCGTGTATACCTCGAAACCTCGAGAGCAAAGTATACAACTAGTGCCTGTTGCCAGTGATGATTTAAGGACACGTCTCGGCGCGGCCCTTCACTGCAAGCTGTATGAGGCAGCGCAAAGTTGCTCTGCGCGCTATGGAAAGGGCTATGCTCAGTGTTTCTCTGCGCGATGGAGTCCTGCAACGACTATATCCGCAGCAGAATTAGGATAACCGCTATAGACCGTTATGATCTGCAAGCGGAAGTGACAATGAGCCGGCCACATAGCCCGCAGAACTGACAACTTCTCGAGTGGCAGCCACGTAAAGGCAAACGAAGTGTGGGACGACCCCGTACAAGATGGAGTGACGACCTGCACAGTGTTGCGGGAAGTCGATGGATGCAGGTGGCACAGAGAGATTTGTGGCAATCTCTGGGGGAGGCCTATGTTCAGCAGTGGACTTGTTATAGGCTGAAATGATGAACAACATAATACATCAACATTTTACTTGACGGAAATAAAGAATGTAATAAAAGATACATGGTAAGAAAGTTAGTCAGCCTTCCCTTTACAAGAACGCGCAAAAGCACGTCATTGTAAGTCATTATTTTCTTTACTCGCTTCTTCACCTAACTCATATAACCTTTTTTCCCCAGCGGTTGTCAGTTCTGCGAGCTATGTGGCCGGCCCATTGCCACTTCAGCTTGCTGATCTTTACGGCTATGTCGGTTACCTTAGTTCTGCTGCGGATATCATCGTTGCAGACTCTATCACGCAGAGAAACACCGAGCACAGTCACAGACAGACATTAATAGTAAAATTCCTTCCTGAACTACTCTTCATCCTGATCACCTTAAAACTCCAGTGCTCCAGCGTCTACTGATTCAACGTTTCCAAATCACTAAGTTCAAGCATCTCGAATTTGTAACTCGGGCGTAATCTTGGTGAAACAAGATGGCTTCGACGTTTTTGCGATTTTTTTTTATGCTCAAGGCGGCAAACGAGCAAGCGGCCTGCCTGATTCGAGGGATTACTCGCCCAGATACATCTGCAACACCAGAGGAGCTGCATGCGCGTTGCCCGCCTTTAAGGGTATTTGCGAGTTGGGAGGGATGGTGAGAGGAGAGGGGTCAGATGAGGGAAGTACTCCGGAACCTCGCTTACTGAACGAAACGCAGAAGGCCCACGGTCGTGCCGGCACATTCGAGCAGTAGCAAAAGCCGCCACTTGGCTCCACCGCGTAACAAAATTCATTGCGCAATATTTTTATTTGTTCCGCATACAAAATGTCCGTAACAGTAATTCGCATGATCGAGATATTCAATATACTTTACTATGCCAGAAAATAGAGCCCATGCTCTTACCAACATAAAGGACTCGCCTTGAATATCTTAGGAGTTGGAGATGATGGTATTATTCCAAGTCGTACACTGAATTTGGTTACGAGAGCGTAAATAGTCACGTTTCATTCACTTATAAATGAAGCCAAAAACGATCTGGCTGTTGATTAAAAGTAAAGTAAATTAGCATCCTGTAAGAGCCTGTAAGTGTAAGTTTTGGAGCCGGGTAAAGGGCCCGCCACGCCTCCAGTGCGGGTTGGGGACTTCACATATCCTGGAAATAATATTTTTTATTATATCTCAGACATGCAGGTTTCCTCGTGATATTTTCCTTCACCGCCGAGCACGTGCTGAATACAACATTTAAAATTGCTATTAGCAATTCTAGCAGTACAGGCACCGGGGATCGGCACTCGCGCTCTATAAAACTAAAGTGCCACTACTGCGCTACCACTGCTCTGATCTTCATATTCGTCTTGATCAGCTCTGGAGATATTCTGTCGGGTTTGTTTCGGCGCACTGGGTATCCAACGAGCGTATACTTATCTCATCCCCCAAGCGTTCGTGTAAAATATTATACACAATACATCAATAAAACGTACCGTGACCCGACGATCTGCTAACACCTTTTTTTTTTAAAAAAAATTATTCAATTTTTCCGATCACTGCTTCGCAGGGCATCCTGAACGAGAGTCATCTTTGGTGGATGCTCATCCTCGTTTATATTCGGCCCGCCAACGTGCAGCTGTTGTATACGACGGAGCATCGACCTCTTGTGTGTCCCAGTAAATCTTTATTGATTTATTCAGTGGTGAAATTTTTCAAGCACAGATACTTAATAAGAACAAAGTATAATTAGTTTTTTTTTAAATGGTATCTTACAGATAATAATAGCGTTCGGAATAATGTGATCAGAGAGCGTTGTGGCGTGAAAGACGATGTAGTGATACGAATTGAGAAAGGGATTCTGAGCTGCCTCTCCTCATGACGATCTAGTTTAGCATAACCCGACGAGGCTTGCCATCCGTCTGGCCGACGCTCTATCTCCTCGAGAGGCGAAAGTTGAGGTTTGGAGCGCGTTTGGCAACGTTGGAGTAGATAATAGAAATTAATTTAATTTCTTTTTTTTTATGGGAAAGGCGGCAAACGAGCAAGCTATTCATCTGATTACCATGGCCCATGTACATCTGCAACACTAAAGGTGCTGCAGGTGCGTTGCCCGCCTTTAAAGGGTATTTAGGAGATGGTAGGGAGGATGAGGAGGGGGAGTCGGCCTCCAATTACCTCACTCACCGAACCAAACGCAGAAGCACAAGATGCCTCTATTCTTCACGGCGGTATTCTGTGAGGCCGTGGTATCGACCCGGTCGTGCCGGCCCGTTCGAACAGCAGCAGAAGCCGCCGCATGGCTCTACCACGTGTAAAAACTTTATCTCTGCCTACCTAATGGGGAAGATTGGTGTGAGTACTTATATATTAACAGCCCCGCAGGTTTCGGACGGTCAGATCTGTAATATGCAAACTGAATGTAAATGTGTTATACATAAAAATGATTTAACCTTAGTCATGAAATGATTTAAATGATGGGGAACTCCACTTAGGGAGTTTAAGCGAACATACGAAACAGACGTACGCGGATTGTAATATCGTTTTATACTGTTTAAACAAAGATTATTTAGTCGGTAACTTATGGATTTTTTTTTTGGGATATGGTTAACTTGCAAGCGTTTCGTCTGATGGTATCGATCATCGGCGCCCACGCACATCTGCATCACCAGAGGGAGCTGCGGGTGCGTTGTCGGCCTTCAAGGATATTTGGGGAGGGAGGGGGTCTCAGGTTACCTCACCCACCGAATGAAACGGTGAAAGCACAAGATGCCTCTAACCACACGCCGGTATTCTGCGAGGCCGCGTTGCTGCCCCGGTCGAGCCTCACCTGTCGGGCAACTGGAAAAGCCACCGCCACCGCGTGATAAATTTCGACACTAGAAAGAAATAAAGAGAGAAAACATTTTATTCGTAGCTACAGTACAATATACGGTATACAACATAATACAATACGACACAATACATTTGGTGCAAAGACAAAAACAGTTAATAAACAATATTAATATCGGTATTGAACTGCAGCCAATGTTAGCACATTGCTGCAGCCGACATGCTGCAGCGCTGATATTCTGCCGACACCCTAGACAACAGTTCGTATCGTTTACTTGAATATATTAGCAAATAAGAAGTAATGTCAGAAAATTGCATAATCTACCGAGGTTTAAAGAGTTAAGGATTCAGGAATGACTACTAATTATTTGTTCACATCATAGAAAGTATTTAATGAACATTTTCTTGTTTCTTTATCTATATAGGTTATGTTTTTTGTAGTGAATGGCAGTGGTATCTTAAACAACTAGAAATTGCTGTTTCCCTGTGCCATGTAAGTAAAGGCATAATTGCAACTATATAGATGTCACGTCTTATTTTGTTAAGCATCTAAAAGATATGATTTATATTTTATGATTAATAGACCTTGGATTTGATTTTCCGTATTACTAGATACTAGAATTTAATACTAGAAATTACTGGAATTATTGAAATTAAGTTGACTTCAAAGTGTTAAAATAATGACATCTATTTTTCAACAGCACCTGCAACACAAAAAGGTTAAGCATGAGATTTATAAATCAGCGTCCAATTTTAGTCTTACAACTCGCACTCAACACCTTATCAGAAACATCTCGCTCACAGCTTCCGAGATTGCCGCGTCGTCATGTATCATGTGCATGATGCGTCGCGTGCATGATCTTATTTTAAGATAAGTATAATACGCGACGCGGTGGCCCTGTTTCAGGTTACATTTTTTTTTTGCTTATCTCAGTTCCTTATAACATTTAGGTATTATAATGCAGAAGTTAATTACACACATGCGTTGACGAGGTACGGATAAAGTACATAGAATACGCTTTCATTTCTAAATATTTGTGTAGGGGCATAAAAGAAAATGACTTTAAGAGTCCCTACATACCATAGACTATAAGTTAATATAATTAAAAAAGAGTCTAAATTGTTTTTGGGGTATCAAAGACGTGACGTGTGTTACCCAACTTCCGAAACAAAAGGTAGAGTTTTTTTTTTATAGGAAAGTCGGCAAACGAGCAATCAGTTCACTTGATGGTAAGTGATTACCGTCGCCCACGTACATCTGCAACACCAGAGGTGCTGCAGATGTGTTGCCGGCCTAAGGGTATTTGGGTGATGAGAGGGAGGATCAGGAAGGGCGTGGGGAGGTGGAGAGGGCCTCCGGTTACCTCACTCGCCGCATGTAACGCAGAAGCACAAGGTGCCTCTACTTCACGCCGGTATTCTGCGAGGCCGTGGTCCCAACCCGGTCGAGCCTGTCCATTCGAGCAGCATTAACAGCCTGCTAGGCTGTACCACGTTTAAAAACGACATGACGAAAGTTTAGACATGAGAAGAGTTACACTATCGGTTCAGTATCTTTTTTTTTTTTTTTAATGAATACTAGCAATGCTATTTAACTAACATTACTAACGTCCTGTTAACCCTCCAACTAAGCATCAGAGCTTGTATTTGGAGTGGTTCACGAAATTAGTCGAATGGTGGGCTCGAACCTGCGACGTCATGTTTCGCAGTCCGCACCCTAACCCAATAGGCTATTGGCGCTTAAACAAGAACAAACGAATGTACTAAGTATACATACTGAAAACATTCGTCTGTATGTATATAACAACTTATTTCATTAAATTATACAATAGATGACAATTGTAGCCCTGTGTAACGCCCATATTGCCTATTACTATGCTTTAAATACGTGTTCATCCTTTTCGTGTACCAGGCGTACATAAACGATGTAGAAGTGCAGCACTGAACAAGATTATATGAAAAACGTTTTTATTAATACATTAATTAAACCTAATCCGGCTACCTGCCTATAACTAGATTTCTCGATGATAACATTGGCGCGCTGAGTGCATTGCCACCCCGTGGCTCCATTTTTTTTTATGGGAAAGGCGGCAAACGAGCAATCAGTTCACTTGATGGTAAGTGATTACCGTCGCCCACGTACATCTGCAACACCAGAGGAGCTACAGATGCGTTGCCGGCCTTTAATGATATTTGGGGATTACTTATTTCTTTTGGTAATTTTGTTTGACACTTCGTTCAACCCAGTTCAACTTTTTCTCTAGTCTTTTGTACAGAAGGTCATCATGCGTTTGATTTTGGTTTAAAGTGCCTGAAGAACAAGTCACAGTTCGGTAAATATGATTCGAATGTGTAATGTTGAATTTCTATTGTGTGTACAATACGCAGATAAAAACTATTCTTAAACACGAAGCTTTAAAAGTGTTTGTTTACCATTATACTTTCTACAGTTCCAACCCGGACAAAACGTTGTTGCTACGTCTTACATGGTCTCGAACAGAGTCAATAACATTTAGCGTTTAGTATCCGGTCATGGGGTCACGGTCAAAGGGCTATGCTCAGTGTTTCTCTGCGCGATGGAGTCCTGCAACGACTATATCCGCAGCAGAATTAGGATAACCGCTATAGACCGTTATGATCTGCAAGCGGAAGTGACAATGAGCCGGCCACATAGCTGGCAGAACTGATCACCGCTGGGGAAAAAGGTTCTCGAGTGGCAGCCACGTAAAGGCAAACGCAGTGTGGGACGACCCCACAAGATGGAGTGACGACCTGCGCAGTGTTGCGGGAAGTCGATGGATGCAGGTGGCACAGAGAGATTTGTGGCAATCTCTGGGGGAGGCCTATGTTCAGCAGTGGACTTGTTATAGGCTGAAATGATGAACAACATAATACATCAACATTTTACTTGACGGAAATAAAGAATGTAATAAAAGATACATGGTAAGAAAGTTAGTCAGCCTTCCCTTTACAAGAACGCGCAAAAGCACGTCATTGTAAGTCATTATTTTCTTTACTCGCTTCTTCACCTAACTCATATAACCTTTTTTCCCCAGCGGTTGTCAGTTCTGCGAGCTATGTGGCCGGCCCATTGCCACTTCAGCTTGCTGATCTTTACGGCTATGTCGGTTACCTTAGTTCTGCTGCGGATATCATCGTTGCAGACTCTATCACGCAGAGAAACACCGAGCACAGTCACAGACAGACATTAATAGTAAAAATTCCCTTCCTGAACTACTCTTCATCCTGATCACCTTAAAACTCCAGTGCTCCAGCGTCTACTGCTTCAACGTTTCCAAATCACTAAGTTCAAGCATCTCGAATTCGTAACTCGGGCGTAATCTTGGTGAAACAAGGTGGCCTCGCCGTTTTTTGCGATTTTTTTTTATGCTCAAGGCGGGAAACGAGCAAGCGGCTCGCTCGATTCGAGGGATTACTCTCCCCCACATACATCTGCAACACCAGAGGAGCTGCATGCGCGTTGCCCGCCTTTAAGGGTATTTGCGAGTTGGGAGGGATGGTGAGAGGAGAGGGGTCAGATGAGGGGAAGTACTCCGGAACCTCGCTTACTGAACGAAACGCAGAAGGCCCACGGTCGTGCCGGCACATTCGAGCAGTAGCAAAAGCCGCCACTTGGCTCCACCGCGTAACAAAATTCATTGCGCAATATTTTTATTTGTTCCGCATACAAAATGTCCGTAACAGTAATTCGCATGATCGAGATATTCAATATACTTTACTATGCCAGAAAATAGAGCCCATGCTCTTACCAACATAAAGGACTCGCCTTGAATATCTTAGGAGTTGGAGATGATGGTATTATTCCAAGTCGTACACTGAATTTGGTTACGAGAGCGTAAATAGTCACGTTTCATTCACTTATAAATGAAGCCAAAAACGATCTGGCTGTTGATTAAAAGTAAAGTAAATTAGCATCCTGTAAGAGCCTGTAAGTGTAAGTTTTGGAGCCGGGTAAAGGGCCCGCCACGCCTCTCCAGTGCGGGTTGGGGGACTTCACATATCCTGGAAATAATATTTTTTATTATATCTCAGACATGCAGGTTTCCTCGTGATATTTTCCTTCACCGCCGAGCACGTGCTGAATACAACATTTAAAATTGCTATTAGCAATTCTAGCAGTACAGGCACCGGGGATCGGCACTCGCGCTCTATAAAACTAAAGTGCCACTACTGCGCTACCACTGCTCTGATCTTCATATTCGTCTTGATCAGCTCTGGAGATATTCTGTCGGGTTTGTTTCGGCGCACTGGGTATCCAACGAGCGTATACTTATCTCATCCCCCAAGCGTTCGTGTAAAATATTATACACAATACATCAATAAAACGTACCGTGACCCGACGATCTGCTAACACCTTTTTTTTTAAAAAAAAATTATTCAATTTTTCCGATCACTGCTTCGCAGGGCATCCCGAACGAGAGTCATCTTTGGTGGATGCTCATCCTCGTTTATATTCGGCCCGCCAACGTGCAGCTGTTGTATACGACGGAGCATCGACCCTCTTGTGTGTCCCAGTAAATCTTTATTGATTTATTCAGTGGTGAAATTTTTCAAGCACAGATACTTAATAAGAACAAAGTATAATTAGTTTTTTTTTAAATGGTATCTTACAGATAATAATAGCGTTCGGAATAATGTGATCAGAGAGCGTTGTGGCGTGAAAGACGATGTAGTGATACGAATTGAGAAAGGGATTCTGAGCTGCCTCTCCTCATGACGATCTAGTTTAGCATAACCCGACGAGGCTTGCCATCCGTCTGGCCGACGCTCTATCTCCTCGAGAGGCGAAAGTTGAGGTTTGGAGCGCGTTTGGCAACGTTGGAGTAGATAATAGAAATTAATTTAATTTCTTTTTTTTTTTTTTTTTTTTTTTTTTTTTTTTTTTTTTTTATGGGAAAGGCGGCAAACGAGCAAGCTATTCATCTGATTACCATGGCCCATGTACATCTGCAACACTAAAGGTGCTGCAGGTGCGTTGTCGGCCTTCAAGGATATTTGGGGAGGGAGGGGTCTCAGGTTACCTCACCCACCGAATGAAACGGTGAAAGCACAAGATGCCTCTATTCTTCACGGCGGTATTCTGTGAGGCCGTGGTATCGACCCGGTCGTGCCGGCCCGTTCGAACAGCAGCAAAGCCGCCGCATGGCTCTACCACGTGTAAAAACTTTATCTCTGCCTACCTAATGGGAAGATTGGTGTGAGTACTTATATATTAACAGCCCCGCAGGTTTCGGACGGTCAGATCTGTAATATGCAAACTGAATGTAAATGTGTTATACATAAAAATGATTTAACCTTAGTCATGAAATGATTTAAATGATGGGGAACTCCACTTAGGGAGTTTAAGCGAACATACGAAACAGACGTACGCGGATTGTAATATCGTTTTATACTGTTTAAACAAAGATTATTTAGTCGGTAACTTATGATTTTTTGCGTTTCGTCTGATGGTATCGATCATCGGCGCCCACGCACATCTGCATCACCAGAGGGAGCTGCGGGTGCGTTGTCGGCCTTCAAGGATATTTGGGGAGGGAGGGGGTCTCAGGTTACCTCACCCACCGAATGAAACGGTGAAAGCACAAGATGCCTCTAACCACACGCCGGTATTCTGCGAGGCCGCGTTGCTGCCCCGGTCGAGCCTCACCTGTCGGGCAACTGGAAAAGCCACCGCCACCGCGTGATAAATTTCGATACTAGAAAGAAATAAAGAGAGAAAAACATTTTATTCGTAGCTACAGTACAATATACGGTATACAACATAATACAATACGACACAATACATTTGGTGCAAAAGACAAAAACAGTTAATAAACAATATTAATATCGGTATTGAACTGCAGCCACAAAAAGGCACATTGCTGCAGCCGACATGCTGCAGCGCTGATATTCTGCCGACACCCTAGACAAAAGTTCGTATCGTTTACTTGAATATATTAGCAAATAAGAAGTAATGTCAGAAAATTGCATAATCTACCGAGGTTTAAAGAGTTAAGGATTCAGGAATGACTACTAATTATTTGTTCACATCATAGAAAGTATTTAATGAACATTTTCTTGTTTCTTTATCTATATAGGTTATGTTTTTTGTAGTGAATGGCAGTGGTATCTTAAACAACTAGAAATTGCTGTTTCCCTGTGCCATGTAAGTAAAGGCATAATTGCAACTATATAGATCTCACGTCTTATTTTGTTAAGCATCTAAAAGATATGATTTATATTTTATGATACTAGATAGATACTAGAATTTAATACTAGAAATTACAGGAATTATTGAAATTAAGTTGACTTCAAAGTGTTAAAATAACGACATCTATTTTTCAACAGCACCTGCAACACAAAAAGGTTAAGCATGAGATTTATAAATCAGCGTCCAATTTTAGTCTTACAACTCGCACTCAACACCTTATCAGAAACACATCTCGCTCACAGCTTCCGAGATTGCCGCGTCGTCATGTATCATGTGCATGATGCGTCGCGTGCATGATCTTATTTTAAGATAAGTATAATACGCGACGCGGTGGCCCTGTTTCAGGTTACATTTTTTTTTTGCTTATCTCAGTTCCTTATAACATTTAGGTATTATAATGCAGAAGTTAATTACACACATGCGTTGACGAGGTACGGATAAAGTACATAGAATACGCTTTCATTTCTAAATATTTGTGTAGGGGCATAAAAGAAAATGACTTTAAGAGTCCCTACATACCATAGACTATAAGTTAATATAATTAAAAAAGAGTCTAAATTGTTTTTGGGGTATCAAAGACGTGACGTGTGTTACCCAACTTCCGAAACAAAACGTAGAGTTTTTTTTTTATAGGAAAGTCGGCAAACGAGCAATCAGTTCACTTGATGGTAAGTGATTACCGTCGCCCACGTACATCTGCAACACCAGAGGTGCTGCAGATGTGTTGCCGGCCTTAAGGGTATTTGGGTGATGAGAGGGAGGATCAGGAAGGGCGTGGGGAGGTGGAGAGGGCCTCCGGTTACCTCACTCGCCGCATGTAACGCAGAAGCACAAGGTGCCTCTACTTCACGCCGGTATTCTGCGAGGCCGTGGTCCCAACCCGGTCGAGCCTGTCCATTCGAGCAGCATTAACAGCCTGCTAGGCTGTACCACGTTTAAAAACGACATGACATAAGTTTAGACATGAGAAGAGTTACACTATCGGTTCAGTATCTTTTTTTTTTTTTTAATGAATACTAGCAATGCTATTTAACTAACATTACTAACGTCCTGTTAACCCTCCAACTAAGCATCAGAGCTTGTATTTGGAGTGGTTCACGAAATTTGTCGAATGGTGGGCCTGAACCTGCGACGTCATGTTTCGCAGTCCGCACCCTAACCCAATAGGCTATTGGCGCTTAAACAAGAACAAACGAATGTACTAAGTATACATACTGAAAACATTCGTCTGTATGTGTATAACAACTTATTTCATTAAATTATACAATAGATGACAATTGTAGCCCTGTGTAACGCCCATATTGCCTATTACTATGCTTTAAATACGTGTTCATCCTTTTCGTGTACCAGGCGTACATAAACGATGTAGAAGTGCAGCACTGAACAAGATTATATGAAAAACGTTTTTATTAATACATTAATTAAACCTAATCCGGCTACCTGCCTATAACTAGATTTCTCGATGATAACATTGGCGCGCTGAGTGCATTGCCACCCCGTGGCACCATTTTTTTTTATGGGAAAGGCGGGTCATCTCACGGTAAGTGATTACCGACGCCCGCGTACACCTGCAACACACAGGGAAGCAGCAGGTGCGTTGCCGGCCTTTAATGATATTTGGGGATTACTTATTTCACTTTTTGGTAATTTTGTTTGACACTTCGTTCAATCCAGTTCAACATTTTCTCTAGTCTTTTTGTACAGAAGGTCATCATGCGTTTGATTTTGGTTTAAAGTGCCTGAAGAACAAGTCACAGTTCGGTAAATATGATTCGAATGTGTAATGTTGAATTTCTATTGTGTGTACAATACGCAGATAAAAAACTATTCTTAAACACGAAGCTTTAAAAGTGTTTGTTTACCATTATACTTCTCTACAGTTCCAACCCGGACAAAAACGTTGTTGCTACGTCTTACATGGTCTCGAACAGAGTCAATAACATTTAGCGTTTAGTATCCGGTCATGGGGTCACGGTCAAAGGTCTATGCTCGGTGTTTCTCTGCGCGATAGAGTCTGCAACGATGATATCCGCAGCAGAACTAAGGTAACCGACATAGCCGTAAAGATCAGCAAGCTGAAGTGGCAAAGGGCCGGCCACATAGCTGGCAGAACTGATCACCGCTGGGGAAAAAAGGTTCTCGAGTGGCAGCCACGTACAGGCGAACGCAGTGTGGGACGACCCCCCACAAGATGGAGTGACGACCTGCGCAGTGTTGCGGGAAGTCGATGGATGCAGGTGGCTCGGGACCGAGCTTCGTGGCAATCTTTGGGGGAGGCCTATGTTCAGCAGTGGACTTGTGATAGGCTGAAATGATGATGATGATGATGACTCTTACGAAGCTGAAGGAATGGTGGAGGTCGGTATTATAATTTTATCTCTGTTTGTTTGTTTGTCTGTTCTCCCTCGCAGGATTTCAGCGAGTACCGATGATATCTAAATTGTATCAATTACTGTTGTCGATTTATTTGGCGAGATCCAAGTCAACGAGGGCGCTCACGGCATATTAAACAGACTTCGTTACTGCGATGTTTTCATTACAGCATGGATTTTTAATTATAACACATAATTGCCTTTTTGATTATTTATTTTATTGTAATTGAACGTAACGTCTGTAGGTCTAGCGATCGGCACTCGAAGAGTACCTAAATCATTGGCTAGACTTTCGAAAGCTTTTTGTGTTAGAGAAAAATAAAAATAGATAAATATTGATATTTGGTACAAAACACTAAAAGCACCGTTCATCCCCTTAAACTACTTATACCTATATATCTTATTTGTAGTAAATGTTAGATAGAAGCCTTTAACTATCTCATTGCTGGGCATATATTGCATCTGCTGTTGAGAGGGTTTTGTTACTGGGAAGAGTTCCCAGTGCTGTTCAAGTGCGGGTTGGGATATCCTCATAATATGTTTTCCTTATTATTTCTTACTCATACTGGTACTTTATGTTGTTCTACTTTGCCGTTGAGGACATGGTAAATTCGACAGTTAACATTTCAATTAACTACTTACGTAGGCATAGGCTGATGGGGGTGGGGGAAGGATGAGAAACTCGTAGTTCGGTAATTCGCGTAATTGAGTACAAATCGGTTTAGAAATGCAATCAAGTCATAACCTCCTCCACTTTTGAAGTCAGTTAAAAACCAATGGTTTTATAATAAACTTTTATTTATTATTTAATTACATAATGTGTGTTTGTAAACGTATATATTAATTTAGTGTTCTGTGGACTCGACCGATATTTTTTTATTCTCTGTTTTTCACCTGCCAACTCTGTAGGTCTCCATGACAAAGGTTGTGGGGTAGAGAATGCTACTTGGCATTAAGTCCGGTCATTGTAACATTTAGCTTAATAAATTAATAAATGCATGTTGTGGTTTTTTAATTTAATATCGTTTAACCGTCGCCTGGCAGTATAGCGCTATTGTTCACCGGTCGCAGTCACGCCTCATAAAGTTTCGACGTGCTGTATCTCAGCGGAAATTGGGTCGAGACGATGTCACTCCACATTCGCTGGGATCGTTCCATTTGCATATGTATCGTCTGCCTCGCCCTCCTTTCAAAAGTACCGCGTAATGTTATTCTGGCAACGTTCAAACACTCGACGTGACGAATCTCTGATTTAGCCGTTTCGCTTCCAACTACAATCTTAGTAAATCTTCGCCATGTCACACAAGCGTAGATCACTGGTAACTAGAATAGTAATTAATGAGCTTAGCAGGCGTGTTGAAACACCCTATCGTGGTAGGCAGAAGGGTACAAATGCCAAAGTGGAATACTTATATAACATCAATGATTGAAATGATATTGCATTACCTGCTTATGCACTAATATAGAGGAAACATAAAGCAGAGAAGAATGAATGCTAGAGTCAAATCGGAGACATTCTAGAAAAAGGCCAGGTCAAGAGTACTCCAAACAAATGAGCATGCACGCGAAGATTGATGAAAGTCGAAGATGCGAAATACGTATGTCAGGGCCGTAGCAAGTGGAAGAAGATTGTCTCTGCTTACCGCGTTGGGAACAAGGCGTGAAAATATACATACATACATAAAACAGAAAAGAAATCAAATAAAATAGTGATAGTGATGATGATGATACGTTAAATAATATATGTAGAATATACAATAAATTTCTCCAAATATGGGGAATTTACAATCTCTTTCTCTGAGTGTGGAGAATATACAATTTTTTTCTCTATAGGGGATATACAGTCTCTTTCTACAAATGCCGACCTAATCTACACATGGTGCACCCTTTTAGCGAACAAACGAGGCTGTAGCGAGCGTATGACTACAGAAAATCCATCCGAATTTGCCGAACCCGAATCACACTGACCGGTGACGAGGTGCTGGCCACGCTGCCAGGGTACGGGCAGCGCGCCGGCCCACTTTCCCAGCGGGTTTGATGGCGCTTTCTTGAAGAGGCTTATGTTCTGCAATGGACGTAGGTATGAATATAGGTGGTATGCATAAATATGTAGCAAGTATGTTAGGAACATATTTATTCCAATTGAGCGGGACAACAGAATTAGATGGAGCGCTACTTTAAATTTAAGATGTCTACAGAAGGAATAAATGAATAAATACACAATGTAGGTTCGGTCGTATCGTTTGTGAGTCTGTTACACTGGTCGCTTTGTCCTGAAATCTATGTATTCGACTCGTTCACAGTGAACTAGCATAAATAATGCAGACGCTCGGGACGTCTGCCAATCATAATAAATGACACAGACGCGGCGGTCTGTTCCATCTCATTCGCCGTTGTTTTATGTAAGATGTCATCCGAGCTCTCCCCGTGTTACGTGGAACATTCATATGTTAAGCTTAGATGCTCTAAACTGGCTGACATTCCCCCCCTCTTTCAGGGTTGGAAATTTATAATTCTTCTGCAAGAATAACAACCGTCGTAAGTTGAGCTATGCAGGGCGAATTATCCTAAGCTATATGATAATGTTACGATGCAGAATCTTACGGCGCAATTCCTGCTTACACTTGACCGTTTTTAAAAAAGGATTTCAGACGTGAACAAATGGCGTTGATCTTTAGCCTTTTTGGTTCTGATTTAATTGTCTAAAATTGAAAACGCTTTTGATTTTTATATAAATTTTTAATATATGGTTTTATTTAAATATCTATTAAGATAATATTAATAGATACTAAAATAAAAATATTGTCTGTTCTTTTTCATTTTCATCTAGCTTGTGTGAAATGAAGAGGACTTGGTACAACAACCGTATTGCAACCAAACTCAGTGGATTTACTAGAACTGTTGGGTGACGGAACACTTGAAAGGCTACAGGCTCCAACATGTACAAAATTCCAAAAAAATTCATTACATTGGTACACACATACAAGTCAAGCTAATAAAAGCATGTTAAAAAGAAAAGTCCTTATCCCTTTATACATCTGCGAGGTCGGATAATGTACCCGATAGTTTTGCCAGGAAATTACATGCTAATTGATATTACTATTAATCCCCGTCCCCTGTAGAGTCATCATCAGCAGCTTCTACATCATCAGCCAGGGGGGCTGAACGAGAGGGCACTCATTTTCCCCCAAAAGTCATAGAATTACAGAAATCACTTTTCTACAGATCTATTATATGTGCAGATTAAATTTTGTGAATTTTTAGCCTTGCAAGTTTTAATGCTAATTCTATGTTTTTTTTTGCTTCAGGTAAGGAAGATTACAGTGGTGGTCAAGCAGATGAAGACAAGACGAATACAGCTTTGAGTTTAAGGCGAATAGGAATTGATAAGTACAAATTTATAATAATTCCAGTCGACATGAGAATTTCATAATAATAAAAAAAAGAACGGATCATATAAATTACACCCAAAAGTGGTTGGTGATATAAAGGTAAATCATTTTTGAAGTTATACTTCTTTTGTCGCGTTTGAGAAAAATGATGCGAGTGAATTATTACGATGCCCGCGCACACCGACATCTAAAATTAACGGGATGAAGTTGGTTTCAAAATGTCTTAAATTATTACGATGCGCGCGCACACCGACATCTAAAATTAACGGGATGAAGTTGGTTTCAAATGTCTTAAATTATTACGATGCGCGCGCACACCGACATCTAAAATTAACGGATGAAGTTGGTTTCAAATGTCTTAAATTATTACGATGCGCGCACACCGACATGTAAAATTAACGTGATGAAGTTGGTTTCTAAATGTCTTAAATTATTACGATGCGCGCGCACACCGACATCTAAAATTAACGGGATGAAGTTGGTTTCTAAATGTCTTAAATTATTACGATGCGCGCGCACACCGACATCTAAAATTAACGGGATGAAGTTGGTTTCTAAATGTCTTAAATTATTACGATGCGCGCACACCGACATCTAAAATTAACGGGATGAAGTTGGTTTCAAAATGTCTTAAATTATTACGATGCCCGCGCACACCGACATCTAAAATTAACGGGATGAAGTTGGTTTCTAAATGTCTTAAATTATTACGATGCGCGCGCACACCGACATCTAAAATTAACGGGATGAAGTTGGTTTCTAAATGTCTTAAATTATTACGATGCGCGCGCACACCGACATCTAAAATTAACGGGATGAAGTTGGTTTCTAAATGTCTTAAATTATTACGATGCGCGCACACCGACATCTAAAATTAACGGGATGAAGTTGGTTTCTAAATGTCTTAAATTATTACGATGCGCGCGCACACCGACATCTAAAATTAACGGGATGAAGTTGGTTTCTAAATGTCTTAAATTATTACGATGCGCACACCGACATGTAAAATTAACGTGATGAAGTTGGTTTCTAAATGTCTTAAATTATTACGATGCGCGCACACCGGCATCTAAAATTAACAGGATGAAGTTGGTTTCTAAATGTTCAAATTATTACGATGCGCGCGCACCGACATCTAAAATTAACAGGATGAAGTTGGTTTCTAAATGTCTTAAATTATTACGATGCGCGCGCACCGACATCTAAAATTAACGGGATGAAGTTGGTTTCTAAATGTCTTAATTATTACGATGCGCGCGCACACCGACATCTAAAATTAACAGGATGAAGTTGGTTTCTAAATGTCTTAGAATTATTACGATGCGCGCGCACACCGACATCTAAAATGAACGGTATGAAGTTGGTTTCTAAATGTCTTAAATTATTACGATGCGCGCGCACACCGACATCTAAAATTAACGGGATGAAGTTGGTTTCAAATGTCTTAAATTATTACGATGCGCGCGCACACCGACATCTAAAAATAACAGGATGAAGTTGGTTTCTAAATGTCTCTTAAATGACCTTGGTAACTATTATGTTATGGTAACTAATATATTATGGTTAACTATACACTCCATAATAGTTTATAGTCCATAGTGACTATATACAAAGTGGTTATTCAAATATTATGAATCTTTAACACGTGTTTTACATCAGTAGAGATAAAAAAAAAATCATACATAAGTATACATGTGTATTTGTGTGTGATTTAAAATTATAGATGGTGGTGAATGATTATTGTTTTACTTTTATCACCAATACTCACAATAAATAATTTATTGTGGTTTTTTAGAGCATAAACTTTTTTTTAAGTGGGTTTAGTTGGGTGGGATTTGAGGAAACTATCGGTATGTATTCTTTTTATTTGTTTTCTTTATAAATTATCATTACATTATTATTTGATAAATAGTTTATTTTAAAGTTAAGTTGAAAGTTACACACACGGGCACACGGGATAAAATTTTTAGTTATTTTTGTTTTGTTATGCCAAAGAAGTATAACTTCTTACGTGTGTACATAAGTACACACACATACGATTTTTTATTTATTATTATGGTACTGATAAACCTAAGCATTCACTTGTAACAGAACCTTGCGTTTACAAGTATTATCGAACTGAACAACGAATAGAGGCAAACATCGAAAACATCGATACGAATTTAGTCGATCGTTACAGCGTGGCAGCCACGTACAGGCAAACGCAGTGTTCGACGACCCCCCCACAAGATGGAGAGACGAACTGCGCAGTGTTGCGGGAAGTCGATGGACGCAGGTGACTGAGGACCGAGCTTCGTGGCAATCTTTGAGTGAGGCCTATGGCTGAAATGATGAATGATGATTGCGAACGATATTTACTTTACCTTTACTAAAAAGCTCGTCAAAGAATCGATTCTAATAAACGACGACGGCGCTTATACATAACGTTATCCCAAGACACTTCGATTAATCGGCATGATATGGAGTGCGACCTCAAACGCAAGACCGATTCTTTTGTTAATTGGCTAGAATATTCCTGTTCAGGTCCGCAAACCACTAAGTCGCGCTGACGTTGTGTGGCTACTAGTAATTAAACGCGATAAATAGAATAGTTTAATTTAAATTCGCCATAACGCTCGGGTAGGTCGGCGCCTTTATATAAATTCGAAATTCAATTATATCACGTCGTCCTCTCGTCTCTGATCATATTCTCAGAGGCGGTCGTTACTTCGCTTTGCGATAGAAGCTTTAAGCACATTTAAATGTTGTAGAAACATCTTAGTGTTTCTACAACATTTATACATTATTCTTTGTATGCGAAGAGCAAGCTTCGAGCAAGCGGCTCAGCTAAACGGTAAGTGATCGTCCATGGTCCTTTGAGCAACACAAGAGAAGTTGATGATCTTTAAGGATATTTTAGGGGGGAGAGGAGGGGAAGAGGGCCTTCGGTTACTTCGCTCACCGAACGAAATGCAGAAGCACAACATGTTTCACGGCATGGTCACGAAGTTATTTTTCAAATACATGACACGGTCTCGTACATTGCTAACCATGTCATGGTTTAACGAGACCATGTTGATAAATAATAAATAATTGAGAATTGGTTTGCGGTATAGCGGATGAGGGCCCGCGCACGGTCAATAATTAAATATTTTTGTACGTGGCAGGAGAGCCAAGCGGCGACTTTTGCTGCTGCTCGAATGGGTCGGCTCGTCCGGTGTAGTACCACGACCTCGCAGAATACCGGCGTGAACCAGAAGCATCTTGTACTTCTGCGTGTCGTTCGGTGAGCGTGGTAATCGAAAGCACTTTCCCCCCTCCCCAATTCCGCCTCCCGATCCTCCCTCACATTCCCCAAATAGCCACAAAGGGCGGCAACGCACCCGCAGCTCCGCGGTCTACGGGTAGATAAAGGTCAATAGCAATCGATCTGAGCCGCTTATCGATTATCCTGTTATAACAGACGATGAAGGACCGTTGACTCCGATGAGGAGTTAAGCTATTCAAATTCGTTAAACACCAACCTGCGCCACGCCCAACGACAGTTGGGTTAACCCGTCGCGTGTCGCGCGCCGTTTCGACAAATTTAATTATCTGCTATTGGATCGATCACGCCGCGGTCGTCGCGCGTGTGACGTAGTTGCGTCAGTAAAACCTTCGATGCTCGTTCCGACATTCTATCGGAAGTGCAACCCTCACTCACACACACACATACTAAAATTGTTTTTAATAAGTTTTTGGCGGCGTCGGTATTTCTTTTCAGTTAGGTTCGGGTCTGCTGGAAGAAATTTCAATGTACGGAATAAGTAGTGCTCTCGTACAAATACAATGTTTTAATGTTTTCATGCCTTCTTGTGTGTACATAAATAAATAAAAAAAACATAGTTTACATTTGAAACATTGTTTTTTTTTAATAAAATTACTTATTTAAGTCACTGTTCCTTGTCAAAAAAAAAATCTTAGTCTCTGGTTGTCCGTCACCGGCCTGGATAATTCTATTCTAGTATTCGGCGATGGTTGTGCCCACTTCATTCTTCGGACGCATGAGATCTTGCTGCCATTTCCCTGGCCTTCCCTGTCAAACTATACGACACCCTTGGCGCCCTTGATTACGTTACGTCGACTCCATTGGAAAAGTTATACAAAAGAAAAAACGCGCCGCAATATCCCTAACGCAATGGCGCGAGATTCATTGCTCGTATTACGTTAGTGTGTGTAACGGTTTGTGATATGAGAGCGTTAGAAACTTGTAGGGATCTAACAATGCCACTGATTCATTTGTTTATTTATTTAATAATTGATGTAAGTAAAGTAAAGTAGTTCCCACTGCTGGGCAAAGGCTTCCTTCTCAAATACTAGTATCAGAGAGGGTTTAGGGGCCGGGAACAGCCCACCACGCTGCTCCAGTGCCGGTTGGCGGGCTTCACATATCCTCTAAATAATAATTATTATTACTCAGACACGCAGGTTTCTTCACAATGTTTTCCTTCACCGCTGAGCACTTAAAATCCGCCGGCACCGGGGATCGAACCCAGGTCACTCACGCTCTATGAAACTAAAGTGAGCGCCCTGACCACTAGGCTACCACGGTTCTATGTAAATAATTTATGTACATACAAGTAAATCAGAAAAAGAAATATGCTATGAGGAAATGGTCTGTGCAAAGGCACTGGTTATTTCTTAACACATTTCTTCCAGCAGACCTGCGACTGGAGAATAGTTAGATATATAATATATCCAAAAGGAAATACATTTGTACATATTAAAATAGTACCAATAATTAATACTGCCAATGAATGACATATGGTCCTTGACTCTGTTCTTTAATACAGAAATAGTTTTGCAGTCAGGTGTATTTGATGAATTGAAATTTTCAAAATTGATTGAATTATTATATTTTGTTTCCGTTAATAATAATAATTTCCGTCGATTATGTTAAAATTACGGGTTCCGTTGATGCAGGACTGGACCCTCTATCCCTCTCCCTCTCGCCCTCTCAAATAAAGACTTTTACCACAATCGCAACGGGGGGTAAGTGTGTTCGCGGTCTCAGTACCAGACGTCTCGCGCGTTCAGATCTCCTTTCATATCCCGATCTTACTGGCACGCTGGACTGCTAACCCAATACCATGTGCTTCGTTATAAACGTTTTCTTCTGGCAAACGTTATCAGTAGGCCATACAAATTGAATTCCCAACGACAACCTAACCGACAAATTACCGAAGTATATATGGCTTATATCCGACAGGGATTTTATACGATCATGTTTTACAATTCAATAAATGGAAGATACGAACACGAATCTCCCTTGCGCTCCCAATGCCCACGTGCGCCGCTAGGTATAGCAGCAGGCCCTCGGCTTTTTATCGTTTGTGTAAAGGCAGGGGGCGGCTTTATGAAGTTTTTTTTTTAATAGTTGCATCGCTTCTACAAACAAAAGCTTAACTGCCGGATACTTATCGCGGTGTTTGTTTTTAATAAAAATAAGCAGGCACTGAGTTCGGCCTGAAGTGGCACGGGAGCGGGTTATGTCCAGGTGTGGACTCTGTGCTTTACTATTCTGACTCTGCTATTTAATTGGTGGCGATATGTTCGTTGTGGAAATCTTTCTTCTATTGATAATTAACTTTCTCTATCAAAGCGCTTGAAAGGTTTGCCCATACTCGACACGCTGGGCAAGCATTGGCTGGCGATCCTCGCGCTTGAGATACCGTCCACATCACTAGTCCGTAGGATTTGGGTTCGTCGAATCCGGGCAGATATTCTGCCAAAGTTCGGTCTCCAGAGCCTCGTCTGAACCCGTCCTACTAGTCGTATACAATGAACCTCTACAGATACAAGCTCTTTGGCGTAGTTGTTGTTGGGTAACAGCATTATGTATGTACGTACGTATATATTCACGCCTTGTTCCCAACGGGGTAGGCAGAGACATACGTCTTTCGTTTCTTCCACTTTCATCAATCTTCGCCCGCATGCTCGTTGGTTTACAGTACTCTTGATCGTGAAATATACGCCTAGGTCTTCCTCACCCGACTCTACCATTTACACTCGCCTCATATATTTGTTTCGTCGACCTACTTTCATTCATCCTTTCCACATGTCCAAACCAGTTCACGCCACAAGGCTCTCCGATCACATTATTATCAATGTAAATAGTGTTACAAGTATTCTCTGAGAAAAAAAAAAGAAAAAATCTATGGTATAATTTAAATTGAAGGCGTTCGTGCGCTTACGGTAATCGAGTGTTATTCAAACGTCGGTTCCGTGTAGAAACGCAGGCTTTGTTCGCGGCCGCTGACGCGCGCGCCGACCCACGGCCCCTGTGTTGTTGTGCTTTGTGATCTGGAAGAAAGATCGCCTTTGCCGTTTTTACCTTTTTATACAGAAGTGTACAGGTTGGATGCGAAAAATTTATTATTACTATTGGATTTGCTCAATATAATAACACTTGATTTTTAAAAAAATTAAATAGTCCAAATAAAAGTCATGCTCTTTTCGTCTTGACGAATAGTTTAATGAACTCTTCAAGAGCGGCGATCTCGCAGGATTTTGTCGTCGGCGCTTCGGCGACTTCTAAGGCGGGCAGCGGACGTCGCTGCGCCCGGTCTTTTATTTACGGATTTTATGCTGACAGTAGCCGTGTTAACTATGACATCAGGGCGTCAACCCTCCTAAACATGCTGTAAAGCACCCGAAACGTCTGGATTATAAGTAGTAAAGTAGAAGGAGCCTCTAAATATATGAGGTTAAATTTAAAGTAAATCCAGCCTGTATAACTAAAGTTTTCACTCTTGCTTCTTACGGCGGTTTGCATCGGATCAAATTATTTTAGGAATTCGCAAGATGTATTCGCTCGAAGTACGAGTATTTTTTTTTATGCGAAAGGCGGTAAACGAGCAAATACATCTGCAAGGTCAGAGGTACTGCATCTGCCTTGCCGATCTTTGAGGGTATCTGGCAGAAGGCAGGGAGGTTGAGGAGGGGGATACAGAAAAAGTCATAACATAATCGCGGAATTACTTTACCTCACATTGTAATTGTTAGTCTCCATTTGTGCCTAGGAGCCGTGTGAGTTGGTACCACCATCTCAACTATTTCGTGCGCCAATCAGCAACCACCGTTGCGTTCCGCTTTGAAACGTATAAAGCCAGTATAGTTACAGGCTTTGTGACATCCCATCTAAGTCAATTATGTCAATGGGTTTTATTAGCCACTTACCATTCGGTGAACTGAAGTCTTCTTTATGACATTGCGGTGAAAAAAATAACACCAAGCTGGGCGTTAGGTTGGTGAGCACATTGCCGGCATCCTAGCACTAAAGACGCTGCTCCCCACCTTTAGTCTACACGATAGGGGTTGGACTTAATGGGATGGATTCTCTGCGATCGGTTGGTCGACAGAGCGTTGTCCGTTAGTCAGCAAGTTGCCACCGTGAGCAGGTGATGGCAGGTTGCCACCGTGAGCAGGTGGTGGCAGGTTGCCACCGTGAGCAGGTGATGGCAGGTTGCCACCGTGAGGAGGTGATGGCAGTGAGTCGGGCAATACATAGTGTATTCACTCGTTTATGTTAAACGGTTTGTTTTTACTTTTAACTGATTATTATTGATTTATGATCAGACGTTGTACGCGGGCGTGGGTATATTTTTTTTTTTAATGGAAGAGTCGGCAAAGGAGCAAGCGGTTCACCTGATGGTAAGTGATTACCGTTGCCCACATACGTCTGCAACACCATAGATGCTGAAGGTGCGTTGCCTGTCTTTAAGGATATTTGGGAGATGGGAGGGAAGAGGAGGGGAATAGGGAGGGGGTGGTCCTCCGGTTACCTCACGCACCGAACGAAACGCAGAAGCACAAGATGCCTCTACTTCACGCCGGTATTCTGCGAGGCCGTGGTACCAATTCGGTCGAGCCGGCCCATTCGGGCAGCAGCTAAAGCCGCCGTTTGGCTCTACCACGCTTAAAATGAGGTACATGAAGAAGGTAGGACAAGATTAGTGAAAGTATAATGGTTAGTTCAAAACCGGCTACATCCATGGGACCTGAAGCGTAGGCTAATCAACTTGTAGATGCCAATCAATAGATTATATTTTTTTGTACGGTACACATATTATTATAAGTTTTTTTTTATTAACAAGCTACATAACTCGGTGCAATCGTTCAAGTAACATCAACCAATTCGCTGTAGAGGCAATCGGCCCCATCGAGTCGAGAGCTCCGCGCCGGCCGCCGGCCGATCGCTCCACACACTGACCCAGTTCAGTGTTCCGAGCATCTGTTCGACATCTCCGCGCTGCGGCCGCGCTGTGCGTGCCGCCGGATCGACTGCAGAGTCGACGTTCCCACGTTTGTGTTAGATATGCCCTAATCAATTAATTGTTAGTGATTAATCAAGCGAGCAGTTCTTGTATATATGTAATTCTTTGTTCCTCGGAAACGGCTCTAACGATTTGGATGCATTTTGTATTTAGTTTATATTTTACTTTCAATGTTTGCCTCAAATAACTGTTTATAAATATTAGAAAAATCGTAAAATATAGAGATACCAGCATGTTCAGAGTGGCGCTCCGTTAGTAAGCTTCTTTCTATTCATTACAACCATTTTATGAGTTTCCTTTGACCAGAGATGTAACGGACGGAATGTATTAATATAAAAATTAAAGTAGCCTGTAAATGTCTAAACACTACTAGGCATAGCTGGGACAGAGCTATGTCTAGCTGTGACAATGACAACCTCGAAATATATGCAGCCACTGTACCACAGGCGTTTGTTTATTTATTTGATGTAACACTGGTTTAAAATTTTATTGAAATTGGGACTGCTGTAAAGTGAATTTTATTGGAAATTATATTAGGAATGAGTTTCAGTGAGTAATATTACAACCATAAAAAGATTATAAGAAAAAACATTTTTATTTATTTATATATATATAGCTGTTGCGGGAGCTTGGTGATCGGGTCATTCGCTTTCATTTCATAGTACATACTTATATAGAATTTATAATAATTTATAATAATATATTATTATAAGTTTTTTTTATTAACAAGCTACATAACTCGGTGCACCGTTCAAGTAACATCAACCAATTCGCTGTAGAGGCAATCGGCCCCATCGAGTCGAGAGCTCCGCGCCGGCTGCCGGCCGATCGCTCCACACACTGACCCAGTTCAGTGTTCCGAGCATCTGTTCGACATCTCCGCGCTGCGGCCGCGCTGTGCGTGCCGCCGGATCGACTGCAGAGTCGACGTTCCCACGTTTGTGTTAGATATGCCCTAATCAATTAATTGTTAGTGATTAATCAAGCGAGCAGTTCTTGTATATATGTAATTCTTTGTTCCTCGGAAACGGCTCTAACGATTTGGATGCATTTTGTATTTAGTTTATATTTTACTTTCAATGTTTGCCTCAAATAACTGTTTATAAATATTAGAAAAATCGTAAAATATAGAGATACCAGCATGTTCAGAGTGGCGCTCCGTTAGTAAGCTTTTTTCTATTTATTACAACCATTTTATGAGTTTCCTTTGACCAGAGATGTAACGGACGGAATGTATTAATATAAAAATTAAAGTAGCCTGTAAATGTCTAAACACTACTAGGCATAGCTGGGACAGAGCTATGTCTAGCTGTGACAATGACAACCTCGAAATATATGCAGCCACTGTACCACAGGCGTTTGTTTATTTATTTGATGTAACACTGGTTTAAAATTTTATTGAAATTGGGACTGCTGTAAAGTGAATTTTATTGGAAATTATATTAGGAATGAGTTTCAGTGAGTAATATTACAACCATAAAAGATTATAAGAAAAACATTTTTATTTATTTAATTTATTTATATGTATTTGTTGATCATATGTGATACTTGTATAGATGTTAATATTTTTTTTTATGTCATATATGATCTACCACTTATTGGCATACAAAATTTTACAATATGATATAATTTCAAGACATATAAGGTATATTACATTACATTATTACATTGTTGATCAGGCGTCAAAATCAAAATTTATAACAACTAGTCATACTGATACTGACCGAGTGTGTTCTTTTGTTTCATTTTGAAAATTAAAAAAAAAACAACTAACATGGCGAACCCACGTCACAGATATAAATTGCACACGAATGAACGCCGCGATAGAGACTGTTGCATTACCACGTCCCAGGTTTGCCTCTTCGTTCTTTATGCGGACGGCTATGGAGTGGAACTCTCTACCGAGGTCAGTTTTTCCGGAACACTACTTTACTACTACACTATCTTTAAGGCCAAAGTGAACAGACATCTAGGCAAGCGTGTACCATCCTAGGCCTCATCTTCGCCTACCATGGGGCAAGATTGAGGTCGAACGCAAGCCTATTTTTCATAAAAAAAGCTTAATTTAAAAGTTTCATTAATCCCTTTGCTGAATCTCTCATCGCATTTATTTCCCGACGAGAATCTCAATGGCCACCGAATGATGGCTACTGGATAACCGTTACGAAAATTACCAGACCGATGGCGGGAAGGCAGCGTCTAAGGTGCCTGTTGTCCTGGTATTCGCGATCGGCAATCCCCTCGCCCTCCTTAGAAGAGGCCCGTGTCCTCCAGTGGGACTATTTACACGCCTGTAAGGTAAGATAAGTCATTCGTTTTTACGGCTATAAGACTCTGGAACGAAATCCCTTTTGACATTAAAAAGCTCCTAATAAGGTTGCCTTTAAAAATAAAAATTACGCAAACATTACAGAAATGTTGCAAGTCTGTACTAGTGCTGCTGTTTGTCATTGTGCCGCTTTAGTTGTTTGTCCTGACATGTATATTTGTTTGTATTTTGTATTAAAATTCATTATTCTATGTGTATATGGTATATTTGTATATATTGTATACATCTATGTATCTATGTATGTATTTTATGTATGTATCTACCTATCTGTGTAAGTATATATTTTGATATTTATACCTTTTCAATTGTTTTATTCTGTTAGATTTGCCGCCTCTATTACTTGTTTATCTCTGCTTAGCCTAATGGTTGACTGGGAGAGAATGCCTCTAGGCATTAAGTCCGCCATCTGTATCGCTTTGTGCATGAAGCTTAAATAAATAAATAAAAATAATTAATCTTTCCTAAAGATGAAAACAATATTTAATAATATCATAACGTGGTAGAGCGAAGAGGCGGCTTTAGCTGCTGCTCGAATGGGCCGGCTCGACTGGCACAGTACCACGACCTCGCTGAATACCGGCGTGAAGTAGAGGCTTCTGCGTTTCGTTCGGTGAGTGACGTAACCACTCCTCCTGCTCCCCAAGTTCCCAGTCCCTCCCATCCCCCGAATATCTTCAAAAGCTGGTAACACACTTACAGCTCCTCTGCTGCTGCAGATGTACGTGGGCGTCGGTAATCACTTACCATTAGGTGAGCTCGACCTTTGCCCGCATAACCTTATTAAAAAAATAACCGTATTTTATAAAATTATAATCAATTAAGATATAGAGTAAATTCCGTTTTCAATTTCTATTTACGCCATTTAAATTTTTCATAAATCACAGACACTCTCATAGATTAACATTTCCGATATAGATCGTACGGCGACATGACACTGTCGTCGGAGCTATGATGAATGTTCTACAAAATTGTCGTTGTCGGCGTGATAGATAACAATGCAAACAAACTGTCGGTTTGTGCGCGCCGAGCAAACATTGCTCCGACAGCTGTCGTTTCGGGTAAATTGTTTTTATTGGTGTTCCGCAGGTCGACTACGTCCCGTCTGTACGTCTGCGCGTTGCCAATAAGATTGGTTCCGTTGCTTTATTTTAGTGGAATAATTATATCGATGGGTAAGAGGACGGACGGTGGGTGGTGGTCTTACACATTTCTGCCATTAACCGGTAGCGTAACAACTGTTGTGTTACGGTTTGAAAGGTAGATGGTACGGAGAGAGAGAGAGAGAGACAGACAGAAAGAAAGAGAGGGAGACACAGAGAGACAGAGTGAGATTAATTACAGGCTATGAGGTATTCCTTCTCCGTCCTCCGAGTTGTCAACGCTTTCGTTACCTTCTTCCAGTGAAGTTGTCTCCAGGTTGGCATGAGCTTCAGTACTCACTTACCACTCAGGTACCAAACAGTGACCCTGTTAGCTTGAATGTCATTTCATTCTAGTTTAAAAAAATCTACTGTCTTGGGTACGTATAATATGAAGAGTGAATAACGTCTAGCTTATGCTACATTCATACATTGATATGCTAATGAATGAAACATGAATAATGCTAATCAATGGCTGCTGGTTCCTCATCGCAGGCGTTCAGGCGTAGGCCAAACATGAACAAAAGGCCCGTGCGCCCGACGCCGCTTCTGATTCTTCCACCGATCGTATCGCATAAGCGTTACATCGGATACGGGACGGCAAGGAAGAATTGAGGGCTCCATATTTGAGCCTACACTTACGGCACTATAATATCCCCTGCGCAGTAGTCCACTGCCGATATTGCTCGTTAGTCGTAGGGTCAATCTTAGGAGTTAATAATAATAATAAAGTCATTTATTCCACATTTCATTTAAGTTTTGGATTACAATTTTTGTTAGTAGGTTTTAGCTTAAAAAAAATGTAATAAATGTTACTATTAACTTATATATGTTAATAATTATAACTATTACTTATTTTAATGTTAGTGTTATTTTATGAAATATGGATCCCTGTTTGGGTAAAGGCCTCCTCCATCTTCTTCCAAGACTCCCTGTCTTTGCCTGACTTTATCCAGTCGCTTCCTGCGACATGCATTATATCATCAGCCCACCGTCTTATTGGTCGACCAACATTCCTCTTCTTCTTCGGTCCTTTCCATAATGTGGCTTCTGTGGTCCATCTTCTGTCTGGATGTCGTGAAACATGTCCGGCCCATCTCCACTTTAGTAAGAGAGCGGAATCTTAAAGTTACGCTAAGCTATCTATAGTATTTATTTTTGTTGTACTGTGAGTTAGTAACAAAGAATTAAACATTAAAACTGCATGTGTATAAAGTGCTCAATGTGGATTTAACTTTTTCTTCTTATTAATTTCTTTACATCAGGTTATTCATCGACCACTAACACATACGCAATGCAATTAACATAATATTTAACTCGTGAGCTTTGAGCGTTTATCCCGGCAAGATAACGATAAGGTGTTTATAATTTATTTATCTCCTCACCGGTTTCAACTGGTCCCCACTGGATACGACAAGATGTCTTAATTACGATGCTTTTTATAGCCCTCAGGTTGATTGGCCGCATATTGCTGTTTTTATTATGTATTTTAAAAAAAATATTTACTATTTTTATTATTCGAACATTTCACGATCAAATCGGAGACGTTCTGAAAAAAGTCTAAGTCAAGAGTGCTCTAAACCAACGAGTATGCATGCGAAGATTGATGAAAGTGGGAGAAGCGATAGACGTATGCCAGAACCGTTGGGAGAGGAAGAAGATTGTCTCTGCCTACCCCGTTGGGAACAAGGCGTGAATATATACATACACACATACATATTACGTATGTAGATATATACCTATAATTGTCGAAGTTAACTGCTCAATCGATACCCTAAACCCAATTTTATGTTTTTGCAATGTGTACATGTTGGTAACAAGTTTTGTTTTTATCATTTTTTAATTACATTGTACGTAATCTTCGATGGAGGCAATAATTTTATTATAAAGACACGTTGTATGGTCACAAAAGAATCGATAAAATGTTTTTTCGGTTAACATTTTTTCATGTGTACATTTTTTAGTATACTTACATTACATGCAATTAATCCACTTATCTATAACCGAAGTATATCGAACACAAATCCCACACATTGGGGAGCAGCATCAGCTCCAGTAAAAAGTTACCAGAACTGCACTGACCGACCAATCCGCCCGCCGAGCTTGGTGTGTCTTCCATGTTAGGCAAGCCAGGTTTTGTGGCCATTTTCTTGGAACATCCAGCTGTGGACTCGGCCAGGCTCAAGAAGACGTATACATAAATTTTACAGATGGCAAAGAATGCTAATTTTGACATTTGAACAAAAACATAGAAACAATAGATTAACAAAATGATTGGGCATCGAATTAAATACGTACAGATCTTGTTTTAACCTCTCCTGTCCCGCTGCTCGGCAAATTAGTGGATTATGGATTGAAATTTTAAAATAGGTATAACGTTTTACCTAATAAATCGTTGTGAGACGTGAATATTGGCGGAATGCAATTCATTGCAAGCAACAAGCAGATCACGAGCCGCTCGAACATTTACTGAATCTCCATTCTATATTCAAACTGAGCCCGCATTGTGCGCGCTTTACCCTGGAGTACTTCGCGTCTCCTCGACTAGAACTAGGCTGCGACAATTGACTTCACACAGATTGTTAATAGCATTGAAAGTTTATAGAAATATTTCTCTCAAGTTGTTAGTTTTTTCTTGTTTTGTCTTCTTCTTTGCAATCTTTGGGGGAGGCCTATGTTCAGCAGTGGGCTTCTGATCGGCTGAAATGATGATGATGGTCTTATGTACCTACTTACTATCAGGTGGTCTGTTTTGTGTGCCAATTTTTAATGGTTATCCCGTTATCTATTCGGATGCTACCATTATTCCATGATGGTCTTAATCTTTATTAGCTTCTCCCTTTGTCGTTTCGTATAATATCCACGGGATGGGAGAGGGTGGGCAGAGTTCTAAGATCGTCGTTCAAAGTCAGTACCTAACGGTACCCTTTATATTTTTCGTTTGTTGATCATTATTGTAATAAGGTTGAAAATCCTTTGCACATGATCGTACAGGAGTTAACAGGGGACGATGAATATTTTTCAATTAAACCGGGGTGCGGTCGCGTCACGTGTGCTGTTGCATCGATGGTTTACTTTGGCTCGTAATTTATTCCGCGTACCGTGCACGTGCATCAGATGGGATTTATAGATCGCTCACTGTTCCACTTGTTCAGACAATTGTTTGTGTCGAGCAACTGTGCGTGCGTCTGGAGCGCTTCTCTTCATGTCTATGTAGAAGTTTATTAGATAGATTCATTTAACTTATCTAGTTAGAGAAATCTGTCTATTTTTCATAATATTTTAGATCCTATTACAATTATTGTACCAGCCCCAAACTGTTCTTGACAGTTTGACTTAAAGTAGTAGAAGTTTAATTGATACGACAGTGGAATTTTGAGTAATGTAAGACTTTCTATTTATTTCTATTTATTTATTCTATTAGTCATTCTATTTACTAATTCATGCATTGCTGTTAACTTCATCATCATCATCATTTCAGCCTATCAGAAGTCCACTGCTGAACATAGGCCTCCCCCAAAGCTGTTAACTTAAATAAATATAATTAAATTTCGTATAGTTAATTAAGTTACATTGAGTAATAATAAAGCTATAATTAATAATTACCAGTCGTAGTCTCAAAGATCAGTAAGTTGAAGTGGAAATGAACCGGCCACGTAGGTCGCAGAAATTACCACCGCTGGGGATGAAAGTCAAACGATTCTCGAGTGTCAACCTTATGTAGGCGAGCGCAGTGTCGAACGGCCATATGGAGTGATGACCTGCATTGTGTTGCTGGGTGTCGATGGACCCAGGTCGATCTGGAACGTATTTTGTGGTAATCTCTGGGGAATGTCTATGTTCAGCAGTGAACAAATTATGTCAGGTAACGTATCAACATCATTAAATAAAAACAACGAAGTTATTGACTCTGCTCCTGGCACAACACGGCGTCGTATCTCATATTACGTCTACCCTAGTGTGAATTTTGCAACCATTTCTACTGTAATAGTTTGGCGTTTACTGTCAATTAATAAGGAAACAACTGAGCGCCCCCTGCCGTATAGTTTGGGAATCTATTGACGTTTGAAGTAAATGCAAACTCGCACCCAGTGTACTACTGACGTTATCTTCAAACTCTGCTTGTTTCAACGTACGAGTGAATCGAGTACTTCGCAAAGTTTCCACCACAGTGTTCAATTTTCAAACGCCTCACAGCGAAATGTTCGCAAACTTTCATTAATATAAAATTGCTCTAATTAAATTGAGGCAATCTGAAATCGATATATATGTTTAATTGAAATATCTGTGCATGTTCTGCATGCGACGACAGAACATCTGTACGTGGTAGATTCAAGCGGCGGTTTATGCTGCTGCTCCAATAGGCCGGCTCGACCGGGGCAGTACCACGGCCTCCCCATACCAAGTATCCCATAGGGCCGGCAACGCACCTCCTCTGGTGTTGCAGATGTACTTGGGCCATGGTAATCACTTGCCATCAGGTGAACCGTTTGCTCGTTTGCTCGTTATGATAAAAATAATAAAAAAAAATTATGTATCTTAAATATCAAGACCAAGCCTCGGTGTTTATCTGTGCGATCAGAATCCGGTACGATGATATCCGCAGCAGTATTGGGGTAACCGACGGCATGGATCGACCACATGCCATAAATAATGTGTATCTATTCCCGCAGATAGCTGTAACAGCCAATACCTCCTTGACAGCCGTATTGAAATATCGCAATGCAAATGCAGGCGACGCCACACAACCTACTCCTTGATTTATCTGAACTTTCTCTTTCCTTAACAGGGCTTACTTTGTAACTATACGATCGGCAAAGTCCGATTTTGTCGGACAATAAACTGATTAGCTTCTATAGAACAATAGTAGGTTAAGGTGGCAGCTGGGACAAAGAGTTATCTTTCTTTTTTTTAGAGGATATTGGAGTGGATGTTGGTCGGCCACTCTGTTTCAGTGCGTGTCGGTGGACTTCACTTGTTTTCGGTTCTTTTTAAATGGTTTATAACAAATTTAGCGACGACGCCATCGTAAATTGAACCTTAGCACGACATAATATTGAATTAAAATTCACTTTACAATACAAACGTCGTTACGTTGAATCCTGGGAAAGGATATATGTAAGGAAGTCGCGGTTGAAATCTATTGTCCAATGAACCTAATCCCTCAAGTGAATATCATACTGTATATACCGATTACGGAAAATGCAGCCATCTTTGCAAAGGCTTGTCCAGCAGTGAATTACGTGCAGAAGCTATATACAGATTGATAATTTTGACAATTATGTCCGAATTTTTTTTTTTTATCGGAAAGGCCACAAACAAGCAAGCGGTTCACCTGATGGTAAATGATTACCGTCGTCCACGTACATCTATAACACCAGAGGTGCTGCAGGTGCGTTGCCAGCCTTTAAGGGGAGTGGGCCTCCGGATACCTCACTCACCGAGATGGCTCTACTGCACGCCGGTATTCTGCGAGGTAGTGGTACCAACCCGGTAGAGGCGGCCCATTCGAGCAGCAGCAAAAGCCGTCGCTAGGCTCTACCACATTTAAATGATTGTAAAAAATTAATCAAAATGTAAATAATTAAAAAATTACCTTATAATTTTACACAGTAATGAAGCCCTCCTCGTTGATTTCGACCTTCGAAGACCAAACTCATAACAATACAATTTCAATTGTTTCAAAATTATGGCTCTTAAAGGGTTGTGCAACAGTCCTTGATGAACTTACTCAAATTATAATATATGAGAAGATTAAGATGTGTCCGACTCATAAATGCATTCTACGACATAAAAAAATTATATTCACAACCCAGGACCATGCTTATCCATGCGGCCATGACTTTTATAAACTAACTTCGAAACATTATGCTCGATAGTAAAATAACATTTGTGACAACCCTGCGCACAGGCGCACCCTAATTATTGATACCCGGAGTTTCCAATAACGAGCCATGAGAAATTCCGCTCCAGTTGGAAAGTGAAACGGGATCTATAACTAGCCGGATATTCCAATAAAGTTGTACTCGAGTTTGAATATTAATAACGTACGCATCGTCGTAAAGTAGGTACAACACTCGAACATTTGTGGTTTCATTAAAAATCATCCAAGACCGTATACCCAATATTGAAGTGATCTTGTCTTTGTCCGATCTGGTAAATGATTGACAGCGAATAAATATATTATGTCCTAGCGTAACAAATAGCAGCCTAGTTGTCTCGAGACTTGATCGAATTAATATTAATTTTGACCAGGCATTTGACATTTTAGCGTGGTAGAGCCAAGCTGCGGCTTTAGCTGCTGCTCGAATGGGGCGGCTCGACCGGATCGGTACCACGGCCTCGCAGAATACCGGCGCGAATTAGAGGCATTTTGTGCTTTCTGCGTTTCCTTCGGTGAGTGAGGTAACCGGAGGCCCACACCCCCTCCCTATTCCCCTCCTCTTCCCTCCCATCTCCCAAATATCCTTAACGACTGGCAACGCACCTGCAGCATCTATGGTGTTGCAGATGTATGTGGGCGACGCTAATAACTTACCATCAGGTGAACCGCTTGCTCGTTTGCCGTCTCTTCCATTAAAAAAATAAACATTGAATTGTATATTTTTAATTTGTTTTGTCTTTTTATACAACACGATCTTTTGTATGATCAAATTCAAATGCAGAGTAACGTCAAAATAGGTCTTATTTTTAGTGAGTAAATTTCATTTCATTGCTGATTTCAAAAGCAAAATTGTGAAAAAGTTCAGATGCAGAGACAGTAACATTACGTTACAACTCAGAAACTAACGAAGTTGCAACAGTTGCGCAAAATGAAATTTCCGCTGCATGTTTTGTCGGAGAACATTGTTGTCCCTAAACAATTCGGAAGGTTTCGTTTTAACGATCTCTATGTTTTAATAACACGGAAGTGACTCGAACGGTGCCAGCTTCCGCTTCTCTCGCTCGTTACTCATGTACATTGTCTCTCCATTCCCGGTTATTTAAAACGTTGAAGCTTTGTGCGTGAAGCAGCCGCATCGTATATTCACTAGAGGAGTTTAAATTTGCGATGCATTTTAGACTTGATTTTAAATTGAATTCATTTGTATTTTATACTTGCGATTGTTGTCACTTGGTGGAGCTTACCATATTGACAATTTTTTTTTATAATTTATGGGGCAAATGAGCGAACGCTTCTCCTGGTAAGTAAGTGATTACCATTGCCCACGTACATCTGCAATACCAGAGGAGATGAAGGCGCGTTCCCGGCCTTTAAGGATACTTGGTTGATCGGAGGGAGGACATGGAGTTGGGGAGGGGGGAGTGGGCCTCCAGTTATCTCACTCACCGAACGAAACGCAGAAGCACAGGATGCTTCTACTTCACGTCGGTATTCTGCGAGGTCGTGGTACTACCCCGGTCGAGCCGGTCCATTCGAGCAGCAACATAAGCACCCGCTTGACTCTACCACGTAGATAAAATCATTATTTCCTGTACTAGTTTCACAACAATTTTTATTTATCTATATAAGTAACCTACATACCAAACACTGCTGCCAAAAAACTTAGTATCCTCTCGGGGGTGAGACGGTACTTCACATCGGAGCAGGTCTTAAACAAAGCTCAAGTCCGCTCTTGCATGGAATACTGTTCCCACCTCTGGGATGGTTCTGCTAAACATCAGCTTGATGCTTTGGACTCGTTGGAGCGCCGAGCGACGAGGATCATAGGCAGTGACTCACTAGTAGAGGCAAAACTTCTAAGTCTCGAACACCGTAGACGAGTGGCCTGCCTCTGGGTTTTTTATCGGATTCATTTCGGAGAGTGTGCGGAGGTTTTGCATATCCTGATACCCCCTTCCCCTTTCCATCACCGAACGACTAGACGCGGCGGGCAGTTCCACCCTTATGTTGTGACATTCCTCCATTACGCACGAAGCGGTTTGGCTCTTCTTTCTTTATGCGGACGGCTAAGGAGTGGAACTCTCTGCCGAGGTCAGCTTTTCCCGAAACCTATAACCTGGATATCTTCAAGGCCAAAGTGAACAGACATCCAGGCAAGCGTGTACCATCCTAGGCCTCATCTTCGCTTTCCATCGGGTGTTAGATTGTTAGGTCGAACGCGAGCCTATTTTTTCATAAAACCGATCGGCTTTCGCCTTACGGTCTCTTCGGGCTATTCAATTACAATCGATATGTTAATATTAATAATCGTCAATGTGTTAATTGTGTGGTCCGTGTATTTGTTGTGAACTTCATTTGTCATAACATGATTAGTGATGTCGCTCTGACCAACTTCGCCTATCGACATCTTCGTGACGGCGACTGTCCGTAACGTATAAGAAAGACTATTGGACAAATGTCCAGGAATATGTCTATATTTTTATCTACTGTTTGTGTGTGTGTGATTGCAAGTTTACTTGTTTTTAGTATAAGAATTTGCGTGACGTCATTGTTTCAATTTCACAGAAGCCTTCGTGGTGATCCATTGCAATTTTTTTTTATTATAAGAAGGGTATGTGGAACAGTTTCGTCTTTCATAGAACAATATAACTATTGTTCTTTTATAAATATCGCATGGACGACGTCGGAGGCATGCATTTTCTGCCAATAATCAAAAAGGCGGAAAGTGGGAAATTTGAAGATCCTGTCAATACCCTCGTCGCCGATGATAAAACGTATCGCCGTTTTATTCCGATAATATCTTTTGCCTGTATTGCTTTTCCTCGGGTGGGTGTTAGTGCAATTGAATTTTAAATTTGAGCTTCGTTTCTTATTTATGATGTTCATACTTTTATATATATAAATATGTTAGTAGGATTACAAATCGATTGATTTAGAAAAAAAAAGTCTTTAGTTCTCTTTTTGAAGCTGAGACGATTTTCAAGATTTAATGCCGTAATAGTCTAGACAATTTAGGCTTATTTGAAGCTCGTCAAAACCTCTACCGGTTCGCAATGCAAGAAGCTCTCATTTAATAGTCTCATCTCATCTAATAGGCAGTCCGTCGCAAGCCAACTGCTGCACGTAATTGACGAATTCGACAGTTATTCGCCGCGGGTAGAAACCCCAGGTTCTCCTATACTAGTTTCACGAGATATGTGGGTCTATTGGACTCTATCAGATGTCGGTACTACTGTGAATTCTGTCACGTAAAGATCATACGTAGAGGCCGCAGCTGGTAGCCACATAATTATACAGAAACGCGCCCTCACTCTCATATGAGCAATGGTTATCAACGAATTCAAGAATTCCTTACAAATTATTCGATATTTGCTATGTACTCATAACGTTCAATCGATACATCGATACCTAAATAAATGACTGCGTGCACAGTAAATTGAAGACTCATTTCAAACTATTTAATTTAAAAAGTAATCGGTTTTAGTTAATATAAGCCCTTTAAAGGTGGGACAGACGGTATAGGCTCAGCAATGAGGTTCCACACGGAACCCTGAAAAAGCCCTCACGTCACTCATAAGATTATTAATAAGACCTAATAGACCATTAACAATATTCGGCTTATCTATTTTTGATTTTGTTATATATTTTCTTATGTATCTTTTTATATATTTGTACGTGTTTGTGTATTTTATGTTATAAATATTTATTTAATTACATAGTGTGTTTGTATGTATTTATAAATTTATTATTATCGGAGGACACATATAGTTTTTTTTTTATTCTTTGTTTTATACTTGCCAACTACCTTTCACCATAACAAGGGTTGACTGGTAGAGAATGCCACTTGGCATTAAGTCCGCCCATTGTAACCTTAAGCTTAAGGCTAACAATATAGAATAAATAAATAAAATAAATAAATAAAATAAATAAATAAAATAAATAAATAAAATAAATAAATAAAATAAATAAATAAAATAAATAAAATAAATAAATAAGAGTAGGCAGAGATTAAGTAAGAGCACTTGACACGTGCTCAGCGTAGCCGAACGGGCTTTGCTCGCACTTACCATTCCCCGAAGGCGGTGACTGGTTATGTCGGGATCAGCATTGAAGATGCCGGACCGACTAAACCCTCCCCACGGTGTAGATAAAATAGACTGATGGCCCGGTGGCTTTTAGAGCTTCGACTGTACGTAATGTGTGCACTTCATATGTATATGTATTCGATGAAGTTAGCCCTTTTGGCCTTTACAGCTTCATAGTTTCGCGTGCACTTCACACTCTCGCATGCCTATATATACGTAACGCGACGTTCAAGCTTCGACTTCTGTCGGCCATTTCCGTGTCCCGAGGGAGGGGAGCGGACGTCGGTCGCGGACAACGGTGCCCGGAAAGCGAGCGTCCCCTGCGCCGTGGCGAAGCGTCGCGGCGCCTCGTCGCCGGCCGCCCGAGGAATTGCTCGTCGAATTGCACAGGGGCTGCTTTTAACGGGCCGTTTGACAACGTTACAACTTCCGATTGCAAAGTTCCACGCGACGGTGACACGTTGCATCGAAGCTCTGGCGAACAGTGGGTTCCGATGACTAGATATCGTCTAGACCCGTGTCTTGCCGAGTGTTGAGCATACTTTTTTAATGTTAACAACACGTCGGGACGTTCACCTTAAAAAAAAACCAATTGAAGAAATGGAAAGAAAAATAGTATTTTGTTGTAACTTTTTCTAAAGTAATGGTTTGGCGCAAAGTAATGTCCTAAAATATTTTGGTTGGCCTAAATTATTTTGGTTTTGTTAAAAAAAAATACAGACTTAAAATCAGTAGCGCACGGATTCCGGGCCAGCGCACACCAACCCGTTCGCCCACCTTAGTGAATATCAGCAAATCTTCCTCGATTTCAGCACAATGTATTTAATTTTACCTTAACCTTTAGAGGCCCAGAAACAAGAGACGAAAACACAAGAGAAACCAGATACACAGAGTTGGTGTATGTAGGACATGGACCTCTCCCGTGAGAAATGCTGTCGCTGCTACCCCTCATCGGTCTGCTTCATTTCAGTCTGGAAGTCAGTTGGTAGTCATTGCTTTTTTCGAGGCTTTCCCTTAGTCGCCTCTTAAGACATCCACTGGAAGAACGGCGGGGGAGGGGGGGTCACACGGTACATGTATTTAATTTGTCCGTTGGTAATAACATTAATTGTACATTATGAAATGTCATCTACAACAAAATTTTTTTTTATTTTTTTACTTCCGTTGTTAAATCAGCGCAATTCATCCCCTCACAGGGGGACACGCGAAAAGTGAAAGCCGGAGTTGTAGGACGGCTCGCGTTTAATTCGGGTGGTAGGCGTAAATGGGAGTGTATCGGAGCGTGGGGGGAGGGATCCGGTTGCGTGCATACCGCGATGTAAAGGTGCTTTCGCATCAGCTTCCTTGTGACATGAACCTCCTTTATAAAATCTTTTATTTTTTAAATGGTTTCGTTGTGTGTGTGTGACGTGAAAAATATCATTGTATGCCTGTCCTCGGGGAAGGACCCCAAAGGAATAATAAAGTGTGAAGTTCAGAAGTTTGCTTTTTATCGTTCATCACATTCTCATGACGTGATCTCAACATTTAAACGATGAATAAACGGTGGGTGATGATGACGTTTAGCTCGTCGAGACGCCAGTTGACAACTATTCAGGGTATTGTAGTAGTGCCGTAAGTGTACATAAAAACATGTATACATTTAATGAGAATGGTGACATTCGTAGTAAATACTGGAAACAGACACTAGCTTGTGATGCCTGTTACAAGACTCCATAGAGTCAGTGACTCGTTCATGGGACAATGTGTACGTTTCTACAATCATCAATAGGTTTAAACAAATATGTTAAGCAAAGACTTTATTAAAAGTGTTATTACTATATATACATATTTTAAGCGTGGTAGAGCCAAGCGGCGGCTTTAGCTGCTGCTCGAATGGGCCGGCTCGACCGGATCGGTACCACGGCCTCGCAGAATACCGGCGTGAAGTGGAGGCATCTTGTGCTTCTGCGTTTCGTTCGGTGAGTGACGTAACCACTCCTCCTCCTCCCCAAATTCCCACCCTGTCCCACCCATCCCCCAAATACCTTCAAAGGCCGCACCTACAGCTCCTCCGGTGTTGCAGATGTACGTTAGCGACGGTTATCACTTACCATATGATGCTGCTGCTGCTGTAAAGCACTCGATACGTCGAGAGTATAAGAACACAATTAAACGCGATAAAATCCGTAATTGTTGGTTTCGTTTCAAACGTGTAGTGTTCGCACAAATACAGGATATCGTAAATATAATGAGCATTAAGGACCCACATACAGGTCACGTGGAAATGAACTTTTAGGTCTCGGGCAGTACCGCGGCCTCGCAGAACACCGGCGTGAAGTAGTGGCATCTCGTGCTTCCGCGTTTCGCTGAGGTATCCGGAGGCCCACTACCCATACTCCATCCTCATCCTCCTTCTCTACTTGTAAATATCCCTAAAGGCCGCCAACGCACCTGCATCACCTCTGGTGTTGCAGATGTACGCGGGCAACGGTGATCACTTACGATCAGGTGAGCAGCTTGCACGTTTGCCGGCTTTATCACAAAGATAAAAAAAAGAAACCCGGTTGAGTTTCGATTTCGTTCGCACTCCGCCTCCGCGACTCGCTCTGTGCCAGGGTTGCCGATGTAATGGAATTTGTTTTAATTCCAATCCACGGTTGCAATTGCTGGGACGATCCGTGTGTCGGTTTCCATTTTGTTATATTTGCGAATTATTATTTCGGTATCACAACATCTGGACGTCTAGCACCAAGGTCCTCCCGTGACCACGGCTGCTGTAAAGCACTCGAAACGTGTCGGGAATATAAAAACAAAATTAAACGCTATAAAATCCGTTAATAATGGTGCTGTATTGTTACAACCCTAGTTGTTAAGTAGATTTAAGTACAACACTACTGGCCGCCCAGGCTTGCATGGTTGAATCTGTCAAACTGCCTGTCACATTATTCTCGCTGAACAAATAAACGACTCAATTAAATATTTTTCGGGTGTATTAATTAATTACACCAAATAGAGAAAGACGTATGTCAGGACCGTAGCAATAGGATGAATATGGTCTCTGCCTACCCCGTTGGGAACAAGGCGTGAATATATACATGCATACAAATAGAGATATAACAAATGGTTTCATTTCGAATTATAATAATTGTTGATGTAAGTAATGTATCTCTTGTATTTACGCGAACACAACACATTGGATATGAAACTATTATTTTATGGAATTTGTCTTGTTACATTTTCTTTTTTATATAATACTCCGTCAGTCCCGCCCGCGACCGCTGCTGCTGCAAAGCACTCGTTAACGTATCGTATCGTATCACGTAACCGTAAATAATAGTTTAATTTCATATGTTGATACAAGTGGTTGAATAATAATATTTACGAGTACTGGTATCGCCTGTGTTCGAAATTCGACTAAATGCGTTTGTTTTTAAATTTTTGTTTAAAAGTAAATTAAAGTAACCTATAAGTTCCCACTGCTGGGCAAAGGCCTCCTCTAATACTAGTGTCAGAGAGGGTTTAGGAGCCGGGAAGGGCACGCCACGCTGCTCCAGTGCGGGTAAGACATGCTGGTTTCCTCACGATGTTTTCCTTCACCGTTGAGCACGTGGTAAATACAGCACTTAAAATTGTTATTAAAAATTTTAGTGGTGCCGGCACCGGGGATCGAACCCGGGTCACTCGCCCTCTATGACACTAAAGCGAGCGCCCTGACCACTAGGCTACCACGGCTCTATTTATGTTTGCTTTCATTCTATTGGTTTAAGCGTTTTGTATGGAAAAATCACAACGTTTTAACGTTTTGTGTACATATTGCTAATAAGTTTCATTCTCCTCCTTTTATGATAAATATGGGTAGAAGGACACAGGCACATGTACATCTGCAACACCATCGGAGCTGCAGGTGCGTTAACCTACCTCCCTATGGGGTACGGGAGTAAATATATATAGATATTAATAAAGCCTCGTATGTTCATTCGAAAATATTTCCCATCTAAAACTCTCGTGTACCCTTTGAAGTAGACTCATATCAAAACAATATTATTTGAATACGAATCAAAATTCATCACATCCGTCGGCACTCTCAATCATATTTTCGTAACACATTTAATCGAATACAGTCTTTGTAAAATTGCCGAAACGTGCGTTACTCCCGCGAAAGGTCCGCACGAAGCGAGCGGGCGCTGTTTGATTTGCATTATAAGACCGCGGGAACGCCCGGAACGGCATTACGTGCAAAGGTTTGGGAGCCGATGTCAGGCAGTTCGTTACGTCTATACGAAAATTGGAATATAACAAAGCTTTGATTACCGATCCCGAGCTGTATGTCCTTGCGTATGTGTGTTTGTATCTCCATCAACGAGATTGATTGACTCGTATATTTGATATCTGAAATTATCTCGTGTAAAAGATAACCTTCATTATTTTTGTGGTAATGTATTAAGGTACAGCTCTGTAAAGTTGGGTCGAAAATTTGTTCGGTAGTTTTGGAGAAATAAATCTTTTTCTCCTTCATCAGCATTGAAGTCCACTTCTGACCACAGACTTCTCTAAGAAAGCACAAGCAGGCTAGCACTTCTTGAAATGTTTCGTCATGTTCTCCACACTGGGCCAGGGGTTCAGTACGCGCAGTGCCAACAACCTCGCATCAGTGATACCGCTCATGGGAAAGAGTGAATTTGGGTTCGGCAGATTCGGATGGACTTTCCGCCAGGTAGAAGTAAAGGCGTCCCACGTGCATTTGAAGTTGGCATTTAGACAAAATACCTCACTGTAAGTATTTCCTTTCGGATCGGAACGTCCCAATCGGTCCAGAAATGTCCGAGTAATTGGTGAAGGTTTTAATTCGTTTCAAATAAAAAAAATCTAAATTTCGTCTCGGATTGTATTTTGAAAATTGCATTGTAAGGGGGATTGTATCCCATCTTTTTATCCAAAGGTCAACCTAACCTGCACGCGGTACATTCAGCTGACTAACGAACTGGGTTTTGACGATCGACTGAATCATCCAAATATGCCGAATCCAAAAATCACAGAGCTGTGATGGGGAACGGCCTATCAGATCCGATTATCACAGACAGGAGACTTCCTAGAGCGATGATGTTCGCGTAGATCGGACCAAAATTAATAATTACAAGCTGTAGGTTGTCCCAGTTAACTATGACATCAGGACGTCTAACACCTCAGTCCACCGTGCCCACGAGAGTTCGAAACGTCGAGTTGTAACTTAAATATGTAGACTATGTAACTATTAGCTCAGGAGTCCCCCAGGGCTCAGTACTTGGTCCACTCCTATATAATGCGTACTTGTATGACATAAATACATGTTTTATCAACTCCAAATACATAATGTTTGCAGATGACAAAAAAATCTTCTTAAAAATAAACGATATTACAGACTGTCACAAAATTCAGCATGATTTAAATATGTTACACGAATATTATGTAAGAAATAGAATTTCTGTTAACACAGGTAAATGTCTCCAAATAACATTAACGCGTAAATCTAAACCAATTATTTTTGCTACCAAATATGTAACACTCCAATCAAAAAGTAGAATCAGTGCGTGATCTAGGTGTTAGGATAGATAAAAAATGTTTTAGCAGACCATGTCAACAGTATTGTTGACAATGCGTACAAACAGCTAGGATTTGTAAAACGTATTTGCCACTCCTTTACAAACATAGCTTGCATCAAGATTTTATATTTTAGCTTTGTACGAAGCATCTTAGAATACGCTTGTAGTATCTGGTCTCCGTGTTACATAGTCCATATTCAAAAAATAGAAACAATTCAAAGAAAATTTATAAAATTTTTAAGTTTAAAAGACCACAAAACCTTTGAGACATACACTGAAGCATGTAAATATTATGGTATAGAAACATTAGAACAAAGGCGTACGCAGTATGACGTTGTATTACTACATGACATATTATCTGGTCAAATTGATTGTAGCGAACTCCTTTCGAGCATTGCGTTTCAAGTACCGTCCTACCGGACTCGACACACGCCTCTGCTACACGTTCCTCACTCGACTACGAACTATGCTCAAAATTCTGTACTATGCCGTGCTGCCCGTACTTACAACAAATATTACTCTAGCTTAGACATATTTCATCTTTCTAAAAATGTTCTTAAACGTCAAGTCAAAAAGATGCACCGATCCAATTAATACTTATTTATTCATATTTCATATACATATTATGACAAATAACTAATAGTAGCAAATACATACCACCCACCCATACACACTTACACACATCCATCCATACACGCACACACACCTACATACCCAAACACAGAAACCAGAGATTGCAAGTTGAGCACAATGTTTCTGTAAAATTTTGATATATTTGTGTAATCCGTATTTGGCCTTATTTAATGTTAGAAGTGATATATTAATTATTTTGTAAATCGCTGTTGGATTGCCAAATAAAATAAAAAAAAAAAAAAAAAACCAATTGAAGAAATGGAAAGAAAAATAGTATTTTGTTGTAACTTTTCTAAAGTAATGGTGGTAAAAATAACTTATTAAATGTAAATAAATATAATAAAATTAATAATTACAAGCTGGCAGGTTGTCCCAGTTAACTATGACATCAGGACGTCTAACACCTCAGTCCACCGTGCCCACGAGAGTTCGAAACGTCGAGTTGTAACTTAAATATGTAGACTATGTAACTATTAGCTCAGGAGTCCCCCAGGGCTCAGTACTTGGTCCACTCATATATAATGCGTACTTGTATGACATAAATACACGTTTTATCAACTCCAAATACATAATGTTTGCAGATGACAAAAAATCTTCTTAAAATAAACGATATTACAGACTGTCACAAAATTCAGCATGATTTAAATATGTTACACGAATATTATGTAAGAAATAGAATTTCTGTTAACACAGGTAAATGTCTCCAAATAACATTAACGCGTAAATCTAAACCAATTATTTTTGCTACCAAATATGTAACACTCCAATCAAAAAGTAGAATCAGTGCGTGATCTAGGTGTTAGGATAGATAAAAATGTTTTAGCAGACCATGTCAACAGTATTGTTGACAATGCGTACAAACAGCTAGGATTTGTAAAACGTATTTGCCACTCCTTTACAAACATAGCTTGCATCAAGATTTTATATTTTAGCTTTGTACGAAGCATCTTAGAATACGCTTGTAGTATCTGGTCTCCGTGTTACATAGTCCATATTCAAAAAATAGAAACAATTCAAAGAAAATTTATAAAATTTTTAAGTTTAAAAGACCACAAAACCTTTGAGACATACACTGAAGCATGTAAATATTATGGTATAGAAACATTAGAACAAAGGCGTACGCAGTATGACGTTGTATTACTACATGACATATTATCTGGTCAAATTGATTGTAGCGAACTCCTTTCGAGCATTGCGTTTCAAGTACCGTCCTACCGGACTCGACACACGCCTCTGCTACACGTTCCTCACTCGACTACGAACTATGCTCAAAATTCTGTACTATGCCGTGCTGCCCGTACTTACAACAAATATTACTCTAGCTTAGACATATTTCATCTTTCTAAAAATGTTCTTAAACGTCAAGTCAAAAAGATGCACCGATCCAATTAATACTTATTTATTCATATTTCATATACATATTATGACAAATAACTAATAGTAGCAAATACATACCACCCACCCATACACACTTACACACATCCATCCATACACGCACACACACCTACATACCCAAACACAGAAACCAGAGATTGCAAGTTGAGCACAATGTTTCTGTAAAATTTTGATATATTTGTGTAATCCGTATTTGGCCTTATTTAATGTTAGAAGTGATATATTAATTATTTTGTAAATCGCTGTTGGATTGCCAAATAAAATAAAAAAAAAAAAAAAAAAAAAAAATATTACGTAAACAAAGGCAGGCAGCGCATCTGTAGCTCCTCTGGTACGTACTATATCTTCTGCCCTTGGTCGGCAGGTTGCGGGCCTCGAGGTAATCCTCTTTGCCCGGCGTCATCTCGGGGGCCATGGCTCCCCGGTCCTGGGTCCACTATGTCGTGGGTATAGATGGTGTCTTCCTTATCCTTCATCCTCACGCCTAGGCGTGGTCGGGCTAACGCTCGTCCCTGGCCCCCCTTCGGCCAGGCGGCGTTGATGGTGGCAGGATTTCGCGTGGGAGTGGCCGCCCTTCAGGAGGGCGCGCGTGGAGGGGTGCCAGGTTATGCAGGTGTTCGTGTGGCCCGTTGTCTGCTCGATCGAACAGTCGTCGCGACAAACGGACCACAAAGTCTTCTAAGGACTCCACGCGGAGCCCTCTGGATATAACGTCATTCCTGACGTATCGGCCAGCTCCCACGATCATCCTGAGAGCCAGACTCTGCTGCGACTGCAACCGTTTTCGCTGCGTCGCCGAAGTAAGCGCGTACCACGCCGGCGCCGCATATGTGAGGCGCGAGCGAATATAGGTCTTATATATACCTATCTTGGTGCGCGTTGTTAATTTTGACGTTAAAATTGGGTATAATTTGGCTCTCGCAGCCCTTGCATGCCTTACGACGTTGTCGATCTGGGGCGACATGCGAAGGGCGCGGTCTATCTTGCAACCAAGATAGGTAATTGTATTGCTCCACGCCACCTCTTCTCCTCTTAGCTGGAGGGGGGGTGGTACGCGTACTCGGCGATTAATGGCTATGGCGGTCGTCTTCCCGACATTGACCGCCATCTTCCACTTATCAAGCCATTCCGGAAGCAGGTCGAGCAATCGCTGCATTCTCCTTGCAGCGATCTCTACTCGGCGTGAGGATGTGAAGTAAGCGCTGTCATCAGCGTACAGTGCGAGCATTACGTCGTCCTCCCACTCCTGGACGCGACCTTCCAGTGTGGGGATATCGTTCGTGAATACCGCGTACAGATGGGGTGAGAGGCAGCTACCCTGCGGGACACCTGCTTCTATGGATCGTGTTGCCGACTCAGCTCCCTCGACCGATACATAGAATTTTCTCTCCTTTAGAAATGACGCTACCAACCGTACCAGCGACGGCGGCAGGGTGGTGTGTTCGATCAGCTTGTAGATCAGACCCGTGTGCCAAACCCTGTCGAAGGCCTTCTCCATATCCAGAAGGACTCCGACACATACGCGACCGCGATGTGATTCGGTCGCGAGGTAATGCAGCACACGGGCCAGCTGCGATGTTGTCGAATGCCCGCTGCGGAAGCCAAACTGCTCCTCTCTGAGTTCTATGCAGGGCTTGATCCTCCGCAGCAGGAGCCTTTCAAATAGCTTCGCTAGGTACGGCAGCAGCGTTATCGGCCGATAGCTGGATGGGCGCTTCCTGTCTTTCCCAGCTTTCGGCAACACGATAATTTTCCCCCGCTTCCACTCCTGGGGGAAGTGTCCCGTCCTGATCACCGCGTTGTAAAGACGGGTGATCGCTACTACTCCTTTCCTGGGTAGCTGCCTTATGGCCATGGTGGTGATACCCTCATGACCCGGCGCTTTCCTCAGCGGAAGGTGTGCGGCTGCTTTTCTGGTTTCTGCTGGGGAGATGAAGTCCTCCCCTCGCAGTGCTGTTGCCGGCGTCATGAGGTATTCCTGTACGCGGCGCTCGACTGTTGCATAATGATCAGCGAGGGTGTGTTCGGCAACGTTCGCTTGGAATTGCCCCTCCAGGTGCTCGGCGAGCATCTCTGCCCGGTCCTTTGCTCCGTAGTGTCTGCGCCCCTCGTTGTCCACAAGTGGGCATACCGGAGTTGGTGTCCTGTTGAGCTGTCGGCAGAGGAGATGGAGTGAGGCCGGCTTTTCCGACGCTTCTTCCACCCTTCGGTCCCACTCCTCCCCCCTGTGGGCTTTTACTTCCTCCGACAGCTCCTCCGTGAGCTGATTGAGTTTTCTTTTGATTGTGGGACAACGAGTGCGAGCCCAGAGTTTCCTCAGCGCCCGCTTCCTCTTCAACTTGTTTGTTATCCCAACTGGGAGCTCTTCCCTACGGCGTGTCCTACCGATCTCCACAGTGGCCGCGCTATACGCATTTTGTATCACTGATGTTAGATACTGCGCGGCCTCCTCTACGTCGTTGCTTGTGGAGATCGGCGCGCCGTAGTCCATGTTCTTCAGCGCCCTCTGATAGGCCTCCCAGTTGGTTCTTCTGCTGGGACCTCTGGGCACTACGGAGTCAACCGAGGTGTTCATGGTTACTAGTATGGGGAGGTGCTGAGTATCCACATCGTTCAGCACCTCCACCTGAACCGGGCTCGATATGCCTTTGCATATCACTATGTCCAGTACATCCGGACGGCAGTGCGATTGAACGGGGGTATGTGTAGGCTCATCCGGCCCTAACACCTCATATCCCCCGCTCTCCGCATCTTCGTACAGCTGCCTGCCTGGGGGTTATGGTCTTCGACCCCATGCGGGATGTTTAGCGTTCAAGTCTCCCGCAATAATGGCTGGGCAGCTCCTTCCAGTACCGTTCGGATGTCCGGGGGCAAAAGGGGTACCGGGGACGGTACGCAGCGTATATACGCAACTCCTCCCGGCCGTTCTCAAGCGAACTCCTATGGTCCGGGTAGTCTGGTACTCGGCCAGCTCAACCTCCTCGTGGATCAGATCCTCCTTACTAACACCGCGACGCCTCTGTACGCTATGTTTTCAGGAGAGATCTCATCGCGTCGATACACGAAGAAGTTGGGGATCTTGAATGGCTGCTCGGGCCTGAGCTTCGTCTCGCCCAGCAGCACGACCTGACATCGTGCTGCTGGATGAGTGTCCTTAGGCTGGCGGCTTGGTTCCTGATGCCGCCAGCATTCCAATACATGGCCCGTAATTCAGCCATTCCTGGCGAGTGTCAGTCGGGCCAGTGCCTCCAAGATGGCAGATAAGGGGTCAGCTCCCGTGGTCATCGCCGCTAGGACGTCGCCAAGGATCTTCATCACGACGGTGACCAGTTGCGCAAGTGCAGCCTCGATGGTCGTCGGCATGTGGGTAGGTTGTGGAGGGGAGGTCTCGGTCCTCCCCTTTGAGGGTTGTGCGCTCTTCGCGTTGTTGTGCACCTGCGCATGCTGAGGTACATTTCTTGATGTTGTGGCCACTGCTACAGGCCCTTGTTGCTGCTTTCTCTGCATGGTGGCAACGTAGGGGGGAATGGGGGTTGAGGTGCCTCTAGCCTCGGACGCGGCCGGCTCCTTCCTCCTCTTCTTCCTCTTCCCTCTTCTTTTTCTGGGGGGGGCAGCAGGTGCGCCCCTCTCCGTGGGGTCATTGGCCGGGGGTGCCAGTGTGGCCCCCGTCGTATGCCTCCTCTCTGGTTGAGGTGGTGCTGGTGGTGCTGGTCGCACCACCTCTGGTGCCTTGTCCAGTGCCCGCTGCTGTAGTTGCGGTGGCACCTGGGACTTCACCCTTGCTGCTCCCTGCCCCGGGCGTCTGGCCTCCTGGGTTCGCAGCGTCGGCTGTGCAGGTATGGGGGGCGGGATCTTCACCCCCCTTTTCCTTGCGATGCGCTGTATCACAGCGCATCTCCGGTCATTGGCCGTGTGCGCCTTCGCGCAGTTGGCGCACTTCGGTTGCCCATCCCTGGGCTTAGGGCAGTCCGCTGCCGGGTGTTCCCCTGCACAGCGCACGCATTTGTAAGGCCTGTGGCAGTTGGCCGAGGAGTGTCCGAACCCCTGGCACCTGTGGCACTGCGCTGGGCCTTCCCTGCCCTGCCAGGCTTCGATGGTGACGCCTGGCATGTAGAGGAGCTCATTAATGCTATAGAGCTTCTTGAGCTCCTCTGGGCTGATCCTGTTCATTTTTACATGAAAAAGGCACCCCGGTCTTCCTCTCCTTGGCGGGATGCCTCTGACGTAGGTCACAGGGAAGCCCATCGCCTTCAGGGCCTCCTCTATGTCGCTTGGTTTCGTGTCCGCTGGCAACCCGCGTAGTCCCACTTTCGTGGGCAACTCTGCCACCGGCGCGTAGCAGTACCATGCGAGGGTGGAGTCTGTCTTGCTCCTCTCTACAAGGTACCGCTGAATGACGCGGTATTCCCTCTCCCCTTGGGGGCGGAATCGAACCCCCTTCCCAAAGGGTCTCGCATTCGGTGCGTGTCCGAGCAACGCATTCAGTTTCCTGAAGTGCGTTGCCCAGTCTGGCATGCACTCGACCACGATGGGTGGGTATTTCGCGTCACTCTTCGCCGGTGGGCCCTCTTGCATGGGCGCCGGCGGGCTCCGCGGACGTTGCGGGGTCGCCGCCATATTCGCATACGACGTCGCCGTATGCTCGGTGGATGTCGACGTCCCCGGTCGGGCCCTCGCCCCGGCCTGTGCGTCGTACGCTTCCGCTAGGGGCGGGGGTGTGGGGGCTTCCTGCCCCGGCTCCGGGTCGGGTTCGCGGTGCGGGGTGGGGTGGGGGAATTATCTACCCTCCTTCCTTCCCTTGCCCTTTCCCTTTCCGGCGGATGTTGGTTCGATGTCGACCGGGCCGAGTGACGCGTATTGCGTCGACTCAGGTGGTGCTGGTGGTGCTGGTGGTGCTGGTGGTGCTGGTGGTGCTGGTGGTGCTGGTGGTGCTGGTGGTGCTGGTGGTGCTGGTGGTGCTGGTGGTGCTGGTGGTGCTGGTGGTGCTGGTGGTGCTGGTGGTGCTGGTGGTGCTGGTGGTGCTGGTGGTGCTGGTGGTGCTGGTGGTGCTGGTGGTGCTGGTGGTGCTGGTGGTGCTGGTGGTGCTGGTGGTGCTGGTGGTGCTGGTGGTGCTGGTGGTGCTGGTGGTGCTGGTGGTGCTGGTGGTGCTGGTGGTGCTGGTGGTGCTGGTGGTGCTGGTGGTGCTGGTGGTGCTGGTGGTGCTGGTGGTGCTGGTGGTGCTGGTGGTGCTGGTGGTGCTGGTGGTGCTGGTGGTGCTGGTGGTGCTGGTGGTGCTGGTGGTGCTGGTGGTGCTGGTGGTGCTGGTGGTGCTGGTGGTGCTGGTGGTGCTGGTGGTGCTGGTGGTGCTGGTGGTGCTGGTGGTGCTGGTGGTGCTGGTGGTGCTGGTGGTGCTGGTGGTGCTGGTGGTGCTGGTGGTGCTGGTGGTGCTGGTGGTGCTGGTGGTGCTGGTGGTGCTGGTGGTGCTGGTGGTGCTGGTGGTGCTGGTGGTGCTGGTGGTGCTGGTGGTGCTGGTGGTGCTGGTGGTGCTGGTGGTGCTGGTGGTGCTGGTGGTGCTGGTGGTGCTGGTGGTGCTGGTGGTGCTGGTGGTGCTGGTGGTGCTGGTGGTGCTGGTGGTGCTGGTGGTGCTGGTGGTGCTGGTGGTGCTGGTGGTGCTGGTGGTGCTGGTGGTGCTGGTGGTGCTGGTGGTGCTGGTGGTGCTGGTGGTGCTGGTGGTGCTGGTGGTGCTGGTGGTGCTGGTGGTGCTGGTGGTGCTGGTGGTGCTGGTGGTGCTGGTGGTGCTGGTGGTGCTGGTGGTGCTGGTGGTGCTGGTGGTGCTGGTGGTGCTGGTGGTGCTGGTGGTGCTGGTGGTGCTGGTGGTGCTGGTGGTGCTGGTGGTGCTGGTGGTGCTGGTGGTGCTGGTGGTGCTGGTGGTGCTGGTGGTGCTGGTGGTGCTGGTGGTGCTGGTGGTGCTGGTGGTGCTGGTGGTGCTGGTGGTGCTGGTGGTGCTGGTCGCACCACCTCTGGTGCCTTGTCCAGTGCCCGCTGCTGTAGTTGCGGTGGCACCTGGGACTTCACCCTTGCTGCTCCCTGCCCCGGGCGTCTGGCCTCCTGGGTTCGCAGCGTCGGCTGTGCAGGTATGGGGGGCGGGATCTTCACCCCTTTTCCTTGCGATGCGCTGTATCACTGCGCATCTCCGGTCATTGGCCGTGTACGCCTTCGCGCCGCGCGCCTCGCTTCCTCACTCCCCGGTTCGCCCTGCTCTTGGCCCTCAGAGCCAGGCATTGCGAGCTCGGGGACTTCGGTTGGCGTGCTCCGCGGCGTTGGGCGCGGTATTCCCGTCCTGGTGCGCGCGCTCCTTTGCTCCCTTGGTGGGAGGATGCGCGACTTCTCCGGTTCGAAGAGGTTTCTCTCCATGAGAGTTCGGTCTATGGCCGCTATACGTCGGCCTGGCGGAGGAGGTTTGCTTCCTGACGTGGTGGGGGGGGGTTCCCCCTTGTCCGGCATCTTGTTGGTGCTGTCTCACTGGTGCAGGTGTTGGGGTGCGCACGTAGGCGTGAAACCCAGCGGTGTGCTTGACGGCACCCCGCTGAGCAGGACGACCTGTGCCCTTTCCTACGAAAGGGATAGGGTGTCCAACGCGACCGCTTGTTTACCACCCGAAACTTTGACACAGTTGTGTCGGCGGTAAACAACCAGTTACCCCACGTATGTGGCCGGCCAAAAGTCCTCGATGCGTCAAGGGAGCGAACTCAACCTATCCGCAGAGATTCTTTTGCCGACGGGTGCCTTGGAAACTAGTACTAGCCGAAGCGTTCCGTAGTTCTCCTTTACACCGCTACACACACGTAGGATAGCTCCTCTGGTGTTGCGGATGTTCGTGGGCGTCGGTGATCACTTACCATCAGGTGAGCCGCTCGCTCGTTAGCAGTCTTTTCCATTAAAAAAAAAAAAATACTACCGAAACTAGTACGCGATAATCTACCAAAACTCTCCCAATTGGGGCAACGAAACTCTTAGAACTATATAAACTTTCCTTGGACGCTTGCTCGTTTGCCGCCTTTCCCATAAATAAAAAATAAAAATACAGGCTCTCTGTAACCTCGTTGTACGTTACATGCGGCAAGCAGAATCACAAACAAGGTAAGGTTATATTTATTCGGTTTGCGTCTCGTGCACTATATTCAAAAATATCATTTTTCTTTTCGTCGAGCCCTTCTTCTATAAAAAAAAGTGTAAAATCTATAGCCTGGACTCTTCCCGGCTATGGGAATGAGAGAAATTCCTGAGTCTTTCCAAAAATGAGAGGAGTTGCATTGGACTTATATTTGAAGATATATATTAACCTGCATTGAGACAAATTGCCTTGCCGTGGGGTATCGGCGTAAGATACTGCCTTTCTTCCCGCGGATGTGGTGAATGAGGCGACTGAGGGAAAATACACGAAATCTATCGCAATAGCTACCGACAGGTGACGGAATAACCATCACGGAAATCACTGGACCGAAATTAAGAAGACCGTTGACGGGCAGCAACGTCTCAGGTGTCGGGTGCTGCGATTGCCAATCGAGTGTCGAGGGCGACTGAGGGAAAATACACGAAATCTATCGCAATAGCTACCGACAGGTGACGGGATAACCATCACGGAAATCACTGGACCGAAATTAAGAAGACCGTTGACGGGCAGCAACGTCTCAGGTGTCGGGTGCTGCGATTGCCAATCGAGTGTCGAGGCGATCATGTCGTATCCTCCTTACGGGAGAGGTCTGTGTCCTGCTGTGGACTATTTACAGGCCGGTAAGGTAAGACCAATTCATGGGTTAAGATCTCGTTATGTGACTACGTCATGAGTCATGATAGATGTTTTTTTTTTTTTTTTGCAAACGAGCAAGCGGTTCACCTGATGGTAAGTGCTTACCGTCGCTCACATACATCCGCAACACCATAGATGCTGCAGGTGCGTTGCCGGTCTTGAAGGATATTTGGGAGATGGGAGGGAAGAGGAGAGGAATGGGGAGGGGATGTGGGCCTCCGGTTACCTCACTCACCGAACGAAACGCAGAAGCACAAGATGCCTCTACTTCACGTCGGTATTCTGCGAGGCCGTGGTATCAATCCGGTCGAGCCGGCCCATTCGAGTAGCAGCTAAAGCCGCCGCTTGGCTCTACCGCGCTTAAAAATGTATTATTTAGTTAAAAAAAATACTACCGAAACTAGTACGCGATAATCTACCAAAACTCTCCCAATTGGGGCAACGAAACACTTAGAACTATATAAACTTTCCTTGGACGCTTGCTCGTTTGCCGCCTTTCCCATAAATAAAAAATAAAAATACAGGCTCTCTGTAACCTCGTTCTACGTTACATGCGGCAAGCAGAATCACAAACAGAGTAAGGTTATATTTATTCGGTTTGCGTCTCGTGCACTATATTCAAAAATATCATTTTTCTTTTCGTCGAGCCCTTCTTCTATAAAAAAAAAAAAAAAAAAAAAAAAAAAAAAAAAAAAAAAAAAAAAAAAAAAAATACTACCGAAACTAGTACGCGATAATCTACCAAAACTCTCCCAATTGGGGCAACGAAACTCTTAGAACTATATAAACTTTCCTTGGACGCTTGCTCGTTTGCCGCCTTTCCCATAAATAAAAATAAAAATACAGGCTCTCTGTAACCTCGTTCTACGTTACATGCGGCAAGCAGAATCACAAACAGAGTAAGGTTATATTTATTCGGTTTGCGTCTCGTGCACTATATTCAAAAATATCATTTTTCTTTTCGTCGAGCCCTTCTTCTATAAAAAAAAAGTGTAAAATCTATAGCCGGGACTCATCCCGGCTATGGGAATCTAAGAAATTCCTGAGTCTTTCCAAAAATGAGAGGAGTTGCATTGGACTTATATTTGAAGATATATATTAACCTGCATTGAGACAAATTGCCTTGCCGTGGGGTATCGGCGTAAGATACTGCCTTTCTTCCCGCGGATGTGGTGAATGAGGCGACTGAGGGAAAATACACGAAATCTATCGCAATAGCTACCGACAGGTGACGGATAACCATCACGGAAATCACTGGACCGAAATTAAGAAGACCGTTGACGGGCAGCAACGTCTCAGGTGTCGGGTGCTGCGATTGCCAATCGAGTGTCGAGGCGATCATGTCGTATCCTCCTTACGGGAGAGGTCTGTGTCCTGCTGTGGACTATTTACAGGCCGGTAAGGTAAGACCAATTCATGGGTTAAGATCTCGTTATGTGACTACGTCATGAGTCATGATAGATGTTTTTTTTTTTTTTTGCAAACGAGCAAGCGGTTCACCTGATGGTAAGTGCTTACCGTCGCTCACATACATCCGCAACACCATAGATGCTGCAGGTGCGTTGCCGGTCTTGAAGGATATTTGGGAGATGGGAGGGAAGAGGAGAGGAATGGGGAGGGGATGTGGGCCTCCGGTTACCTCACTCACCGAACGAAACGCAGAAGCACAAGATGCCTCTACTTCACGTCGGTATTCTGCGAGGCCGTGGTATCAATCCGGTCGAGCCGGCCCATTCGAGTAGCAGCTAAAGCCGCCGCTTGGCTCTACCGCGCTTAAAAAAATGTATTATTTAGTTATAATAAACGTTACCTTCCGCCGTGGGAGTTTCTTGTCGCGAAGCAGTTAACATACATTAATTGTACACGGACAAACACCCGGACCCGGAGCAATTATTTGAAGTCCATACAAATACTAGTTACCCGTGCGGGAATCGAATCCGAGATCCACAGCGCTGTAGCTAAACGCTTAGCCGCTACACCATCGAGCCGTTGATATATTAAAAGTGTAATAAAGCTCTATCTGCTTCTGCGATTCCGGGCGTAGTAATGTATGTTTAATACAACGCAGCCACTTAAACCAAACCCATACATCATAATCCTTTGTTATGTAAATCTGACAAATGAACTTTTCCCGTAGCACCGATGCCTACGAACGGAAGCCGTTGCGCCTACCGACGCCGCGAAGCCTCTCACGGAGCGGAAGCGACCATGTCACGCACCGGATATTGCCCCGTGGACTCGGGGCGTGCCGGTTGACCCAGTTCGAAGGTTAAACTGCTTCGTAAACTTCAGAAGTGCCAAGTTTCACCGGTGCCGAGTCGTCGGCCTTTTTGTATCGAGCCAAAGTTATGTGTAGAGTCGCAATAAAAGATTGTTTATTGCATATTTCCTTAGCAATAAAGAAGTTTTTAACGAATCTATTGAGCAGGAGCTTGCAATGCAGAAGTCGAAGCGAACACGGCAGTAATCGACTCTGTTAAAACTATGTAAGTGATTTGTTTTAATACACGATTTTGCAAATTCATTGCCACTGCGTCTTCCTTCGTTTGTATACAAACTTTAATTGGTGCACGGCTGGGCAAAGGCCTCTTCCATTGGAAGGATTTGTCATAATCTTTATGCTCAGCTGGCATGAAACGTTTTTAACAAAATATTATAAAAGCTCTTGCAATCCCATATACGTATATGCGTGGTAGCAATTTAAGAATTTGCCACCCACTTTCTTCCCGTCGGCGTGACCATCTCGAAATCTACTATAAAAGCGCCAATAGCTGAATGGGTTAGGGTGCGGTCTACGAAACATGAAGTCGTAAGTTCGAGCCCGCCATTAGCCTAGTTGTCAGGGCGCTCACTTTAGTATAGAGCGAGAGTGATCTGGGTTCGATCCCCGGCGCGGGAACCACAATAATTCTTAATAGCAATTTTAGGTGCTGTATTTAACACGTGCTTGGCGGCGAAGAAAAACATCGTGAGGAAACAGGCATTTCTGAGAAATAATAAAAAAAAATATTACGAGGATATGTGAGGATCGCCATCCCGCAATGGAGCAGCGTGGCGGGCCACATTCCCGGGTCTTACACCCTTTCAGATATTTGAGAAGCCTCTGCCCAGCAGTGGTCACTTACAGGCTGCTACTTTACTTTACTTTAGAGCTTCTTTAGAACACGGTGACGTTTGCGGTGAGCCTGTCGCCGGGTTTCGTTTTCAGGGCAACGATAACAATCTCACATAAGTTTCTCAGATCTCGTGACGGCTGACGTGACGGATTGCCGGGTTTGCTCCCGGAGATTAATGATAATAATAATAGACTCTCACGACCGTACATACAATACTGGAGTTGTCAGAGGTCTAGAAAATTAGTCCTTTTAACCTTTTAACCCACAGTTCATCGGAGCCAAGTGTCCAAGCGTACAAAAGTCATTCGTCACGAGTCCTTCGCACAGGGAATCGAACTCGGGAATACACTGATTCAGTTTCATATCATAACCGCACTGCTATGGTGGTTTCGAGTAATGAAAATGTTCAAAAATCGTATGATTGCCGACAAATGGCGAAATATTCATCACGTAATGTTTCATATCACGACGTCTGCCACACCAAAGACATTTACTTGAAAACCGTATAATTTATAAATATTTTTAAAATGATTTCCGTACCTAGAAATTAACACAGCATTTTTTTTAGCGTTCCACCAATTTAAAATATTTTTTTTTTTTTTTGCAAACGAGCAAACGGTTCACCTGATGGTAAGTGCTTTACCGTCGCTCACATACATCCGCAACACCATAGATGCACCAGGTGCGTTGCCGGTCTTGAAGGATATTTGGGAGATGGGAGGGAAGAGGAGAGGAATGGGAGGATGTGGGCCTCCGGTTACCTCACTCACCGAACGAAACGCAGAAGCACAAGATGCCTCTACTTCACGTCGGTATTCTGCGAGGCCGTGGTATCAATCCGGTCGAGCCGGCCCATTCGAGTAGCAGCTAAAGCCGCCGCTTGGCTCTACCGCGCTTAAAAATGTAAATAGACCGTTGTCGCGCAGCAGCGTCTTAAGGTTCCAAGGTGCTTGGTACAGCGATAGCGAAACGTTTCGACGAGCGTTGCGATTGTGGCGATTCCTCCTCGTGGGAGAGGCCTGTGTCCCGCTGTGGAGTATCTACAGGCTGTTGAGGCAACCGTATGTACAGTAAGGGAGCCGTGGTAGCCTAGTTGTCAGGGCGCTCACTTTAGTATAGAGCGAGAGTGATCTGGGTTCGATCCCCGGCGCGGGAACCACAATAATTCTTAATAGCAATTTTAGGTGCTGTATTTAACACGTGCTTGGCGGCGAAGAAAAACATCGTGAGGAAACAGGCATTTCTGAGAAATAATAAAAAAAAATATTACGAGGATATGTGAGGATCGCCATCCCGCAATGGAGCAGCGTGGCGGGCCACATTCCCGGGTCTTACACCCTTTCAGATATTTGAGAAGCCTCTGCCCAGCAGTGGTCACTTACAGGCTGCTACTTTACTTTACTTTAGAGCTTCTTTAGAACACGGTGACGTTTGCGGTGAGCCTGTCGCCGGGTTTCGTTTTCAGGGCAACGATAACAATCTCACATAAGTTTCTCAGATCTCGTGACGGCTGACGTGACGGATTGCCGGGTTTGCTCCCGGAGATTAATGATAATAATAATAGACTCTCACGACCGTACATACAATACTGGAGTTGTCAGAGGTCTAGAAAATTAGTCCTTTTAACCTTTTAACCCACAGTTCATCGGAGCCAAGTGTCCAAGCGTACAAAAGTCATTCGTCACGAGTCCTTCGCACAGGGAATCGAACTCGGGAATACACTGATTCAGTTTCATATCATAACCGCACTGCTATGGTGGTTTCGAGTAATGAAAATGTTCAAAAATCGTATGATTGCCGACAAATGGCGAAATATTCATCACGTAATGTTTCATATCACGACGTCTGCCACACCAAAGACATTTACTTGAAAACCGTATAATTTATAAATATTTTTAAAATGATTTCCGTACCTAGAAATTAACACAGCATTTTTTTTAGCGTTCCACCAATTTAAAATATTTTTTTTTGTTTTAATTTCGTAGCTTTCTAAAGCAACGGTTAGCTTTCGTTGTCTCCGTCGAAGTTGCTGCCCCTCTATACCCTCCTACTCCCCTTCTATTTAATGTGACAAAACAAGCTCTTGACATTTTTTCGCAGCGCTACAAATGCACTTTATTCAAGTGCACTTGTCTAATATTTATATCTTCATTTTAAGTATACACGCTGGCATGTTTGTATTAAAATGTTATGTAATGTATGCTATGTTCAACTATGCGTATTTCTGACGTATTACATCATGGTGGTATGATGGTCAGATGGTAAATGATTAACGTCGCCCATGTACATCTGCAACACCAGATCAGCTGCAGGTGGGTTGGCGGCGTTCAGGGATATTTAAAAGGTAGAGAGGCAGGATGAGGACGGAGTACGGGTAGTGGGCCTCCGGATACCTCAGCGAAACGCGGAAGCTCGAGATGACAATACTGCACGCCGGTGTTCTGCGAGGCCGCGGTACTGCCCGAGACCTAAAAGTTCATACGGGTCACGTGGAAATCCACGTGACCCGTATGTGGGTCCTTAATGCTCATTATATTTTAGATATCCTGTATTTTCTCGAACACTACACGTTTGAAACGAAACCAACATTTACGGGCTTTATCGCGTTTAATTTTGTTCTTATACTCCCGACGTTTCGAGTGCTGTGCAGCAGCCGTGATCTGTGTCCCCCGCAATGAAATATAATAAAGTAAATGATGATTTCGTTTGAAATATATTTTTGAAGTAAATAAAGTGTTTAAAGTGTTCTCGAGTGGCAGCCGCGTACAGGCAAACGCAGTGTAGGACGACCCCCCACAAGATGGAGTGACGTCCTGCGCAGTGTGGCGGGAAGTCGATGGATGCAGGTGGCTCAGGACCGAGCTTAGTGGCAATCTTTGGGGGAGGCCTATGTTCAGCAGTGGACTTGTGATAGGCTGAAATGATGATGATGAAAGTGTTTACGTAAAGAGCGAGAGAGAGAGAGAGAAAGCCTCGGTATCAGGTACATATATATATATATGGCCTATAGATATATGTAAATGGTTAAAGCGCGCGCTTTAATTCTGCAAACCTAAGCAGTATGCGTACTGCCTACATTTTCAATTTTATGTGCTGAATGGTTTTTTTTTTATGGGAGAGGCGGCAAACGAACAAGCGGCTCACCTGATGGCAAGTGACAACCGTCGCCCACGTACATCTGCAACACCAGAGGTGCTGGAGGTGCGTTGCCGGCCTTTACTGGAGATGGGAGGGAGGATGAGGAGGGGTTAGGGAGGGGGAGTGGGCCTCCGGTTACCTCACTCACCGAACGAAACGCAGAAGCACAAGATACCTCTACTTAACGCCGATATTCTGCGAGGCCGTGGTACAAATCCGGTCGAGCCGGCCCATTCGAGCAGCAGCAAAAGCCGCCGCTTGGCTCTACCGCGGTGTGTGCAGGGCAGTGAAGGAAAACGTCCTGAGGAAACCTGACGAGCCTCTGAAATAACAAAGTCCACCTACCTCAAATATAGAGAAGGCCTTTAACCAACAGACGTGACGATGGTATGTTTGGAAGCTACTCATCTGTCACTTGTATATAGTTCATTAAAGCAATCAGCCCCCATCGCCCCTCAGCGATTATCATTACAGGCTAACAGCGCTAAAAGCCCTTTCGGATCGCAACGAGCGCCGGGCATTACCGAAGCGAAACGATCAGCGCGTAGTGAGGGTTAAGTGTGGTTATTATGTTCACCTAAATTAGCCCCTTCTCATTAAGCGCTGCCTCCCTGCAGTTGTTAGGTCGTGGAGCTAGATTGTGAACGGTTTTTTATTTTTCAGTGCGGTGGTACTGGATTGTGAATGCCGCGTTCACGTAACACCACGTTGCCAACTATATTCTTGAACTGAATATAGTTCAGTGTGTAGGTGAGCTGTGGTAGCCTAGTGGTCAGGGCGCTCACTTCAGTTTCATAGAGCGCGAGTGACCTGGGTCCGATCCCCAGTGGCACCACTAAAATTGTTAATAGCAATTTTACGGTGAAGGATAACATCGCGAGGAGTCCTGCATGTTACCGTATTTGCGAAGGAGTCCTTTGCCCAGCACTTATAGGCTGTTACTTTTATGTACGTATAGAGCGGGGGGAGGGAGAGAGAGAGAGAGAAAGAGAGAGGGAGAGGAGAGAGAGAGAGAGAAAGTACTTTAATTTGTACGCGCATGTTTTGAGATCGATCTCCGGTGTCCGTACCGCTAAAATTAAAAGCATTTTTTAGTGCTACATTTACCACGGTCCCATGATGATGACCTCCAGATAGACCATCAAAACAGCATTCGAAACTACAACAGCACGACTAATGATATCAGTTAAATACTTAAATAGATACTTTTTAAAATATATGCAATATATATGAACATTATATTATATGGGTGAGCATCAAAATACTCGACGAAAGAATCTCAACTCTGTATGAAATACATTCATTATTCAGTTACTAAGTGTGATACTGTTATTAAAACTTGTATATATTATTCTTACATATGTTAATGATCTGTTGTTGGGACGAAGCCAGAAGCAACGGCTAAGAAAGGGCAAAGTTATAAAACTAAAACATCGCGTGCGCGCTGCCATTGTCTTGTGGCATCACCCGAATTGCCTTTTATAACTCAGTACACCGGCTCAATCATTCCAATGGAGGTTATTCGAATGAAGGAGTCGGTAAGCGGTCTAGAAAATACACCGACTGAATACTAAATAGTACTAAAATTTTAGTATCATAGGGCCCGAATGTCCTGGGTTCGATACCCGGTGCCGGCACCACTAAAATTGGTAGTAATAGCAATTTTAAATGCTGTATCTACCACGCGCTCACCGGTGAAGGAAAACGTCGCGAGGAAACCTGCGTGTCAGAGAAATAATAAAAAAAAAACATATAATTTCGAGGATGTGTGAAGCCCACCAACTCGGACTGGAGCAGGGTGGCGGGCCCTCCCCGGCTCCTACACCGTCTCAGATATTTGAGAAGGAGGCTTCTACTTTTTACTTCTACGAAAATAAACGAATATATCAAATTAGTCGTTAATTTACATGTCAACATTTTTAACCATACATTATTGGTATTTAATTTATTTCCTATTATGTAATTACATTTTATTGGCATCATTTACTTTAGGTAATAGCTGAAAATGAGTGTTTTGCTCAAAGGAAAATTGTACACTGGAGTACACATTTTCTTTGTTACTCTCTGTAATTTGTATTTCGGATATAAATTGTAAGTGTTCTGTAGTGACCAAATAAACTGCTTATCTATCTATCTATCTATCTAATGCCGGATGACTTTTACATCGTTCTGGAAACGTAGTAAACCAATGCTATCTCGTTGTCAATCATTATTCTCCCCACTAATAAATTCACGACACATTTTAATTACTGTGTAAATAACCGACCGCTTTCACCTTAAGGCATCTTCGGGGTATTCCGTTGGTTGAAAAATTCAAAAAATACCCGATGAAGGTTCTCCAAGTGAGAACAAACGCAATTTTCTTTTGCAGCTGCTCGCAGAACTGTTGTCACAGGTGCTGGTGAATTATCGGCGTTGCTGCGTTTCGTCTGTAGCAATATGCCGAGTCGCGACCGCAATTCAATACTGATCTAAATATTATCTATTACTTTATCTTTCTCTCTCTTGTGCGGGAAGGTAAAGGTCCATCAATGTCTCATGACGTCATCCCACGCCGTGGTGGTCTCATAACTGGGTGTACGTGTGTATATACGGTTTTAGGTACGGCTGATTCGTTTTTTTCTCATTCGCGAACCAAGTACAATCGCACTATATGTTTGTATTTTATATTATATTTAGTAAAAAAATGTGGTTGGCGAGGGGAAGCCATGAAATATCCAAGGCTTATAGAGAACCCCCCACAAGATGGAGTGACGACCTGCGCAGTGTTGCGGGAAGTCGATGGATGCAGGTGGCTCAGGACCGAGCTTTATGGCAATCTTCGGGGGAGGCCTTTGTTCAGCAGTGGACTTGTAGTAGGCTGAAATGATGAGGATGATGATGAGAAAACAAGTTTAAAAATAGAATATCAAAAACTTCTGAATTTAGCCATTCTTCTCCAACACTTGCATGGCGATGAGTGGACAGTTCACTGATCCGACAACGATTGAAACTGTTCGTCGATGTTTAGCTTGACATCATCCCTCTCCCCCCAACCCCTCTAGCTGCTCTCTCTTTTCCACTCAACGCCTTTCTAAGATAAAAAAAATTAGGAGTAAAAATTCAAATAGCTATGAACGAAAAAGCTAAAAGCTAAAAATCACAGGCATTTTATATTTGTTTTGATTTGATCCCTTTGTCTTTATAGGTGTCATAGTGTTCCCTTTGGGAAATACCTTTAGTTCTTTCTTACTATTTTTACTTAGTAGACCTTTATCATAACCACGGGAAGAAAGGGAGCGGCCAATTTCCCATTCCACCGTCGTTGTTGCGCGCGGGAACGGAACCCGCAGCCCGCTACGCCGAAGCCAGAGTGCGTCAATCGAACGACAATACGCTCACAATGTGTGCGTTGCGTATTACTGCATAAACATTTCCTCGTTTCGCTTTAGGTTTGCAAAATAAATTTCGTACGCCTCATAAACGTCCCACGCGAAAGCGATCTCAATGAGCGAAAGGCCAAAAATATTACGCTTTATCCTCCATGGGTTCATTGCCCCCATTCGTTCAGCATTAGGACCGCTTCTCGGTTCAATGGACTGTCATCGGAATGTCGCCTTTGCTCATACGGAACGCTTCGACGGCGATACGCTGGATTTAATAATAATCAAGTGTTTCTCTGTCGTGTGTGAGCGGCCTAAGAAACTGCCATCCCGTTGGTGGCAGGAGAACACTATGAAAATGTCATTGCAATCTCCGGGAGTAGACACGACGACTAGCCTCGCCACCGTTCTATCTCTATACATCTAACGTTTCCGGAGTCGAAGTCAAAACTTTCTTATTCAATTTAGGCTTGTTTAAAGCTCTTATCAACGGAACCTACTGAGAGAAGAACTTTCAAAAAACTCACTTGTCAAAAGTTAGTTTTTTAATCTCCCATAAAGAGGTTCCTCTGACGGAGAAGAAATTCTTATGTATCCCCTTTTTTTTACAGTATTATCCTATTACAATACAACTTTTAGAAATACATTATTTACATCACAAGTCTTTTGAAATGTATTTTATTTTGTATGTACATATATTATAATTTCTTATATATATATTTATATATATATATATATTTTCATATACATGTCGTTTATTACTTTGATCTTGTTGATGTCATGTCTGGAATATCTGCACAATATGTACCGTCAGTATCAAACACCGATTACTAATAAATGTTTTTTTTTGTTTCAGGTAAGTTGCACTTAAAACTAGCGACTGCCGAATTCGGTAAAGTCCGGGTGTTCGGCAGCTACGAACATGTACAGGTTTATTTTTCGTCATAGCTACTTTTAAACTTAAGTTCTAATGTTTCTAATCATAAGTTTTTTAAATATATTTTCTGCTAACGTTACATACGTTAGCAGAAAACGTACTCTGGTACTCTTATAAGTAAGTAAGTAAGACCATTAAGACGCTAAATTATTTTGTTATTGGAGTTGATTTCCTGCACAGCTAATTCTTCTGGTTTGAAAAACAAAATGGCGTCTCCTAGGCGAGATATGCCACAGTAGCGGAAGTATATAATTATCACTCTCATGATGTATATATTATGCAGAGAGGGACGACCCTCTTTACCCTCACTATAGAAAGAAAGAACGAAACTTTATTTATTACATCACTAATTAATTTACAAGTTATTAATAAAATAATTAAAAGAATAATATATAAACTTAAAAACAATATCATTTGAGAATATTTTTTTTCTGCGCTACAGTGTGACGCAACAAATGGGTCTACGCTCAGTTTATGTTACGGATCCCAGCAACACTGATTTTCAGCGCAGTCTTGTTGTACTATTGAGCCGGTAGTGTCTGCAATGGGTGACGAGCAGCACAGTTTTGCTGGAAGTCAGGGCACGTGGTTCAGGACTCTGTTTCCGGGACCTAAGTTGTGCAGAGATCTTGTCTACATGATAAAGTAATCAAGCAAAAATGCAAAGACAATATTTGCCTTGTCAGAGGAAGGATCCAATGTAGGCGTCGGCGAAGAAGTAATACTAACATGACAATAAAAGACAACGTTCGGATATCCAGATCCAGATCTCCTCAGCAAAACAAGGATAACCGACATAGCTGTGAGGATCAGCAGGCTGAAGTGGCAATGGGCCGGCCGCGTAGCTCGCAGAACTGACCACCGTTGGGGAAGAAAGCTTCATGTGGCAAACCCAGTGTACGACAGCCCCCCACAAGATGGAGTGACGTGTCTGCGCATTGTTGCGGGAAGTTGATGCATGCAGGTGCCTCGGGACCGTGTTCTGTGGTAGGCCTATGTTCAGCATTGCACCGAATGAGATTAATGAATGATGAACGATCCGTCCAGATCTATATTGGTATTATAGTAGTTTAATTCAACCCCGCGATTTGTATCTAGCACGTGTTTAATGAAAATTTTATACAAGTAAAATTCTTCTGTAATTTAGATAGATCGTGTGCCAGGAATGGCGTTGTTTCTGAATAAAATATACTTCAAGTGCATGAGAATATCTTAATTATACATTGTCATTCTCCTCTCTATGCCTGGAAAAAAATTGAACCAGCTCTAAACCAATGACACACTCGTATTTAGAAAGAAGCTTTTATTCCATTGGCGAATAAGTACAATATCAAATTGTCTTTAAAAATAATACACTAAATTTTTTAGACATTATTCACTACTGTATTTGAAATTTATTCATCGTTCATCATTATTCCAGCCTAATTTATTATAATCTATTATTTACTTTGCTTTGCCACAATAGTTTACGAGTCGAAATATCGTAACTTTTATCATAAAAAAAAAGTCGTGAAGCCGAAAATCCACGACGCGTATTTCGCAACCGGTGTTCATTACCTACGCGAAAGCCTCTTCGCGAAGGGGGTAGACATATTATTACTTCACACCCTTCAAACCGCCCCGTCCCAGGAGACACGATTCCGTAGATGTACGCAAAGGGTTCAGGCGAGGTGCGGAGACGTTCAATGTTATTGAAACGACTGCGTAAATGTTATTGAAACGGTGTATACGGGGGAACACAGCATCTCTTTCTGTCAATGCCCAGCCTGCACGTGACGCACCCTGCTAGAAAACAAACGAAGCTCTCGTCACCGAAGGACAGCGGAAAAATCTTCCCGAATTTGCGGAACCTAATCGCCTATTCTGCGCCCGCGATTTACCGTTTCATATGTTACTTTTATGAACTCTCCACAAAGACGAGACAATCGCGCTTGAACGTTTCACGTCTACGAAGGTTTATTGACCTTAAGGTCAACACGGTCACTGTTTTCTTTACATAAACCACATGGCGTTTGACCTCTAAATTATTTGGCATCGTTTTTGGGATGTGCATAATTTACGATATACTCATTAGCACTGGATGAATTTACATTTTATGGAAACAATATCATCCGATTCAAATATTTGTGATCATTTAATGTACCATTTGAAAAACAATAAATGACCATTTCTTTTGCCCGATTTTACTAAATAGGTATTCGAACTGTGTACCACTTTATTGAATTGGCTAAATAGCACAGATAGGCTATAGAAGCGTTGCAGCGTATACCCCAAAAATTTGAAAAAAAAAAAGAGTTACTTAACTCAAAAGAGCCTAGTCTTTTTATAAACATATTTCTGAAGAGGTCACTTTGCTCCACACGGGGTCAAGCGAGTTGGTAAGTACAGTGCCGGTACCCTCGCTCCAACGATACCGTTCCTCTTCGCAGAATGCCGACGTGAAGTACTGGCATCTTGTGCTTCTGCGTTACGTTCGGTTAGTGAGGTATTCGGAGGCCCAGCTCCCCTCCTCATCCTCCCTCCCAGCTCCCGAAAGGCTGGCAACACACCAGCAGCACCTCTGGTGTTGCAGATGTACGCGAGCGACGGTAATCACTTGCCATCAGGTGAGACGCTTGCACCTTTGCCGCCATTCCCATAAAAAAAATATTTAAATAGTCTGTAGGATTTGAATTCGGGAAACTCGGACGGGTAGTCCGCAATCATTCGCTCGCCCCCAGAGTCTCGTTAGTTGGCTAGCAGGGTGCATCACGTACAGGTGGTATTGACATTTGGAGAAAAAAAAAGGATGGAGAAGAAGAAGAGAAATATGTATATTCTCCTTACATCCCCGTTACTACCTGCTGAGTGTGATATATGAACGATGTTATCACTAAAACACTTAATACGTTCGTTGTCTTATAATTTAAATATTATTTAAAAAAAAAGAAAATTTCCAGCGTTTATGTTCTCTAGCGAAACCATAGCGCTGTCAGATTAAACTTCACCCGGTTATCTCGATTTGTGTATTGAATTTGTAGCATCTTTCGCAAGTTCAGTGAAAAGTTTACCCTGTGTATACAACTCTTCGAGGATTCGATGGTCTGGAAGATTCCATAAACACGATCGCGTTTCCGGTGTATACTTTAACAAAAGCCTAAGTTAGGCATTTTTATAAGGACGACTTCCCACTAGTATTAATAAGATGAAGAAATGTCAGTCGAGTATACCAATTCATACAGAAACGCATGTGTCTGTATGAATTGGATAGTGATTATTTTTTTTTATATCGCAGCCATGTAAATTCAGTAAAATTTAGTGTTGCCAGCGCCGGGGATTAATCCTAGGTCATTCGCGTTCTATGAATTATTGAAGCAAGCGCCCTGGCCACTAGGCTACCACGGCTCTTATCTGTATATGAGTGTTTCTTTGGTGGAGAGGTTGGTGTTGAGCATTGGACTTGACATTGGCGTCACTAGCTGAATGAAAGGCAGAAGCACACGATGCCTCTATTTCACGGCGGTATTCTGCGAGGTCGCGGCACTACCGGGCGAACCGGCCCATTCGATAAACCACGTACTAAGTTGTCAATTGGTAATACTTCATCGTAACGGCAGTTATTAAAAACCCTTTGTACTAGTTTCGCAATACATTATATTTATTTATGTAAAGAACCTAACCAGCTGGTTTGGACATGTGGAGAGGATGAATAAGAATAGGTTGACGGAACAAATAAATGAAGCGACTGTAAATGGTAGAGTCGGGAGGGGAAGACCTAGGCGAACATTTCACGATCAAATCGGAGACTTTCTGAAAAAAGACCAGGTCAAGAGTACTCTAAACCAACGAGCATGCATGCGAAGATTGAAGAAAGTGGAAGAAGCGAAAAACGTATGGCAGGTCCGTAGCAAGTGGAAGAAGATTGTCTCTGCCTACCCCGTTGGGTACAAGGTGTGAATATGTGTATGTATGTAAGAACCGGATCGGCTTACGGTATCTTCATGCTATTCAATTATAATAAGATATTGAACAAATGTTACCCACAATAAATGAAATACAGCAGTTTATAATATTACAAATAATTGCCAGTAAAATTATATTGGTTTAATGAATACCAAGTTAGCTTTCCTTAACCCACGTTAATGTGAATGACAGTACAAAGTATCGTTCACGTCGACGATAAATGTTCAGAAATTAATTGCTTATGTTGTAACCCGAAAACTAAATATGCTGCTACTGAAAGGTTGATTATTAAATTAAATCTCTACCCTGTATTACATATCACGAGAGTATCCTACTGAAAGGTATTTAAATCTGTATGTTGAGATGTTTGTTTTTCAATTATGCATAAACGGCAAAACCTGTGGTAGGACATATGCTACTTTTCATCCCAGGAAAGCTGCGGGAAGACACTGCGGTAGAACATGGTTCTGCTCATATGTATATATACACGCCTTGTTCCTAACGGGGTAGGCAGAGAAAACCTTCTTCCACCTGCTACGGTCCTGACATACCTGTTTCGCTTCTTCCACTTTCATCAATCTTCGCACGCATGCTCGTTGCTTTAGAGTACTCTTGATCGTGAAATATACGCCTAGGTCTTCCTCTCCCGACTCTACCATTTACACTCGCCTCATATATTTGTTTCTTCAAACTACTTTCATTCATCTTCTCCACATGTCCATACCAGCTCAGCATCCCTTTCTCAATTCGTGTCACTACATCGTCTTACACGCCGCAACGCTCTCTGATCACATTATTTCGGACCCTGTCGGTTATCTTCACATCAATTATACTTCTTAGCGCTCTCATTTCTACTGCATTTATCCTGCTTTCATGCCTCATCTGTTTATATATGTGTATAATAAATATATTCAATGTCTGCAATGATGTAAGCCTAGTGGTCAGGGCGGTTTATTAACCCAGTACGCGTTCGGAATCGATCCCCGCTACCGGCACCATTAATATGGATAATAGCAATTTTTTGTGCTTCATTTACTGGCTGTATGTCTGAGAAATGACAAAAAAATATTTTCAAGGACATCTGAAGTACGCCAACACGCTCTGAAGCAGCGCGACGGACACTTCACGGCTCCTATTGCTCTCAAAAGTATTTGAGAGCTAGGCCTATGACCTGCAGTTTGCATTAACAAGCTGCTTTAATTTAGTCGTATTCGTACAATGCTCTATTATTGTTGAACACATCTTCACAAGATTTCGCAGACCTTCCTAATATGTAATTTAAAGATAATATGAAAATTAAAAAAAAAAACTCCTTTTACATTCCACTTTCTGCGTTATGCGATAAAAACTGCTAAGATCGTTTTTGTGGAATAAAATATAGTTTATGAGAAAGTCACAGTTCAATCATCTAATGCACAATAAAAAGTATCTTTTGACACCCGACAAATCGGATTGCAGACGTGAAGAATTGACAGTGACAGTGAGTCGATCCGACTCAACGACTTGTCGTGCCCCGGACCTGGACCCTTCTCTTTATTTGATATCCCGGTCACGATCTGTATTTACGATGACGCTATAAATTCTCATATTTCCTTGATATTAACTTCCTTTGTCTCGGCATTCTATAACCGACACTACTAAAATTATTAAATGCAATACTGCTATAATGTTATTTTTCTCGACGTGTAGGAATAAAACTGTCTGGAGAATAATCTATACAGTCGTAATTACACACTGTGTGTTTCCTATGTGGTAGGAGTCCCCCATGACCCGTCTGGGTAGATGGTTGATACTTACCTATTTCAAACGCTTATAAGCAATGTTCACGCGTGAACCCGAACGTCGTCGCAGGCCCTGGCGGTTGCAAGTCCTAATACGATACGAAGTTTGATATTTACGATCGATCGGCGAGGCGACGTGCACCAGTTTAGCCTAATGCAATATGCGAACACCATTAAATAATACATTTTATTATACGGTCCTGTAAGTGCTTTATTTCTCATACTGTGCTAGGATGGTCCTTCGAGCCGGATTGAAGTTGTGTTGCCTGATGTAATCCAGTGTGAAGGGTATAGAGCGCCAATAATTCTATAGGCTGTGGAGGCATTCCATCTCAGTACTCACGAGTGATAAACACCTTTAACCTTCTTGGTGTGCAGGTCTATGGGGTGTAGTAGTCATTTACCATCAGGTTGCCTATAAGCTTATCACTCTAATGTCAAAAATATGTTTGTGTTATTTTTTTAACCAACGTATAATTTTTTTTTAGTTTAGCAATACAGAGTAGAAATAATTTAAAAATAAATAAACATTATCCAACGCCATTTGTCTAGGGCAGAGTTCATTAGCAAATCCATTAGTCAGGTGCGTGTCTCGACTTTAAGCTTTTATTCTATTTTACATGGGACTAGTCAATCCCAATTAGAAGCTTAGTTTATAATCTTTCTGCATTTGCTCTTTGATAAAAATAAAATTTTAAATAAAGAATACATTTATTACACTAATCCAATAAATACATAGGAACAGAAAAAAATATATGATAATACAAAATAAAATATCCAACCTTAAAAAACAACTAAAACTAACTATCTATGTAGATACTAAAATCCATGCATTAGTCAAGTAGGATGCATCAAATTAGGAGAAAAATTTAATTGGGCTTATAAGTTCATTACGTGTATAGCATTTACTTGCATGTCGTAAAGTATTTAAGAATATAAAGATTACCGCGGACCCCTAATTATGCATTAACAGGTTTCACGCATTAAATAAGCTTATCTCGCTGCTACATTCAAGGGTCCCCAGCCTACAGGTTCAAAGGAACCCCTATAACGAGAGTTGGTCACCGCAGTTATTGTCCAGTCAATTGTCACTTCTTTCCAGCAGTGATTTCCAGGACTTTAAGAATTACAATTTTTTTTTATGGGAAAGGCGGCGAACGAGCAATAGGTTCAACTGATGATCAGTGCTTATCGTCGCCCTCATACATCTGCAACACCAGTGGAGCTGCAGGTGCGTTGCCGGCCTTTAAGGGAGATGGGAGGGAGGATAAGGAGTGGACTGGGGAGGGGGAGTGGGCCTCCGGTACCTCATTCACCGAACGAAACGCAGAAGCATCAGATGCCTCTACTTAACGCCGGTATTCTGCGAGGTCGTGGTATTAATCCGGTCGAGCCGGCCCGTTCGAGCAGAAGCAAAAGCCGCCCGCTCGGCTCTACCACGTTTAAAACACGTTTAATAATATACGTAACGAGTTACGTCTCGCAACAAGACATGGTCAAGCGATCAGACTCTGCGACGTACGACGTTATAAAAGGTTCTCTTGTTCACCTGGTACCCTTTCTATCTTCGGACTAGAAATTGTATGCCATTTTATGGAATTTTTTTATGCGGAAAACCCATTTACCACGTAAAAATAAATACTAACAGAAGGTGTTATATAATAAAGTACGCTCTACACATGTAAAGCTTTCGAATACTAAAATAATACAGAACCATCGGCGCGCGTGTCTGACTCGCGCCAGGCCGGTCCTGTTTCTTTCAAGAGAACGCATTTTTCGTTTTGGTGCCTTGGCAATAAAAGCCAGAGTCGAATGTTGACACATTTCGTGCGGGCCACAAGGAGACGGACACGGAACGCGATACGGGGCGTACTCTACGTCGGCATGCGGCTGCCCGCTATTTTATTGTTTTATTGTTTATGCGCTTAACATCCGTCGCTACTACTTGGTGTTTGTACTACTGTCTAAACTGTCTGTTTATAGATTTAATAAACATTGGAAAATATTTGATGGTTAAATAAATATTGTATGGGAAGTGATAACTTTAAGCGTGGTGAGAGCCAAGCGGCGGCTTGAGCTGCTGCTCGAATGGGCCGGCTCGACCGGTTTGATACCACGGCCTCGCAGAATACCGGCGTGATGTAGAGGCGTCTTGTGCTTCTGCGTTTCGTTCGGTGAGTGAGGTAACCGGGGGCCACATCCCCTCCATATTCCCCTCCTCTTCCCTACCATCTCCCAATTATCCTTAAAGACCGGCAACGCACCTGCAGCATCTATGGTGTGGCAGATGTATGTGGGCGACGGTAATCACTTACCATCAGGTGAACCGCTTGCCCGTTTGCCGTCTATTCCATAAAATAAAGGGTCACTCGCTTACTTATGAAATTTACATCGGGCTTTCGGATACCTCACTCACCGAACGAAACGCAGAAGCACAAGATGCCTCTACTTCACGCCGGTATTCTGCGAGGCCGTGGCATCAATCCGGTCGAGCTGGCCCATTCGAGCAGCAGCTAATGCCGCCGCTTGGCTCTACCACGCATAAAACCTGGGTTCGCATTCCGATGCCGGTTACCACCATTAGTAGCAGTTTATTTGCTGAATTTGCCACGGTGGGGAAATCAGCATATCTGCCAACACGCACTGGAGCAGAGCAGAGCAGAGCAGATTAAAGGAGGCCTTTGCTCAGCTGTGGTGAATTTACAAGCTGCTACTTTTCTTCTGCTACCGGTTGCAGCCTTCCCGTTTCCGATCTCATAATTATGGTGTCAACGTTAGTGCACGGTTAGTGTTTTGTGTGTGTGTGAGTGTGTCTCAAAGATGCCGTTACATTCAGAATACACCGAATTGTGATCCTATCGGGATTCCAATCAAGAACCGCGGCTCCACAGGAGCGGCTCAGTGAGCCACGCGCTAGTGGTACCACGTTGCTCTATATTAATTTACGAGCAGTTCCCAGTCGTAAAACTTCACGTGCGCTATAAAACGGCAGCACGGGAACCGGGTCGACGTATGTTTAAGCAATGAATTGCCATGTACGATTCGGAGTCTGGAGCGGAGGGGTTCCGTACAACGCCACGCAATATACCTGTGTTGTGTTTTAAAAACGGTACTAACAACTAATAACATAGCCTGCACAGTTTTCAACGACAGACGAGGAAACGATAATCGTTGAAAAAAAAAAGAGGTTTTCTCTAAGGGGTCATTTTTAGTTGGTTGATTTTAGATTTTGATTGGTATCGTATAGGCTCTGCGTTCCGTGTGGCTGTCGGAAGTAAAGAATAGCGCCAACCCTGTCTGACCATGGGTGTCGTAAAAGGCGACTAATGGTAAAAAATTATATTAGGAGATGGGCAGCAGCATCTTCCTGCACTAGAACAAAAAAAAAACTGCGGTTGCCAACCCGCTCGCCAGGCGTGGCAACTAAGGCAAACCCCCCAATGATGAGACGTAGAAGAAAGCAATGGCCCTCAGTCCCCGGCGGCCTCGCTAGTCCTGGCTATGGTGGCAGCCATGGTAACGGCGAGGCATGCCATGGTCCTACCTGCCAACCCAAACGACTGGACCTGGCAACATATAACGCCCGCACATTGAGTACCGACGAGAAGATACTAGAACTGGAAGAAGAAGTAAGCAAGTTACACTGGAGTATTATAGGGTTGTCTGAAGTCTGAAGACAGGAAGAGGACTCTATAATCCTAAAATCCGGGAACTTATTCTACTACCGACAGGGTGACCATCTGTCCCAAGGAGGTGTCGGGTTTATAGTCCACAGGTCTCTCATCAACAACGTGATCGAGATAGGAAGTGTGTCGAGTGGGGTCGCGTACCTTATACTCAGAATAACCAAAAGGTATTCGCTGAAGGTCATACAGGTATACGCACCAACCTCTACACACCCTGATGATGAAGTGGAGGCAATGTATGAGGAAATTTTAAGAGCCGTGCATTGCTCTAAGACTCACTACACGGTGATGATGGGAGACTTTAACGCAACTACTAGACGGGAAACTACGTCATATCTTCTCGTCGAGTATACCGCAAAGCCTCAAGACGAAAGTATACAACCAGTGCGTGATACCAGTGATGACATACGGATCCGATACTTGGTCCTTCACTGCAGCCCGTATGAGGAAGCTCAAAGTTGCTCAGCACGCTATGGAAAGGGCTATGCTCGGTGTTTCTCTGCGTGATAGAGTCTGCAACGATGATATCCGCAGCAGAACTAAGGTAACCGACATAGCCGTAAAGATCAGCAAGCTGAGGTGGCAATAGGGCTGCCACATAGCTCGTAGAACTGACAACCGTTGAGGAAAAAAGGTTCTCGAGTGGCAGCCACTTACAGGCAAACGCAGTGTAGGACGACCCCCCACAAGATGGAGCGACGACCTGCGCAGTGTTGCGGGAAGTCGATGGATGCAGGTGGCTCAGGACCGTGCTTCGTGGCAATCTTTGGGGGAGGCCTATGTTCAGCAGTGGACTTCTGATAGGCTGAAATGATGATGATGATGATGATGTATAGGCTCAGGTTTTGTCGAGTTATTCGAGCACACGGATTCTTCTTCATCAGCCTTCATAAGTCCACCGGTTTTTCATGAAAGTGACAACAAAATCTCCATGCAAAGGTTTACCTGTACTCACGATGGGGCCACTGGACAGGTGGATTGATCAGCCCAGTTCCGATACCCACAGACTAGAGATGGCGCTCTGTGGGTGGTATTTGGTATATCAATTTTCAGCAATCAGTTGGTTGAGATGGACTCGTTTTTTAACTAGCAGAATATTAAGCGGACAACATAGCGTTTTTTTTAACAGTCCAAGTCTATCCATATACTACATAGAGCCGTGGTAGCCTAGTGGTCAGGGCGCTCACTTTAGCATCGTAGAGCGCGAGTGACCTGGGTACGATTTCCGGTGCCGGCACCACTGAAATAGTTAATAGCAATTTTAAGTGCTGTATTTACCCCGTGCTTGGGGGTGAAGGAAACCATATTGAAGAAACCTGCGCCGAGTGATAATATGTCTGAGAAATAATAGAAAGTATTATTTCGAGTTGGCGGGCTTGACCCGCCAACTCGCACTGAAGCAGCGTGGCGGACCATTCTCGGCTCCAAAAGCCTCTCAGATATTTGAGAAGGAGGCCTTTGCCCAGAAGTGGACACTGACAGACTGCTCCTTTTTTAATTCTACTTATATATATTAACAGGGGAAACGTCTGGCAATTAACCAAACACACGATAGGAAAAAGAAATTAACGCATATTTATGTAGTTGTTTGACATGTGAATGTCTAAAGAAACATTGTAGAAAAGTCACTTTTCAAAGAAATATCTTTTTTTTCTCTTTTTTAGTCTTACCGTCAGTATTACTCCTTAGCCGTGGAGGAGTTTAACATACATTTCACATGGACAAACATGCAGATCCAGATCGTGCAAACTCTTCTTATTCATTATTTGATTTACGTAGTACAATGAAATTACCAATGATCCTATTCTGTACACATAGCCGGCAATAAAAACTTTGGCGCCGAATTTTATCATTTTAATTCTTAAGTTAAACATATTGTAATATTCGAAGCACGTAATTTTGTAATATTGTAATACGGCGTAACGTTCAAATATAATTTATACTCTACAGGGCTCGGAAGAACCGAATATTAAGATGCCTTTTCTCTTTCTTGATCTTTTTTATGAAAAAGGGGGCACACGGGCATGGCGCTTCACCACATGGCAAGTGATTACCATCGCCCACGTACATCTGCAAAACCAGAGGAGCTGCAGGCGCGTGTGACGCGTGTATTAGGACGGGGGATGGGGAAGGGGGAAATGGACCTCCCGGAAGCAGAACATTCCTCTACTTCACACCGGTATGCTACGAGGTTGTGGTACAACGAGGGTCAAGCCGTTTAAACTAACGTTTGATTTACGCCAGCGGGTCTATTACCTAACGCGGGCGGTAGTGCTGATCGTGATCGGTTTCATTTTGACATTTCGATAGACTCTATAGTTTGACAGACCGGGTTTTTTTTTTTTATGAAAAATTGGCTTACGTTTGACCTCAATCTTGCCCGATGGAAGGCGAAGATGAGGCCTAGAATGGTGCACGCTTGCCTAGGTGTCTGTTCACTTTGGCCTGAAAGATGTCCAGATTATAGTTTTCCGGAAAAACTGACCTCGGCAGAGAGTTCCACTCCTTAGCCGGCCGCATAAAGAAAGAAGAGGCAAAGAAGATCGTAGAGAGTGTCCCATAGTTTTAGCAATTTTAAAATTTTGCATAATCATACCGGTTTGTAATGGCGGCGGTAAATACTATATAAGTATGAATTCCACGTTAGGCGGTAGGCAGCGTCGTAAATCAGCCGAGGATTATGCGCCGAGTGCGTTTCGCCCGATAAGTATTCTAACAACGAGATGCGCCATTGCTCGCGCATTTGTGTAATCAGATAATGTCTAGTGGATTCACCGGTGTTTAGGGTTCAACGTATATGAATTTTGTTATAAAAGAAAGAAGTGAATGAGTAGTTTCTTAGATAAAAAAAAACCTTAAAATAATGTTTTCCAAGCCGGCGCCGCCGTCTCAATGACCGAATGAAGCCGGCCACGATGGAGCGAGTGCCTACTGCATTACCGTGTATCAGAGGCGTTACCGACAATATTGGCTATATCATGAAGAGTCTTTGTTTTTTAAGCCGGCGAAAACGATAGGTCAATTTTTACCATCTCTCAAGTGCAATATGCCTCTACAAGATGTAGGAGTGTACAGGCTTGATTGTGAATATGTTCTCTCTTACATAGGGCAAACAAAAAGATCTGTAAGGATCCGAACACATAGCTGTCGTGAAACACCTACGCTCTAGGAAGCTGTGTAGTGCTAGTGTGTGATCATATCCTTGATCGGCCCAACCATTACATCAGATTTGATAGACCACAAATCCTAGCAAAATAACACCGATTCCTTCCAAGGATGATTCGCGAGGCTAATTTCAATAGAGAAGATGGCTGGGTACTACCACCGACTTAGGATCCAGTAATAAACAAAATTAAATCTAATGGCAAAGCAAATTCTGCCTAGATGGGAATAAATAATAAATAAGTTGTAATGATAATAATAATTTATTTCTCTCCACAATATTGTGACGCAAGAATATAACACATAATTAATGTGTTTTTAAACACACTGTGGGAGACTGACGCCTAAACTAAGCTTGGGGCTTGTATTTCAGGACACCAGGTTGGAGACCTGGTGTCCTGAAATACGTAAATAGTAAGTAGTGATGTAGTTTAGTACTCCAGGTTGTACTGTAGCGTAGTATGTAGTCATATTATTTTCAGAACTCGCCCTCAGCGCAGTCTTTCGGTTTTCAACAACATTTCGAAGGTCCCCCCGCGCCGTGTCGATCGACCGTTAGAAACCAACGGAATATGAATGTGGTGTCGGTTTGATGTATGTGCTTTTGATGTTTATTATTTCTACGTAACGAAGCGTACGCCAGGCGTACACCGCCTTAGGTTGGCCGTCTTCGCGTGACCTCGGACTATTTTTTTTAATTCTTTCTTTAGACATTTGGGTTTCTTAGCGGCGTCTTCCCTCGCCGTACAACAATTGCAATCGACGATTTTGGCGGTGCCGGGATTGCGATTTGAGCCTTGGTCATTGTTTTTTTTTTTTTGGATCGCTAATGCAGATCATGTACACCTGCAAACTGCTTGAAGCAGAGAAGGTCACAGAAGCGTCCTCACAAATATTTATTTTCAACAATAAACATAATTTTCGCTTTTCAAATATAATACTTTTTTTGAATCTACCAATGTTTCTTAGTGAGGATCCTCTGACGGAGAAGAAACACCGTAGATATACTGTTTTAAGCCATGTTTTCGTTTCAATTTTTTTTTTAATATTTTTTTAATAATATTAAAATACAACTTTTAGAAACAGCTTAGGAGTGATCTCTCTGACCCGAGGTCTACTATGGAATGCTGCACACCCCGTAATTGTACTGGGTCCTATATCGTCACAATCTTAATTTCTAGAAATATTACCTTTCAAACACTGGTGATCGGTGGCAGAAGTGGGTGCGAGTGTGGTAGGACTCCTAGCCAGAGGTGTCCACCGCCTGTGCATGGGGCGAAGAAATCATCTCCTCCTTGAGATCTTATTTCTAAATATTACTATATCGTGTATACCTCTTTATTCTTATATATTCTTAACCATCGTTTAATGCGAAATTTGTTACTCATACATATTTATGAAGTGTTTAAATTTCAATCCTCGGAAGGAGGGTAATTGTATTTACTATTTATTATATTTATTCAATACGACTTGTATGTATTAATATATTTAGGCTTTGTTCCCAACGGGGTAGGCAGAGACAATCTGCTTTCACTTGCTACGGTCCTGACATACGTCTTTCGCTTCTACCACTTTCATCAATCTTCGCATGCATTGGTTTAGAGTGCTCTTGACCTGGCCTTTCTTCAGAACGTCTCCGATTTGATCGTGAAATTTTTGAAATACGACTTGTGCCAAACTCATTATATATAGCTGACAGGATAAAGATTATGTTTATATACTATAGGTGTAACAAATATTTTCAATGCCGTTTTGCCAATGTTGCTCTTGATAATTACGGAGGGCCGACTAGAAAAATGACACAGTGACGTATGTCAGTTTTTTTTTTAAATCATCATTTAAGCCCTTTTATCACAAGTCCACTGCTGAACACAGGCCTCCTTTTTGTATATTCTTATTTATTTTATTTGTAGGCTACTAAGTTTAGTAATGACTTCACATTCGGTGAAACTTGTTGGAATCGACATAATGCCTCCGCTTTAGCCTTGGACAGGAAGGCGGGTTAACCATCTCAAAAATCGTAGACCAAAATATCTCGGACCGATGACGTGTAGCGAGCGAGATGAGCGGCTTATGCCACAGATACATTTTCGCACCAAGAATAATAATAATTAGCTATAATAGGCTATACAGATCAGTGATGGGAGGCAGCATATGCTATGCTGAGTTTTTTTTTATGCATAAGAGCAAAAGACTCACTTGATGGTAAGGCCTTCCTATACGACCTGCAGGTTTTTTTTTTTTACCAAAAATAATAATACCAAGCATAGCAATCTATTAATTCGGCTTCATTGTAAATTCATCTCTAAGCCCTCATAGGCTGCTACGGCGTAGATACGTAGCTGCGGTATGCTACGATTACTATAGCCTCTACGAGTGATATCATAGACCATTATTTAATACGTTGTCATGTTTCATAGTAAATTTTATAACACTTTAAGGTTAATTGAAAGAAATAAAATTTTATTACAGATCCATACAATATTTACAATTCAAACCTTCATTTGGAAAATACATTTCTCGAGATGTGGATTTATATCATATTTATATGAGCATATATCCTGGTCATTACATACTGGTATATATAAGATCCAAATAACACCCCGGAGGATTTTACTTAGAGGTAATCTGCTCGCGAGCCTGTCGAGGTCACAGGACCTACACCTTATACCGTTGGGGGTTTTAGTTGATCCCGCACTTATTGCCGATCTCTACATAACCTTCAGGAGAAGACAGCCTCCCCGGGTCACGAGCCGGGGGGTGCAACTACCCTTTTCCTTCACAATTGCATCTGCCATAATATTGACATTTGACAATAGAAATGTATCTTCCTATGGACAATTATTATTATCATCTTATCTCTTGTACTAGTTTCACAACATTTTTAATTTATTTATGTGTTGTGAACAGATAATAATAGTTGTCAATATGTAATTTAGCCTAAGAGCCGTGGTCGGCTAGTGGTCAGGGGACTCACTTTAGTTTCATATAGCGCGAGTGTCCTGGGTTCGATCCCCGGTGCCGGCACCACTAAAATTGTTAATAGCAATTTTAAGTGCTGTATTTACCACGTGCTTAGCAGTGAAGGAAAACATCGTGAGGAAAACTGCATGTCTGCGAAATAATAAAAATATTATTTCGAGGACATGTGAAGCCCGCCAACCCGCACTAGAGCAACGTGGCGGGCCCTTCCCGGCTCCTAAACCCTCTCTGATACTCGTATTTGAGAAGGAGGCCTTTGCCCAGCAGTGGGCACTTACAGGCTGCTACTTTACTTTACTTTTATGTAATTTATCCTTGTGATTTTTGTCACTTGGTGACACACCATCATATGTGGTAACCGACCGCTTTCGCCTTATGACATCTTCAGAATATTCTATCCAGGGTCGGTTACTTATATAAATAAATTAAATGCGTGGTGAAACCAGTGCAAGGGATGATAATAATTGTCAATATTATGAAGTGTAAATTATGTTCCTATGTCGAAGACTTTACACGTGGTATAGCCAAGCGGCGGCTTTTGCTGGTGCTCGAATGGGCCGGCTCGACCGGATTGGTACCACGGCCTCTCAGAATACCGGCGTGAAGTTGAGACATCTTGTGCTTCTGCGATTCGTTTCGTGAGTGGGGTAACCGGAGGCCCACTGTCCCTTCCCAATTACCTCCTCATCCTACCTCCCATCTCCGTAATACCCTTAAAGGCCGGCAGAGCTGCAGCACCTCTGGTGTTGCAGATGTTCGTGGGCGACGGTAATCACTTGCCATCAGGTGAACCGCTTTCACGTTTGCCGCCTTTCCCATAAATAAAAAATAAAAAATACAGGCTCTCTGTAACCTCGTTCTATGTTACATGCGGCAAGCAGAATCACAAACAGAGTTACATAACAGTAACATTTATTCGCTTTCAGTCTCGTGCGCTATATTCAAAAATATCATTTTTCTTTTCATTGAGACCTGAGTTTCATTTCGCATCTAATTGGAGTGGAATATAATTGAGCAGGGTTTTATGGTGTCACCTCGCTGAAGCTCTGATAAATTATAATTTGTATGAAAATTTGTGTTTCATTCGAGTAAGATGTAATTAGACATACGAAAGAAAAGTAAATAGGTTTTCAATTTAATTTCAGTAAAGAAAGAACTCGGTGGTTGGGGGTACGCTTTAAAAATTTACAATACACGTGTTACCTGGGTTCGGTTCCCGGTGTATTGTTTAATATGATTTACCACTTACTCGTTGGGAAATAATAAATAAAAAATATATTTGAAGTTCACATCCATTGTCGTGGCGTTCTTCCCGGTTCCAAACCAAGAAGCCTTTGCTCAGCATTGGGACATGGCTCCTACTATATTAAAACATAATGCTAGTAAGAGTTAACAGTGTAGGCGAATTTAAAAATGATTATATCAGCAGAAACAAAATTAATTTAAAAACAAATAAACACGGTTTTCTCTTTCCCCTTCATCAGGTGAAATTAATAGGACGCGATAAGACGTCAAGACAAATCGAATTAGTCCAAAATTCGTTAGGTTTATTAGTGGCTATTCAAGGGTTCCGTTACCACACCTTCCAGGTCCATCATCAGACCAGCTCGTATCGTATTATTGTATTGTCATTAGGTCTTATGTATAAATAAATAATACGTGTGTAAAATGCCTAATTAATTGGACATCTGGAATTGGTTGAAAATTTTATTTAAATTCTCATAACATTATTACATAAATTGTGCATTATATCTTCTTCAGGAGCCGTGGTAACCTAGTGGTCTGAGCGCTCACTTTAGTTCATTTTCACACATTCATAGAACGAAAGTGACCTGGGTTCGATCCCGGTGCCGGTGCCGGCAATTGTTAATAGCAATTTTAAATGCTGTATTTACCACGTGCTCGGCGGTGAAGGAAAACATCGTGAGGAAACCGGCATATCTGAGAAATAATATTAAAAAAAATATATATTATTTCGTGGATATGTGAAACCCGCGAACCAGTAAAGGAGAAGCGCGGCTGTCCCTTTCCGCCTCCAAAACTATCTCATATATTTGAAAAGGCCTTAGCCCAGCAGTGGGCACTTCGACCGACACGTTGATGCAAATAAGCTCTGATAACGACGAAACGACGAAATAATTGTCTTTGACCACCCCTGGAGCGGTATACAATCGAGGAGCGTATTTTTGTTTATTTGTGTTACTTCCTTTTTACTTTAATCTGTATCGCGTTGTAGCATCTGATACTGTATCTTTTTTTTTAATAGGGTGCTTAATATTAAGACATTAATTTATCCATGTTTATTGATTATCTGGTTTCATTTTTAGCGTGATGAAATTATTCACTTGACCTCAGAAGCAAGACTAAAATCAATATCTACCTCTAAAAAACGCCACATCGTCTTGCGAGTCTCATATGCAAAGGAATTTTGTAACTTAAATGAAATCTTTACTTTAGACTACTACACGCTGAGTACAAACCGTCGCGAGTTCTGCCAAGTGGAATAAGGAGCTATTTACTGTCTGGCGCGGAGCCAGCTCTTCGCTTATTAACAAAGCTTGTTTGAACTTGTTTGTAGTTTCAAAAGCGTCGTCAATATGCTATGATAGAAATAATTCAAATGTAATCCATGTGTTATGTACAGGGTAGGATTATGCATGTACGTAAAACATTAATATTTTAGACATTATAAAAAAAACAAACAATTATAATTTCAGGTGACAAAGGGCGGACTTAATCCCTATTGGCATTCTCTGCCAGTCGACCCATGGGTTGGTGAGATAGCCGTAGCAAGTGTATTTACTTAGTAAATTAACTTAGTAACAAAATTATTTTAAAATAACTATAAACAAATATAAATAATTATAATGAAATAAATGAATAAAAATATGAAATAATATACTATTATATATGTAGATAGATAAATAAATATAAATTAGAAACACAATAATAACTAAATAAGTCCATTTAAATTTAAATAATGTTCTTTAACTATTTTTTAAAAAAAGTTCCTGCTTGCCGCTTTCTTAACTTCGTCGGGCAGGGAGTTCCAGAGCAGTATGGCCTGAACCTTAAAAGAGTTGCTGACAAAACCGGTGAAGTGTCTCGGAATACTAATTTTAAGATGAGGATAATATTACACACCATGTAGAATATAAATGATGCTTGCTTGTAATATCAGTTAGATGGGTAGGTACTCGACTCCCAGTTATGGGACAATTTATTCGTTTCTACAATAAATTTTTAAAACTTGGGAATTCCTCCTCGGTCGTGGAGGAAGTTAACAAACATTAATTGAGCATGGACAAACACACAGACTCAAAACAATTGTCCACAGAAATACTTGCACCGTGCTTCGTACCCGCGACCCCCAGCGCCACTGCCAAACGCTTTAGCCACTGAGCTACCGAGCCGACTTTACCGATTTCAAAAGGGGCAAACGTGCAAGTGGCTCTTCCTGATAGTAAGTGATTACCACGTACATCTGCAACTCCAGATGAGCTGCAGGCGCGTTGCCGGCTTTGAAAGATATTTAAGAGGAGGAGGGAAGGGGAGTGGGCCTCCGGTTATCTCACTCACCGAACGAAGTATACGAAGATGCCTCTACTTCACGCAGGTATCCTGAGAGGCCGGGGTGCTACCATAGTCGAATCCGTCCATTCGAGCAGCAGAAAAAACCCGCCGCCTGGCTATGCCATGTCAAACTAACCTATGGAAATAAGTTGATTGACATTCCTTCTGCTACACCCAATTTCTTTACTTAACTGTACTAATATGTAAGAAGACACAATAAACTTCATTTAATTTTTTTTTAAAGAATACTAGCAATGCTATTTAACTAACATTACTAATATTCCTGTTAACCCTCCAACTAAGCATTAGAGCTTGTATTTGGAGTGGTTCACGACATTAGTCGAATGGTGGGCTCGAACCTGCGACGTCATGTTTCGCAGTCCGTTTACCCATTAGGCTATTGGCGCTTTTGAAGAAGAATATAGAAGAATCTTGTAGAATACATAGGATTACATTTTTTTTGACGTAATTCCCAATAAGTATAGGATTTTCTCCGGCGTCTTGACCTTTAACAGAACTAAATTGCACAAGAATATGTATCAACTATTTGTTGACCATACAAATAAGTGCTGGTCCCAATCGAGAATCGAACGCGAGCCTTTCCTTCCTCGAATTGAGGCTTTTTTCGAGTATTTTATAAAAATGGAAAGAAATATTCAACTTTGTCGTAAGTAAGAACTATTCTTTCACGTAAGGAATATAAATTTTTCATTTGTAACAATCACTGACTTTTAAAATTTTGAGGCTTGGCAACATTAACGTTTATTATTTCGTTGACAAATATTATTATCGCTTGTGCTATATCATCATCATCATCATCATTTCAGCCTATCAGAAGTCCACTGCTGAACATAGGCCTCCCCTAAAGATTGCCACGAAGCTCGGTCCTGAGCCACCTGCATCCATCGACTTCCCGCAACACTGCGCAGATCGTCACTCCATCTTGTGGGGGGTCGTCCTACACTGCGTTCGCCTGTACGTGGCTGCCACTCGAGAACCTTTTTCCCCAGCGGTGATCAGTTCTGCGAGCTATGTGGCCGGCCCTTTGCCACTTCAGCTTGCTGATCTTTACGGCTATGTCGGTTACCTTAGTTCTGCTGCGGATATCATCGTTGCAGACTCTATCACGCAGAGAAACACCGAGCATAGCCCTTTCCATAGCGCGCTGAGCAACTTTGAGCTTCCTCATACCGCCTGCAGTAAAGGACCAAGTCTCGGATCCGTATGTAGTGCTAGTATCATTGCACATTTTAATTACTATATAAGTAACCGGACAGTTGCGCCTTACGACAGTTTTGTATATATCTGAAGTCTTTCGACTATCAGCAGAGTTATTAGACATCTTCGGGTAGGCGTGGCTTATCGGGTCGGGTGACGGTATTCCAATAAAATAACTATGGCAACAATCACTTCACTTATAATTCTCGATTTTACAATTAATCATTTCACCAAATAATTATAGATCGCTTAGGTCTAATTAGATTAAAAAGAAACGTCCGCCGAGAACGTGGTTGCGTGCGCCTCTGTGACCGTTCGAAACCAAAACTGTCTGTTTCACCTGATGGCTTGGGCATTGACATTTTTATAAAGTGACAGCTGACGTATTGCGTATATGCGCCGACATATATTTAGTTTGTTTGTCAATCGCGTCTGTAAATTATTTATTATATCTTGTTCCAGGTAAGTTGTCGGAGGTGAATAATAGCTGAATATTAAATCGAACTTTCGACGAGCCGTGTGGAATCCTTACCCGGTGTACGTAAAAGAATCAGCGAAACCTTTTCGAATCCGGTCGAGTAGAAGATTCGAGCGAAACTTTCACACCTTACTTACTTTTATTAAATCCTGTTTATTTTGTTTGTGTTTGTTGTGTTTTGTTTGCTAAAGTTTTCTTTTTAAAAAATCAAACAATTTTTTTTTATGGCGAAGGAGGCAAACGAGCTAGCGACACACCCTATGGACTTATCATTGGTAGAGCCGCTTGCTTGTTAAAATAGTAAGTATTTTTTTTTATTGGAATGGCGGTAAACGAGCAAGCGGTTCATCTGATGCCAAGTGATTACCGCCGCCCGCGTACTTATGCAACATCTGAGGAGCTGCAGGTGCGTTGTCGGCCTTTAAGGGTATTTAAGGGGAGGGGGAGTGGGCCTCCGGTTACCTCACTCACCGAACGAAACGTAGAAGCACAAGACGCCGGTATTCTGCGAGGTCGTGGTACTAACCCGGTCGAGTCGGCCCATTCGAGCAACAGCTAAAGCCGCCGCTTGGCTCTAACCACGTTAAATAAAAAAAATTATCAAACGATATGCTTTAAGGTTGTTAACTTGTTAAGGACTACTGAAAGAGTATCTTCTGCTTGAGCCCCAGCTCCTAAACAGTCCACTGCATCTAATAAACACACGAGACGGGTTGGCGATCGCAGCACCAGACGCCTCGCAACTCAGGAACGCTGCCCGTCATCGAGCTTTACATTACTCTGGTGTTCAATGAGAGCCTGGTACTTCCCTTAGTCCCAACCCTTTTCTGGCACTATCTAGAAGATTCCCGTGCAGTCGGTATAGGTTAGGAGAAGGGCTGGAGGTGTGTTGGCGGCGTTTATGGGTATTTGAAAGATGGGAGAGGGATGTGGGCCTCACCGAGCGAAACGCAGAAGCACAAAATGCCTCTACTTCACGCCGGTACTATGCGAGGTCGTGATACTACCATGGTGGAGCCGCCTCATTGGAGCAGCCGCAAAAACTGGCCGCTTGGCTCTACATGCAGAAACCATAATGAATTAATCTCACGATTAACAAAACACAAATATGACATTTGTGTAGTAGTTAATTTGTATATTGGTTATATTGAACCGAAGAATAGAACATATTGAATTGCACGATTAAATCGGAGACGTTCTGAAAAAGGCCAGGTCAAGAGAGAGAGAGAGAGTAATCTAAACCAACGAGCATGCATGCGATGATTGATGAAAGTGGAAGAAGCGAAAGACATACGTCAGGCCCGTAGCAAGTGGAAGAAGATTGTCTCCGCCTGTCCCGTTGGGAACGAGGCGTGAATATATACATACATACATTGAACCGAAACAGTTATCGAATACGTTTCAATTGTGTGTTCGGTATTTAAAAACGGTTTGTATATTCCAACTGTTATCCGAACTGTCTGCCCGGCGGCAGGCAGCGAGACCCGTAGCAACGAGCCGCAATAAACGTATAACAAATACGAATGCACACAGCATCGGAGTGGGTGTCACATTCCGGTGGCGGGTTATGTAGGTCCGTATGAAGAAATTCTAAATAAGGTACTCGTATCTATTTCGAAGAGAAGAAGTGTACCAACGTCTCTCTCTCTCTCTCTCTCTCCCACTAATGCGTGCACTCCTCCACGCACCTGCACCACAACTATCACCCACACAAGCATTAAATTCGACACTAGGTAATACACACACCTCCTACGATATAGACTCGACACGCGTTTCGCGTCGTCACAGGGCGACTGCACCATAAATTCCGACCGCTCTGTTTTCTCACGATGTTTTCCTTCACCGTCCAGACCGTGGTAAATACAGCACTTATAATTGCTATTAACAATTTCAGTGTCGCCGGCACAGGGGATCGAACCCAGGTCACTCGCGCACTTTGGGCTACCGCGGCTAGGTACGATAGACACGATAGTAAACAAACGGAACCGATGGATGATTTATTATCTAATAATTCACTCATTGATCAAGTACGACGCGTGGATCCAATTGTAAGCTATGCACGTTGAGTACAGATGGCGCAGCGATCGAGTGAGCCCCATTACTTGTTATGTGAGGGGTTTGAACAATGGGGCAGTGTGTCACTGTGATTCCTCGCATGGAATTGTTTCTGGATGGGAAGGGGCTGGGGGGGGGGAGTTGGAGATTACGCGTTTTTTTTTGGAGATTATTAAGGTATGATTACTGATAGTAGATTCATCACCATAACTATGTAGAGCCGTGGTAGCCTAGTTTGTCAGGGCGCTCACTTTAGTATCGTAGAGCGCGAGTGACCTGGGTTCGATCTCCGGTGCCTGCACCACTAAAATTGTTCATAGCAATTTCAATATTACTATGTACAGTCAACTTCAAAAGACAATGATGATTTAATAAGATTTAATATTAATAATGTTTTAGTAAATGAAAACTTGCATCATGAATCGTAATGATTGTTTCTCAAACGTTTGGAAGTATTAATAAAAATCGTGTTTTTATATATTTATTGTTTATTGTACACCATTACATAAAACAGACAAGTAGAGTAGAAAAAAACAGTAGGTACAGTAGACGATACGGTAGTCTAATCGCTCTAAAGGCAAGTTTTTATTAATAAAGCACTTTTGAAATCTTGTTTAATCCACATGTACTTGTGTCGTTGACTGTACGAGATCAAAATTTTTTATGAAAGGAATCCATTCGCAGTACTACTAAACCAATTTTATAACAAGAGTTTATTTATTCGTAGTTAACTTTCGACAGCTCTTTGGTACGAGCCCACCGTACAAGGGATCGGACTCGAGTGTACTGTTTCGGAGCTAGATCCCCTAACCACACGGTTACATATTTTATATTTTTTTTATATATATTTTATAGAATTAAATATAGTAAGTATTTTTTTTTATTGGAAAGACTGCAAACGAGCAAGCGGTTCCCTTGATTCACGTCACAATTCTGTTCAAAATCTCTTCATTTCATGCCTAATCATTAATGCAAGGCAAGCTTCAACACCTCTACGCACATCGGTCAAATCACGAGGTACCCTTTACTCGGGTTTTTCTTATTTTACCAATTTGCTGCGAATGAATGAATAATGAATGAATAGTGAATGATGATAGTTCCTTGATTTTTTTTTATGGGAAAGGCGGCAAACGAGCGAGCGGTTCACCTGATGGTAAGTGATTACCGTCAACCCACATACATCTACGACAGCGGAGGTGCTGCAGGTGCGTTGCCGGCCTTTAAGGGTGTTAGAGAGACAATTATAACTTGTGATGATCTCAGACTGTTTTGTTTGCCGTCACTTTGTACCTCTAGCAGTGTTGCCATGCAATTTTTTTTTAAATTTTAAACCAAGCATACGTCAAGATACAGTGAGCACATTGTACGTAGGTCGGAACGAAATTAATAAATAAAATCTGAAGGTAGAGCCCGGGTTGACTGTGACATCTGGACGTCTAAAACCTCAGTCTCATCCGGTGACCACGACATCTGCAAAGCGCTCGAAATGTCGTTAGAGTGAGGTAACCTGAGGTCCCATCACCCAAATACCCCTAAAGGTCGGCAACGTACCTGCAGCGCCTCTGGTGATGTAGATGTACGTGGGCGACAGCAATCACTTACCATCAGGTGTTCACCTGATGGTAAACTCACGCTTGCTAGTTTTCCGCCTTTCCCATAAAAAAAAATTAATAACACAGTTTCATTTTTTTTCATTAATGATTGAAAACAATTCTTGCGTTCTCTACCGGCCCCGGCTACGTACTACACGCAGTATAAAGTCATAAAAATAATTACATTATTTTCTTGGCTGAAGAGAGCAAGCATCGCCGTGGGCTTCATGCTCATGTCTAATAAACTGGCTAATGATTCCGGCGTTTACTTGAACATACGAGCGAGGGCGCCACCCTCCGTTAAATAAAATTGACAGTTATTCGAATATGAACCCCTTGCGATGAAGATTTACGGCGCAGAGTTGCCGAATGAAATATTCAACGTGAGCGTACCGTCCCTTCACGAAAATATCGCAACGGGATTAGTACTTACCGCGCGCGGTATCACGTCGACTCTCGACTGGAACAGACGAACATTTATAATTGGATACTTATTAGCTTCATTGTACTCCCGCGAGCTACTACGCTTTTCTTGTTTCGATGCATTCACATCTTTTGTTAACACTCGCGCTGTAAATGTTTCTATGTGCCGAAATATATATTCCTTTTATTGACTATTTTTATTTTTGGCGTATTTCTATATATTGTCATCTGGTTGGGTTCATACCATAAAATAAATTATATGTATAATAAAATTAAATAGATAATTAAAACCCAACTAGATTGAAGCCTCCGGCCAGGGGGGCCAGACGGCCGAGGGTTAGGGAGAAAGGAAAAGAAACCGGCGGATGATGCGAGCAGTATCGAGTAGCACCGCCTTCTGCATTTGAGCTCGGAGCGGTCCGTCACGGAGTCCCAGCCGCCTCGGATGTACCGAGAGGCTGACTGGGATTAACCCATTCGCAGAGACGACGATCGGAATAATTTCGGTCGGCATACCGCCCCCACATGTCGGTCACCTCGTGAGACAGGTCCAGATATTTTATCTTCTTGACTATTATTATTATTTCTTGTGGTAGTTCTACAATACATTTTTTTGTATAACTGACCGACAGGTATCGGCACTATGTATATGTATATATTGGTAAAATCGTAATATATCTATGATCTTATCAATGTTGTGACGACCATGTGGCTTAGTTGTTACCGTACCTCACTGTCAAGCCGCAAGTCCAGGTTGTTTTCGAGTCAGATTGTGTGTTAAATGTTGCGCAGTTGCCAACTGCCAATGGCATTCGGAAGTTGTCGCCTTGATACAAATCGGCCAGGGTACCACCATCATCGTAACTTCGTAACTCTAATGATTTCCTGTATTTACGTGAACACTACACATTTGAAATGAACGAATTTTTTGTCGCTTTTAATTAGGTTTTTAAATGGCGACGTTTCGGTTGCTTCCCAGCAACCGTGGCCGCGGACTAAGGTGTTTGACGTCCAGATGTCATTGTTAACCCTTCTACACTTAGTTTTATAATTATGAATTTTAGAACCTTCAGCTTTATAGTTATTAATTTTTGGTCCGATCTGCGCAGAATGATCCTACGGCATCTTGAGGTCGTGCAGTGGGGTGTGGTTGGTCTTGGTCTTTAATTTTATTAATTACCGGATCCCAAGTGGTTGGTAGCACCCCAGCCATCTTCTCTGTTGAAATTAGGATATTTATTAATTTTAAAAACCTCGCTAATCATCCTTGGCAGGAATCGGTGTCCTTTTGCGAGTATATGTGGTCTATCAAATCTAATGTTGAGGCGATCCAGAATCCACGCTCACGCAGAATACCGGCGTGAAGTAGATGCATCTTGTGCTTCTGCGTTTCGTTTGGTGAGTGAGGTAACCGGAGGCCCACTCCCCTTCCCCATCCCCTCCTCTTCCTCTCTCCCATCTCCCAAATTTCCTTATGGGCCGGCAACGCACCGGCAGCACCTATGGTTTTGTAGATGTATGTGGGCGATGGTAATCACTTACCATCAGGTGAACCGCTTGCTCGTTTGCCGCCTTTCCAATAATAGAAAAAAAAATTAGATCACAGGCTGCGCCTATGTTTTACATCAGCTATGTGTTCCTTGACAGGGGTTTTAATTGATCTTTTTGTTTACACTATGTAAGAGAGACCACATTCACAATCAAGCCTGTACACTTCTGCATCTTCTAGAGGCTGGATATATTACACTTGACACTTGATAAAAAACCGACAAATCTTACTCGGAGGCTTGTAATAAGTTTCGTTAATCTCGTCTACTTAGATAAGAGCACGAGACGTTTCTGCCTAAGTATTACGGAACTTTAAATTGAATTGAAGAGAGTTATTTTCCGCGCAACCCTTTCATTAATGAAAATGACTATAGCATAGTCGGATTACGGCCTATGTCTGAGGCTCGGTAATTGGTTATTCAGCTCGTTCCTTCCATCCAATGTTACAATGCGAAGTTAACTCGGTTAATGAACGTTGGGTTTTACGAGTTAAATAATTACAAATGGATTATGTAAGTGGTATCATGTGCACGTGCTTTAACAGCTTCTGTATATCCATTGCTGGGTCATAGACCTTGTATTTTTTGGACGTGATAGAGCCAAGCAGCGGCTGTAGCTGTTGGTCGAATAGGCCGGCTCGACCGGGGTAGTCCCCCGCACTACCCCGGTCGATCCAGAACCCACGCTCTCGCGGAATACCGGCGTGAAGTAGAGGCATCTTGGTGTAGTGTGAAGTAAGCGCAGTGTTGCGGGAAGTCGATGAATGTAGGGGGCTCCAGGACCGTGCCTTGTGCCAATGTTAGTGGGGAGCCTATGTTCAGCAGTGGATTTGTTGCCAATGCTAATGATGTTTAATTGGTCATCCTCTTCACATGCTTTAGTAACTTTTGTTATTTTTTTTTATTTTAAGCCACGGTTGGTTAGACATTTGGATTTGAAATTATCTTGTTCGCTATGTTATAAAAGTTTTGTACAATACGCTGTACATATTAAATAGCTTTTCTGATGCAGCTTACCTAATGCATGGATTTGAGCATATTTTGACCTTCTACGACAGCAAAGGTCAGCTAGTGGCGATTCGATTGTTTAATTACTACAGCGACACGCAAGTTTCAGAGCCTCGTTCATATGCCAGTAGGTACAAGTACAGTCGAGGTTGCCACTTGGACAAAAACAAAATCCAATACAACAGCTATCCAGCAGAGCACGGTATAGATGCTGACCTAAGCCTGAGATCTTATTAAGACATTATCCTATAATGCATGACTTTATTTGTATGAATCCGATCACTACGCCCACTTTTTAACACCCACGCCTGTAGGTAGCTTATTTGGATTTTCGATAAATGTACGTATAACTTTTTCAGCCATGAGATCACGCTCAGTCAAAGCATCTGACTATACATTTGTATAAAAAAGAATACCATAAATAATTGAGTCTTTCAGGTCAGTGCCTCTTGATATCTTGTATTCATTTATAACTCTAAATAAATTTTATATAATGAGAAATAGCTCGCTGAATTGACAACCGTTGGGGAAAAGAGGTTCTCGAGTGGCAGCAAGATGGAGTGACGACCTGCGCAGTGCTGCGGGAAGTCGATGGATGCAGGTGGCTCAGGACCGAGCTTAGTGGCAATCTTTGGGGGAGGCCTATGTTCAGCAGTGGACTTGTGATAGGCTGAAATGATGTTGATGATAAATGAGATACTTCTGTATTAAACCGGTACAGTTCTTATCGTAGAGCTATATCTCTACTAAAATTGTTTATTGCGATTTTATTGGGTGAATTTAACACTTTATTGAAGGAAAACTGCATGGCTGGGAATTGCTTAAAAATTTTCGAGGTTTGAGGGCAAATGAAATCCGCCAGCCCTCGATGGAGCAACGATGTGAACTTTTTACGGAAAAGCCCTTTCAATGATTAGTACGATAGAGATAGAGACTTTTTTTATATTTTTTTTATATCTATAAAAAAAAAGAAAAAAAGTGATAGAGACGATATTCGATAATTTTCTTTTACTACATACTTCAACTATAATTTGTATGACGAAATTATTTTTAAATACCATCTCAAAAGCAATCTTAAGATAATGAAAAACAGTTTTAAGGGAATAAGGAGACAAAGTAAAAAAAGTTTCAAAGTAAAGTAAAGAAACTTTTGTAAGAATCTAGGATGTCTCCGGCCCGGTGATTCCCGGAGGTTGCGGAAGTTTGAACTCACCAACTTTTGTCTAATCTTTGTACATTTTTATAAATGTTTTTATGAAAGAAAAACAATCGAAAAGTTTTTTTTTTAAATATAATAAGGAAATTATTTTACATCTTATTTTTTTTTTCTTTTTAATAAGGAACGTTACACCACACCGTGGGAATTTCTCCTGAGTCATGTAAACCCGTTATTCCCAACGTTGCAGCTAAACGACGCTTCATCTCCAACGAGCCGACAGTCAATTTTGGATTGTTTGTTTGAAACGCGCTTTGACTGTAAACGCAGTTTTTAACTGCACTGTTAATTGCCACGTGTTATTAGCGTAGTAATTTGCCAACCTCCCTCTCTTTCCTATGACTACTGAGAGAAGTCGGGGATAAGCATCTCGAAATGTACCACTGCAAAATTAAGCAGACAGATGAAGGGTACCGGCTTCTAAGATCCGATATGTCCGGTCCAGTGTTCGCCAAGCCGCTTGCCGCGCGTACTTCCTCCCTATGGGAGAGGTCTATCTCCTGCTATAACATTAAGATTACGTTCCGAACCTTCATCTCAGTCTTTCACTTATATTAAAAGTATAATCTTGTCTCGTCGCTCCGAGTGTAGTGTATTTTAAAGCGTCTAATTCCGTGAAGCGGGCTGCCCTTTCATCTCGCAAAGCTAACAGAGAGCGCTCCTGAAAATTCATTTCACGATCAAGACGAAGCAATTATATCAGGCCGCCTGTCTTATCAATTGTACAGAGTGAGTCATTCATTATAGAGATGCCGAAATGTAATTAACAGAGACGGTCTCGGAACGAAATGTAGTGTATGATTTGATTTATTTGGGAGTGGGATTAGAAGCAATATGTCACGTGGTAGTTTGAAGGCCGCGCGTTCATTTTGAATTCTGCGCCAAGTGGACTCGTTATTGAGATAAAAATTTATCTCGTATCTTATTTCATCGTATATAACTTCTGGAATCGTCTTTTGGCATCTCTTTACATATTTTTTTACCAAGTTTACCACGATGAACGTTCTGGGGAACTGTTCGGAACGATCCCAGTCGCTGAGTTTCACCATCGAACATCGCGACAGAGCTCTAAGTTCCGCCAACATCATCCACACGGTGGGCTTTCCACCACAGTGAGTTTCTCTCGTCATTTTTGGCCACGCACTTTCGACTTTGGCACGAATTAGAGACCTGAGAGAACTCACTAAAGTGTCGTGAATTCCCCACTGCTAGGCAAAGGTCTTCGAAATATTAGGTTTTATTATCTCCCAGCTATGCAGGTGCCACGAACTTCTTCACCGTCTCCAGTGGGTATATTCTGCACTAAAAATTGCAATGTGAAATTTTAATGAAGCCGGCGCCGCTGCTTCTAACCCTGGTCGTTATCTGTGAAATTTAAGCGAGCACACTGTCAGCTGAACCATCACGCTATTCGTTCTTTTATATCATATCATCCAGGTCCATTCCTCGAACCTTATATGCATTTCCACGCTTTTTTTTATGGGAAAAGCGACAAACGAGCAAGCGGTTCACCTGATGGTAAGTGATTATCTTCGCAACACCGGAGGTGCTGCAGGTGCGTTGCCGGCCTTTAAAGCAATTTGGAAGATGGGGCCCATTCGAGCCGCCAAAGGCGCCGTTTGGCTCCGCCACGTTTAAAACGCTGAATGGTTATGTTTGATCCGAATTAGTGCAACAGAATAAAATTGCGGAATCAAAGCAATTGCTCAGATCGATACAGTATCGGAAATCGCTAGTTTATTTCCATGAAACAGTTTTGCGAAGCGGACGAGACGACGCGGCGCTATGAATTTATTACGCCGAAGTGTTTTACGCTTGGAGAGACTTGACTGCAGATCTCCGGCGCGATTTCATATCTCTTTTAACTTTGGTGGATTAAGTGATATCTAAGTTGATTCTTGACTTGTACGTACAATAGAAATTTAACTGTTTTTGTGTAACAAGATTTATCGTACTCAGATTCAATGGTATCTAAATTTATATAATAGCTGTAACCCGTAGTTTCACACACATGATACTTAACTTTGGTCATGTACTCACCACCTCCATGACCTAGGTCTATGGTTAGCTCCGATAGGTCGTAGCGTGATAAAGCATAAAATATAGTTCATTAACTTCATCATTGAACGAGCTATCTAACGCAACAAGGTCTTTCCAAATCGGTCAGGTAGTTCCTGAGATTAGTGGGTTTTTACATACGAATTCTTCACCTATGCTAAATAACTATAACAAGATTTTGTAATAAATTTAGTATTACTTTTATCCACATATATATAATACATATTAGGAGAAGAGTATGTCAGTGTGATTGATGTGAAGATAACTGACAGGGTTCGAAATATTGTGATCAGAGAGCGTTGTGGCGTGAAAGACGATGTAGTGACACGAATTGAGAAAGGGATGCTGAGCTGGTTTGGACATGTGGAGAGGATGAATGAAAGTAGGTTGACGAAACAAATATACGAGGCGAGTGTAAATGGTAGAGTCGGGAGAGGAAGTCCTAGGCGAACATTTCACGATCAAATCAGGACCGTAGCAAGTGGCAACAAGGCGTGAATATATACATACATATACTCTCTCTTACACTACTCTCTTTTCTATACATTGCTACCATCTCCGGGGAATATAACGTAAGCCTTTGCGATATAACTCCAGGGACCTGAACTCTACAAAGTTTATGAAGGCATTTCGTACCGTTAACTGAGAATAAAAATTTTTGTCCCTGTCCACGCCACAATTCTGTCCAAAATCTCTTCATTTCATGGCTAATCATTAAGGCAAGGCAAGCTTCAACGCCTCTACGCACATCGGTCAAATCACGAGGCACCCGTTACTCGAGTTTTTCTTATTTTTACCAATTTTACCAATTTGCTGCGAATGAGTGAATACTCAATGATGCTAATTCCTTGTTTTATTCTTCCTTTTTCTCTGTTTTTTTTCTTGGGAAAGGCGGCAAACGAGCGAGCTGTTCACCTGATGGTAAGTGATTACCGTCACCCACATACATCTGCAGGTGCGCTGCCGGCCTTTAAAGGTCTTTGGGAGATGGGAGGGAGGATTTGGAGGGTATAGGATGGGGGAGTGAGTTAAGTCACTCAACGCAGAAGCACAAGATGCTTCTACTTCACGTCGGTATTCTGCGAGGCCGCGGCACCGACCCGGTGGAGCCGGCCCATTCGAGCAGCAGCAAAAGCCGCCGCTTGGCTCTACCACGTTTAATAAGGACCGACTATGCCATTCTTTTGAACTTATGGTCATTTACGTTGGTGTCTAATTTTGATCGTGGTTCATTCTTCAAGTCGAAGTATCCGATACAAAAGTTAGTAAACCAGAAACACGGAATGTTCGTTAGACGCTTCCTCTCCAAGCGCAACATTGATATCGCTAGCTGTCTCTGCTGTGTTAGTACCACGTCGGAACACCTGTTCCAAAAATACTCTCATTCTTGATATATAAACAAAGTGGTTTAATTCAAACACTAAATGTAAAAACAATTGAAAGCCATACAACAGAATAACATAAATCGATCTATAGATAAAAGTGAATGTGTGTGTTCGAAACATTACTTAAAAGGTTTACAATAAAAATAAAATAAAATGATTAATGTATTTTTTTAAAAACAGCTATTGTCATGCCCTGTCAGATTCAGCTACCAAAAATTATGTAAATGGAGTAGCATTTATCCTGTAGGTATAGTAGGTTCTTTTGTAATTATTTCATTACAATTATGTCTAATATTAATTGCTTAAAAACCCGCAACTGGACACTTCATTGTAACGTATTCGATAGAGGCGCAATCGACACAGTTCAATCGTTCGCGACAATCTACTTTATGGCGTTTGTAACAATGTCCTTTATTGAGCTGTCTGTTTAAAAGTCCCATAAACCGCTGCCGCGCCGCCCGTTTGATGTTCCCGCCTGAGTTATGCGTCGGGACGCCATTACCGGCGCCGAATGTACACTGCCTTCGCGGGGCTGATTATTTTCGCACTCGATCTAATTGCTTCATCGAATACCTATTATTTATTTATTTATTTATTCTCTATTGTTAGCCTTAAGCTTAAGGTTACAATGGGCGGACTTAATGCCAAGTGGCATTCTCTACCAGTTGACCCTTGTTATGGTGAAATGTGGTTGGCGGGTACAACAAAACTATACGTAGACTCCAATAGTAATAAGTTAATAAATACATATAAACTCTATGTGATTAAATAAATATTTATAACATAAAATACACAAATATAAGATTCACAAATAAATATATAATAAAAATCGAAAATAGATAAGCCGAATATAGTCAATGATCCATTAGGTAATCACGAACTAGACTCTTAAATGATTTCCTGTTGGGAGCTGCTTTAATGTTATCGGGCAGGGCGTTCCAGAGGAGTGTAGCTTGATTATTACCTATTTACCAAATAGGTTTTTTTTTGTATTATGATGTACGCTGATTCAAAGTTATTTCAAGTTCTCGTAGCAAGTTCTAAACTTTACATATGTTTCACTTAGACATACTCTAAGTTAACAAAAGTTGTTGTCGCTGTGTGAAGTTATTGGCTAGATATCTATAAAATGATCTCTTGTATTTACGCGAACACTACACATTAGAAATGAAACCGTTATTTACGTACTTCGTTGCGTTTAATTTTTGTTTATTCAAATCTAACATCAAGCATATCACTGCACGATCTCAACATACCGTCAGCACATTCTATGTAGATCGGACCAAAATGAATAATTAAAGGCTGAAGGTAACCCCTGTTGACTATGACATCTGGACTGGACACCTCGGTCGCCCCGTGACCACGGCTGCTGTAAAGCAATCGAAACACTCGGGAACATAAAAGTAGAAAATTAAACGCGATAAAATTAGTAAATAATAGTTTCATTTCCAATGACAAATGACTATGTACTAGTTTATAACATATTTTTCTCCAATGCTCAACTTCACCTGCATGCGGGTGCACTCTGATAACTAACCTAACACAGCTCTGATGACAGACTTTTAAACTATCCAAATATGCCCAAACAAAATCCCAAAATTTGCGATCGGAAGCAGCACATTTTTAAGCGTGGTAGAGCCAAGCGGCAGCTTTAGCTGGTGCTCAGTGGAGCCGGCCCCATTCGAGCAGCAGCAAAAGCCGCCGCTTGGCTCTACCGCGTTTAATAAGGACCGACTATGCCATTCTTTTGAACTTATGGTCATTTACGTTGGTGTCTAATTTTGATCGTGGTTCATTCTTCAAGTCGAAGTATCCGATACAAAAGTTAGTAAACCAGAAACACGGAATGTTCGTTAGACGCTTCCTCTGCAAGCGCAACATTGATATCGCTAGCTGTCTCTGCTGTGTTAGTACCACGTCGGAACACCTGTTCCAAAAATACTCTCATTCTTGATCTATAAACAAAGTGGTTTAATTCAAACACTAAATGTAAAAACAATTGAAAGCCATACAACAGAATAACATAAATCGATCTATAGATAAAAGTGAATGTGTGTGTTCGAAACATTACTTAAAAGGTTTACAATAAAAATAAAATAAAATGATTAATGTATTTTTTAAAAACAGCTATTGTCATGCCCTGTCAGATACAGCTACCAAAAATTATGTAAATGGAGTAGCATTTATCCTGTAGGTATAGTAGGTTCTTTTGTAATTATTTCATTACAATTATGTCTAATATTAATTGCTTAAAAACCCGCAACTGGACACTTCATTGTAACGTATTCGATAGAGGCGCAATCGACACAGTTCAATCGTTCGCGACAATCTACTTTATGGCGTTTGTTACAATGTCCTTTATTGAGCTGTCTGTTTAAAAGTCCCATAAACCGCTGCCGCGCCGCCCGTTTGATGTTCCCGCCTGAGTTATGCGTCGGGACGCCATTACCGGCGCCGAATGTACACTGCCTTCGCGGGGCTGATTATTTTCGCACTCGATCTAATTGCTTCATCGAATACCTATTATTTATTTATTTATTTATTCTCTATTGTTAGCTTTAAGCTTAAGGTTACAATGGGCGGACTTAATGCCAAGTGGCATTCTCTACCAGTTGACCCTTGTTATGGTGAAATGTGGTTGGCGGGTACAACAAAACTATACGTAGACTCCAATAGTAATAAGTTAATAAATACATATAAACTCTATGTAATTAAATAAATATTTATAACATAAAATACACAAATATAAGATTCACAAATAAATATATAATAAAAATCGAAAATAGATAAGCCGAATATAGTCAATGATCCATTAGGTAATCACGAACTAGACTCTTAAATGATTTCCTGTTGGGACCTGCTTTAATGTTATCGGGCAGGGCGTTCCAGAGGAGTGTAGCTTGATTATTATCTATTTACCAAATAGGTTTTTTTTTTGTATTATGATGTACGCTGATTCAAAGTTATTTCAAGTTCTCGTAGCAAGTTCTAAACTTTACATATGTTTCACTTAGACATACTCTAAGTTAACAAAAGTTGTTGTCGCTGTGTGAAGTTATTGGCTAGATATCTATAAAATGATCTCTTGTATTTACGCGAACACTACACATTAGAAATGAAACCGTTATTTACGTACTTCGTTGCGTTTAATTTTTGTTTATTCAAATCTAACATCAAGCATATCACTGCACGATCTCAAGATACCGTCAGCACATTCTATGTAGATCGGACCAAAATGAATAATTAAAGGCTGAAGGTAACCCCTATTGACTATGACATCTGGACGGGAGCTGTAAAGCACTCGAAACGTCGGGAACATAAACGCAGTAAATTAAACGCGATAAAATTAGTAAATCATAGTTTCATTTAAAATGTATAGTGTGCGCGTGAATACAAGAAAAAAACGATTTATTCATTATATTTATATGTTCAATAAACAGTAAACACAACATTAAGTTATAAATAAAATTTTACAATTATTGAGATGGAGCCTTTCCCCCCTGCACGACCTCAAGATACTGTGAGCACATTCTGCGTAAATCGGACCAAAAACTAATAAATAAAAGCTGCAGGTAGCCCGAGTTAACTGTGACATCTGGACTGGACACCTCGGTCGCCCCGTGACCACGGCTGCTGTAAAGCAATCGAAACACTCGGGAACATAAAAGTAGAAAATTAAACGCGATAAAATCCGTAACTAATAGTTTCATTTCCAATGACTATGTATTAGTTTATAACATATTTTTCTCCAATGCTCAACTTCACCTGCATGCGGGAGCACTCTGATAACTAACCTAACACAGCTCTGATGACAGACTTTTTAAACTATCCAAATATGCCCAAACAAAATCCCAAAATTTGCGATCGGAAGCAGCACATTTTTTAAGCGTGGTAAAGCTAAGCGGCGGCTTTAGCTGGTGCTCGAATGGGCCGGCTCGACCGGATTCATACCACGGCCTCGCAGCATACCGGCGCGAAGTAGAAGCATCTTGTGCTTCTGCGTTTCGTTCGGTGAGTGAGGTAACCGGAGGCCCACATCCCCTCCCTATTCCCCTCCTCTTCCCTCCCATCTCTCAAATATCCTTAAAGACCGGCAACGCACCTGCAGCATCGGTGGTGTTGCAGATGTATGCGGGGGACGGTAATCACTTACCATCGGGTGAACCGCTTGCTCGTTTGCCATCTTTTCCATTAAAAACAAAAAAAACACATCGAACACCTCTTCAAGACATCCGTTCCCACTTAGTGGAATTGATATCATCGGTCATTGTAATTATAATAATATTTTGTATGCTGTATGTATGTGTATATATATATTTGTTCATATTTATTTATTCCGTCAGTATTTTGTATGTGTAAGTTATTCATGTTTGTGCAACAAATTAAAAAGAGTTAGTTGGTCGGCGGTCTACGAAGCCGGCTAGGATCGTATGTACGTATATATTCACGCCTTGTTCCCAACGGGGTAGGCAGAGACAACGTCAATCATGTATTTTAGTTCTTTTTTTTAACAAATTTAATGTTTGGCACCCTTACAATATCTCTGTATTATCTAATTAGTAATTACAATATCTGGCAGAGAATGCCAAGAGGCATTAAGTCCGCCCTTTGTAATACTTTTATTTAAAGGCATTCAAATAAAGTTTAAAAAATAAATAAAAATAATAACCTCGGTTCACTTCTCAAAATTTGAACCGACGCCAACTGTTTATAATTCATATCTTCTCCTCACCTCAAGACTCTGTAAATAGTCCACTGCAGGAGATAGGCATCTACTATAAGAAGGATTAATTTGTCACAAAAGCTTAGCTCGTCTGTCGGTAGCCATTGTGCTTTTTTAAGACTTTTCCCCCCCAGTCACCTCTTGCGCCACGCCACGCCAGAGAGCGCCAGGCCAGGGGGAAGAAAATAAGTTGTATATTCTTGCGCCGATAACACGGTACTATTAATATGTCACCTATGTTAATAGGCTGCGTTCAATGGGTTCAATGAATAGATGTTGTGTGGCTCACAGAAATTAATAGACATTTTAAAATTAGCATAAGCTTCAAATTTTTTTTTTTATGAAAAATAGGCTTGCGTTTGACCTCAATCTTGCCCGATGGAAAGCGAAGATGAGGCCTAAGATGGTACACGCTTGCCTAGATGTTTGGCCTTGAAGATATCCAGGTTATAGGTTTCCAGAAAAACTGTCATCGGCAGGGAGTTCCACTCCTTAGCCGTCCGCATAATGAAAGAAGAGGCAAACCGCTTCGTGCGTAATGGAGGAATGTCTACAACATAAGGGTGGAACTGCTCGCCGCGTCTAGTCGTTCGGTAATGGAAAGGGGAAGGGGGTATCAGGTTATGCAAAACCTCCGCACACTCTCCGAAATGAATCCGATAAAAAACCGAGAGGCAGGCCACTCGTCTACGGTGTTCGAGGCTTAGAAGTTTTGCCTCTACTAGTGAGTCACTGCCTATGATCCTCTTCTCTCGGCGCTCCAACGAGTCCAAAGCATCAAGCTGATGTTTAGCAGGGATGAAAAAATTATTATATATATAAAAATGAATTATTATAAACAAAGTAGGTTACCTTTGACGCAAATAAAAATTTGTCCTTTTGCCAATTAGTTTTTGTTACAGACTTTATCCGACTCTGTATGTTACAAACGAAGCGCAGCTCAGGTTGTAATTTAAAGCGGAGTAGACGATTGTATGTGAAACTGTTTGTGACTGGCTTTGTATCGTGTGGTCGTGTTTCTCGCGGCTTTTAAACGTTCGGGCATTCTTGTCTATCTCTGTCACGAGACGATCATCATCATCATCATTTCGGCCCATCACAAGTCCACTGCTGAACACGGGCCGACCCCCCATAGCACTAGCCTGCGTCATCTGCGTCCATCGACTTCAAGCAACGCTGCGCAGGTCGTCACTCAATAAAAGCAAATGAATCGTCACTTAGAGGTAAAAGTAAGCAGAAATACATTCGTTTTTAATAAAAAAAAAAAAGTGATAATGAATAGACAGAAATAATATAAAATTTTATCTTTTTCTGTCCGTGTTTAAGGCCCTACCTTCAGTAACGTTTGTAGTTGCGAGCTTTTAATTGCATAAAACCTATTTTAAATCTCAAGCACCCCTTCTCTCCCCTCTGTGGTTTCCGTGGTATGTGAACCAACCTAGCGTGGAGGGTGTCACAGGAATAATCTGTACACAAAAAATTTATAATATTCTTTTTTTTTTTTTTTAAATATTAACCTTCCTGTAGGAATTTCTCCTGTGTTGCGGAGGCAGTTTACATATATAAATTGCACATGGACAAATACCCAGACTCGGTACAAGTAATTGTAGTCCATACAAATACTAGTCCCGTGTGGGAATCTAATCCAAGCCGGTCTGTCGGCGTTACGCCTGTAAAGACGTTTGAACTTTTTTGCGTAAATAACTTATATAAAAGCCAATACCGAATTACATTCGGCATCGAGTCGTGGTTCTGCACTACACCACGTAACAGTATTTGAAAACTCAAAATTAGTTTATGGAACGGGTATGTTTCTCGGTGTAAAATAATCTTAGTAGAACTAGAAGAACCGACATGGACTTTAGAATTAACAAGCTGAAATGGTTAAGCGTCAGCCATATGTCTCGCAGAATCCTTCATAAATCCTCACACGATGGACTTCCAATCGAAGCTAGAAATAGAGAACCGAAGGAAAATATTTATATCAAATAAAACTGCATCTGACCCTTCCTCCAATCGCATAGCGTTACATTACGTATACGAAAAGGTAAAGACGAGCGAGTGCCTCTTGGTTTGCAGCACTGTAATGTATCCTGGGCAGTTGACACCAGCCGGTAGTGTTCGCAAGTTGTCCTTGCACACAATTTGCTAAGGTGATAAGTTGCCTTATGACTCCCACGGCCGGATAGTGGTGATGCAACTTTTTTCTGGTGCTACTGCTCGAATGGGCCGGCTCGACCGGATCGGTATCACGGCCTCGCAGAATACCGGCGTGAAGTAGAGGCATCATGTGCTTCTGCGTTTCGTTCGGTGAGTGAGGTAATCGGTCCACTCCGCCCTCCCGACCCCCTTCCTCATCCTTCCTCCTATCTCCCAAATATCTTTTAAGGCGACGTAAGGGCGACGGATTAAACTTAGATTAAACCGGCACGGCAGACACAAGTTGCTTTTTGACGAACCTTGTAGCGAACAATTTAAATTGAATGCTATCTTTTTAAACTATATTATATTTAAGGAGAATAACTAATCTATGCGATGCTGCCTTTAGTTTACCTTTTTGATAGTGGAATAAAGCTCAAGAAGTTGCTCTCGTATGAAAATAAAACGTCTATTCATTCAAAATAATACAATGAAGGTTTTCCGGGCGTGCTGTTAAAAGGCGACGTTCAGACGACGTTCAGAGGACAAGCCGTCGACTTTGCGTTCCTATGCAAATCTACGACCAGACCCGTTCCACATTCGCATGGGAACTACTCATATATCAACTTAACGGATTTTAGTCTATTACACGGATGGAATCTAAAGAAGGGCGCAAATATTATACTTGTTTAAAGTTTAGGAAAGAAATAAATTTAAATAACAATGAAATCCATAAAAAAAAAAAATTGGAAATCAATTCCGACGTCGCACGGTTTCTCGGTGTAATATTAGTATGAGTAATATTTTCCCTTTTCCTCTAACTTCCAACGTCATCTGTACGCGGTACGTCCTGCTGGCTGACGAGGCACGATCTAGCGATAACGTGCAGCTTTTTTTTTTATGGGGAAAAGGGCAAACGTGGCTCACCTACCAAGATGGTAAGTGTACGCCCATAACCAGTATGTTAAAAAGGTTATTTAGACCTATTACGGTAAATCTCCTATACTTGCCATTGGAAGACGCAAGAGTTGGTAGAACGTTATCGGGCATTCGTGACAATATTTAAAAAATATGACTATTTATAAATTAACAAATGAATTTTGTGAGCCGTGGTAGGTAGTTTCATAGAGCGCGAGTGACCCGGGTTCGATCCCCGGTGCCGGCACCGCTAAAATTGTTAATAGCTATTTTAAATCCTGTATTTACCACATGCTCAGCGGTGAAGGGAAACATAGTGAGGAAACCTGCATGGCTGAGAAATAATAAAAATATTATTTCGAGGATATGTGAAGCCCGCCAACACGCACTGGAGCAGGTGAGCCCCGCTAAAAAAAACCCTCTTGGATATCTGAGAAGGAGGCCTTTGTCCAGCAGTGGGCACTTACAGGAACAATAAAATATAATAAAAAAATAACCTCACTCTGGAAATGAAAACATACACGATTTCCTAATTATTACGGGCTCTTATCGGCTCCTAAACTCTTTCTGATACTCGTATTTGAGAAGGACGCCTTTGCCCAGCCGTGGGCACTTACAGGCTGTTACTTTAAATTAATTTATGTATCTTATCACCACCCATTTACCAAGACACAGAGAATCCCAATTTGATACAGAACTACGCGTGCGATTGATCAATACGTCCTTAAATCTCTACAATAACATTGAGCGTTCTCTAAAAATAACAGACTTAACCAATAACGAAGACATAAATAGCGAGGCAAAGAAACTGTTCCTTCACGGAGATGTTGATACATCAGAACTAAAATTCAAACAGGCATTGCAACTTAACGGTAACTTATCCAGAAGCTTAGCACTGAACCTAAAGCATAAGCACTCGAGCGTTAACTTTGGCCGTGAATGCTTGCAATCGGACCCGAACCCGTTAGACTTAATCTTATCAGTTCGTCGTAGGGTACGTGTTGACCGTGTTCAACTGTTCATTCAGCTGTTCGTGTCAGTGACCACTGGAGTTCTAATCCGATCAGATACACGTATAATGTATTTCTAAGAAAACATACAGTAACGTAATTCAGCAGCCAGTTGATATCCTTACTTTTTTTTTATGGAAGAGACGGCAAACGAGCAGGCGGTTCACCTGATGGTGATTACCGTCGCCCACATACATCTGCAACACCATAGATGCCGCAGGTGCGTTGCCGGTCTTTAAGGATATTTGGGAGATGGTATGGAAGAGGAGGGGAATAGGGAGGGGGTGTGGGCCTCCGGTTCACGCCGGTATTCTGCGAGGCCGTAGAGCCAACCGGCGGCTTTAGCCGCCGCTTGGCTTTATCACGTTTAAAAACTGCTGCTTTTACTGCTGGGAAAAGGCCTACACTCGATAGTATTAAGAGGGAGGAGGGATTGGTCGGGCCTCCCGGTTACCTCACGCATCGAACGAAACGCAGAAGCACAATATTCACATTGCTAAAAATGGAATAAATAAATGCAGGTTCCTAAAGCTTGTTTGCAGTAAAACGATTTTGGCGACCACCATTGCAATATGCGAACGTCCACAGCGCCCCTTCGTGTATAAAAGTACCCCCATCCGTAGCCCCGGACGTATCCCCCCGGGGAGGGACGCAACGGCGAACGCAACGCCGTTTTAACCGCGGCAAATTGTATCGTCAAATAGTCGGACGGTGGATACGTATGTCATGGGTGAATTTCTATTGTCTGAGAAAAAGATAACTAACATATTTTTAATTGAAATAAGTCTCTGCCTACCATTTAAACATGTCGAATTACTCAATCTGTGTGTGTTCATTTGAAAAACGCACCTCAAAATGTATCAAAATGTCTCGTACGAATATTACAATTTAATGCGCCTCTAAATAGAATGGTTAGAAAATAAAATGAGGCATATAACAAAACGGACGTGGATATACTTTCAAGTTAAATTTCCGAGCTTAAAGCTAAAATGCGGAGGAATACAAGAATCTATGGGAGAAAGCCGTAGGTTACTTAATTATTGAATTGTCTTTATATTAATTATTAATCCTTCTTCGTTGTGTCACCTAATTACATTGTCAAGTTCTAGCCTGTTATAACTGAATGAAATGAATGAAAAATGAAATACACTTTATTAATAGCAAAAATAGGAAAAAAATAAAAAGACACATAAAATACACAAAGGTACAATTGGCGGCCTTATCGCTTAGAAGCGATCTCTACCAGGCGACCATTTTGCAGAGGAAATTATGACCAGTGAGCAAGGGTTAAGGGTGTACGCAAGTTACTAGGAAGTGAAAATATAATGTAACAAATATATATTGATACTCTAACATATAGTGATATATCTAAATAAATACACAATATATACCCATACCTATACAGGAACATAAAGCGTAAAGAATAATTAATATAAGAGCCATACGACGCAAAGAAAAGTAATTGTTAAAGGACTGCACTGTAGTGTGCCCTGTCCTCTTTCCGTAGTCGGTAGAATGTTGGTTGCACTAAATGAATCCAACTTGTTAGCGATGCGTCCGACACACAGACCGCCGGACAGTCGCGCCCCGGCCTGGGAAGAAGAGCTGCCTGGCCCAGCGCGCCAGTGAGTCACAAGAAACGTCTTTAGTCGACTGTACGTCACTAACTGTACTAGACCGTGTCTGCTGCTGGCTTTCCATAGTTGCTTTTAACTAAGGTGCCACATACCTCTTTTCTTAGCAATTTTGTAAAATTTCTTTGTTACTTGTTAACCTTGTTGGTGATAACCAAATAAAAAGTGAAAGCATTCCTTTAGGCTGAATTAATGTCATCAATAATTACTTAACCAAGGAGCCGATGTTCGTCCATCATGTCCAAAGTGCATTATGCCCGAATTTACATAGGACTTCGCTGTAAGTCTTTAACCGAAAAAAAAATCGAGTCAACAGTAAAATTGATAAATTCTCCCCTATTAAAGTCGGTTAAAAATAATCATTTGCGTTCCACAAAGCCGTAGTACCCGTGTTCAGTAACTCTCACTTTAATATCATAGTATGCGTGTGATCTGGGTTCAAATCCTGGAGCCCAAAAATTCTTACGGTTGAAGAAAACGTCGTCTGACCGCAGCAGCGCCGTGGACACTTCCCGGCTTCAAAAACCCTTTTAAAACTTTACGCCCCCTTTCCAAAAATTAAAATTATATGTTTTCATTACCCTACCTAAAATTTTGTCCTTTGTCTATTAAGAAACGGCAAAACGAGCGCGTGGTCCCCCCTTTGTTGTGATGCAGACTAGAATTAAACTTAAATGTTGTTTTCAATATAAAAATAATATCTACATTAAAAAAAAAACGAGCCCAATAATGAGTCAAACGATCTAACACGACATTCAGAACCAAACTAGGATCAGGATTCCCATGCGTTATTTACGAGTAGATACTAATAAATATCCAGACAACATCTCTGCTCTATTTCAGGTGAAGTTTTTGTTGAAAACAACAGCAGCTTAAGTCTAAAATTAATGTCGAACTTCGAAACAGGGGTCCGACGTTAAGCCTGCGCTACAGGGACATCTTTGAAATTAAACCGTAAATGATTCAATTCCTTTAACCATTTCCACCCACGGCTTGTAATAATAACTTTATTTTTAACGTGGGTTGAGCTTGCTTTAGTCAGCCGTTCTATATTTAAAACCGCTCTATACTTTGCCCAGATTTTTAATCGATAAATGCTATAGGACATTTACAGTAATAAATCTAGATAACTTTTCTAATATACTGGCTGACACGGAGGGCTCATGGCATAAGTTGATTTTTGAGGATAACTTTTAGAAACAAATTAAATGTAATGCTTTCTTTTTATAGTATATTACATATTATTTAGTTTACCTTTTCTATGGTGGAATAAAGCTTAAGAAGTGCTCACGCATGAAAATTAAACGTCTATTTATCCAAAATAATACAATGAATAATACAATGAAATAAATAGATATATTTATTAATATTGTCACGAATGCTCGATAGCGTCTTGTCAACTATTGCGTCTTCGAATGATAAGTCAAAATAAAGAATGTTTTTTAAATTACTAGTACCAGTCGATGTTAACAAAACTCTTTGATAGGTAAATATATAATGCTTATATTTCAACCAGTGTACAGCTACCCTAGCTGTTCACTGGTCAAAGCAGCCCTTTACCCAGCCGTGGGCATTTACAGGCTGCTACTTTAGTTCACCTCAATTATCCCGTACTGTACACGTGTAAGAATCAAAGACGATGAAGATGAATAATATATTGTCTCAAAGATTGAATTAGCTCAGACGCTCTTGTAAAACATGAACGCTGACACTTTCATAAAATAATCAGAGACGTGTCTCCGGACAGAGTTCAGAATTGATTACGTCGCAGTGAGTTAGGAGTTCAAAGACTTGTTTCGCTCCCCCACAGTCATTTGAATTTTAAATATATCAGAGAGACAAGGCTTTGACAGTGCGAAAGTAGCGTAATACGATAACGCTATCTAGACACGCTTTGTATAGTTTAATGCCCTTTACTGTATAATTTCGTTTATCTCGAAATATAATTATCTCGACTCTGGTTGTAAGAAACAATAGACGTGTTAAATCTTGCACAAAGTTTGATTATTTCAGGATTAATTGCTAAGGGAGCTTTTGTTCATTAGTCTTTTTTTAAGTGAAAGGGGGCACACTAGCAAGTGCTTCACCACCAGAAAATCTGCAGGTGCGTTGCCGGCCTCTATGAATGTTTGGGAGATAGGAGAGAGGGTGGAGATGGGGGAGGGGAGAGTAGGCCTCCGGTTACCTCACTTAGTAATCAGTAATCACAAGATGCCTCTATTTCACGCCCGTATTCTGCGAGGTCGTGTTACTACCACGGTCGAGCCGGCCCATTCGATCAGCAGCAAAAGCAGCTACTTGGCTCTATCGCGTACAAGCAATTGTAGATTATAAGGTATACTAACATACGATGCTATAGAACCCCAGGACTTGCCAAACTGTGAAAGTTCTTTTTTTTTAAGGGAAAGGGGGCAATCGAGCCATCGGTTCACCTGATGGTAAGTGATTACCGTCGCCCACGTAAATCTGCAACACCAGAGGAGCTGCAGGTGCGTTGCCGGCCTTTAAGGGTATTTGGGAGATGGGAGGGAGGATGAGGAGGGGGATGGGGAGGGGGAGTGGGCCTACGGTTACCTCACTCAACGAACGAAACGTAGAAGCACAAGAAGTCCCTACTTCACGCCGGTATTTTGCAAGGTCGTGGTATTAACTCGGTCGAGCCGGCCCATTCGAGCAGCAGCTAAAGCCGCCGCATGGCTCTAACCATGTTAAATAAAAAATATATCAAACGATATGCTTTAAGGTGGTTAACTTGTTAAGCACTACTGAAAGAGTATCTTCTGCTTCTTGAGCACCAGCTCCTAAACAGTCCACTGCATCTAATAGACACTCACGAGACGGGTTGGCGATTGCAGCACCAGACGCCTCGCAACTCAAAACGCTGCCCGTCATCGAGCTTTACATTACTCTGGTGTTCTATGATAGCCTGGTACTTCCCTTAGTAGTCAACCCATTTTTAGCACTATCTAGAAGAATCCCGTGCAGTCGGTATAGGTTAGGAGAACGTTCCGCTTCATCAGTCGGTCAATATTCCGCTACTGGGTGTAGGAATCTCCCAATGGGAGGGTTTGCGAAGACCGCAAGCGGGTTGATGATCGCAGTATGCTGCCTGTCATGGAGCTTTACATCACTCTGGTGTTATATGGGAGCCTGGTACTTCCCTTGTCGTGTCAACCCATTTCTGTCACTATCTAGAAGATTCTGAAGAAGAAGAAGAGAGAGCTTCTTTTCCATCCTCTGCCAATTGTTTGCAATAATCGCAAGCGACTTGACGATCACAATATCAGACGCCACGCAACTTAGACAGACACTGCTGTAAAGTTGATTGTTCTGGCATTTCCTCAAATCAGTTACCCCAACACCATATATATATATATCTATAGATTTACAGCACAATGCATTTCACGTAGTGTTCAGATCATTTTAACGACCCTTGGGGAGGTGGGCGCAGCTGATCGCTGACCGCTCGACCCGCTTTGAATTTAATGTTGTAACAAGATACCGCCGACACAAGATTACGGTTCCTCGCTTGGTTAGTACCTATATTAATCTGTAAAAGTTTAACAATCATTGTCAATATACGAAATATACTTCAAATATAGTCCATTATCAAGCACTACAACAATAAGGAGGAAACAGTAGCGTATATCCAAAAATACAAATTAATTTCGCATGCAGATCTTAGCATATTAATTGTACGATTCTTGTTCATAAATCTTCATTATCAGACGATAAGTCAGTGTGACTGTACGATTTGGGGGACAAGGGAGGGGGGTGCCCTCGGTTTGTGCCTAAAGCAAATGTAGGGCTCGTTTAGATTGTTTATTTAACGTAATTAAATGTTATGTTGTTATGTTGTGTCATGTACAATATAACGTTCAAATGATTTCTATGTGTGTGTATAGTTTTAATTTCTCCATTGTATCTATCTACACTAAAGTTTTTAAAGTTTGCATCTATTAACTTTTACTTTGAACGGTGCAAGCGCATGTTAGCTAATATGACATCATTAACAGACAGAGAATACTAAGTATTTTGGTCATTGTAAACCCTAAAGGCGAATACAGTAACAGAATAAAAAAAAAAATTTAAATGTCATATAAAAAGAAATGGCTGCTTTTTTTTTTAGATAAGGGAAGCTTTTTGCTTCTTGTCGGTGCCCGCTGTACGGTGTAATCCGGATTTCGCTTCTCTTCACTCGAGACGTTCTCGGTTCACCGAGTCGGCTTCCGCTTCCGGATCAAAGCTGAAACATCGCATCTGTCTTCATTGGAAGCTTTTCGTTTATTATAAACCACGGCCTCAAATGTTGTTGTTATGTTGATTAAGTTGGTTGGACTCCTTCTCCGCTTGGGAGCCATCTAAATACGTACCCCACTCTTACCTGTATCTCTACCGTTGAATAATAATGCAAACATTATTGTGTTGAAGGATACAGAGAAAGCCAACATATATATACAGGCTGTGAGGTCCACTTTCTCTGTCTACGGTGGTGATTAGGTATGGGTAAACTTCTTCGATTGAGGATCTTTGCAGGTTTCCATGAGCTGCAGTAACCACTTACTATCGGGTGGACCTGCAGCTCGTTTGTAAATCCAACGTTATATAAAAAAAGTGAGAGATGTGGATTTTTTTTGAACTACTTATAGCAGATTAACGGAAAAAATTACATGGGATTGTCTGTCCACAATTTATCCGACCTTGTCCACATTATTGAACGTCCGCTACTGGTACTATCCCGGTCGAGCCGGCCCATTCGAGCAGCAGCGAAAACCGCCGCTAGGCTCTACCACGGACAAAATCTGTTTCGAATAGAGGATACCCATGGAGTTTCTACTCGGTCAGAAACGTACCTCGTTACGTAACTGCCATAGACTTAAAAAAATCCGCATTATAAATACGTCAAATAAAGCTGAATTACAACAACGCCTGCCTGGTAGGCAAGCAGACTTAGTTTTACTTTAGCAGGATTTTACCTATAAGCCGTTTGCTCTTTTAAATTTTTCATAGTAACTTTAATATTCGATCCCCGGCATGTACCGCCACTTGTAATGTCACTCACTTGGCACTCAGGATTTACCTGACATGGACGTCTCGGCACTTTCGCACGAAGTACTTATATATCTCTCTCTCTCACACACACCCAAATATGCACTTACTAGAAAAAAAAACCCGTCGGGTATTCACCCCCAAGAATTTAATTCGATAACTAATATATGCAATATCTATTGACTATCTTATGTATGCTAAAATTAAAGTGCCTGTAAATGCCCACTGTTGGGCAAAGGCCTTCTCAAATATCTGAGAGGGTTTTGGAGCCGGGAAATGTTCGCCACTACGCTCCAGTGCGGGATGTCGCAATTCACCCCGAAACTTTTTTTATGATTTTTCAAACACGACTCCTCGCAGTATTCACCTTCACCGCCGAGCATCGGTATTCACCGTCGGTGCTGGTAAATTCAGCAATTAAAAATGCCATTTACATTTACAAAATATTGCCGGCACCGGCGAGATCGAACCCCTGTCGCATGCGTACTGGGAAATAAAAGCGTGGGCCCCGACCACTATGCTATAATAATTCCCCGTGAACTTCTCCATTTCCCGTCGACATCTCTGCAATAGGGGGCAATGCCCGCACAAGCAGCTCCTTGTCTCCGAGCGCTACATAAAATGTAAAGTGTTTGTAAATGTTGTTATGGTAGATGAAGGTGTGAATAAAAGAGTAAACCGAGGATTTTTTTTCTTAATTTTAGCAAGGGGGAAAGGTGCTTGCTCCTACTAGTCTAGACCGACTATAACCCCCCACAAGCATATCTAATGCTGTGGGTCCATTGGCCTTTACAGCTTGACCAGAGGAGGACGTCTCATCTACATCATGTGTACCTATAGAAACTTTCATAGTGCGATGATGGATTTATGCGCAGGCTGTTATTTAAGGATAGCGCCATCTCGTGAAGTGATTTTCCTGAATGAACGTCCGCCATTTTCGACCTACTCATATAGATGGCGAGGTCTTATCAAGATTGTATTCGCTTTTATTTATTCGATGAAGTTACCGTTTTGGCTTTTACAGCTTCATAGGTTTGCGCCTGCGTCCTTGAGGCCGCAGGTGTTTATGCTTTAAGTACATGTGCAAGAGTACATCTACTGCTTACCTCTTTATGGTAAGCAATCTAAGGACCGTCCGAGGGAGGTTCGGGCCTCGTCTCGGACGGTCGATGTGTTTCGATAGCAGTGGGCGGTAAGGACCGCCCTGGATCCCGGGTGTACGGTGTGTACGCGGGTGTTCTATTAGCACGATACGCTCTTATGCGTCGGCGGGGGATTGTGTAAGTGTCTCTACTCCTAACTGTGTGTACAGTGTGTTCTTGAGTAATGTTAACCGAAACTGGGTCGGTTTGTCGGTCTGTTGGTGAGTATTCGCTTATAACTTCGAAAATCCCCAGTGGATTTCAATGCGGTTTTTACCATCATTTAAATCATTTCATGAGGAGGGTTTGTATAATATGTATGACACATTCGCAAATGCTCTGTCATATTCTCGTATAGACTATTTAGTCTGTCCTAGAAATAATTGTTGTTTTATAATACGAGGAATAAAAACTATACGTAATGGCAGTAGGAGTAGTATTTTTTTTTTTTTATGAAAAATAGTCTCACGTTTGACCTCAATCTTGCCCGATGGAAGGCGAAGATGAGGCCTAGGCCTCGTAGATGTCTGTTCACTTTTTTTTACACATTTATGAGAGCAGGTGAAAGCAGTTACAATAAGCTTTCAATTATGTAAAAATTGAGTTTTGGAAAAGCGTGAAAATTAATAGCGGATTTAATTGAGATAAGAGGAACGAAATTTTGACTACATTCAGATCGATACGGTAATGCATATAATGATAGGTTTTTAGGAAAAGGAAAATAAATAAATAAATTTATTTCGTTTATTACGCTAGAAACGATGTACCTACATTATGGTGATAGATTTATAAAAACAACTAAACACGTTACGTCCATAGCTGACGTGAAATTATAAAATAATAAGTAAATAAAACTCATATACCTAAACATTGTTTTTTTTTTCTTATAAGAAAGGCGGCAAACGAGCAAGCGATTCACCTGATGGTAAGTGATTACCGTCGCCCACGTGCATCTACAACACCAGGGGTGCTGCAGGTGCGTTGCCGGCATTTAAGGGTATTTGAGGGAGGATCAGGAAGGGAATGGGGAGGAGAAGGGGGCCTCCAGTTACCTCACTCACCGAACGAAACGCAGAACCACAAGGTGCCTTTACTTCACGCCGGTATTCTTCGAGGTACCAAACCGGTCGAGCCGGCCCATTCTAGCAGCAGCAAAAGCCGCTGCTTGGCTCACGTTTAAAATTGATTGTACGTGGGTAGAGGTATACTCCTGATGATCGAATGAGTCGGCACGTCCGGGTTGCCATCAAAGTCCCACAGTCTCGCAGAATACCGGTTTGAAAGTAGAGGCATCTAGTGCTTCTTCGTTTCGTTCGGTGAGTGCGTTAACCGAAGACACGCTCAACCTTCTCACACCTCTTCCTTAGCCTCCCTCGCATCTCCCAAAAGTGCTTAAAGGCCAGCAACGCACCTGCAGCTGCTCTGATATTGCAGATGTTCGTGGTCGAAGGTAATCAATCACTTACCATCAGGTGAGCCGCATGCCCGTTTGTTCCCTTTCCCTTGAGAAGAAAATCCTTAAACAGTTCCGATTAAAACAGTAGTAATCTTGAAATATTACAATAATTACATAAATAGTAACCTATTATAAAATACCAAAGAATACAAAAAACTGATTTAAAATTCGCAACAATTAGATGAATCCATTAATTTATGTTAATCAAACATTTAATGAGGACAAACACTCATCAAAGAGGCATTCGTGCAGTTTGTCTCTGGTATAAATATATTTTTGTTTGATCTTTGAAAAAACTTTTGCACATCCAGGATAATCTGTGAATGATGAAATTGGATTGTAAATTTGTGAACGTGTATTAATTAAATTAATTTTGTTAAGCAAAGTGCTAAATATAACCGTCCTTTCGAAGCTCCCCAGCCCGACTTAAATCCGCTTCTGGTTGCGTACAGATATATTATTTGCGAAAGCGATGTTCTATTTGTCGGAGCATCATTCTATGACGCTTTAACGTATAGCTTTTATTAATCAAATATGAAAATAAAAATAATCGGTGATATGTGTTATAAAAAGTTATATATAAAAAATAAAACTGCATTTAAAACATTGAATTATAAATGGGTAGTTATTTTGCAACAACTTTAATTAAATGACATTAAATTAATTAAAACATATATTACTATATGTAAATAACAATACAAAATATATAAATTTGACTTCCATTTTTAGTTTGAATACAACAAAAAAAATTGTGTCCTTCGTAAACAGAAACACTTTCGACGAAAGCTTTAGAGGACGTAAACAACTTAATATAACTTACTTTTTAACAATAGATCTAGAATATTTTTTTTATGGGTTTGGGGGCAAACGAACATGCGGCTCACCTCATGGTAAGTGAGTACCATCACCAACGTACGTCTGCAACACCAAAGGAGCTGCAGGCGCTTTGCCGGGCTTTAACGATATCTGGGAGCGGGCACCAAGGTAAGTTTTTATACAGTTTATACTTGCGATTGAAATTTCAGAATGTTATTTCTAGCACGAGTTTCACAACACATTTTATTTTTTTTATACACGAGGAAGTAACCGACCGGTTTCGTCTTGCTGCTTCTTCGATAAGTGTTCATAGTTCGTGTTTTACTATTAAGTTTTCAATGTTTCAAAAAGTCAAGTAGAGTTTGGGGTAAGAACTGAGATGTGGAAATTTCTTCGTTCTGTCGGTGTCGGTAGATCTTCGGTCTTGGATAGCATAAGTTTCGGGGTAAGCGATCTAAATAAACATTTCTCCACTCCTCCTGTGACGTTAGACCCTTGTGCTAAGTCAAACACCTTATTCGAATTATCTAATCTTCCGGTACCACTTGTTACTCCTTTTTTCCTTTCCTTTGTGACCGAGGAAGAAGCTAATAAATCTATTTTAGCCATTTCCTCGACTGCTGTAGGTAATGATGGACTATGCTCGAGAATGATTACTCTAGTTCTACCTTTGGTTCTTCCAATCCTTACTCACATATTCAACTACTCCATATCATCCTCCTCCTTTCCTTCGGCCTGGAAACAAGCCCAAATTATTCCTTTACCTAAGATCTCTAATCCTTCTTTTCCGTCTCATTTTCGACCCATATCCATTTTACCCTTTCTCTCAAAAGTTCTCGAACATATTATCCACAGACAACTTTCAACTTTCCTGTCTTCCAATTCTTTGCTCTCTACTTACCAGTCGGGCTTTCGCCCTGGTCATAGTACTGTCACTGCATTACTTAAAGTCACTGATGATATTCGTTACGCTATGGACAACAAGTCTCTCTCACTTCTAGTCTTGTTAGACTTTAGTAGTGCCTTTACCTCAGTAGATTTCGATATTCTGATTCGGATCCTTGAATCCATAAATCTTTCCCCCTCCTGCATTGCATGGTTTGATTCATATCTTCGGGGCCGCTCGCAATGTGTTCGCCTTAATGACACTTTTTCTGATTGGTCTGAAATCAGTGCGGGCGTGCCTCAGGGTGGCGTCCTTTCTCCTCTTTTATTTTCTATTTTCATTAACTCCGTTACGAGTGTTATCACATCCAACTTCCATCTTTACGCGGATGACTTGCAGTTGTATCAACATTTCGCGGTGGGTGATACTAATGAGGCAATCGGTGCTATGAACTCCGATTTGTCACGCATAAGTAAATGGTCTAGCTCCTTTGGCCTCTTAGTAAATCCTGCCAAATCACAGGCCTTAATAATAGGCAGCAAACACCTACGAAACAAGTTAGATTTTTCAACACTACCTTGCGTGTGTCTGGATGGCATTCTTATAACCTATGCCAATACTGTTAATAACTTAGGTGTTACTTTTGATCAACATTTATCCTGGTCCGCGCACGTTGCCGTGATTAGTCGAAAAGTTCACTTTACCCTGCATTCGCTGAAGTGCCTTCAAAATGTCTTGCCATTTAAAACTAAAATCACACTAGCACTTACTCTTATTCAGCCCATACTAGATTATGCTGATGCCTGCTATTTGGATGCTACAGAGGAGCTACTAAATAAACTTGAACGCTTGCAAAATCTGTCAATCCGTTTCATCTTTGGACTCAAGAAATTTGACCGAATATCTCAGTTTCGCAAGAACCTCAAGTGGCTCCCAATTCGACTTCGCAGGAACACTCGATTATTATATCTCCTTTATAACATCTTGCACAACCCATCCTCTCCGTCATACCTCAGGAACCTATTTTCCTTCGTTCACCCTCCAGATGTGCCATGCAGATCGCATGTCAGGACACTCCTTAATTATCCTATCCATAATTCCAGTTTTTATTCCTATTCCTTTGCAGTCCATGCAGTTAGGTTGTGGAACTCACTACCACCTACCATAAGAGATTCCGGAACTATACTTTCATTTAAGAAACGTGTAAAGGACCACTACTTATCTTCGTGTCAATAGAATATATATTGTATATTTACGACTATCTATGCATGTATGTATGTATATATATGTATATATATGTATATATATGTATATATATGTATATATATGTATATATATGTATATATATGTATATATATATATATATATTTATTTATTTAAATATATCTATGTATATTATTTAATTATATGTAATCCTATTTATTTAATTGTATACATATTATTTATGAATTTATTATATATTACATATTATGAAATGTACGCACTAAGTTTGCCATTTCAATAAAATTTCCTGTTAGGGTCTGCTGGAAGAAATTTCAATGTATGGAATAAGTAGTACCCTTGTACTAACACTATGTTTTATTGTTTTTCATGCCTTTTGTGTGTACATAAATAAATAAAAAATAAAAAAAAAAAAAAAAAAAAAAAAGAAGAAAGAAAGATACTTTATTCATTACATCACAAATTAGGATACAAGTTATTAAAGAAACAATTAAATAAATAAAAAATAAAAAAAAAGAAAGAAGAAGGAAAGATACTTTATTCATTACATCACAAATTAGGATACAAGTTATTAAAGAAACAATTAAATAAATAATTATAACTAAAAAAACTTTAGGATTTTAGAATTTTTTTTTCTGCGCTACAATGGACCTACGCTCAGTTTACGTTACGGTTTCAGCGCAGCCTTCTAAGTAAGTAAGTAAGAGGACTGAGCCTGGTAGATTGGAATACCCCCAGGGCCGAATCCACAATAACGTTGTTCGTTTCACAAACCCAAGGGACCTAATAATATCGTGAGCACTGAATACAATGACATCTAGATTTGACGAATCAAATCAAAGCATGGGTTCAGGGAAGTGAGGAAAGTTCATAGAGCAATTTGTCAGCTAAGTGCGCTAACCACAGATTATATAGTTACCGCGTAACCTACCATACCGTAAGCTTCCAACAATGTGTGTGTGAGGTGTGGGGGCCGCTGGGCGCTGTTCGTTTAGCAACCCTGGGGACGGCATATAATGGGAATTGGGAATTACAGTAAAACTTACGGGGCTCGTCATAAATGGCCCGAGTGCGTTCGGTGTACAGGCTACCAGGCGGGCATGACTGCACGGGAGCGCGGGAAAAGCTCTTAAGTATAATTGTCAAACAATACGTTGTATAAGTGCGAATGAATACAAAAACAAAGCCTGCAGCATTTTGAACCTTACGTTCTTGGTAATTGTGTTTCTTACGAGCGACTTCTAGGCTCTGGTTCTACAATACGTGTTGGAATTAACCAAAGAAATATAGGTTTTTTTGTATATCGAGGAAGGTTGATATTTTGTTGACTGTGGGATGTCTGAAGGAAATTTTCAATTTAGTCAACAGCCTGTATATAAGCGAGATTACGGATTTACATCCATCACGATCTATGGCAAACTCCATTTTCTATTTGGTAATGATCCAGGATAGCCATACGAACTTCCGGAAACTTTCGCCTCTCCACAGGATAAAACTTAACGGATGCCGAGCCTGTGGGCGGGAGCGTGTGCCGGATGACGCACGTGGTGAAGACTGCTCTACTTAGAGCAGAGAGAGCAACTCTAATATTACTGACGAAGGCCTTCCGCTCGGTCGGAGGTGGCAAAGGCCGGCAGGGTAGCTGGGTTGTGTCATAACTTTTCGAGAAGTGAACTCGATGTAACAGGAAGAATGATAAAGACATATTTTATACGTGGTAGAGCCGTGCGGCGGCTTTTGCTGATGCTCGAATGGACCGGCTCGACCAGGTTGGTACCACGATCTCGCAGAATACCGGCGTGAAGTAGAGGCGCACCTTGTGCTTCTGCGTTTCGTTCGGTGAGTAAGGTAACCGGATGCCCATACTCCCCCCCCCCCCCTCATCTTCTCTCCTATCTCCCGAATACCCTTAAAAGCCAGCAACGCACCTGCAGCTCCCCAGGTGTTGCAGATGTACGCGGGCGACGGTTATCACTTACCATCAGGTGAACCGCTTGCTCGTTTGCCGCCTTTCCCATAAAAAAAAACATGGGATAACTTCGGAATGGATCGAAAAAAACGGAATGTTATCCGACTTTGACACTAGATATGTATTGTTATAATTCACGTGTGTTTAAAAGTACCCACTGCTAGAGAGACCATGTCGGTGTCGCAGAATGAACAGTAGTGATGAAAGGACGAGTCGAAAAGCAGTTGCATCGTTTCCTTCCGGATGTCGGAGGCCAGCTTATAGCTAATCGGGTCGTGTCGGCTTTTGACTAGACGTGCGTGCTTCCGTATGAGGTTGTATGACATGAAACTGAATGCCAGCGCACGGACTTGTGATCGTGGACCTAAAGATCGCCATGAGATTTTTCCTTAGTCGCCTCTTAGGATATCAACGAGAAGGAAAACTCTAGGGGTCCGTGCGGTGGTAGCAAGAAAGATGGAAAGAAAGAAAAACATTTATTGGTACAGCATAAGGTAAAAAATAAATCGAATGTAAGGTTCACAATAATACATTGTGCGTGTCTCATGGCTGGACCAATTAGTCACCAGATCAGTTCATTGTCAAGCTTTAGAGCCTGACGCTGGTTTTGATTTTTCAAAAAATAATGTGATACTTCTATTTAATATTTATATCTAATACATACATGTCCAATATAAATATAGATATCTAATACATATATGTCAAGTAAAAATAGTGCGCGATCTTATGAGAAGAAGCGGTGCTCTTTTGCTCGTCAAAATAGACAATACAAATTTATATTTAGCTTTTACTTGAGGTGGAGAGTTTAAAGTCATTCAGAGAGTAAGTTACCCTGGTGAAGGGCCCGCGAACGATAACGCACATTTACTGTGCAGTTGCCAACCCGACTGCCAGGAGTGAATCTAAAAAGTTTATCGCATTTTTGCGTAAACGAATACTTAACAGTAAAAACAACATTAACATCTAAAAGCGAGTAACTGTACAAAAACAGATCTAAACACACTCCTATAAATTATGAATATTCGCCCGTAGATGGCGCTGTTATGTAATTTTCTGTTGTTTACTGTTTAAGACCTTTAACATTTCCATTAACGAGTATGGTATTTCGTTTCTGCGATCGTCGGGGTCGGGCCCCAGGAGAGCCACTATGGACAGTGAACCTTTATGTCTCTGTTTGGTCTCTAAACAGGGGGAGAAATGCCGTGAAGCGTGAAGAACTATAGCAAGCTATAGAGCAGTTACCGTGAAAACAAATCCCTCAAAGGCCTCCTTCTCAAGTATGTGAGAGGGTTTTGGAGCCGTGATAGACCCGACACGCTGTTTTGTTTATTTCTCAGACAAACAGGTTTCCTCACGATGTGTTCCTTCACCGCCGAGCACGTGGCTAATACAGCACCTAAAATTGCTATTATCAATTTTTGTAGCGCCGCCACCGGGGATCGAACCCAGGTCTGTTAAACTACAGAGCGCCCCGACCACTAGGCTACCACGGCTATTAACGAACAATAACAAACCAGACAAAGTCACTAAGAAACCTTTTGGCGATGATGTCCTCCTGGTCTATTTCGTTCAAGGCGACAACTTCCAGCTACTTAAGCTGTTCCTTGGAGATATTATAGTGTAGCAAGTATAGAGATAAGATAGGGGAGAGGTTCAGCTCCAGCGTTCGAGACACGGGACATAACCCAAGACAACCAGAAGGCCAAAGGGCAACAATTTGTGTTTTGCACCGTGCTGCAGCAATCAGGTACGCTAACCACTCAGGCGCGACAGTTCAACGATACATATCACACGGTGGGGGTGGGAAAATAAAATACAATCACTCAGGTCTATGCTCTATGTATGTAGAGATTCTTCTGTTGTATTTTTATTTTTTTCATTTCATTATTTCTCTACTCAATTTTAAGGCGATTCACATTAAACTCCTTTCGATGTATGGAAAAGACGTCATAGTCGGTGGATGGGCATCGTAGTGGGTGGTCGGTCGGTGGTGGAGTTATAAACCCCCATGCAAAAGCCCTAGGCGCAATAAAAAAATAATATAAATATAAATAATTAAAATTAGGGCGCTCGCTTAAATGTAACAATACGCAATTGATCTTGGTTCGAATCCCGCCCATACCACTAAAATTCTTATTAGCAGTATTAAGTCCTGAAAGCCCTTACTACGTTTTCCTTTACCACGTGCTTGACGGTAAAGGAAAACGTAGTAAGGGAATTGCGTATGAAAAATATTTCGGCGATGTGAGATCCGCCAAGCCGTATTGTTTTTTTTTAAAGAGCATTTAAGCCTCCCGGCTTTTCATACAAGCTTTTAAGTCCAAAATCTATGAAATTAATAAATCGATTTCAACGAAACCTTATAAGCAGTATACATAATTACGGCGGGCAACGGAACAAGAGACCCTCGCTTCCCTCACCCGATGGGAAGTAGTTACCGTCGTCCACGTACATCTGCAACACTAGACAGAGGAGCTGCTGATGCGTTGGCGGCCTTAGGATATTTGGGGAGGGGATTGGGGGAGCGGAGTGGATCACCGGTACGACACACGCCGAAAAAAAACATAGAAGCACAAGATGCTTCAACTTCGCGCCGGTATTCCGCGAGGCCGCGGTAGCACCCAGATCGAACCGGCCCATTCGAGGAGCAGCAAAAGCCGCCGCTCGGCTCTCTACCACGTACTGAAAATTAACACGGTATGATTGCATCGAGGTATAACTTCACACGGAATTGTTGTGGCAAAGAAGTGTGTTGTGGCAGAGCCTCGCCTCGAGCTTGTTAAGACAGCACTGTGCGTCATCCGGAGATGAGGTTAATTTGAATAGATCACCTTCTTCTCTATCATTCACAATATGATCAGTTCCGTCGATTGAGTCCCTGTAACTAGTTGTACATTAGCGTAGGATTGAGCGGCGACCGAATCGAGCCCGTCCTCCGTCCCACATGGGCCCGGTGTCACGGCACGCCCATCCGCTCTTCTAAGGTACTAAATCATCCATCAATCGCTATACCTCATTGTCATTGTTTAATGAGAATATAATACCGATTTGGTTACGCCAGTGAGTGAACTTTGAAATGAAAGTGGCCCGGTGGCGTGGTGGCGTGGTGGCGTTGTGACTGAAACGTTTAGCTGCCTCGCAGTGGGTCGCGAGAAAGATTCCGCATGGGACTACAAATAATAATCCTAGATCTGTGTGACTTATGAATTACTAAAACATGCATGCGAAAATTGATGAAAGTGGAAGAAGCGAAAGACGTATGTCAGGACCGTAGCAAGTGGAAGAGGATTGTCTCTGCCTACCTCGTTGGGTACAAGGCGTGAATATATACATACATACTTAAAAAGAAAGTATTATTTACGGATTGTAGGGGGTTTTAACTTTTCTTTATCTTCGGACTAGGAATTATATGCCATTTTATGGTTTTTTAATGCGGAATTGTGCAAAGTAATTTATGTCTGAGATAATTTATTATTCAAAAATTTTAAATAAATATGAAACAACAAGATATTTTTATTACCCATAAAAAAAAAGGGAAAATGCGAATGGGAACTATAAACATTACATCTATACCGGACGAATTCGTAGCAACCCATGAGCATGGGGTATCATCTCGTGGGGTGGGTTCAAAATTTCCGCCCTCCGTTTTTAATAATCAATTCAAAGCAAAACGTTGCTCGTTAGCAACTTCAAATACGCGTGGAGTTTGTTCGAGTTTTACAACAACGGGATTTGTTCAAAGACATTGCATATACAGGGGTATAAATAGTTTAATCACTTTGTATTTGTAATAGGGTGATTAGGGTGAATAGGGATATAATAAAGTTAATTACTAATGATTTTTTTTTTAATGAAATGGGGGCAAACGTGCTAGCGGCTTACCTGATGGTAAGTGATTGCCGTCACCCATGTACGTCGGAAACATCAGAGGAGCTGCAGGCGAGTTGCCGGCCTTAAAAGATATTTGGGAGATGGGAGGGATGGGGAGAGGGACTGGGCCTCCGGTTACAGAACTATACAGCGCAAAATTCGAAACACGCGATGTAGACAGCTTAAATCATCTCCGCTAATTTCATACAGCACTTAAATAATAAATGTTTTAATTAAAACTTTTTACTATTATTAGTATTATCTGTCGTCAGTTTTGAGCTACGACTATGCTCAAAGTTTTCAATCATTTTCAACATTTGTACGGTTACCTCACTCGCAGAGGAGGTAGAGAGGGATGGGGTGGGGAGGGGGAGCGGGCCTCCGGTTACCTCACTCGCCGAACGAAACGCAGATGCACAAGATGCGTCTACTTCACGACGGTATTCTGCGAGGTCGCGGTACTAGTCGAGCCGACCCGTTCGTGCAACAAAAGCCGCCGCTTGTCTCTGCCACCTACAAAAAAAGAAAAGAGTACAAATGTCCACTGATGTCAAGACAGTTTTTCATTATACAATTCTGCTACTTATCTAAGTCATTCGCTTTTACGGCTATAAGGCTCTGGAACGAAATCCCTCTTGACATTAAAAAAGCTCCTAATAAGTTTGCCTTTAAAAATAACACCCGCAAACATTACAGAAATGTTGCAAGTCTGTACTAGTGCTGCTGTTTGTCCTGTATATTTGTTTGTATTTTGTATTAAAATTCATTATTCTATGTGTATATGGTATATTTGTATATATTTTATTTATGTATCTATGTATGTATGTATGTATCTACCTAACTGTGTAAGTATATATTTTGATATTTATATCCTTTTACTTGTTTTATTCTCTTAGCTGTATCGCCTCTATTACGTATATATCTCTGCTTAGCCTAATGGTTGACTGGGAGAGAACGCCTCAAGGCATTAAGTCCGCCATATGTACCAATTTGTGCATGAAGTTTAAATAAATAAATAAATTCTGTTATAGTTTTTATTTTTTAAAAAATATTCTTTCCAATTATTCTGATTCGGATGTAAATGAAGCGGGATTAGAAGCCTGGTAGTTATACGCCGGAGGCTGTGTTCCTGGGGGAGCTGCGTTTGATGTCCCGCTTTTAAAGCCGCGACCCGGCTCACGCGCCCTGCACCAATAAAGGTCTGTTTGTATTTCTATGTTTACTCGGACAATAGAGTGATGTAGGAATCGTAAACACTGTAGGGATTTTAACAGTTAATTGAAGCTTCTACGTTCAAGGTGTGCTGAATGTTAATATCTGTATGGAATACATAAAGTTTGTTTGTATGTGGTCTTGAAAGGATTTCAATTAAAAGCGATCTCACTGATATTGGAATTTTTTTTTAATATTTCTTATAACTCCTATGTTAAGTTTCACTTATATATTAATATCACAAATGTGCAAGTTTGTATGTTTGTTTTAACGACAACTCTTTAAGGGACTGAATGGGTATGAACCAGATTAGAAAGGAAGAAACCTCCTTAATGTTACTAAGAGAGGTATAAGATGGATACCAGAGCCACTGACACAATGCCCTAACTATCCTTAGAGGCCGGCAACGCACATGCAGCTCCTTTGGTGTTGCAGATGTCCGTGGGTGACGGCAATCCCTTGCTATCAGGTGACTTGATCTTTTGGTCCGTTCCTCAAAAAAAAAAAACTTCGATAGGTTATATATAAAAAAGGATACTACACTTTAGATTATGTTATAAAATATTTCTTATTATGAATAGGACTATTCCTGTATACCATTGTGAATTTGGAAGTTATTTAAAGTTTTCGATAAAAACATTTAGTTCAAATCTCACACGTGACACCCCTTCTGACTAGAGAGCGCAATCTAACAGAGATTACGCTAACTAACCCGGCCGTTCGCCTCCCCGCAAAACTTTTCCCCTCCGTGGTCCCGCGCAAGTACACGAGTCGTGGGACCAGTAGTGATGTATTCCACAGACATAAATACTTTTTTTTTTACTGAGTCTCAAACGCATGTGAGCGAGGGGAACCGGAAAATTAAAGTTACTCTAGGCCTTAAGTATTTCAAGTAATCAATTTAAGTAATTTAAGTCTTATAAAACGAGATTAAGGTATATGAGGAATTTGTACCCTAACCTTACCCTAACAGCCTGTAAATACTGTACTGCAGGACACGCCACGCTCGGCGAGCGGATTGTCGTTCTAGGTACCGAACATAACGCATTTTATACAATGGTGCCCGTCGTAAGTCTCCTTATTTTCGATCTGGTATTTTCGAGATCTTTGTCAGTAGCCATTGTAATTTACAAAGCTTTTCCTTAGTCGTCTCTTACGACACCAAGGTCAAAAAGTGGGTGTCTGTTTTCATAAATTTCCCTAATAGTTCAGATTTTATTTAGGACAATTTTACAATTAAACTATTCAAGAAAAATTTACGAAAGCGAGCTGAACTCTAACCACAGTTATCTTCCAGTAAACCCTTTAAGGAAAAGATAAATATAATACATTAAGCAAGTTTATTAATAATACAATTACTAATTTATTTTTATGTAACATTACATATACATAAGTAATTTTACACACAATACATAATATATAAATATCGATAAGATGTTAATTCTAAGTAGATAGACAGTGCTTTGTTACACCCCGCAATATTTCACGAGAACAACTGGCACGCATGGCATCTGGCAGTGAGATCCACGACATCACCGCCTTCACAGCTTCTCAAAGCGACGATAGAAGTATGTTACGTTTATAATGCTCGTTAACGTAAACAAGTACGTTTAGTTGTTATCCGTATTAGAACCTCGGAAACTTCGCCCGCTCGGTACTAAATGGCTATAATAAAACCGGAAAGAAAAAACGTTCGCGGAAGCTTTCCGTGCAGAAGTTCACGATGAAAGGGCATTTGCGGAACATGCTCTGTAGCGGCGTTACTAGAGAGCTGTTCTCTTATTATTACTTTTAAAGTATCTTTGTAACATATATATGTCGCGGATTGCCATTTAAATGGCTTAATAACGATCGTCTGACATGTGGTTGACTTTTTATTTGTCGGTGCGCACGTCCGGCGCCGGCGCTGTCCCGAAAGCAAGTGAGCTTGTGAAACGATAACACGTACCAGTGACAGATACAGCGACATTGACATTGACAACTAAGAACCTTTAAGACGTCAATCATGTCGAGCGGTGTTGTGATTCCAATAAAATAAGTGATGTCGTATACCCGCGTAAATTGATTATCTCTAATATATATAGAGCCGGCCCATTTGAGTATATTAGTATGTAATGCATACTAATATACTCGAATGGGCCGGCTCGACCGGGTTGGCACCGCGGCCTCGTAGAAAACCGGCGTGTTGGCGTGCCGCAGAAGGCCGGCATCGCACCTGCAACAACTCTGGTGTTGCAGATGTACATGGGCGACGGTAATCACTTACCATCTTAAAAAAAACATTACTTTTATTAAACCGGGCCTAAGAAATAGAAACACTGTTGTTTCAACATTTGTTGGTAATGGCAACAAAACAAATGCTTTTGTTTTCATTTGCAGCGAAACGGTACAAAGGCTCGAAGCGGGAAACATTTTCAAATTGAAAAAAAAGGAAAAAGTTTTTTGTTGTTCAATAAAACCCAAAAGTTGGTCAAAAGGCTAATGATACCGTACTCGAAAAGGCGGCGCGCAAATAAAGAACTGTTATAAAAGCAGCCGATATTAAAACTGAAAACAATGGCGGGATCCGAGGACGTATCTGTGTCGGCGGGCGTTAACAAAACCTCCTGCGCTCGCGGACAGCCAATGACGATTTCAAACGGGAACTGGAGCTGGAACTCGGCTTGGTTAAGGCGGTAGAAAATATTTAGCTCTCAGTAGCCGACGACGTCGCCTTGTTGCTCTTTTCTTTTTTTTTATGGAAAAGACGGCAAACGTGCAAGCGGTTCAACCTGATGGTAAATGATTACCGTCGCCCACGTACATCTCCAACACCATAGATTGTGCAGGTGCGTTGCCGGTCTTTAAGGATATTTGGGCTAAGGCAACCCCCACGATGAGAGGTAGAAAAAGCAATGGCCCCAGTCCCCGGCGGCCTCGCTAGTCCTGGCTATGGTGGCAGCCATGGTAACGGCGAGGCAGGGGTGCGAAGAATCACCGGCTGATTTCTAGCTGCCAACCCAAACGACTGGACCTGGCAACATATAACGCACGCACATTGAGGACCGACGAGAAGATACTAGAACTGGAAGAAGAAGTAAGCAAGTTACATTGGAGTATTATAGGGTTGTCTGAAGTCCGAAGACAGGGAGAGGACTCTATAATCCTAAAATCCGGTAACTTGTTCTACTACCGGCAGGGTGACCATCTGTCCCAAGGAGGTGTCGGGTTTATCGTCCACAGGTCTCTCATCAACAACGTGATCGAGATCGGAAGTGTGTCGAGTAGGGTCGCGTACCTTATACTCAGAATAACCAAAAGGTATTCGCTGAAGGTCATACAGGTATACGCACCAACCTCGACACACCCTGATGATGAAGTGGAGGCAATGTATGAGGATATTTCAAGAGCCATGCATTGCTCTAAGACTCACTACACGGTGTTGATGGGAGACTTTAACGCAAAACTAGGTACGAAAAAAGGCGATGAGCTGATAGTGGGGAACTTTGGAGTAGGGCAACGGAACCCGAGAGGGCAACAGCTGGCTGACTTCATGGCAAAGGAGGGATTCTTTATGATGAACTCCTATTTCCAGAAGCGGCCCCACAGGAAGTGGACATGGATGAGCCCGGACGGTACCTTGACGGACTTCATCATGACGACCAAGCGTCAGCTGTTCAGTGATGTCTCTGTGATTACTAGGGTAAAAACCGGCAGTGATCACCGAATGGTAAGAGGCACACTGAACCTTAACATTAGGCTCGAGCGGTCTCGTCTGGTGAAGTCTACGCTCCGCCCACCCGCCCTTATCCAGAACCCCGAGAGCTTTCAGCTCGAATTGCATAATCGCTTTCAGTGCCTAGACGATTGCGTTACAGTGGACGATACGAATAGCAGGCTAGTGGAAACTGTCCATGCGGTAGGAGCTAAGTTTTGCAGAACCCGCCGCACGAACAAGCCCCAAAAGCTCTCTGATCACACTCTTAAACTCATGAAAGCCAGGCGTGAGATAAAGCTGCAGTCTACAACGGATGCGTCAGCGTATCGGCTACTGAATAGACAGATCTCCAAATGTATGAGGCAAGACTTACGCAAATTCAATACAGCCTGTATTGAAAAAGCGATAGAGCGGAACCAAGGCTCCAAAGTCTTCGCCAAAGATCTGTCTATCGGAAAGAGCCAACTGACCAAGCTGAAGACCGAAAGCGGCGCAGTCATTTCCGCTGGAGCCGAGATTTTGAGTGAGATCGAGAGATTTTACGGACAGCTGTACACAACGTCGTTGAAACCACACACTGATGTGAGTAACGACCCAAGAGCCAAGCTTATCCGACATTACTCCGATAACATCCCGGACGTCAGTCTGAGCGAGATTAAGATGGCTCTCAAACAGCTTAAAAACGGCAAGGCGCCGGGTGAGGACGGAATTACAGCTGAGCTTCTGAAAGCGGGTGGAAAATCGATACTTGTTGTCCTTCAGAAGCTGTTTAATTCCGTCATTCATGGCGGTGTTACGCCGAAAGCGTGGAGTAGAAGCGTGGTTGTCCTATTCTTCAAGAAAGGGGATAACTGCCTTTTGAAGAATTATAGACCGATATCGCTTCTAAGCCGCGTCTACGTGCTGTTTTCGAGAGTCATCTCAAATCGTCTAGTGAACAGACTTGACGACTTCCAGCCACCCGAACAAGCCGGATTCCGAAAAGGCTATAGTACCATAGACCACATACATACTCTTCGCCAGATTGTACAAAAGGCCGAGGAGTACAATTTGCCATTATGTCTGGCGTATGTGGACTTTGAGAAAGCCTTCGATTCAGTCGAAATTTGGGCGGTGCTACAGTCTCTCCAGCGGTGCCAGATATATCGAAGTGTTGAGGTGTTTGTACAATGAGGCTACGATGTCTATCCGAGTACAGAATCAGAGTACGAAACCAATCCAACTGCAGAAAGGTGTAAGACAGGGTGATGTCATATCCCCGAAACTCTTCACCGCTGCATTGGAAGATGTTTTCAAGCAGCTGAACTGGAAAGGATACGGTATCAACATCAATGGCGAATACATCACTCACCTTCGATTTGCCGACGACATGGTTATTATGGCAGGATCGCTGGGGGAGCTTAGTACAATGCTCAATGACCTCAATAACGTCTCCCAACAGGTTGGTCTTAAGATGAACATGGACAAGACGAAGTTCATGTCAAACGTCCATGTCACACCAATACCGGTTGTTGTTGGGAACAATAGGCTCGAAGTTGTAGACGAGTACGTATACCTGGGACAAATTGTCCGATTAGGTAAGTCGACTCAGAGGTCAATCGACGAATCCAACTCGGCTGGGCTGCGTTCGGGAAACTACGTCATATCTTCTCGTCGAGTATACCGCAAAGCCTCAAGACGAAAGTATACAATCAGTGCGTGTTGCCAGTGATGACATACGGATCCGAGACTTGGTCCTTCACTGCAGCCCGTATGAGGAAGCTCAAAGTTGCTCAGCGCGCTATTGAAAGGGCTATGCTCGGTGTTTCTCTGCGTGATAGAGTCTGTAACGATAATATTCGTAGCAGAACTAAGGTAACCGACATAGCCGTAAAGATCAGCAAGCTGAAGTGGCAATGGGCCGGCCACATAGCTCGCAGAAATGACAACCGCTGGGGAAAAAGGTTCTCGAGTGGCAGCCACGTACGGGCAAACGCAGTGTAGGACGACCCCACAAGATGGAGTGACGACCTGCGCAGTGTTGCGGGAAGTCGATGGATGCAGGTGGCTCAGGACCGTGCTTCGTGGCAATCTTTGGGGAGGCCTATGTTCAGCAGTGGACTTCTAATAGGCTGAAATGATGATGATGATGATGATGTGGGCCTCCGGTTACCTCACTCACCGAACGAAACACAGAAGCACAAGATGCATCTACTTCACGCCGGTATTCTGCGAGGCCGTGGTACCAATCCCATTCGAGAAGCAGCTAGAGCCACTGCTTGGCTCTACCACGCTTAAAAACTGCAAAGTAAAAAAGTAACAGCCTGTAAGTGTCCACTCCAGCAGTGGCAGCAAAGGGCTCCTTCTCAAATATTAGTTATCAGAGAGGGTTTAGGAGCCGGGAAGGACCCGCCACACTGCTCCAGTGCGGGTTGGTGGGCATCACATATCCTCGAAATAATAATTATTATTTCTCAGACATGCAGGTTTCCTCAGAATGTTTTCCTTCACCGCCGAGCACGTGGTAAATACAGCACTTAAAACTGTTATTAACAATTTTAGTGGTGCCGGCATCGGGGATCGAACCCAGGTCACTCACGCTTTATGACACTAAAGTGAGCGCCCTGCCCACTAGGCTACCATGAGTCTTTTCAACTGATGTAAAGGAATATGAAGATCTGTGAAAATGTACGGGGCGGCTTGACTGCTCGTTAACATAGTTATAAGACTTCAGATATCAGACAGACAGAGTCTAACCTTATTATTTCTTGTGTTTACGCGTACACTACACATTTCAAATGAAACTATCACTTACGGATTTTTACGTGTTCTATTTTGTTTTTATATTCCGGACGTTTCGAGTGCTATACAGCAGCCGTGGTCACGTGGTCGGTCTGCCTTTTTTTTTTATGAAAAAAATGGGCCTGCGTTTGACCTCAATCTTGCCCGATGGAAAGCGAAGATGAGGCCTAGGATGGTACACGCTTGCCTAGATGTCTGTTCACTTTGGCCTTGAAGAGAGGTTATAGGCCTCCGGAAAAACCGACCTCGGCAGAGAGTTCCACTCCTTAGCCGTCCGCACAAAGAAAGAAGAGGCAAACCGCCTCGTGCGTAATGGAGAAACGTCTACAACATAAGGGTGGAACTTCTCGCCGCGTCTAGTCGTTCGGTGATGGAAAGGGGAAGAGGGTATTAGGTTATGCAAAACCTCCGCACACTAAAGCTTTTCTTTTGTTTAGATCGTAGATGAGGAACAAAATGAATAAATAACGCCCGAAGATAGCCTGAGTTAACATCTGGACGTCTAACACTTCAGTCCCCCGTGAGCAAAGCACTCGAAACGTTGGAAACATAAAAACCAAATCGAACACGATAAAATCCGTAAATAATTTTTATTTCGGAAGGGTCTACTCTGCTTTTAAAGATGGCGGGTGGCGTTCGGTATTTACTGAGTAAAATAATGCAATTAAACAGTTTTAAATCGATAAAACAGTTGGAAGTGAGTGAAAATCTACTTCCAGGTGAAGCTAATGGAAGGATTATTATTAATATTTACGCTAAATTATTAAAACGGTGGTCTCTTAACATCAGGTAGACTCAAACACTTCGGATCCCTCGTAACTATTTATTTATTAGTTACGAGGGAGTTGTAAAAGGGCAAACGATCAAGCGGCTTTGCCAGATGGTACTGCAGGTGCGTCGTCAGGATATTTGGGTGATGAGAGGGTTGATGGGCAGGGGCATATGCCCGACCTCCCGAGGGAAAGGCGCTACCACGAGGCGGTAGGTCGGCCGGGTTTCCTACCTAACGGGGGCACACCGGGCAGGCGGTCGGCTCGCGGCCACTCCAACCACTGAAGGGGGCAGAGCCCCGATAAAGTTTCCCCGACACCGTTAAGGCGTTCGTGAGAATATCCAAACACTGGGCAGAGGCAGGCAAAATGCTTCTGCTGCATACCGTTATTCTGTAAGGATGTGTACGAGGGTACTAACCCGGTCGAGACGCCAGCTTCGAGCAGCAGCATAAGCCGCCGTTTAGCTTCACCACGTACAATATATTCTGAACAAAGGTGCTGAAAAACACTCGAAATTTCAGGAACTCAAATAAATGAAACGCGATATAGTTATAATTAGTTTGATTTTAATATTATTAGGATAGGTGTAAGAGGGGAATATACTAGATCTTTCCCCTAACGCCAACCACACCCGCCCGTGGTGCAATCTTCTTGCAAACAAAGGCTTTGGTGATGGCGGAATTACCATCCGAATTTGCCGAACCCAAATCCCATAAACTAGTGATAGAGAGCAGCATCATTAGTGCGACGGGGGGTGTTGTGAATGGGCAAACCCTACAAGAAATGAGGTCTATGTTGGCCAGCAGTGGGTACTTACAGATTGCTACTTTTATATAATATTTAAAAAGAAATACATACGTACATACACACAAATATTCATTAACATATATAAATAACTTAAATATTAAAAAGATATACAAATAGACTATTACTGAGAGGATTCTACCATTTTGTTTAAAACATGTTCCTTAACTTTCATTTTAAACGTGCACCGACTGTTAGACGAAATTTTGCCGTTGTCAAAGCGAAATTTTGATCGTCCGTTAAACAAATCCTGCAATGGTAAAATGATTAATTACAAGTTTATTAGCTTTCGTATATACATCACTGGGTTTTCACTTCATCAAATCAGTTAGCTGTGTAAGCATATGCGAACTGTATCAAGCCGCGCTCTACTCTCCGAGAGCGACTGGATTTACTATTGACCCACTTGGACATGTGTGCTTCTCGTTTATGTCGACCGAGCATCTTGAATCAAAGAAAACTACATTTTTTCGATACTGGCAAAATACAAATTAATGTTTTTAGTGACATAGTGAACGAATAAACACAAAATAACTAGAAAGAATAGAAAGAAAAACCATTTATTCACGACAGAAAAGGAAATAAATGCAAAACATAAGAAAAAAAATTATTGAAAATAAAAATTAATAATTAAAACTAAAAAGCAAAGAGAAGAAAACAAAAAAAAATCCTGCAAAATTTCAATGTCTTTGCCAAGATTTATCTGTGACGCAGCTGAATAAACAGCCTTGGCGCTGTTTATTCAGCTGCGTCAGCGTGCTTATTTTCAGTGAGACCAGTAGTGGACAGAGTATCTCGGTTCAGCTGCAATATATATGCGGTAGAAAAGAAAAAAAATTAAAAGAAAACAAAAATTTTTAATAATATTTTAAAATTTTTAAATCATGTTCATGAACCCTAAGTTTCATTAACAAAATCCAACAGAACCTAATGTGATCTTGTTACGTTGCGTTTGTACGTTCGAAATCTATTTATTATTATTTCATGCGGGCTCCCTCACGTTGTGCACCTTCACCGTCGACAACGAGATAACATTAAGCACTTAAATTGCTTGGCAACGGGAATCGAAGCCCGATCACTGGTCCGGTTATTGACATTATAACTCGTGACAGTTATTGTTTTAATGTTATTAAAAGTATAAAATTTTAAGACAAACAGTTAAACCAAGGCCAATTACACAATTCATTTAAGAGGGCAATTTAAATTTTATTTACGACGCTCCATGACTCGAGTACCGGACTCTCATTGTCCTCTTGTCCCTCCTCTTAATACCCTCCCGGTTACGCGCCTAACTTGAACAAACTCGTTATATTTTTAAAAGGGTCTTAAATTTAAATTGAGCCATTGGTTAACAAGTTAGGGTTGATATTTAATTGTAGACAAACGACACAATTAGTTGAATAAAGCATTCCTGATTATATTTTATTCTCTGTTGTTCTACTAGATACAATGTAGGGATAACGTCGTCAGATAAATAAAACTTCTGATTTACGTATTTTGAACTCATTTATTGATATCCACAAGCTTCTAATGACTCCGGATAATGCAAACGACATCGCGATGCAAAATCAGGTAGCGACATCTAGTATATACAAACAAAAACAACAAAACAGAACATGTGTCCGTGTGACTAAAATTACTCTCAAACACTGTCACTTCACAAACGTAATATTTGGAACACACAATTTTAACTTTATTAATGTGTCTTTTTATAGACCTGTCCATCTCGAGCCGTGTATGCAACGGGGGGAGGGCAGCGTGGGGGAACGGGTGCAATTGGAACGCCTAGAGATTCGAAAACTTTTGGTTTCACTTTCAGTAATAACGGTATGCATTTTCTGTAAAATAGGGAATTTTAGGAGCAAACGCGGCGACGAGCCTCGCCACCCGTTGCGTTATATCTCCCGGAGAGGTGCGAATGTTGCGAAAGCGGCTTTCGGCTTGGCTAAGCTGAGTCGTACCAAATCGAAATCCGTTACCTCTGCCTTCTCCTATTATCCTCCCCCCCTTGTGTTAGATAAACGAGCAGGATCTCACGTTCATTAATTCTGACGAGCATCTTAGTGATTCCGGACAGGAAAGGTTTATCATAAGCTACTCAATTGTAATAGACCTTCTTATAAGATGGAGGTCGTAAGGTTGTACAGCAGGTTTGATATCTGCTGCGTACACTTGTACTATATCTTCGATCTTCTGTATCTTATATGTCCCTTATATTGGACATGTAAATCTGGTAATGTTTCGTTACGATGAACCTTTTGCTGTAATCGATTACAATGTCGTTAGAACAGAAGGCATGGTCCCATAGATAGCTGAAAGTGTGCAACAAGCAGACTGAAATCCATAAAATAAAAGCACAAGTGCACTGCGAACCCCTGCACACCTGCCTCTGCAATCATCTCCTGTTCACGAGCAAGCGGGTATAGGGTGCGGCAGGTGGGTGCTGGTGGGTGCTGGTGGCCGAAATGTGTGTTGCTAATCTATGTCAATCAGTGAACTCTTCATAGGCTCTTAAAGATATTATATTATGTGTAAGGGAGGGATATACCACGTTTGTTCGCCAAATGCCAACCCCATAAATGCCTAAAACGTACGCCGAATCCAATTGTGGAACTAACTACTAGCGGTGGCTCTGGCTGCTGCTGGAATAAGCCGGCGCGACCGGGGTAACATCACCACCTAGCAGAATACCGACCTCAAGTAGAGCCATCTTGTGCTTCTGCGTTTCGTTCGGTGATTGTGGTAATTGGAAATCCACTCACACCTTCTCTCTTCTCTCCTTCCCATATATTGGGACCAGCAGCATTCAGCAGAGCATTCAGCTCTTCCGGTGTTGCAGTTTATTGATTTTTCTACATTATTAACTTCCTAATTTTACTTTGGCCAAACAATTTAAACAGTTTGTTGGCGAAATGATACACTCATTCACTAAACTTACATACTTTTTAAATTATTAAACTTTATTTGCACTTAAAAGAGCAACGCAAAGACGGACTTGATACCTAAAGGTATTCCCTACCAGTGTTACCTACCAGGTTAGCAGAGAATTAGGTTGAGCAGAGAAAATGTAAAAGGGTGCAAAGTGCATAGGAGATAACTAAACATACTCAAACCGTAATTCGAGGATTTTCGCCATCGCAACCGCTGAGGTGGGAGACGGCGCATTGTCTTGGTGAAACAGATTTTTTTCTTTCTGCAGATCATCTGGCTGTTTTTCCGCAAATTCTGCTTTTAGCTTATCAGGTATTGATGCGTGAAGATAATCGATTAAGATAACTGCACGCCATCACTTTCTCAGCCGAAAGCCTTTCGCGGTCCACTGTTTTGACTGTATTTTTGTTTCAGGAGTATAATGGTGTTTCCAAGTTTCAAGTATAGCAATCAATCGGCGCCAAAATTCAGATTTATTGCGACTAATCTGCGCCAACGGGGCGTTGGAAATATTAATTGAAACAAGTTTTCGATCTAACGTACGCAAACGCGGCACCCAACGCGCGGACAGCTCTCTCATGCCTAAATCTTGCTACAATATGTGTAAAACACGTTCTTTGGACACATTCATATCCTCTGCTATCTCCCTCACTTTAATTCGATGCTCGTTTAGCACCATTTTGGTGAAATTTAGCGACGTTATCGTCAGCGGTTGCAGTTTTTGGCCGTACCGAACGATCATCGTCACCGTCACCCACGCTGGTACGGCCCGGTTTAAATGCAGCTGCCCAAATTTAAAATGATGCTGCAGTGTCCCTATTCACAGCGTCCAACTGCGTAGGCGTGTTGCGTTTCGAAAATAATAATTTAATGAAGGCTCGATATTCGATTGTTTCCATCATCACAAAAACACTTACATTGACTCACTCGAACGATTGTTCAATATGGGCTGAAATTTTGGTAAGTACCTACCGGTGAAACGATGCGCAACCATATTCCCTAACTTTCATCGACGAGTGCTGCCATCTTCACGTTAAGGTCGGAAACTTTCTGTCTAACCTCGCACTTTAACAGGTACGACGCTACTAAATTCTGTTAATCCATCAGAATGTCTACAACTCGATAGCTACTAAAGTTGTTGTCATGAAACCTTCGCATATTATAGATTGTATCCCTGGGACCAATTAAGTTTGTTTAGAAGTACTCGTTATATCTCCAAAGGGTATAGAGTTAAATAAGTTCTCAATTTCACGCGAACAATATGGCAGCCGCGGGGTCTAAAAGGATGTACCATCCATCCATTCTCTCCAAATACCGACCTCGCCTCCACACTTTGCTGAACTCAGACCGAATCCATATACCGCAGACTGGTGATGAGGAGCGTATCTAGTACGAGGGTCCAGTGTGGTGGTGAGTCATCCATGCGTGGTACGCTAGCTTTTGTATGCGCTTTCATGCTCATATCCACCAGTGGATAAGCTGGTAAATAACTGTAATATTTCGTAGTACCAAAGTACATTCACCTCAATACCCACTGAATTGAAAATCAGCAAGGCGGCTATTCTGCCTCCTACCACTCGTATGGAAAACCACTGCTCGGAGGATGGATGTTTTTAACGTGGTAGAGCCAAGCGGTGGCTTTTGGTGCTGATCGAATGGGCCGGCTCGACCGGGTTGGCACCACGGCCTCGCAGAATACCGACTTGAAGTAGAGGCATCTTGTGCTTCTGCGTTTCGTTCGGTAACGTAACGTAACCGGAGGCCCATCCCCCTCCTCATCCTCGATCCCATCCCAAATACCCCTAAAGGCCAGCAACGCGCCTGCAGCTCCTCTGGTGTTGCAGATGTACGTGAGCGACGGTAATCACTTACCATCAGGTGAACCGCTTGCTCGTTTGCCGCCTTTCCCATAATAATAATAATAATAACCGCCACTGCGTTGGTACCAAATGAGACGCACTCCTGCATGGGAGTTCTAATATTCGCCCTTGCACAATGTTACTTCACAGACAGAACCTTCTTCTTTCATTTATCTGCGTTAACGTATTCACATGCAAATAGTAGTTATGAGAGATTGGAAATATATTTTCAAAAGTCCACTTTAACCAATATTTTTTGAATTATTTTCATATAAATTCGACATGCTTCCGCATGTCCACTCATGAATGTGTTAAATGCTTCCATCAATCATCTCGATGGGATATTCGCTCGTGCATTAACAGAAAATACGGAATTATGCTGCCTCGTCCAATAATACCGACAAATTGGATGTCATTTCGTTTAATTTCAGAGCAAATTAACTGGGCTTGGCTGCACAACACTGTCACACGCGAATTATAAATTGACTCTGCAATTTACATCCAAAGTTAAAAGCTATTCTATGGATAACGTCGTGGGTTCTGATGACATCATTTGGGAAATTGTGTTTTGGGTTCAACAGGCTGACGGAAAAACCGTCTCCGCAAAACACCGTTGTAATATAGCAACGTATCGCGGTGGTTCTGTTTCGTAGAGCGAGTGAACGAGCATCTAGTTCTATTTCCTCTCATTACAGCCCGTCACAAGCCCTCTGTTGAACAAAGGCTTCCCCTAAAAATCGTCATGAGGTCCGTGCCATCTGCATCCATCAACGTCCCCCTATTCATTCTGTTTTATTAGTTCTAATACTATTTTTGTTTATCAATATTTATCAACGTGAGAAACTAAAGGTATCAATTACAACTTTGTCTTAATTCGATGTAACGAGTATTCGGGTCGCACCCTAATCTTATTCCGTTTGTACTCCAAGACGCCGAATTATAACCATAGTCTGACATTATTAACTGTTATCAAGGGAACTCGTCCGAGATGTTTCCTGGGAAACTTTGGCTGAGTTGTCATTAATGATAAGCACTGAAGCGGATGATACTTGCCGATTAGGCTATAAACTGTGCATTACATACGATACCATCAACTCAACTAGTGTCAGACAGACCCTCGGGATGTGGCCGAGGTGTTTATACAGCGAGGCTACGATGTCGATCCGAGTACAGAACTAATTCAATTGCATAAAGGTGTAAGACAGATATTATATCCCCGAAACACTTCACCGCTGCATCGGGAGATGCTTTCAAGCAGCTTACCTGGAAATAATACGGTATCAACATCTATGGCGAATACATAACTAATATTTATATTTAATTTATATTTATTATTTATTTAGAACCTGCCAACATGTTTTCTTTCTCACCCTGGGGTGACTGGTAGAGAATGCCAAAAGGCATTAAGTCCGCCCATTGTATTCCTTTCTTTTTTTAGGGACACAATAAAGAATTAATAAATAAATAACTCACCTTCGATTAGCTGACGACATAGTTCTTATGGGAGAATCGCTGAAGGACCTTACCACAATGACCTCAATAATGTCTCGCAACAGGTTGGTCTTAAGATGAACATGGACAAAACGAAGATCATGTCTAACGTCCATGTCACACCAATACCAGTTGTTGTTGGGAACAATAGGCTCGAAGTTGTCGACGAGTACATGGACCAGGGACAAACTGTCCTATTAAGTAAGTCCAACTTCGGCCCAGAGGTCAATCCAGAATCCAACTCGGCTGGGCTGCATTCGACAAACTACGTCACATTTTCTTGCGGGTATATCTTAAAATCTAAAGAACAAAGTATACAACTAGTGCGTGTTGCAGTGATGACATACAGAACCGTCGACTTGGTCTTACACTGCAGGCCGTACGAGGAAGCTTAAAGGTTATCAGCGGAAACGGTGCAGTCTCGGTGTTTCTCTGCGCAATAAAGTATACAGCGATGATATCCACAACAGAACTAGGGTAACCGACATAGCCGTTAGGATCAGCCAGATGAAATGGCGATGTGCCGGCCACATAGCTCGCAGTACTGACAACCGTTGGGGAAGGAAAGTTCTCGTGTGAGCTGCATTAGCTATTTACCATCAGGTGGACTGTTACCTCCCCGTATGTCACCACAATCCAATAGAAAAAAATTCAATATACTGTTGGATAACCTAACATTTCCGTTCACGGCATAGTAGACAAATATGGAGCGATTTCCGTTGCCCCTAACGCGTATCCTTCTGTATTTGAACAAGAAACTAAAAACAAACGTACACAGCAGCACGTGCCGTTCGGGTTTGAAACAGCTCTTTGTGTTATCCAAAGGTCCCTTACCATGAAAGTTTTGATGTTGGAATGTTTGCTCGCTAAAACAAACTGGATGTTTGCGACGGCCACTAATAAAGATTGTGGCTTTCTCTATCGCTGATGGACGGACCGATGTATCTACTAGAGATTTTATTTGATGATAAATATTCGTTATTCTCTTCATTGAAAAGTAATTGAAGTTTATCTGATTCATAGTGTGAACATAGTACATTCCCTGGTGGGGTTTGTTTTCGTCCATCGTTTTGGAGAAATTTAAGTCTTGAGGTCGGACACAACGAGCAAGCAGCCCTCCTGATGGTAATTTATTATCGTCGCCCACGTACATGTGTCACACCAGAAGGGCTGCAGATGCGTTTAAGGATATTTGGGAGTTGGGCGGAAGGATGAGAATGGGGGATCCGGGGATCCGGTTATCCCACTCACCGAACGAAACGCACAAGATGCTTCTACTTCATGCTGATATCCTGCGAAGTCGTGGTACTACCCCAGTCGAGCAGTAACAAAAGCCACTGCGTACAACTACTCATTATATTTGTCATTATCTAATGTTATTAAAACAAAAAATAACGGTTGTTCTTGATGCGTTCATAATAATGACTAGCTACGTGATCAAAGACTGCTGTAGACCAGGAAAGAAAAGAAATTTATTATAAACTTACGTTATTTTTTTATTTATCTGTACAATTATGTTATTCTCTTATCAGTATCGCCTCTATTATGTATATATCTCTGCTTAGCCTAATGGTTGACTGGGAGAGAATGCCTCTAGGCATTAAGTCCGCCATATGTACGAACTAGTGCATAAAGATTAAATAAATAAATAAATAAATTATGAATACAACTTTTCTTCACATTTGTCATAATTTTATTTACGCTTATCTTTTGTAGCCTAGTTTCTAGTTCTGGTTCTCTACTCTCTTGTACTAATTTAGTTTTTCCTGCTACTACTCCTATATTAAACTATATAAATAACAAAGTAACAATACGTCTAGTTTCATTTTTTCGATGCTTGATAACAAGTTTCCGCGAAATGATACTGTACAAGTTACAAGTTGTTTGTTAACTATGTTATATCGCCCTCGGGAACAATTCGTGTATTTGTTCACTTATAGAAATGGGAATATTTTCTATCTACTCGTACTAACTGTTGCCGTTTGCGGTGTGAGATAATCATAGTGGTTCACATGATGTATCTGGTACTTGAGCAATGTCCTTTATAATTACTCTTTTAAGTGTGTTTTTAAAATCTCTATCTGTCTACCTCCGAATAAGAAGACCTGAATTAGGTTATCTTAGTGGAGGGCTTGTAACAATAAGCTTATCGAGACTTAGGTTCGTTTTATATCGTTGGCCTGGACACTAAGACGCCGATAGTATCACCACGACGTCTTAAATAATTACTGAAATTTTTAGACCTCCGACCGCCATGATCGGAATATACTGATATTTTTTTAAACATATTGCTCAAAAGTTAACCAAGCCACGGAGCTTTCTCGTACAACTGAATGACCTAAAACTTGATTAATTATCATTTCGTCACTCCTATAAATGTGATTGTTAATCTACTGGAATATTATGTCATATTTCGGCGAGCGACGTAATTAGTCAACGTCTGGTTAGCTAATTTGACTAATGACAAATTGTCCATGTCTATTTGGAAGCGTGTCTTATTCGTGCTGCGAGCGGAGGGTCGCGATCTTTTTTTTTTTTAATGGTTATAATATAAAAATGTGTAACATAGATTGTTTATGGAGTTCACTAGAGACACTGTGTGTATATTTTTATAACAACAGTGTGTCAAACAAATCGAAGAAAGTACTTTTTACGTACGATAAAAGCAATATAACGAAGTGAGTGCTCATATATCTAAGGAAGCCTTGCAACTTGTTGGAAAAATTCGCGCCAGTAGCCTGGATGCGATCCTCGGTGCACCACTTAAATTGGTAATAGCAATTTTAAGCTGAATTTGCCACGTGCTGGACGGTGAAGGAGATCATCGTGAGGAAACCAGCATCTCCGAGAACTAATAAAAAAATATTTCACTGACATCTGAAGTTCATCAACTGGAGCGGCGTGGCAGATCATTCCGGGCTCCAAAACCCGCTCAGATATTTGAGAAGGAGACTTTGGCCCTGCAGTGGGTATTTTACAGTCTGCTTCTTTAATGTATAACAATATATAATGAACCTGTACTTGACTTCAGACTTGTGAGATTTAAATTTACTTAAAGTTCTGAAGTCTTCGTGATGAATGTCAAATAGAGTTCCGTATAATAAGTTTTTATGTTCCCGACGCTATGGGGCCTTCACAGTGTCCGTGATCATGGGGAGACTAAGGTGTTAGACGTTCTGATGCCGCAGTTAATACGGGCTACCTTCAGCATTCAATTATTTATTTTGGACCTTTCTTCCAAATTTATAAACGTCAAACTTTAGACTGGTCAGCGGGGTTTGCAATGCACTTGTTGGGGTTAATTTTATGGTGTTTTTTTTTACGTACCTTGCATCAATTGAGGCCAAGTAGCCAAGGGATTATGCTTTGTAATTTTATTTTATATTAATTCTTTCGGTACTCTTTAATAGTTCTTCCCTCCTTCCAGGAGTATGTATATAATGTGAAATATTTCTTTCTCTCAACTTACTTCTCACTAGTGTTGACTCTAGAATCTGGGTTATCATCACCGCGTAAGACCTAGGACCGTCTTCTTTAAAACATAAATAAGGTTCTTAAGTGAAGATCTGTGTTAAGAGTTAGTCTTAGTTTCGCGTGTGGAAGCGGCGTTAGATTGCTGCTCCCCCCTTTCATTCCAGAGGGCACGTCAACTGGAGTGTGGAGCAGAAGTTTTTGTTGTTGCAGAAGCAGAAGGATAACAAATGTCGATTCCTTTAGGCATCGCAGAAAAGGCTGATTCGACACATCTCCGAAATGAACGTACATTCGCGAGGAGTTATACATACCAATTTCCAAGCAGACATCAATAGTTAATACGAGACGTGACGTGCCGCTTCGACCTTCAACATATCGGCGCACGTTCACAAAAAGAGAGGTTCTCTTTGCAGCCGTACGTGTCCTGGGCGCAGATCGCTTCACGTACCTTGTGAAACACCCTGCGGGATTTCTAGATCTAAAGTTAATTGAGTACTTAATGTCTATGCTCCAATTTGGTTCAATTATACCAGTATAAAAGCTCGTCTGTATCTCTCCGCGAACTTATATTTCCTACATAGTCGACCACTGACAGCACAAAGCATAGAAATAAAGTGAACAAATTCTAGTAGCTGTTTAATGTGGCCGAGCTCGAAATAAGTCAAGGTTAGATTTGAATCATAAACTTTTTTTTATTTTTATAACTCACGAGTACCAATTTTCATCAACATGTAGAAGTATTTAAAAAAAAAAATACAATAAATTTTTTGTTTGAAGTTCACAAAAGGCTAAAAGAAAGAGTATTAAAGTTTTTCATTATCATTATTGAATCAAGAAACCGACTTCTACGCAGATCTCCAAAGTGCATTATCAGCTCTTCACCAAATTGAAATGCTCGAATAATCGGTGAACATACATTAAAATGTAACCGAAAAGATGACCTCCTCAGTCCTGAGCGCGCGTTTGTCACGTCACTGTTGAACACTGTCACGTCAATGTATTTTTAAAATCATAAAGCAATTGTATGTGGCAAAAAAACAAATGCAAAAGACGAAGATACAATGCGTAAGTAGGCAGATACAGAAAAAAGTTACATTGAATAGGACTTAGCACGTTAAAGTTAAAACAATAACAATCTGAAATATATTTGCTATTCAAGTGCGTCAGGCGTTAACAATAATCTTCGACACAAGCGCATTCAAAACAATGACTCGTTGTGACAAAGCTGAAAGGAAACAAACGCATTTTCAGCGCTATTGAAAAATGCGGGGGGGGGGCAAAGCCAATTGCGATAGCGAAGTGTGCCAGCGATCGGCTGCAGACTAACTAACCGTCGCTCCATCGCCGAGGCCTTATTACGAACGGCGGCGCAAACAAAAGAAGTAGACGAACAAAACGCTCCGAATATGCGGTGTCGGCAGTTGCCTGCGAAATGGCGTTTCAATAAAATTGAATGTGGAACAAACGCCCTGGGAAAATTATCCATGCACGTGTCGAATGGTGGATAGATAAGCAATCACACGTTTCTATAGCCGTAGGGATAGACAGACAGAGAGTACGAATTTTGTATGTAGAGTCGTGTTAAATGAAATGTTACTATATAGTAGGCACTTTCACTTCCCTACTACGGCTCTAATCTCAATCTTTCGGTTATCTAAATCAAAAGTAATTACATTTATCTAATGTTTTCAATTAGCATTGCGTGCAAATTTTATTGTTATATTTTTCCCGTGCTTTTGATTGTATGTACCTGCCTTCTCTTACCTAAAATAATACGGATTTGATCACAAAACGGTGCAGTGGTTGCACAGTTACCTAAATAACACTGTAAACAGAGGAGTGCCGCGGAGATCTATCTTGGGTCCCATTTTATTTTCTTTGTATTGGACCGATATTACGAAAGGTTTGCAAAAATGAAAATTTCATATATATGCTGATTATATGCAAGTATACTTATCGTTTAAACCATCCGAGTAGGAACTTTACATTGTCGCGCTTAGTGATGATTTAGGGACAACTGTCGAGTGGTCAAATAAGAACTCATTAGTACTCAAACCAAATAAAACAAAGTATATACTATTTGGCACAAAAACGCAACTGAAATTTTAACCATTCATATAAGTCTTATGGTAGAGTTAATTGATAGAGTAGAAGAATTATTAAATTTATTAAGTTAAATACACCATGACATGGTTTCGTACATTGGTTACCATGACATGGTTTAACGAAACCATTTTAAAAATGAACACGGTATGATTTTGACTATTCAACACCGTTGTTCTATGGCGATTCGTTTTGATATGACTTATAATAATACAACTTCAAAGTTATGACACGTGACGGTGTAAATTAATTTACGATTGCACTGCAGACGTAAAAAAGAATTTTTATTTACAACAATACGATATGAAAGCACGTTTTTAACATATCACGCATAATACACGCTCAGTGGTGTAAAAATATGGAATATATGAATACCGGCATGCAAAGTAAAGAATTGTACACCGTATTGTTCTTGTGAACCTCACGCACATCCTTGTTATATTAATAAGAAACGGAACATAAAGGTATTGAAACTTATGTACGATTTTGTATCTTTGGCCTGTACTCTTAAAACAGCGACAGGCTCAACCACCTGTCACGTTGATCCCAATAAGCTCTGGTGGAGTTAGTGAAGCAAACCAGTGTTGGTTTTATACCGTAGATCCTTCACGATTGTTTTAGTAGAAGAGGTTGTCGTTTGAAAGAAAATGTCAAAATTACAAATATTTTCTTGCTCTTGTCAATTTTCGGTTTTCTCTTGTTATTGTAGGTATTAAGTGAAACCTACGTCCATTTGTAATCTCTTATTTCATGCTTTGAACTTTTGCCACTATACGGTAAAAAAAATTGTTTCACCTACTCTTGTTTGATCTTAGATGAACTAATTAATTGTTAAGAGAATTCAATGAACGCTGTTTTTTTTTGAACCAAATCGTTTTAAACTAATTTTGATATATTTATAAATTTTTTTTCCGTGGATGGAAATGCTTTACCCATTGCCCGTTGCTGGCCGGGAGGCCACCAAATGGGTTATGACGGGCTCGGATCTCGGATCTCGGAAAGAGAAACATACCGACTAAAAACCATCCACGTCGCTGTTGGCCTGGAGGCCTTTACAGCTTCGACGGTAAATGTTTATTATATTTTAAACATCGTCACTTATAGATTTTATCACAACACATTTTCACCACGTTTTAAAGTATTACTGACGTCCTCTACTCGCGCAATATAAACATTTTCTTATAACAAAATTTGATGAGCGTGAACATTCTTTAAAGTGAAATCTGCGAAAAATTTTATCATTGAAATTCGTGTAAGGGTATTTGTAGCAAATTGTTTCGTGTGTCCTGGGTGTTAGGGATCAATTTTGTCTGTGACATATTTTATTGCTCTGCCTGGATTTTTATCTCTAAAGACCTACGTCGCGGTGGTTCTATAATCGGAGTTCAATCTGTCAGGCGTCGCGTTCATGTCGCCCGTGTGGATTATTCACCGTCCTAAGATGGCGACGGGTTCTGTTTGTTTGTGTTAGTTGACGTTCCAGGATTAAGATACCACGATCGGGTATGCGAGTGACACATGAAATAGCTGATTCTGTTTTAAATAAAAGAAAACACGACGCCTCCGTAGATAGATATCTGTCTTTATAACACTTGAATGTATTAATATTTGTTACGCAATACTGTAAGTACGGCTAAGGATAATAAATATAATACAGTTCTGGACCATGTAGTTATGGAAATTGTTGCATTTTCATACTAAAATGTCTTAATAATATCTATTTTGTTAGGAGCGTTCACGCCTCACGGCTTTTCATTCAAACTTTCAACTTCAAAATCTTCAAAACTAATGAAGCTATTTTAATGAAACTTTTACGCATTAGCAGAAAACTAGCATAGGTCTAAAAAGTAAGTTGAGAACGTTTCCGAAGAATATTATGAAAACTAAATGACATGAGTAACTTTTCCGTAATAACAGGTGATTGAAATTATCACATTTTCACACTAGACATTTCGAAAAGGTTTTCTACTCACTTCAGAGACCTACTCGTATGTTTATTCGTATAGTCATGAGGCGTGAACAATCTTTAGAGGATTCATGAGTTATTCCTATGTGAAGTGCTATTAAAACCTAGATAGATCAAGGACCGGAACCCTAAAAATAGACATATTCACGAGAGACTTTTTTTTGGTATGATATTGCTAAAGGTTAGATCGTCCTCTTTTAATATTACAAGCGTCTGATACGCCTGCAGTCACAACATGCATTTCTACTTGTCACAAATCGTACCTTAACAGGTTCCGCAAACTACTTTTCGCCTTTCCGGGAGATAGAACACGTGCTGGGGCTACTGCGAGAAAAAACAAAAAAAAAGACCGACCGTCGGAGATGGTGAAATTTTCATGGTTTATCTTTAAGTCGTAAGCGACACTCACGGGAACGAAGAGTACGGCAGCCTGAGATATAAATGGAATAGATTGAATTCTATTAATGTGAGATAGATTTAGACATCAATCAATGCACGGTTCGTGTTTCACGAACAGTGGACGACCGCGGACATGTCGACACCCGTCTCGGTGCAATTAGTCGGCAGTCCACCGACCGCAGATGTTAAAGCAACCTAAATATAGCTCAACCTTTAAGACGAAACGCGCAATGTTTGAATTATTAAAATCGGTACTCAAAAACAAAATTACTACTTTGTTGGTAGAAAATTGTTTATGGTGCTGTTCCCGGAAATCGAAAAAAGCGAATTATGAAATTTAAAGCGAACACTCGGTCAGTAAGTCACCGGGACCGTTATATAAAGGGCAGAATATTCATCGAACTTGAATACTTGTTGGCATAGCCAAGCGGCGGCTCTTGATGCTGCTCGAATAGGCTGGCACGACCATGGTTGTACCGCGACCTCGCCGAATACTGACGTGAAGTAGAGACATCTCGTTCTTCTGCGTTCCGTTCGGTGGGTGAGATAACCGGAGGCCCCCTCGTCCTCCCTGGGAGTGATGATAGGGTGAGGGTTTGGGGTGGGGGAGAGTGAGTCTCCGGTTACGTCACTCAGCGAACGCAAGCACAAGATGGCTCTGTTTGACGCTGGTAGTCTGCGAAGTCGAGCTGGCCCATTCGAGGAGCAGCAAAAGCCGTCGCTAGGCTCTACCGCGTACGACAATATTGCAGATCTGTCCGTGCGAAGCCGGCGCGGCTTGCTAGTCAACAAAATAGCATTCTACGTTATATCCATAATTCTGTATGTATATAGACACTCTGTAGCACGAATCAGCTCAGAAGGACCATACTCACAGAATACCAGCATATGCAGCTTGTTTTCTGTGGTGACTGATTGAAGCGGAAACCCATTTACTGCTAACGAGGCAATCCATCTCAGTCCCCAAGAGTGACAAAGCATCTGTATTTTGATTCGTGCACGGCTAATGACCAGGGTGCTCGGTGCCGGTACCAATAAAATTTTTAATAGCAATTTTAAGTGCTGAATTTACCACGTGCTCTGCGGTGAAGGAAAACATCGTGAAGAAACCGGCATGTCTGAGAAATAATAAAAAAATATTATTTCGCGGATATGTGAAGCCCGCCAACGCGCACTGAAACCACATGGCGAGCCCTTCCCGGCTCCAAAACCCACTCAGATATTTGAGAAGGAGGCCTTTACCCAGCAGTGGGCACTTAAAGGCTGCTACTTTTACTTCACACTACTAGAAGCATATTATTTATGTAACTTACCCGCCGGTCTACTCGATGGTTGCTGTAAATGGTCAGAGCTTGAACCGCAGCGGAAGCTATTGGCGTGGCGACGATATAATGTAATAATAATATATTCTTCACATTCGTCGACAGCGTGGTTCAGTGGGCCTAACCGCTATGCCATCGATCCTGGGTTCGTAACCAAGCCGAAGCCACCATTTGGGTTCGGGTCTGGTTGACTGTTCGTCTCGTGTCTCCGATACTGCACCCTTCCCTCCGTCGGATCGAATCGTGCCCAGCAATGGGTATTTTATTTCAAGTGTCTACGAGCCCCGACGTCCACTTTATTTAGATGGACTGTGTGTTCTTTAGTTTCTCTCATTATATAATAGATGCGTAAACAAACTAAGTTAAAGAGAACTATATGTTTATTACCTTAATATAAACATGGAAACATTTGTACATTTGTTCAACTTCCAAGAATTTCTATGAACACCGTATGCATATATTTTCGCGTTTCGCTTTTGTATCCTTTGGGCTGAAAGCGGAATGGCGGCAACGTCATAAGCAGCTCGTTCCAGAGATATTACGGACGGGCTCTCGGCTACAATGCAATAACGTTAAACAATGCTGAAATGTATGGGCGGTGGGGGATTCCCGGAGTTGTGTCATTCTAAGAAAATTATGCAGGATGAATCTTGTTAGAACTGCGCGCATGTTCTTTATTCGCGTGCCCATTTAAAAGACGACAGCGAATTCTTTGTCACCGTTTCGAATTTTGTTTATAATTGGCACGGTATATCCTACCAAGAAGGGAGAAACGGAAGATTGAAGTTATATAACAAACAGATTTTGTCGTGCAGGTGACAGCGTAACAATCTACTCCTACATCTTTATTTACAGGCGGAGGGATAACCATCTTGAAAGTTACCGGAGTAAAATTAAGCAGGCCGATAACGGATGGCAGCTTCTTAGGTGCGAGGTGTAGTACAAACCAGCTCAGAAGGACCACACTCACAGAATACCAGCTTAAAATAGCGAATAGCAACAAAATAGAAGTAGCAGGTTTTCTGTGGTGACTGCTAACGAGGCAATCTATCTCAGTCTGCGATCGTCAATCCGTTTACCGTGCAAGGCGATTAGTGCAGATTCTTCTTATGGATGAGGCCTGTGCTCTACAGTGGACAAGATAGATTACGGGATAAGTATAAAAAATAAACGATCAAGAATATAATTCAAGACCGTCATAGGGTTTTTACTTTTACGAATCAAAAATGTTAAATTGTCCGTCTCTTTTCTTACCAGAAAAATTAAACAATAAATAACAGTGTAATAAAACGCTGCGCTTAAGGCTGTTACTTAATGAGAAATATAGCTGGGAAGGCGATACAAAGCGCAGCCGCACCCCAAACAAAATGGAAGCCGCACACGCCTGATGTCCGCCGGGCGGGAATGTACAACGACTAAGGCACGACGCAGACGCCCAGCAACGTGAGAACCGTAGTCATGTAGTGATAGAGATAGATCTACAATTTTCTTTTAAATATTATAGTTAATCAAAAGTGACTGATACCTGTGGCATTTTTTTTATAATGGAGTAAAAGCAAGATAGACGGAGAGGCCGAGTAGTACGTAACCCGGCCGCCTGGCTTTACAGACTCGACCCATGTCGAGGTCCCAGATTCACCGTCTACACGAGTTGTACGCGGGTACAAGGGTTGTATCTACAACTACCTCGTACCCAAGCTTCGTAGATGTCGAGAGTCCTTCTTTTGTTATCAGAGATCAGAGCGCAGCACAGTGGCCGCTGGCGTCTCGTCTCAGACCTCAGAAACGGCGCCAGGGGAGTAGTTAGTGTCTATTTATTTTATTTATTTATATTGCACATGAAACAGCAAAAAAGACTTAGTGCAAAGAGGCATTCTCTACCCTACCAGTCTACCATTAGTTTGAAAAGAGAAAAATGTAAAAGGGTACACATATGGATAACTAAATATTATGTTTATGTTTATTCAAATAATATACTAACATACAATACTTATGTATGACGCTACTTAAATATACATGTAATTATGTTTGTTCATTATATAAAACACGTTACACACTATACATACATACATACAGGTACATATATTACATACGTGAACATAGATGATTTTTGTTATTTTATTATAACAGTCAATTAAAATTTTAGTTGCGGGCCTTCTTTTTTTTATTTATTAAAAATAGGCTTGTTTGACCTCAATCTCGCTTGATGGAAGGCGAAGATGAGGCCTAGGATGGTACAAGTTTGCCTAGAAGGTGTCTGAACACTTTAAAGATCTCCAGATTATAGAGTTCCGGAAAAACTGTTCTGTTCGCGAGTCTCAACCGCTGAGGCTAGAAATGATGCCGAGCCAGCAGCCTGTCTCTTATCCGTGGGGGTTCTAGTCGGTTTGCACTCATTGCAGATTGTAAGAAAATTTTAACGTCTTTGTACCTGTCGCTTCTCGTAGATTCACGTAGAGGTCGTAGCGTTCATGTGCTACGTGACTACGGTGTATACGTTTAGTTAGGCTGTACTATACCCGAGATGATTAACAATCGATTCTATGTAAAATTATCAAAGAAAATAAAAAATGTTCTTTAAAGTACTTATCAAATAATGTATGTGAAAGGGAACTTTATTTATTTATTTATTGAACTTCATATACATGAGAATGTATATAGGCGGACTTAATGCCAGAAGCATTCTCTACCAGTCAACCTTTGGACGATGCAGAGATGAAATGAAGTAGGTGTAGGTTATAGAATAGAGAGAACTAAAGAGAGGAACAAAATTATAATAAATGTAAATCTTTATATAGATACAATATTTCAAAACGCATACATACAATAATAAATACATACACACGTACATACAATACATACATTTATATTTATTTAAATATATTATTAACTTAAATATTAAATATACATAAAAATAATAGTCTGTTATTGAGATGATTCTGCCATTTTGTTAAGGATATGTTCCTTAGCTTTCATTTTAAAAATGTACCGACTGTTAGACGCTCTGATTTCGGGTGGGAGTGCATTCCAAAGAACTACGGATTGAACAGGAATGGGTCAAACAAATAGAAGGGACTCGAAAAATGAATACTCGAAAGTTTTATTAATGTAATTGTATTTCTAACAGGCGCGCCCATCGTCTACAGTCGCGGTCGTGAGCTGGTGCTCAGTAATTACGAAAGATGACTTGTCCGTCCGTCGCCCCTAATACAATTCATTAAAATTTTTGACCTGACTGGAATTACAGCGGTAATGTTGACATCTATCTATGCATCTGTTTGTTTAGTCAGTATATATACGGGTATGCGATGTTTAAGAATATGCCACTCCCATTTGTGTTGTGCTTGTGAAAGATTGAGAAGGTGATAGATTCTGAAGACATCATCACACGGCACTAATAACTTAAGAGAACTGAAGAACGAACTTTTGAAGAACTTTTTATAAGAAATAGCCGGCCCAGTCGAGCAGCAGCAATATAAAAAATTGTTGGAGGTGTTTTGTGTTCTTTTGTTTAATTATTAATTTATATTCAAATCCTGATTTTTAATTGGGTTATAATATAAACTTTATAACATAAAACTCCCCAAAGGATTGCAACTTACAACAAACACATAAGTAATAAAGTAACTCTAACAACATAGGTAGAACAACGTGACGGTGAGTCTGTCGTAAGTGACAAAGCCATCGATATAAATCCTAATATGTTATGAGAAAGTGATCGGTACCAACCTTTCCACATCAGGGAATCGAACTCTACTCTCCTGATTCGTAGGCAGATCCCCTAACCACCACTTTTCCACTAATAAATACTAATACTAGTAACGTTAAATAAAATTTTAATTCAGTTCTTAATTTTAATCAAAACTTTTAAATTAAAATCTTATTATTACATAGTTTTTTTAATTTATCTGAAAATTTATACTGAATTAATTTTTGTTACAGGTAATTTGGAGAAGCAGAGAAGTAGCATCTTCGGTTTGTTAGAAAATTTTATTATTTTAGGCTCATGAAATGAGACTAAATAAATTTTGATTAAGATGATTTTTTTTTTTTATTTATACGTACGACATCGAGTGTTATATATCTCGCTAGCCTGAGGTTGCGTGTTCGAATACCGCCGGTATGTTATCGTGTTTGAAAGAAAGAAGAAGAAAGAAACAATGTTTATTCGATGCTAAAACACAACGAAGTAATAACAGATAATACAATATGTTGGATTACAGCACTGATAGGGCATTCGACTCAGCATTATGCTGCAGCGGTGTAGCCACAGGGCTGATATTCTGCCGTTGCCCTTGTTGAATATTAAATCTCGGCAACAGTTAAACAGACAGTTAAACCTGTTCCCGAGACAGTTTGTAGACGTTTGTCTATTTTATCCGTCTCTTAGCCGATACGCTCCCCCACCCTATGTACCAGGCGGTCATAATGGCACGGTAGTGAAGAGGACTCTCACTCTAATCTTCAAACAAAGTATCTCATAGTGCTCCACCCTCTGAATACTTCAACCCCAGTGGACTTTGTAGCCTATTGTCCCATTCAAAAGCAACAGCTGGCGACGATGGTCGTTATAACCTTTTCAAGTTGAAGCCTCAACACAATTTACAGCTTCACATGTGAATTTCAGCTTTATTCTGTAGGAAATAGGGATTATTTTTGTGTGTTTCACAAACTGTTATGGTGGTGATTGAAATTTCGTAATTAAGTCATAGGCTCCTCGAGGTGAGGATCAGCGGTTGCGGAGGCGGTGCGATTGTTAACAATTTAAAGAAGCCACTGCAAGTGTTATTGGCAGCACTTACCACCAGGTCGGGATAGTAGCCGAGCAGTATTGGTGAGCGACCTGAGTTCGATTACCGATGCCACTACCAAAACAATTTGTGCGACATTTGCATGGTATGTAGGTCTGAGAAATATTAATAAAAAATTTTCGTTGTCATGTTAAATCCGCCACGCTGCAGCCTCTGTCTCAGGAGAAGGCAGCAATGGAGCATTTAAAGGCCTTACTTTATCTATAAAGTTTTAGTACTTTTTTTTTACATCTTAAAACTTTTTTTTTTCGTGTCATGTGGGCAAATGGATTAAAACTCCACAGATAAAAAATACGTCGCTATTAAATAGAATGAGCAAAGACGCAGCTGGCGCTGATACGTCCCACGGAGGCACGACGCTTCCGCTGACGTCTCATCGCTGAGTTCCATTAAAAAATCCATCACTATAACTTTTCATGTAGAAGTGTGTCGTGAGGAAGCTCTGCTTACGTGGTAGAGCCAAGCGGCGGCTTTAGCTGCTGCGCGAATGGGGCGGTTCGACCGGGTCGGCACCACGGCCTCGCAGAATACCGGCGTGAAGTAGAGGCATCTTGCGCTTCTGCGTTTCGTTCGGTGAGTGAGGTAACCGGAGGGCCACTCCATCTCCCCTCCCTTAAAGGCCGGCAACGCACCTGCAGCCCCGCTGGTGTTGCAGATGTACGCGGGCGACGGTAATCACTTAGCATTAGGTGAGACGCTTGCACGTTTGCCCCTATTCCTTAAAAAAAACCGTCGTTAGTATGCTAGGAAAACGAGAACAAGCGACAAACAGCTGCATTGTCTTTTTTTCTCTCTCTTCCTTCTCTTTCTGCGATTGGCCAACCCGTCTCCGAAACTTAGATAATAGAGTAGCTTAACCCGGATTGATTTTTCTAGAAGACCAGATACTTCAGCGAACTGTACCGCTTAAAAATTGTTAACCAGGATAGAGAGATCGAGGAATAGTGCGGTTAATCAGAAATATTATGACGGGTTGCCCTAAGTTAGCCAAACGGGTTTCCGAAAATAGACTTTTCACTTCTCCGGGAGATACGAATGACGGCTGTTAAGTCTCGTCGCCGGTTGCTCCCGGTGCTTCCACACAGCAAGGTGCGATTTAATAACATATTATTGTAATATAACATAACTTTGTAGGATTATTATTCACCATGGATTCTAACAAACAATACAGTACACTAGACTATTCTATTAAAGCAAACGCAGTTAGCAATAGTACGTAGGGTGATCCCTCGGGACTCATTAGAGTAGAGACCACAGTTGGGAACGACAGTTAACGTTACCTTAATCTGCTCCCAAGCGATACAAGATTAATTGCGTGAATAACTCGACCTGACCGGCTATGGTTCAGAACAAGTAATTAATGTATCTTGTATATTTGCTTAAATGGCTATATTGTATTGTATATTAAGGAACAAGGAATCGAGCCGTGGTAGCCTGGTCAGGGCGTTTACTTTAGTGTCATAGAGCGCGAGTAGGTACCGGCCCGCGTGGTGCGTGGTGGGCCCCGCTAAAAAAAACCCTCTCAGGTATTTGAGAAGGAGGCCTTTGCCCAGCAGCGGGCTTATAGGAACAGTAAAATATAATATAAAAATTACCTCACTCTCGAAATGCAAACACATACGATTTTCTAATTCGATATATACATACATATATAAACATTGATGTTATGTGATAGATATTATTTCGGCGTAACATCCTTGCGGAGAAGACGTCCTCCACCAGGTCACAGACACTGGACCTGGCGGGTGAGCTGCACTTTTCATTCGTGTGCGAATCTCATCTCATCTGCCGTACGTATATATAAATACATCTCGTGAAATCGTAACAAAACATTTTATTGTTGCCGTGTAACAATTCCGATAAAAACACACTGAATGAATGAAACCCAGGGGGGTCGTGAACGCGTAGCCCCGGAAGGAATTGATATTTCGGCGGGCGCACACCATTACGTTATTGTCTTTTTTTCCTTCCGTCTGTTGCAGAAAATAATGCGATGAATAGTATTCTAGTATTTGTATGGTCTACAAATAACAAGTTACCGGTCTGGGTGTTCGTTCATGTGCAATTCATGTATGTAAACTGCCTCCGCGACACAGGAGAAATTCCTACAGCGGAAGGTAACGTTTTTATTTTAAACTAAAAGATTTTTTTTTTTATTACATTTTAAAAAAGCTTAGATGTGTCGTTATTAACATTTCATGTAATGTAATCTTTCAACGTATATGCTACGTTGTCCTGAATGCTTATGAAAGAAAACCTTATCGTGTCGATAAGAAGAGCTCCTTGAATAACACCTTAGTATGAAACATCAATATAAATCATCGATGTATTGTAATCGATAAATCTAACGACATCGATACTTGAATGTTAGTCGTATAGAGTCGCAGTATCGAAGCAATAAATATAACAAACAGCGGACACGATGGTATCGCACTGTTGGGAAACGGTACGATCTCGCATCGCCGTCGCCTCCCTAGGGAACATATGGATATCGATGCGACGTCCTCTATTTCCCTCGCTGCTCTTTTTGCTTTAACAATGGCGGCGTATTTAGACCGACAGTCAAACGCTACCGCTGTATTAAACGGCGTTTCTGTATATTTGAAATGTAACTATTATAGACAGATTTTATCGCGTTTAATTTTTGTTTTTATATTCCCGATGTTTCGAACGCTTCACTGCAGCCGTGGTCACGGAGGGACTGAGGTGTTAGACGTCCGGATGCTGTTGTTAACTCGGGCTACGTTCAGTCTTCAATTATTAATTTTTGGTGAAGTGTTGGCGTAAATAAAAGAAATAATTTCTTTATATTTTAATTATATAGCTTAGATGTCGGTTTTCTCACTTTGATGTCAGAGTCCTCGAGTGGAGTGTAAGGGTGTCTCCCCTTATGCAATCTCTCTCTGTAAATGCCAACCTTGCTTATAATTAAAAAAAGAAATAGCTGTGTAAGTCAAAATGTTAAGGTTCGTTTACATAGTTATTGAAAGGAAACCCAACATTAGAAATGCGACAGATTCTGAAGCGTACAATCCATCCAGTCAAGGTAAGCTTCATGCGGATTGAACCGTGATCAAATAAATCTATACTGTCAAAGATCAATTCGCAAGGGAATCCGACACCCGCGGATATTAAACAATTTGTCATTTTACCGCTCTAATTCATATAGACACTTAATACTTATTGAGAAATGCCGTATTGTTTTTCTATTCAATCGATATATATACTGTCACAACATTATCGATCAATCATAATCAGTGAGGCATTCGTCCGTCGAGCAACATTAGTAAGCGCCTCAAGATGGTACAAACATTGGTGATTCTATCTGGACTCATCGTGTCAGCAACCTGCATGGTGCTGCACCAGACACTACCCGTGTACCACCCGGTCCAGTACCCCGAGCAGCCGCCCCACTACAACTTTGCTTACGAAGTAAACGACGCCCACACCGGCGACCACAAGAAACAGCGGGAGAGCCGGAGTGGAGGCATCGTGCTGGGCCAGTACTCTCTTCTCCAACCCGACGGTGTGACAAGGACGGTTGACTACAGAGCCGACGACGAAACGGGATTCAAAGCGATTGTGAACAACGAGAGAAGACAGAACAATGGTCCCTCCGATAGGCTGGAGGAGAACGGTAACGAAGGGTCCGGAAGGCGGGCCAGCGAGAGACCTCAAGCGGAGCGATCCTGGCAGACCGCGAGCGAGCGGCAAGCGTCCCCGGCACCATTAACTATTGCACACACCTCTGTTATCCATCACTCATACCCGAACGGCCACGACTCATGGAACTAACTGGTTGATTGACACTACGAGATCAAACGCGAGGAAATCTGATTGTTCTCCATGGTTCCTTACTTGTATTTTTTAATATTTTTTTTAAATTATATTTTCTTTAATAATCGAAGAACGCTGTACCGGGAACGAGCGTCAGTACACCAACATCAGTCTGTGATCGAATGAAGTTGTTAAATGATATGGTACACCCACAAACATATTTTTTTAATTTTTTTACTACGAATACATGCATTTCCAAATATCACACATGACTTTTATTAATGTATCGCAAATTATAGATTATCTAAAACATATACCTTAATCATCTGTGTATGCATTAATTTCTCTTAAATTTTTTAGGAAATCTAATATTTTACCCAACTACGACGAACCCAAACGAGGTTAAGGAGTTAAGATAATTTTTTTTTTCATGTTTTTTTTTCATTGATTTTTGAGAGCGGCTTTTCCGGTCTCACGAGGGAGACCAGTGTCAATGCGACCAGAGAGAACTAACACAGTACATCGCTAACCTTACAATGGGCAGTAAATTGGAGCAGTTGCGTGGTGGAAGGGTTCCTTACTTCATCGAGGCCCTCATCTGGGCCTCTACGTTTGCGTATTAGAGGTTCACATACAGAAAGACTGTATGCATGCAAGAGGTGGTAGATACCTTCTATGTCTAGGAGTCGTCTGGATCGTTACAACCCATAGCCATTTCTGCTGCATCTGTAACCTTCTTACGTTGAAATTGTTTGCTGGTATCCTAAGGCTGCACTAGGGACTTACAATCAGGTGGACTGTTAGCTCATTTTTCACCGCAATTCAATAAAAATAAATATGCATGCATTTCAATCTGTCTCCTCATAGCTCCGTAACTATTATATTCTTCGACAAAGATTAACGTTACATAAGCATATCGTGTGATACCATGTAATGAGGCTGGTCAAAGCTCTCGACAGTGACAAGGTATCAACATCTAGATTATTTATCTAAGATGGATGGAGCTGTGTAGGGGCTACACTACCATGTTCAAAAAAGAGATTTTTAATACATCTCACTAAGGATCTTGAGACGGCATCTTCAGAGCAGTCTTTGCAAGTTACTTGGCGTTTATTTACAAGCGTACGTATTTTAAATCTAGTTGAAATTTAAAAACACGACCGCGTGGTTTAGTAGTTAGCACGGCTGAGTTATGGGTCCCGGGTTTGAATCTCAGCCGTAGCCAATATATGTCCAAGACTACGTCACAATTGCGTCTCGTGTGTCTAACACTGAATATGTACCTTTTTCCGATCTTATCCCTTAACCGTTACATCGGGGGTACGTACGCACGTGTAAGTGCTCCTTGGGGTACGCTTACGGCACCGAAGTTTGTTGTTTAACGAACTTGCAGATTTCCGTCTGAACTATCCGAGAATAATAATAATCGTTTGAAAGTTTGCTGTAGTAAAGAAAAGTAGCAGTCCGTGCGCCTACTGCTGGCCAAAGGCCTCCTTCTCAAACACTGTGTGTGTGAGGGTTTTGGAGACGGGAGGAGCCCGCCACGCTGCTCCAGTGCGGGTTGCCCGGCTTCACATATCTTTGAAATAATATTATTATTCCTTAGACATGCAGGTTTCCTCACGATGTCTCCTTCACCGCCGAGCACGTGGTGAATACAGCACTTAAAATTCCTATTAACAATATTAGAGGTGTCGGCACTGGGAATCGAACCCAGGTCACTCGCGTTTCTATGACACTAGAGCGAGCGCCAAGGCCTCCACGGCTCAATGTACGCTTTCCATAATATAGACAGAATAATGATAGTTAAGATTAATTTGTCTGACCGAAGGAGTTAAAAGAAAATCGACGGTTCGGTGTCTATAATCGAATATTTCAATATTATTCACTCACACTTGCGGGATAAACACTCTAAATACACAAAAAGTACAAATACTACGTTTTCATGCCTGTTTTTGTGTACATAAATATATAAAAAAAAATAAGAACGAAAACATTTATATTATACATAAATACAATAGTATCACTTTACACGCTAGTGCCAAGAGTTTAATGAAATGAATATTGAAAACAAAACGTTGTCCACTCCCGCTGTAGGGATCTCTCCTATGCCGAGGAGGCAGTGAATACATACATAAATTGCACATGGACAAACACACAGCCGCGGAAGTATTATTTGTGGTTCAAGCAAACACTTGTCCCGTGCGGGAATCGAACCCGCCACCCGCAGTAAGACCCTTCACGTGACATAACTTTAAAACAATTGAAGTTCAGAATACCGGCGTGACGTAGAGCCTTCTTGTGCTTCTGCGTTTCGTTCGGTGTGTGAGGTGACCGGAGGCCATCTCCCCCATCCCCATTCCCCTCTTCATCCTCCCTTCCATCTTCCAAACACCCCTAAAGTACGGCAACAGCATCTGCAAGCACCTCTGGTGTTGCAGTTGTACGCGGGCGACGGTAATCACTTACCCCCGTCCCCAACTCCCATCCCTTTCATCCCTCCCACCACCCAAATATCCTCAAAGGCCGGCAGCGCACCCGCAGCTCCTTTGGTGGTGGTGTTGCTAATATTTATCACCAGCGGGAATCGATCGCGCGGCGGGATAGTACGTCTAGTCTCGACACTAACCGAGGCCTGTATTGAACTTCGTTTATTTCATGATAATTCCTTAGATTTACGCGACCGCTGCACAATTCAAATGATACTACTTAACTTACCTTACTTACCGATTTTAATATTCCCGACGTTGCGATTGCTTTACAGCAGCAGCGGTACCCGGGGCTGTTACTGAGGTGTTAGGACGTCCAGATGTCATGGTTAACTCGGGCCACCTTCAGCTTTTACATATTCATTTTGGTCCGATTCACGCAGAGTGTGTGTGTAAACGCGATCAAATCCGTAAATGATGGTTTAATTACTTTAATTTTCTTCTCTCGTTAAAGTTTCCATTTGGATTATTTTCATGAAACAAATGATTGATGTTACGCCACTGACGCACGGCTCGATTATTAGAAAGATCAGCAGACACAGACAGACACACAGACGAGACTTACATTTCATGATCACCTTGACAATCGAAGGCTAGACAGCCAATGAAAGGTATACATTACCCTAGATTTCACTACATATAAGGTGTCTAAATATGGTGTTATGTTACGTTTGTTTCCTATAAATGTGGACACCGTTCGTCTGGTTAAACATTCACAATTCAACAGTGCTATAGTTGAGACATCCACGAAGATGAAGATGATCCAGAACCTAGTGTTCCTATCGGGGCTGATCGTTTCGGCGACCTGCTCGGTTTTGCATCAACCTCTGCATCTGTACCTCCCGATCCGGCAGCAGCAGCAGCCGCCCAACTATGACTACGCTTACCAAGTAAACGACGCCCGCGCCGGGGATGTCAAGAGATTGCAGGAGAGTCGCGAAGGGGGCGCCGTCTCGGGCCAGTACTCCCTCCTGCAACCGGATGGAGTCACTAGGACTGTTGTTTACACAGCCGATGATCGTAACGGGTTTAACGCAGCGGTGAACTACGAGAGGAGACCTGAAGATGCACCGGCCGATGGACGCTCCGAAGACAGAAACGAGGAATCGGAAACGCAGTCGTCCACGAGTAAGCCTCAAGCGGTGCAATCTTGGACGGTTAACGGCCCCCAGCAAGCGATCCCGACACCCTTGACCCTCCCACACACATTTCAGACCTTCTATCCGTTTCGTCAGGCCTATATGAACGGTCACGAACCTTGGAACTAAATACTGAAGGACTGTCGTGGTTACACTCAACGACATATGCATGCGTAACTGACCTGTGAATTAATGTTTTGTATTAAATATATATGGTTTAAATAAAAACTTCTTTTTAATAAGAATTTTTTTTTTTTTTTTTATAATTTTTGTAGATTGTGACAAAGTGAATCAAACGTACTACATTTGTTTTCATCTAACATCAAATCCCTACTAATAAGATACGTATATTTGAAGTATTATTATTACTAATTTGTGAATATTTTATAGTGACATTAAAAAAATATTTTAAATTATTATAACACTTTTTTATATACTCGCGTTCTTGTCTGTCTATTTGGTACAATTTTTTCAATCGATCTTGCACTTCCGGAGGAGTTTATTTTAAACTTTAAACTCAGAACATATGCCAATGCAATATTAACTCGCTTGCTCGTCTGTATGTTTATTTATTTGTCTGTTCCGTTCAAATTTTTGCGATCGGTCCTAAACTAACTTGCCGATGAGCTAGAGAATTGAAACTTTAAAAGTAGCTCGGAACTGGTCGACTAACAATAATAATTAATAAACACTATGTAAAAAAAATAACCACATGTTTTAAGTAAAAGTTTAAACTTTGTTGTGGCAAATTTAAAATAGTTACGAATTTTTCACTTTTTTCGATTTGCACTATTAAAATAAAGATAAAAGCCATATGACGCAAGGAAAAGTAGGAAGTTCTTTAAACTATTTTTGTACAACCTTGAATATTTATTGCTGTTTTAAACACATACAGTCGTCTTTTTTCAAGTCATTTATTTTGATAGCTTCTACACTAGAGCTTATTGTGAAGATTAAATTTTTTTTTTATTTTAAAAATAGGCTTACGTTTGTCCTCAATTTCGCTTGATGGAAGGCGAAGATGAGGCCTAGGATTGTACACGTTTGCCTAGAAGGTGTCTGTTCACTTTGGCCTTAAAGATCTCCAGATTATAGAGATATAAGTTCAAGTTTAATTACGTACGCACAAACATTGTGAATCAGCGATTAAATCCGAGGAAGGGTCAGGTGCAGTTTTAGGAACGTAGCATAAGACGGCTAGGCGTAAAAATCAACAATTTGTTATAATATTGACTCGACAGAGATTCGAACTTCGGACCCACGCCTCGCGATCGCGTAGGTTAAACACATAGCCACGTGGTCGTCACACTCATTATGCGAAACAAATAAAACCCTTCCGCCAATCGCAGGGAAAGTTATTTACATAAATGAGTTTCGGGAAATTCGCACCGAACAAAAGCCGGAATTGATTACAGCAAAGTTGCAGTGTGTTGCGAGTTCAATTGCTTTATTCAAACGTGGTAGAGCCAAGCAGCGGCTTTTGCTGCTGCTCGGATGGGCCGGCTCGACCGGGTTGGTACCACGGCCTCGCAGAATACCGGCTTGAAGTAGAGGCACCTTGTGCTTCTGCGTTTCGTTCGGCGAGTGAGGTAACCGGAGGCCCTCTCCTCTTCCCCATCCCCTTCCTGACTTTCCCTCCCATCACCCAAATACCCTTAAAGGCCGCACCGGGAGCACTTCTGGTGTTGCCGATGTACGTGGGCGACGGTAATCACTTAACATAAGGTGAACCGCTAGCTCGTTTTCCGCCTTTCCTATAAAAAAAATAGTCGTTGAAAATATCATGACAATCTCTGCGCGCAAACCCTTCGTGTTGCCCCATCTCCCGTAGAGGTGAAAGGTTTCGTTTGATTGTTTACTATTTGACGTGTTAAATAGATATCGGTAACCACTGCTTACCCCCGTGGGTGACAGGTCCGAGCAACTTATACTCGTATATACGCGAATAGAAGAGCGAAGAATGTTTCATTACTTGCGTCATAAAAAGGAGAAGCATCTTATAGAAGTTTCGTCATCATTTTTATATAGCTTTTCTTTTATAACATTACTTGAAAACTATGCATGTGTGGAATGACATGTCATGACATAACCCACACAGAGAGGCTCAGCACAATATACCAGAGATTTTCTATCAGGTTTAAATCCGTACTATTCGCTGGCCAGTCTAAAACGGATATACGCTGTTCGCTAAGGAAACATTGGACGCTATTGGCCGTGTGTTTAGACTCATTGTCATGCTGAAAGATCCAGGTTACAGGCAAATGATCGTCCGAGTAGGGAAACATTGTGTGCTCTAAGATATTTTTGTATTGCCATTGATCCATTGTACCTTAAATCTTTCGAACGGGTCCAACTCCACATCCGGAAAAACATCCCCAAACTTTAATGTTACCGCCACCGTGCTTGACTATACTCCTTGTGTATTTATAATTAAAAGCATTATTTACAGGACGTCTAACATAGCGCTTTCCATCGGAATTTACCATATTTATTTTTGTTTCAACTGGAAATAACAATTTTTTCCATTCTCGTACCGTCCAATTAACATATTTTTTTGCGAATAATAATCGCTTCTTTCGGTGTTGCTTGGTAAGAAGCGGTACCTTTGGAGAGATTCTTCGAAACAATTTACCTTTCTTAACAGAACAATTTAAGTGCTCAGCTATTCTTCTGTACGCTCACTTATGATCTATATGTAAATTAACAATTATTTGCCTAGTTGACGCGTCACACCTTTAATTTTTGCCCATTTTTAACAAAATAAAATTCGGATAAAATTTTGAATTACCGCCTAAATAAAAAACCCAAGAAAGAAATGTTATTATCCAATTTCAAAGTGACTATATTGTTGCATGATTATTAATTATTGAATGTGTATATTTTTTACGAACATTTGTATTTTTTTATTCATAAGAAGTGTTTCTAATTATATGACCACCACTGTATATACTTTAATGCTCTTGCTAAATCTAGAATAAACTCCAAGAAAATTGCAGTACGTGAATTACATACCGGTATAACTCGAGCTTTAATAGCGCACAGAATGGGAGTTCATTTGTTATGCGATTCAGTAAAGAGAACTTACAAAAAAAGTTGCTTGCTTTTGTTTTAGCTGGAAATGGGCAGTGACATTGCTCAGTCCCTTTTAAGCGGTTCGAATCCAATTTACAGAGGAACGGTCTGTGTATTACGCCTGAACATTGTGACAGGAGAATAAAAATATTTAAATTACATTGGAAATGTTTTCTTTCTAGTATACTTCATAATATCTCTTTAAAACGTAAATGTGATTTTTTGTATCTTAGATATAAAAAAGTGTATCGATTTTAGATGTCTTTGTTAGCTTTTTCTTCTGGGAGATACTACGCGACTCATGCCCATAATCCCATACGGGGTAGGCAGACATACCAGTACAAGCAATCTTTTTAATTGCCAACTGACAGAGTTTCGATTCGTTGACAGCTGACTCATCGCGGTTATGTTCTCCTGGACGACTTCCACAACTTTCTAATTAGTATCGGGCAGTTGTCAACTGCGCAGGAGATATTATAGTGCCGTAAGTGTACGCGCGAACACAGCGGCCCACACTACACAGACACGCATCCCCACGTCCGATGTGACGCTTACGCGATGAGAGCGGTGGCTGGTTAAGATGAAGTGTACCGGGACTCTGCACAACACAACCAGACCTGAATATTTATTTTTGGGTGAGAGCCCGGTCCCCTGGCTCAGTAGTTCGGTATGCTAACCACTGAGCTACGCCGTCTCGATTAAAAACTATACAGCATTATGACGGCACATCCTTCTCCTTTCATAGTCTGGTAGTTCTTCAGAGTCCACAATTACCAGTAGAGAGAAATACCGTTGTAGTTTTTCAGTCAACGTGGGGCACAGCGTGGTGGTTAGTTTGGGATTCGGTGATAGAGGTAGTTAACCAACCTATGAACTACACATTCACTTTTTAATCAGCTGTTAAAGACTTATTTTTCAGTTTGTTTATATATGTATGTATGAATATATTCACGCCTTGTTCCCAACGGGGTAGACAGAGACAATCTTCTTCCTCTTCCTACGGTACTGTACGTCTTTCGCTTCTTCCACTTTCATCAATCTTCGCATGCACGCTCGGAACGTCTCCGATTTGATCGTGAAATGTTCGCCTAGGTCTTCCTCTCCCGACTCTACCATTTACACTCGCCTCATATATTTGTTTCGACAACCTACTTTCATTCATCCTCTCCAAATGTCCAAACCAGCTCAGCATCCCTTTCTCAATTCGTGTCACTACATCGTCTTTCACGCCGCAACGCTCTCTGATCACATTATTTCGAACCCTGTCAGTTATCTTCACATCAATCATACTTCTTAACGCTCTCATTTCTCCTGCTTTCATGCCTCTTCAGCCATACCCCGCTTTCGCTTCCATATGTTAGTGTTTCGTACCAATACCCCTCTATGCACAGTCAAACGAGCTTTGTTAGATATCGTCTGGCTGTTCATAAATGTATCCCCCATATTACCTGCCATCGCTCTCCTTTCAATGTCACATTTATAGTTTGTTTTATATTTATATATGTATGTATTTATATTATTTATATCGTATATTATTGCCTAAAACTTGTTCGCCATGGTTTGGCTCGACATCTAAATGAATAAATGTATATTGTTGAACGGGTGTAAGGAAAAATATGAATTTAAGAGTTTAAGAAACAGTGCCATCCTCTCCTGCACGAGTTTATCCCTGCTTGCCAACAAACGAGGCTCTGGCTACCGAATGATGGCAGAAAATGCATTCGAATTTACCGAACCCAAAGTCCACAGACTAATGAGTGGGGGAGCAGCGTCACGGGAGTAGGGTACCCGGCACTGCGCTCCCCAATACGCTTGGCCTTCGTGGTGAGTATGCGCAGACCATCCAAGAGATTCATACCGGCCTTTGCTGGGGTTTTGCATGACGAAGCCTATGTTTGTATTCAGCATTGGATTAAATTAGGCTAATGTCTAAGTAGTAGCCGTGGGATATCGGTGTAAGGATCTGCAATCCTAGTTTCTTCACGTGGATTTCGTGAGAGGCGCTTAAGGGAAAAGCAAATCCTCAGAGGTACCAGTTGGATGATGAGCAGCGACGTCTGAGGAGTGAGGTGTCTGATACTGCGATCGCCAATCTCCTCAGCATGGCCATTATGGCAAATCCTCCTTATGGGAGAGGCCTATGTCCTGCAGTGGACTTACATGCAGGATAAAAAAGTAAATTTATTATTATTATAAGTTTATAGTTTCAAATCAAAACTGAAGTTGACACATTATTTCTTATGACACTTTAAGATTACCTTGACAATTTACGGTTGTACATTAGAACCTGAATAATATGCACTAGCGCATATTGTATTGCAACGTACGGTATTATATTTCAATTTACAACAATATATAAACTGACTCCATTCCATCAATCAAACATTCTCAACACAACAGTTTCGGAGATAAGACATCAATCGGTACATCGAGATGATCCAAAACCTGGTACTTCTGACTGGGCTGGTCGCGTCCGCGACCTGCATGGTGTTGCACCAGGCTCAAGTGCCCGTGTACATACCAATCCAGTACCACGTGCAGCCGAACTACAACTTCGCTTACGAGGTCAACGACGCGCACACCGGAGACCTCAAGAGGCACCAGGAGAGTCGAAGGGACGGCACCGTCTTGGGACGCTATTCTCTTCTGCAACCCGATGGGGTAACGAGGACCGTAGAGTACAGAGCCGACGATCTCACAGGATTCAATGCAATCGTGAACAACGAGGGCAAACCTAACGACGCACCATCAGATAAACAAGATGAGAGTGGCGTTGATGCGACACAAGACATCGGAAGACACACAGACCGACCTCAAGCGGAACAATCCTGGCAGTCCCACGCGATCGACCGACAGGCGACCTCTACCCCATTGAGTATTGCGCAGGTTGCCCTCGGCCACGGGACCCACGCGACCGAGCGTAACCCTTGGTTTTAATCTGTGCTGGACCTTACAACGGAACTCAACACGCGAATAATTAAGGACCGTACGTTAATCTTCGAGAAGGACCTCACAATTCGTTTTTATAAGTTTTTTTTTTTAATATTTTGTGCATACGTGCGAAAAGTGCAGCGAAAGGATGTAGAATTTTTTTTGAATGGCGACGTTTTTTTATGTGCCATTTAAAGTGGTTTTGAATATTTTTGAACTTTATTTATTTATTTAATCTTTATCACCATTCCTTTATACAGAGGGACACAAAAGGCGCACTTATCGTCTATAGGCATTCTCTACAAGTCAACGGTTTGGTGTGGTTAAACGTTATGGACTTAGACAAAGTTTAAATCCTTTCAAAACTTTAGGCATGTTAGAGGACGCGAATTAGCCTATCTACTCGTGCATATGTAACGTATGAATTAATTTTTTTATATTTTTTACCAATACATGCAATACAAAAATGTATTTGTTATTTATTTTTACAGTCCTACGTTTTCACCAGCTTGTTGAAATATAGTCTTAAGAAGTGCCAGAAATGCCGGTGTGGATATGTCGTCTACATAGCTTTTTAGCCATACCCACCACACTGGGCAAATGGGGTTAATGAACCCTGAGTCGGTTGACACGCACTAGCTGTGCTCCTCCCTATTACCAGCTTATTTATCTTACCTTACCACAGCAGGACATGGGCATCTGCCATAATGAGGATTTACCATAATCGCCACGCTCGCCAAACGGATTGGCGGTCCCATTACTAGACCTGACACACATTTTTAGCCGTGGTAGAGTCAAGCGACGGCTTTTGCTGCTGCTCGAATGGGCCGTCTCGACCTTGTTGATACCGACGTGAAGTAGAGGCATCTTGTGCTTCTGCGTTTCGTTCGGTGAGTGAGGTAACCGGAGGCCCTCCCATCATCCTCTCTCCCATCTCCGAAATGCACTTAAAGGCCGGCAACGCACCTGCAGCATCTCCGGTGTTGCTCGCGGGTGACGGTAATCACTGACCATCAGGTGAACCGCTTGCACGTTTACCGGGAAAGATCCCATTGAAAAGAAAGGCCCGCCAACCCGCACGGGAGCTGCGTGGCCCCTTCCAGCACTGAAACCCTCTCAGATATTTGTTAGTTTACTCTTTTTTAATCTATATTATATTATCGATATTACTAACGTGGCGGGTTCTTTCCAACTCCAGTAGCTTATCATAAATGACAAGCTTCCACTTTTACCGTTTTTATCTGAAGATTTTGAGATCTGACATTGAGCAAAACTTGGCTTTAATGTAGTCTATAGATAAAGGAAACCTTGTTATGAATCCTTCGAGAAACTCACGTAATATTATGGAAAGTTAATGCAAAGTTCAGTTAAGAGCGCCTCCCGCTAACTGCACACTTAAGGTCCAACTTGCGCGAACCGTTCGAGTCTAGACGGAGTCTTGCCGTGCTAGACCGCTATTATGAAAGAGTGTTTGAAAGTTTTAAAATACCCAGAGCAAGTCGACGGTTTAATTTCAAGTATAAAAGCTCTTACCGTATGCAGCCAACACGTTGATATGAATCGTAGAATTTTACGGAATTCGTCTGAACATCGGGGAGGATTATACCGTCTCGTTCTACAAATGCCAGTGCAGTTGTGGGACTTATAACAAACAAACGAGGCTCTGGGAAACGAATGGCGGAATATCGACGCAAATTCGAGTGTATAATATGATGTTTATAGTATAGTCTATGATTTTTGTGTGTCAAAGTTACATTATTTACAATAGCTACAATCTAAAAAAAAATTATCGTAAAGCTATATTCCTCTTGGCATGGCAAGAAGACCAAGAACGCTGTTTAATTATGAGCTCATGAATTTACGCGTACACTACTAATGGGTATGGCAGAAAAGGCATGAAAGCAGGATAAATGCAGTAGAAATGAGAGCGTTAAGAAGTATGATTGATGTGAAGATAACTGACAGGGTCCGAAATAATGTGATCAGAGAGCGTTGCGGCGTGAAAGACGATGTAGTGACACGAATTGAGAAAGGGATGCTGAGCTGGTTTGGACATGTGGAGAGGATGAATGAAAGTAGGTTGTCGAAACAAATATATGAGGCGAGTGTAAATGGTAGAGTCGGGAGAGGAAGACCTAGGCGAACATTTCACGATCAAATCGGAGACGTTCCGAGCGTGCATGCGAAGATTGATGAAAGTGGAAGAAGCGAAAGACGTACAGTACCGTAGGAAGAGGAAGAAGATTGTCTCTGCCTACTCCGTTGGGAACAAGGTGTGAATATATACATATACATAATTACTTCTTTACTGTGAGTTCATGTTAGATTTATTTCAATAGCCCGCCATGTAACACTTGAGTATGAACGACTAACGCACAGTGAAACATTGAATAACGAAATAATCTATTTTTTTCTCTTTTGTTTAGTTGTAATTGTAGAAAGAGTTTGATAGAAGTGCGATTTATCAGAGGAGAGCATAGACGGCGCCGTTGTCTTGTATTGTGTTCAACTTGTGATCTTGCACCGTATGTAATTTATCATCATTAATTTTGATCCAATTTAACTGATGTTTTGACGTCGGTGTCATTTTATACTTAATTGTTTCTTTTTGTCATATCATAGTAAAAGTAACAGAGATTGATCATCTCCCGTCGCGCGCAGCATGCATCAGACGCGCTCATGGACCGGACCGCGCCGGCTCGGATAATACGTCGTTAAGCGCGTTAGCGCTAGATAAATTGATTAATCACGGTGGTTGGTAACGACGCGGTGATGCTGCACAATTAGAAGGCGACAAGAGTTAATGAAATACATTCAAGCACCCTTACACTCCACACGCGAACTCTAAGCTGCCCACCACATAAGTATATAATTTCAGAAATATGTACAATAATTAAAATATAAAGAAACGATTTCTTATATTTACGCGAACACTACACCAAAAATTATTAATTAAAGAATGGAGGTAGCCCGAGTTAACTACTGCATCGGGACGTCTAACACCTCAGTCCCCCCAGGACCACGGCTGCTGTAAAGCGCTCGAAACGTCGGGAATACAAAATCAAAAGGCAATAAAATCCTCGAGCGATGGTTTCATTTCAAATGTGTAATGATAGAAAGAAGAAGAAGAAATTTATTTATTCATTTATATATACTTTATTGTGTACAGCAAAAGGATTAAAAAAGGCGGACTTAATGCCTTTTGGCATTCTCTAACAGTCAACCCAGGGCGTGAAGGAATGTGCTGCTATCAGCACCTTCCTACACCTATGTGTATCAAATTTAAAATAATATTAATATGAAAATAGAAATACAAATAATCGTTACATTTAACAATTGCTTGTTGAAGAATAGCAACTTTGTCGTTGCAAAATAAAAGTGGTGTGTAAATAACAGATTCACATTTAGTATATATATTACAGTAATGTCGTATGACAGTAGCAACGATGATATCCGCAGCATAACTAAGGTAACCCACATAGCCGTAAAGATCAGCAAGCTGAGGTGGCAACGGGCCGGCCACATAGCTCGCAGAACTGACAACCGCTGGGGAAAAAAGGTTCTAGAGTGGCGGCCACGTACAGGCGAACGCAGTGTAGGACGACCCCCCACAAGATGGAGTGACGACCTGCGCAGTGTTGCGGGAAGTCGATGGGTGGCTCAGGACCGAGCTTCGTGGCAATCTTTGGGGGAGGCCTATGTTCAGCAGTGGACTTCTGATAGGCTGAAATGATGATGATGATGAATGTCGTAGTAGTAACATAGTCGTAATGCTCATGGTCACAATTTTGTAAAGCTGTATTTATAAAATCTATTTATCCTTGATAATAGTTAAGTTAGTTTTCATTTTATTATTGTTACTGATGTATCTGAAACTATGTACAATATAGTTGAAAATAACTTTCCCCGTATTTATACGAACGTCCGTACATCACTCGACACGGCCCGCTGAAAACCAGCGCTGTAGCCTCAACTGCAGCATTAAGCTGAGTGTGGTCTGTTCGCCCCGTGCGCCACGCAATGCGTCTAGAGGAGGCAACGTTAAACATTGTTTGTGCAAATAACTGTTTGATTAAATGTGTTGCAATGTTAGTTTTGTTATCGAGTGGCGTATTTTTGCAATAAATGTTTCTTTCTTTCTTTCTTCTTTCTAATAAAAATGCGATTCGACATACGTTACCGTTGTCTATGAAAACGATGGAGATCGACGGTATACTGTCAGGACAAATGTCCTAAAAAACTGTAATATAATTCGTAATCGTAATCTTTATGTCTATCCTTTTTAAATACAAGCAGCAACAGGCAGCGGTTTCGTTAGCTTATTCATGAATGTTATCCATAGGAAACTTTGATTCGATCCTGATCGAAAGAATAAAGTTATATCATTCCATAAGTCACACAGCACTTAGATAAAATTATATAGATTAGGTAAAATACAACTTAACGCCAATAATGGACTTCATTATTTATTATTAAAAAGAACTTGATAACTTGTACAGTTACAGGTGATTACTACTAAGTAACAAACAAAGAAAGCGACATTATGCAATTGAGTAAATGATATAAAAACAAAAAAATATATAACCAATACTCATTCAGTAGGTTCTTATGTTATTGTGGCGATGAGGTTATTTAAATGTAAATATGGTGAGTGGTGAGCGTGTGGGAAATAAGTCTTTATGTTCTAAAAATATTAACTCATACTTTATTTTGTACGTAGTACTGTTCGAATGGGCCGGCTCGATCGGGTTAGGACCACGGCCTCGCAGAATACCGGCGTGTTTGCTGCCTATACAATAAATAAAAAATAAATATATTTCCTACATTATAAACAGTACAAAATATCTACAATTTGCTTTTAAATACAGCTTTACTTTCTATAAAAAGGTCAGCAACTGTTTATTGTATACCCTGTACGCTCCGTAGGTTATAGAATTCTGAGCGTAGAAAGTGCGGGTTAAGGGAACATCGAACAAAGCCTTATTTCTAGTTCGACAGGAGGGTGCTCTCAGTTTCAAGAAGAGATTACTCACTTCGGAGTAGTCTATGTTATACCCCTACAGGCGTCAAAGAGAAAAAGCATGTCCAAAAGATATCGCCTGTCTTTCAATAACATTAGGCTGTGATCTTTACAAGACTTAATATAATCCGTATTATATAAATGAGTTCTGTAACATAAAGGTTTAATATTAAGCGTGGTAGAGCCATTCGGCGGCTTTAGCTGCTGCTCGACTGCAGTTACACTGGTGATTGGTGGCAGAAATGAGTTTTAACTACAACCTTATAATAAAACACTCAATGGTCAGTTAAATAAACATTATATAATAAGCTAAAAAAACTACAAGACAACATGTGAGCTTCTTCTATCATCAATATGTGGTAGAGTCAAGCGGCGTACCACGGCCTTGCAGAATACCGGCGTGAAGTAGATGATCTTGTGCTTCTGCGTTTCGTTCAGTCAGTGAGGTATCCGGCGGCCCACCCAAATATCGTCCTTCCCAGAAGGGAAGAGAGGACAAGGAGTAGATGAAATTTAAAGGGAGTCAAAAAGGGTGCGCAAAGGGAAAGAGCCGATTGGCAAGTGCCGCCTGCACTCTTCCGAGATTCGGCCCGTATGACCTGGCGGTCGGTGAGGACTGGTCTATGGGTGTTGTCTCCCTAATTACCCTAAAGGCCGGCAACTCACCTACAGCTCCTCTGATGCACCAGGTGAGCCACTAGATCGTTTGTTCACTTCGTATATATATATAAAAAAAAAAAAAGCATGTCCAAAAGATATCGCCTGTCTTTCAATAACATTAGGCTGTGATCTTTACAAGACTTAATATAATCCGTATTATATAAATGAGTTCTGTAACATAAAGGTTTAATATTAAGCGTGGTAGAGCCATTCGGCGGCTTTAGCTGCTGCTCGACTGCAGTTACACTGGTGATTGGTGGCAGAAATGAGTTTTAACTACAACCTTATAATAAAACACTCAATGGTCAGTTAAATAAACATTATATAATAAGCTAAAAAAACTACAAGACAACATGTGAGCTTCTTCTATCATCAATATGTGGTAGAGTCAAGCGGCGTACCACGGCCTTGCAGAATACCGGCGTGAAGTAGATGATCTTGTGCTTCTGCGTTTCGTTCAGTCAGTGAGGTATCCGGCGGCCCACCCAAATATCGTCCTTCCCAGAAGGGAAGAGAGGACAAGGAGTAGATGAAATTTAAAGGGAGTCAAAAAGGGTGCGCAAAGGGAAAGAGCCGATTGGCAAGTGCCGCCTGCACTCTTCCGAGATTCGGCCCGTATGACCTGGCGGTCGGTGAGGACTGGTCTATGGGTGTTGTCTCCCTAATTACCCTAAAGGCCGGCAACTCACCTACAGCTCCTCTGATGCACCAGGTGAGCCACTAGATCGTTTGTTCACTTCGTATATATATATAAAAAAAATAACAATTGCTATGCTTTATTCAGATATACTAGTGAGGTTGGTTTCGTGGTCTCGATCTTTATCAGCAGGCTTACTCAAACGGTGATGACCATTTACGCAGGGTCTGATGAACGAGAGAGGTGTGCGTAACAGTCAGTGGCACCGACGTCACCTGTTCGTCGTCGGCGGATCGCCAGGATTGTTCCCCTTGTGGTCTTTCATCTGTCTGTCTCTCATATCCTATCTTTACCACCTCCCTCATGTATATCAGCGAGACCGTTGTAAGGTGTTCCAACATTTTTCACGATCGCATTGAAACCTGTTCGATCCTCAGCTCTGTAGTCAACGGTTCTTGTCACTCCATCAGGCTGCAGGAGTGAGTACTGCCACAGCACGATACCTTCTCTTCGACTTTCCTGCTGTTTCTTGAAGTCTCCGGTGTGGAGGTCGTTGACTTCGTAAGCAAATTTGTAGTTTGGCGGCAGCAGGTGGTACTGGAACGGCTGGTACAGAGGCAGCGGTGCCTGGTGTAGCACCATACAGTATGCGGACACCAGCAGTCCGGATAAAGCTGTCAGCTTCTGAATCATCATGTTTGTGTCGACGCGCAAGCGTCTGTGTGAATCGTGATCGTTCGATATGTCGACTCTTATATACAATGTACAAAGTGTAATACAATATCTCGCTTCGCAGAAAGTACCATGTAACAGATCCTTTAAGCCTACAATCGATACTTGATGAATATCTATTTTAAATACTTATTAGACTTTCATTAAAGCTTTATTTATTTATTAAATCTTTATTGTCATTCCTTTATACAGAACACGAACTTAATGCCCAAATCACTTGTCCAGGGTGGTAAGTATGGGTAAACCTTCCAAGGAATATCTGCCGGCTTTTACTGGCGGTTTCTTGAAGAGGCATTTGTTCAGCGATAAACTAAGACCGGCTGATGTAGTAGAAATAAAAAGAATTTTAAACGTACTCGTACTCCTGTTAATAGCTATTTTTATATCCAGTAACTGACACATAAGAAACTAAAAGGCGAATTTCGTCGAATCTAGGTTACTGAAATTTTAATCATACCTGTGAGAGAGAATATATTTTGTTTGTCTTCAAATGCCAACCTCACCTGCGCAGGGTGCACCCTGCTGGGTACCAAACAAGGCTCTGGCGACCGAACGATGACCCATAAAGTGGCGGATCAAAACCTCACAGACCAGTGATGGGGAGCAGCATCACTAGTACACGGGTACCGGTATTCAATTCAGCCTATCACAAGTCCACTGCTGAACATAGGCCTCACCCAAAGATTGCCATAAAGCTCGGTCCTGACCCACCTGCAATCCAATATCGACTTCCCCCAATCCTGCGCAGGTCGCCACTCCGTCTTGTTAGGGGTTCGTCCCACGCTGCGTTTGCTTTTTGGCTGCGTTCACCAATCTACAGGTATTTCCGCCGGAGCTCATGTCTGTGCAAATCATTTATTCAGCATAATACACATAAATTTCACTTGACGAACGTGATTTTTTTTAAAATCAATCATCGTTTCGAAATGAGGTTCCTCTGACGGAGAAGAAACCGGCGAAAGGAAATCCGTAGGTATCCTCTTTTTTTTTTTTATAAAAAAACTTTTTAATACTTAATTTTTTTTTCACTGGGCTTGCGGGCGATCAAACAATTCCCATGGGTTTTTATTATCCAAGTATGTGTGTATTATGTTGTGTACAGTGTCTCCAACATTGCTTGCTCCTCATCACCGGTCACCGGGATGAGGAGCAAGCAATTTTCCTCACCCTCCGATCACCGGGACGCCGTATTCGAAATCGTCCAGGCAGACATCAGCATCAATTATATTCAGAAACGTTTTGTTATCTCAACTCATAACTAACGTGCTAACAGTCCACCTGATGGTAAGTGGATTCTGCGGTCCATGAACACCGGCGGATAACTTCCACCGAAGAGTTCGCTGATGTGTACAAAGGACTCGAAAATAATGGCGCACATCCTGAAAAAATGCCGAGTACGTTTAGAGATTGTAACCGAAGTACAGTCGTAGAAGACTAGTGCTTTAAACAATTTTTATTTCGATGCTACAACACAACAAAGATATAACAGATGATACAATAAATATGCTGGATCATAGCAACGAAAAGGCATTCGACTCGGCATTATGCTGCAGTCAATGTAGCTACTCGCTACCATTGCTAAATATCGGAACAGTTAAACATACACCGTTAAAATAAAACAGAAGCAAAATAACAAACATTACTAATTTACTACTGATTAATATTATTATTTCTTGTACTAGTTGCCACAACAACGACCGGTATTCTACCTGTTATATATAACTATATAAACTTATTAAACGCGGTAGAGCCAAGCGGCGGCTTTTGCTGCTGCTCGAATGGGCCGGCTCGACCGCGTTGGTATCACGGCCTCGCAGAATACCGGCTTGAAGTAGAGGCATCCTGTGCTTCTGCGTTTCGTTCGGCGATTGAGGTAACCGGAGGCCCCACTCATCATCCTCACTCCCATCTTCCTAATACTCTTAAAGGCCGGCAACGCACCTACAGCACCTCCGGTGTTGCAGATCCAAGTGGGCGACGGTAATCACTTGTCATCAGGTGAACCGCTTGCTCGTTTGCTGCCTTTCCCATAAAAAAAAAACCGTTTATATACAGTGACAAGGAATTTCTTCGCAAGGTTGAAGAGGGGTTTATAGATTTACTTCACCTACGAACTCCACTCGAACACTCTCTGTGATCCGGCTCCTATATCATAAAGTCTACATACATCACCTATTGTAACAGCATCCATTCCAGGTTTCCTTAAATAAATATAACTTCGCTATGTATCAGCGGCGGCGTGTTTCCAATTTCGCACCGACCGTTTAAGTTGGGTTAAACTTTCGTCTCTCGTGTTCGTTAAATAAGTAATTCCAATCGGTGGTGGACCCGGCTCTAAGTTCCTGTATTCGGCGTGGTATACCGCGGCCCGATGCACACCCCGTTTGTACGTATACTAATTGAAATTACATTGTGGAGTCTATTGTATCATGAATTTTTGAAACCCAATGTGGAGATGAGATTCCGTGTATCCCATGGATTGCTGTATTGCTTTGTTGATTTAATGAAGACGTTTACATACTCGTTCTTTGATCTGTTTATAACGAGCTACGTTTTCGGCTAGACTTCTTTTTTTTTTGTTTTGGAATAGGCGGCAAGCGAACAAGCTGAACAGCTGATGGTAAGTGATTACCGTTCGTTTTGTTCGGTGATTGAGGTAACCGGAGGCCCACATCCCCTCCCTATTCCGCTCCTCTTCCCTCCCATCTCCCAAATATCCTTAAAGACCGGCAACGCACCTGCAGCGTCTATGGTGTTGCAGATGTATGTGGGCGACGGTAATCACTTACCATCAGGTAAAACCGCTTGCTTGTTTGCCGTCTTTACCATAAAAAACCAGATTAATTACCGGTACAAAGTTTCAAATCTATGCGACAGAAAGAAGAGTGTTAAAAACCTAGTGTAAAATCGACTTCCAACGGTGAAGATTTGTTATATTAGAAGTGTAAGTAATGAAAGACTTGAGCGAGAGAGAGAAAGGCTTAGAGTAAATCTAGCGAACAAGACTGTGGAGGCCGGTCTGGTCGAGTTTGCAGTTCACTTGTGCCTGAATGGTATAAGTAAATAAACATTACAAAGGTCGTATTATTTTTATTTAATTTAATAAGAAACTTTACAAGGCTATCAGGACATTTTGGTACTTCATAGGAATTTCAAAATAATCCGTCTACCCGTTCCTGCGAATGTCCTTTCTATCAACTGACAAACGGACAATGATTCTTTAAGGGAGTTTTTAGGTATGAAACTATGAAAAATAAGCATATAACCTCGCATACAGTGTCCGTGTTTCGTCGCGTGTATATTCCTCTGACGTTTAGCTTTTTTTTTAATTATAGCCATTTGTGTAAGACGTGATGGATGACAGAGGTGTGGGAAATAGTCGAGGGTGTCGCTGCGATGTGCTGCTCGTTGGGGGACCGCCATGGCTGCTCTACGTCTGGCCGTGCGGTGGATTGTCTGACAGCTCCATCTTCAGCTATCGCCCCTTGTCTGTCAGAAGGACCATTGTTCTTGCTCTGGGCCCGCTCGTTGTTCACGACCGCATTGAAACCCGTACGATCGTCGGCTCTGTATTCAACGGTCCTTGTCACACCGTCGGGCTGCAGCAGAGAGTACTGACCAAGCACGATATCACCTCTCCGACTCTCCTGCTGTCTCTTGAAATCTCCGCTGCGGGCGTCGTTCACTTCGTAAGCAAAGTTGTAGTTGGGCGGCTGCTCTTGGTATAACGGCCGGTATGCAGGTGATGCCGCCTGGTGCAGCACCATACAGGTAGCTGACATAATGAGTCCAGATATGATCACCAGTTTCTGTGTCATCTTGATGTCTTGACTTCCACACGATTGTGTCGAGTATGATGTGTAAAGGAGATTGTATCAGAATTTATATCTGGTGAAATGAAATACGATCTGATGCATAATTTTGCAATATTTAACGCGTATGCGTTAGCCGATATCTGGTGACGGATCGGGTTGGAAGCGACCCTGAGGTATAGATTTTGCTCATATCTAGCGCATTCTAAAACGTTTTCTAATATCAAACAATCATATGTTTGGTTTGTTTTTCAAAGTAATTGTTTTGGTGGATAACTTTTGTACCATCAGAAGACCGCTGTGAAGTGGCAACATGAATCTGCTTTTTTCGAAGGAGTGAGCATAATTGGCAGCCAAGTACAGACAAACGCAGTGTGGAAAGATCCTTCGCAAGATGCAGTGACGACCTGCACAGTGTTGCGGGAAGGCGATGGATGAAGGTGGCACGAGACCGTGCTTTGTGGTATTCGTTGGGGGAGGCCTCAGCAGTGTTCAGCAGTGTACTTGTGGTAGGCTGAAATGATGATGATGAGCAGAATTAAAAACTAGAAAAAAAGAAGGAATTAATCGTTTTGGATATTACGGTATTGCCACGGATTCAGCCACGAAGAGACCACCAACCATTTGACTTTGCTTCCTTACAGCGCATAGACGACGCTCTTCGGGTAGTCTCAAGTTGCTGACGCCTTTACACCGTACTGGGTACTTATCTAAGTCGTTCGCTTTTACGGCTATAAGGCTCTGGAACGAAATCCCTCTTGACATTAAAAAAGCTCCTAATAAGTTTGCCTTTAAAAATAACATCCGCGAACATTACAGAAATGTTGCAAGTCTGTACTGTGTGCTGCTGTTTGTCATTGTGCCGCTTTAGTTGTTTGTCCTTATTCATTATTCTATATGTATATGGTATATTTGTATATATTTTATTTATGTATCTATGTATATATGTATCTACCTATCTGGGTAAGTATATATTTTGATATTTATATCCATTTACTTGTTTTATTCTCTTAGCTGTATCGCCTCTATTACGTATATATCTCTGCTCAGCCTAATGGTTGACTGGGAGAGAGTGCCTCTAGGCATTAAGTCCGCCATATGTACCAATATCTGTGCATAAAGATTAAATAAATAAAATATCGGTATATCATAGATATTACCGAAACCAAAACCACACTTCCTTGAAAATTTACTGAAACCCTTTTATTTCACAACCATAGCAAGTATTCATAAAGATTTATATTTCACTGATTACTGGTATGGCGGGATCAAAGCTGTTGCGCTCGCTTCATTCACAAAATGGTGATTTTATCTCTAAATTTTTCAGTGTAACTTCAAAGAATCGTCACACGTGAATTAAGTTAATATTAGTCGAACGTTACACCGCCAGCGGGACTAAAATTTAACATGGATGTTTAAGTTAGATTGAACCAGGCTCGTGTCTAGCTCGTTTGTTAAATTACTGATGTACCATCTGTGCCCGAGCTCGCTTTGGGTAATTCAGCGCCGGCTGCCGTGACCTGAGTCTGCGTCTGTCGCGCCTCATCTTAGTATTTATGGAATAATGAAGTAAACCGCCGGCACATTGTTCACTCCTAACACAAATAATTAACACGAACGTTTGGCTGTAACGTTGGCTGATGTGCGTTCGGCGTTTACTTAGTCGATTACGACAACATCGACATCTTTCGGTCACTGGCAGCAGATGTTAGCCGCGTATGTGGACTACAGATTAGTGGTGGACACACCAGCCGACTGTAAGGGGCTACTGCAGCCCATGAACGTCTGCAAACGATTGCAATCGAAGAAGGTTACAGATGCGTTGTCATCCCTGTAGATTAAGATGGAATTCCTCGCAGCCTTTAGTTATACCGCCTCTCCATACCATATATGTGAAATGTTTTTTGAGAGAAATTACAACCGGAATAGATCCACGACGCTGCTCCAGTGCGGATTGACAGACTGCACGCTTTCTAGAAATAATATTTTTAATTGCCTCTAAGATATGCATAATGTTGTCCTTCACCGCCGAGCACATGGTTGATCGGGCACTATTATGTATAGTAAAATAAAAACCCAGCTCACTGGAGTACTATGATGCAATCGAGCGCCCTGGAGGAGAATACATTCTCCGTTTACGGGCCATGCAATGGGTGTTGTAATTTAATGGTAAATCATCGTTAATCGTTTGATCATCTCCATTGACTTGTTGACTTGACTATAGTTATAAATGGTCTGGAACTAATCTCTAGTAAAAAAAAAGGTCATCTTAAAAATTAACTGAACGAAGCTTTGAACTGCAGTAAAGTGTATATCATATAAATATACCATGTAGTAATGAAAGAGATAAAAACAATGTTAGATATAAAAGTCCTTTAGTATTAAAACAAGCGGTTTTTGAGACCATGGGCCACTTGTAGATATAGGGTTCTTATACACACATCAAAAAAGTCTAAGCATCATGTACTAATTTAAATTTTAGGATGGTTTTTCACATTATAACGTTGTATTTTATTTTTAAAATAATATTTTTAGGGTCCTATGATGTAAAAATAACAACTGTTGTCTTTATAAGTTCTTTTAATAACAGAAATTAACAATATTAGAATATACTGCAGAAACTAAGGTACATAAGCAACTAAACAGGTTTTGTTAAACGTAGCAATAAAAACGCACTTAAATTCAAACAAATTCCCTTTCATTTAATTTTATGAAAAAAACAAAACATAATCGATTTTTTTTTTACAACCAGCCAGTATGTCATCAATAACAAAAAAGTTTACATACCTACGCACTTTGAGTGAGTAAAGGCCTAGAAATTAATTAATATAAATGGTAAATTTGTAATATCGTGCATGTTGCTTAGATTTTTTTGATGTGTGTATTATTGAATTTAAAGAACACTCGAATAGAGCTCAACATTGCGCTTTAAACATTTCTTTGAAAATAATCCTAATGCAAACCAATAAAGATGGTTGCGTGAGGGGATTCAATACTTCGGGGTCGCGTCGGTGGGAGTTTTATTTCTATTCCAATTAGTTAAGTAGCCAAGTTTGCAGTTAAAGTATTTCAATTAAAAAAGGGAAAGACAATGTTAGTCTAGACCGTATGTTCGATCTGTTATAGGACCTTTTCGAAAGGCCCTTTTTAAAAAAAAAACACTTTTTATGTTAATTATACTCAATGAAAATAACATTGTGAAAGATGCTTTCGAACGAGACTTGGATGAACTGAACTTAGGTCTAATATATCTGAGTAATACTTAAATTCCGACGAATCTCCTTCGAAGAGGTGCAGTGGATCAGGCCTATAAGATAACATATTAAATATATAACAGATAGTATGTATTGATATTGGCATAGTCGTAGGAGTCAGGCTTTTGAAAGTCAAAGTCAAAATAAAGTTTTTTTGTACTCGATTTACGCTTGTCTAGAGCTTACCAACGTCTACTGTCCAGTTCGAAAAAGAAGATCTTCTCAGAGAAGTTACGAAAAGAAACACAGGACTCTGAACAACGAAAAAGAACAACAGGAGGAGTAGTCTCTGGTCTCTTATCGATAACCAAGTCTTGGATAAACGAAACTATATGAAAGAATAATCGGCCCGAAGATCGAATACTCGGAAGTTATCTTCACTCGCGTTTTACAACTGCTACAGTCTTCAAGGAGCTGTATTAAGCGCAGCTATAGATACAATGCCAAATCTTACCACACTTAAATTGGGAAATTCTCCACATTGACACAATTGTAAGATTAGTGTCTCCACGTTGGAGGTGTGTTGTAGATCTCTACGCTGTTACCATTCATATTGGATGCTGATCATAACAATAACATGTGTATATTTCAGTTTAATAATGCGATATGGATTTTTTTTTATTTGGGGAAGGAGGCAAATGAGCTAGCGGCTCACCTGATAGGCGAATATCGTCGAGCACAGGGTGCCTCTACTTCACCCCGGGGTTCTGCGAGGTCGCGGTACTACCCCGTTCTATTCGAGCAGCGGCATAGGCTACCGCTTGGCTCTACCACGTTTTTTTTTATGAAAAATAGGCTTACGTTTGACCTCAATCTTGCCCGATGGAAGGCGAAGATGAGGCCTAGGATGGTACACGCTTGCCTAGATGTCTTTTCACTTTGGCCTTAAAGATATCCAAAGGGAATGATGTCGTACGGAATTTTTGTGTGTGTTATTTGTCGTGTGATATTTGTGGCTGTGTGTTACGGTTCCCGTATTCCCGAGCCTGCTTCCAATTTTAAAAATGTCTCTGTACCCTTATAAATAAGTACATAATAAGTATAATATTCACAGGTGGCGAAGAGCAAAAGGAGAGCGGAGTGCGGTTGACCGTGGAGCCGAACGATGCCGTGGCGGCGGCCGGCGAGCGGGTGCTGCTGGCGTGCGCGGCTTTCGCACCCGCGCGTATGTCTTGGAGGCACAGCGCCTCGGCCCCGCCGACACGCGACCACACGCTCTCCGCGTCCGATTCCTACAGGTAACCATACGGTCCTGAACTCTCTCGCTGTTACACTCAGGTATACTGTTTTAATATGTAGATAGACATAATGATTTCATGTATTTACGCGAATACTCTACATTTGAAATGAAACTATTGTTTATTTATTGATGATTGATCTGTCCTGCTCGGGATCCGGTAATTAATAAAATTAAAACCAATACCAAGCATACCACTGCACGTCTACACGATCGTTCTGCATAGATCGGACCAAAAATATATAATTATATAGCTGACATCAGGACGTCAAACATCAGTCTCCACGTGACTACGGGTGCTCTAAAGCACCAGACACCTCGGGATTTAATTAAACGCTATAAAATCCGTAAATAATAGTTTCATTTCGAATGTAGATAGACATTAGATAGTGACGTGTGGAGACGCTCTTATAAAAGCCCTTAACTGCCCACAGCTGATTTTCTTTCTGCTTTTTGTAAACTTCGGTGCACTTTGTTTGCTGTTGGAGCATTTAATTAAAAACAGACTTCGCAATTTTTTTTTCTTTTACTTTGCAGGAAGCAACTGTCAAACGGCTCGCTAGTAATTGAAAGTATGTCAGCGACACTGGCAGGCCAGTACCAATGCGTGGCAACACTGGACGGCGTCGGCACTGTAGTGTCGAGGATAGCCACTGTCTTCCTGGCTGGTGAGTTAACATACGTATCCAGTTATTTAAATGTGAAGACAAGACTCAGGCTACTGATACCTTCGTGAATGAATCAAATTTATCTCTTATAAACATCCTCCCTCACATCTCCCAAATGTGCTTAAAGGCCTTTACAACTAATATAAAATTTAATTAAATTACTCCCTCTCCCCCTCCTGATGGTAAGTGACTAACGCCGCTCGCGTACATCTGCGACACCAGAGTTGCTGCAGTCTTTAAGAATATTTGAGGGATGGGCCGGACTGGGACAGGGTTTGAGGAGGAGGAAAGAACATCCCTGAACGGATATGAATGGAATTTGACCGAAATGTATAAGTATACAATCTAAACCTTCCCAGGGCTTCCCAAACCATTTTGGGCAAGAGACCCTTTGTCCAAAATGAACTGATATCTCAGACACCCATAGCCAAATTACTTTAAAAATCCTGTCTAGTTTTTTTCCCATTGATACAAAATACTTACCATATTAAAAAAATTGCAGTTGTTCATTTTCTCATCAAAATTTAACAAAATAAATATACATAACATTCAGTAAACATCAAGTGTAATTAATAATTATTAATACAAATGACGTAAAAAAAATTTAAAAGTACAACAATGATACTTCCCTCTAAAATATTAGTCATGCTAATAACAATTTGGTATATTTATCACCACTTATACAGTATCATGAAAGTTTCAAAAGGAACTTGTGTTAATTAATAGGGGTCGATTTTTAGACCTTGTCGACCCCCAAAATCAGCTTTCGTTTATGTCGACCCCTGGGAAACCCTGATCTGAACAGTCTACGCGTTTACACCATTACGTGACGTGTCCGTCTCGTCTTACAGAGCTGCCGGAGATAGTTGAAACGGTGCGAACGGTGTCGGGCGCGCTGGGCGCGACTGCGCTGCTGCCGTGCGCGCTGCGTGCCTCCCCGCGCGTCGCGCTGCGAGTCGCGCCGGCCGCGCGCGCTCCGCCGCCCGAACGACGCGTCTACGGCGCGGCCGGGAAAACGCACACGTCGCCGCCCGTGTTGAAGCTCAACGTAAGTAGATTATTTGTTGCATTTTACTGACGAGTCTAACAGTGGCTTTGGCTTTTACAGCTTCATCAGATGGAGGATTAAGATGGCCAATTTGGTTCACAGCACGCTCAAATAACATTTTCACCCCTGCGCAGAATGCTAAAAAAATGGGTGACATACTGTGACAGTCTCTTGAACCGCCATCTTTTTTAACAGTTTTAAAACTGGGCAATACTCGTTGATACAAAATCGCATGACAATTCTACAATTCGTGGTATGTTTGAACAATAAAAACGTTTCATAATCAGAGGCACATAGTCGTCGGCATAATCCCCACGAATTTCCTATCTATATACGTCTAGCAGTTACTGAAAAATGACGGTCGAATTGTGACGTACAGACTAACGAAGTGATTTTCAATGGGTTCCGATTTAGTACGTAACTTTAACACAGTTCCAGGGCTGTTTTCGCAGCTCAGACCGATCGACACAACTCGACTCTCCGAGTCGGGATCCGAACCTCCCATGGACGGTCCATAGACAACTTATTCATGAAAAGATATGGTAAAGCCGTGTAGCAGAGATGTGCGTTAATTAAATCTTACTTATCGCCTCTAACCTGGGAGCCCGTGACCGATGAAGCTGTAAAAGCCAAAAGCATTAACTTCATCGTATACATACAACCTGACACAATTTATTTTCAGTCAAACGGTACCGGTACATGGCCTTTTAGCAATGTGAATATCGTATTTCGACGGGCCTACTTAATATAATAATGGTTATTTAGAAATAGACCGTATTAGAAATATACCTCACAGCCTGTAATTATACTAGCTCTCATACTCCTCAGTTGTGGCAATACTGCTTAGCGGCAGGTATAATCGTCTGCCTATTTAGTGGGTAGCGTACTTTTTTTTTTATCTAAAAGGCGGCAAACGTGCAAGCGGTTCACCTGATGGTAAGTGATAACCGACGCCCGCGTACATCAGCAACACCGGAGGTGCTGTAGGAGCCGGCCTTTAAGGGTGTTAGGGAGATGGAAGGGAAGATGAGGAGGGGGATGGGGAGGGAGAATAGGCCTCCGGTTATCTCACTAACCGGACGAAACGCAGAAGCACGAGATGCCTCTACTTCACGCCGGTATTCTGTGAGGTCGTGGTACGAATTCAGTCTAGCCGGCCCATTCGAGCTGCAGCTAAAGCCGCCGCTTGGCTCTGCCACGGTTTCGGTGCACCGCTATATTTGTGCCAAAATATATAGTATCGGTTTTCGGACTTGGTTGCGTTGTGCACATTCCTTGTCTTTCTACACTTGAATCTTCCTCCGATTTTATCGCATAAGGATTACATCGGATATGGGCAAGTGCAGACGAATGAGTGCCCCTGCGCAATTGACAACTGCCGATAGTATTTGGACGATGGCGTTGTTGTCAAAATTGGCCTGGAGGACATTACTTATCCACATCCTTAGTAAGAAAAGGTTACCCACCAGCCAGCAAACCTGTCACTTTTGTTGTAGTGTATTTTGTACGAGGTTGCCTCGAGAACCTTTTATCCCCAACGGTTAAACATACTTAACCTGAAATCATCCAGTTTGCTGTCTGGTCTTCTATGAGCACCTGTTAAACGATGCGCAACCGAATTCCCTAGCTTTTATGGACGAGCGCTGCCATCTTCACGTTATGGTCGGAAATAAGAAGACTAAGAAGATAAATTAAAATTAAGAGAGAAGAAAAATTGTCGAACAGGTGACCTGGTTGAAGAACGGTTCGCCGGTGCGCATGGAGTCCGCGCGCGTGTCGCTGACGCCGAGCGGCGCGCTCGAGCTCGAACCGCTGCGCGCGCACGACGCCGCGCTCTACCGCTGCCTGGTCGCGCTAGCGCACGCGCCCGCACACCACGTGTGAGCTAACTTATATTCATATACTCCTGGTAGCTATGTCCTTCAACATCCACGCCAGTCATCCATAGGCGTAGGCAGAGATTACGAATCCCACCGCTTGGCATGGGTCTGCGCAGCCAGACGGGCTTTCGTAAACCAGTTCTCCCCTCTGCTAGAGATAAAAGGTTATTAGCGGCGTGTGATCTATTTTATAATAACTATATAATACTAAATATAATACTAAATAGGATTGGACGCCACGCTTCTACAATTAATGTGCTGAATTTGCCGCGTGCTCGGCGATGAAGAAAAACATCGTGAGGAAACCTGCCAACCCGCACTGGAGCAGCGTGGCGGTCCCTTCCCGGCTCCAAAACCCTCTCAGATATTTGAGAAGTAAGCCTTTGCCCAGCTGTGGACACTTACATGCTGCTAATTACTTATTACCTTTATCAGGACGGGACCAGAAATCGACCTGCGCGTGAACACGGACCTGGCGAACGTGGAGTCACCGCCTCGGTTCATCGCCATCCCGCAGCCTGTCACAGTCATCGAAGGTCTGGTATTCTAAACGTCCTATTAGGTGAAGACCGGAGTTCCGGAGTGGACATAATAGTATGACCCTTGACCCTTAGAGCGGCTGGTTAAAGTAGTATGAGAAGAGCCGAAGACCGTATCGTGTACCAATTTTGTTTTTATTACAGTAGCCGTCTTGTCAGTTACTACTGCTTTGTGATCAGGGCTGTTCCAGAGGCTCTAAGTTTCATAATACGGGAGCTACAGGGTTCGAATCCCGGTACTTTCACGGCTTAGTATTTATTACGTACAACTTTAGTGGGCAATTTGCCACGTTCTCGACGATGAATTTAAACATCGCGAAGAAACTTGAACTATGCCCGGCATGTTTAAAAGTTCTTATGAACGTCAAAACCTTCACCGGTTCGCAAAACATGACCTTCTCAGAGGAGCAACGGCAAGAAACTCTGAGGTATTTTTTCTATGTTATTTTACAATGAAATCAATACAATGCCAAATGTAAATTAATATATTTTTTTAATTGTCTATTATTACATATATCTATATATATCGGTAGCTAGTTGACTTTGTGTATGTGTACAGTGGCAAGTGCAGACGAAAAGTTATTTGCCCACTGCATTGTCCTCAATGTATTGATCTATTTCATAGTGTTCCTTATGAACTAAGTTTCTTTAACAAGTGTTTCGCTATGACGTCACATTTTTAGTTATTCTATTGTAATATCTACCTTAAGGAACCTCTGTCGTATGTCCGCTTCACGATCTCCAGGAGACAGTCCGTTTGTAATAGAGAAAAATATTACTTTTCCGTACGTACATGTAATCTTCACAAAGCTAAGGAGCGACGGAAGCGTCAAAATATTAGTCTGCCCGAAACCGAAGCCAGGACCCAACGTACAGATCTCCCGTGTCGCTCGCTTTTGCAAAATGAATACTGTTTCCAATCCGGCTGCAAATCCTCACAGCAATACATCATAGGACATGATGCTTCTGTCTGTCGTCATAAGTCAAGAACTACGGGCTGCTAGTGCTGGTGAGAGGCGTGGTAGCCTTTTTTTTGGTGGGAATATCCCTTATGGATACCCAGCTCCCTGGGGGATAGCTGGGTTATGTCCGACTCGCACCGACTAAAACCCCATGTCTATTGGTAGCCTAGTGATCAGGACGCTCGCTTTAGTTTCGTAAAGCGCGAGTGACCTGGGTTTCGATCTCCGGTGGACGGCACCAGTAAAACTGTTAAAAGCAATTTTATGTCCTGTATTTACAACGCGCTGAGGGGGTGAAGCAAAACATCGTGAGGAGGTCTGCATGTCTGTGAAGTAATAAAAAATATTATTTCGAAGATATGTGTAGACCGCCAACTGGAGCAGCGTGGCCTTCACGGCTCCAAAACCATCTTAAAGTTGGAGAAGGAGGCCCAGCAGTCGGCACTTACAGGCTGCTACTTTACCTTCATGAGTGATCGCAGGTGCGTCGGTGACATTCGACTGCGCGGCGGTCGGGAATCCTAAGCCGGAGATGATTTGGCTCAACAACGGCGTGGCTATCGATTTGAAGTGAGTCAATTTGTGTTGTTCAAGCTGGTATCCTAGTACATCGAATGCTTAAGCACCCTTTGTTTTAGTACTAAGTATAAAAGACGAGGAATCATAGGCATAGGTAGAGCCAAGCGGCGGCTTTTGCTGCTGGCTCGACCGGTGTGGTCGGCGGGCATACCAGCAAGCGGTTCACCTGATGGTAAGGGATTAGCGTCGATCCCGACGTACACCTGCAAACACCAGAGGGTGCTGCAGGTGCGTTGTCGTCCTTTAAAAGGTATTTAAGAGATGGGAAGGCGAATGAAGAGAGGGATAGGGAGAGGAAGAGCGCCTACCGTTTTTCCCACTCTGTCGTCATGAAAAGAGAGTGGGGAAGGGCAAAGTGGAAGTTACCGCGTACCGCCTAGCACCGTCTTGTACGGACAGAGCATGCGTGTATGGTAAATATAATTTACCAGCTCTAACGGCAACACACTGTGCACATCTATGGCATAGTACCATACTGCGGTTTAACTTGACCGAGGTAGTACCACAGCCTCGTAGAATACCGGCGTGAAGTAGAGGCATCTTGTGCTTCTGCGTTTCGTTCGGTGAGTGAGGTAACCGGAAGCCTACTCCCCCTCCTCTTCCTACATCCTGTCTCGCAAAAACGCTTAAAGGTCGGCCACGCACCTGCAGCACCTCTGGTGTTGCAGATGTACGTGGGCGACGATTACTTACCATCAGGTCAACCGCTTGCTCGTTTGTCGCCTGTATAATATGAAAAAAATATTCACTCTGCTATCTTGATTAAGCTGTGTAACTAACTGCCTACGGTCATCGCCGCAGCGACCTGGACTCGCGGTTCTACCTGGTGGGGTCGGGATCGCTGCGCGTGCAGTCGGCGCGCGCGCTGGACGCGGGCGTGTACACGTGCCGCGCGCACAGCCGCCTCGACTCCGCGGACCACTCCACGCAGCTCCAAGTGCTGGTATGACACACAAGCAGGCGCGCACACACACACACACACAAAACATTCCCCAAACACGATTATTTTTAATCGTTGTTAAAAAATTCTTATGTACCATTCAGTGTTAAACCGTCCTTACGTTATACGTTTCGTTGGATTTTCTGAAACCTCGTTATATATATTAATCTTTAATCGCCATCATCTAAACTTGAAAATTTAATTTTTCAGACGGCACCGCGCGTGACACTGCCCGGCGGCGTGATAGCGCGCGCACATCCGCGCGGTGACGTCACGCTGCGCTGCGAGACGCGCGGCCGGCCCACGCCCGCCGTCACGTGGCTGAAGGACGGCGAGCCGCTCTCGCCCAACAGCCGCGACATCGCTCTACTGGACGGGTGCGTGCACACACCCCCTCACTGATCAATTCACGAGGGTCAATGTCGGCGAGAATTACTAATCTCCGACATTACTTGACGTTATATGAAGCGAGCAGAATGGCCGACTGTACCAAGGCTACAAAATTGTGTCCCCAGCTGTGGGATAACATGCAAACAGTTTCTATAGGCCTTTGTTTCCCCCTACGCAGCACGTCGCTGCGAATCCAAGGCGTGCTGCGAGTGGACGCGGGCATGTTCCAGTGCGCTGCGAACTCCATAGCGGGCAGCGCAGTCGCCGGGCTGCGGCTCATCGTGCTGCCGCCGGGGGACGGTGAGCATACCCCACCCTCCCTCGGCACCACTGGCTCACCGAGGCTGATGAAGAAAAACGTTCACATTTGTTGACATTCATAACTAGCTCCGACCCAGAACCGAACGTCAACTAAGAAGTATTCATACTATACCGGGCGCATGCCCGAATGTGCGTAAGCGAATTCGTTAACCCATCTCGGTTGGCGGATCCGGCCCGTCGAAAGATAGCGGAATAACATCTCCGAGTGATAAGAATTGTCCTAATTCCAACATGATCGTTCATTACACAACAAAACTCGTACCACCTGATTGAGGAGTTTAGTGAGTTTTCTCCTTCTCTTAAGACATTGTAATGTAAAAAGGAAAAGATGCATCTTCTCCTCATCTTCTCCTGTTCACTGCTGGAAAGTGACACCTCGTTATGAGGAAATACACCGCAACAAGCACCTGATGCGATGCACTTAAGATCTAGCCTCGCTATAACATCACAGTACGCGAGGAGATGCGCAGCAGAACGAGTAGACCGGGCCTCGATCCCCGCTGCCAGCACCACTAAAATTGTTAATAGCTATTGCCCAAAAAAAAATTGGCCCAGCTGTGGGCACTTTCAGGCTGCTACTTAAGTGCTATTCGGTCTATTGGTCGTTATTTAGATCTGGTATATATTTGAGATTATCTATGTTATGGATTCTCTTACACTGATACTGCAAGGTAGACTAGTAACTTAATGAGTGAGTGAGACAAGAGATTCGTACCCGTTTATGTGCCGTAACGTGGAATTCTTCTCTGCCTTCAGTGAGTACCATTTTATTCATTGCAGCAGTGCTGTCATGGTAACGGTTGATTTCAAAGGTACAGTGGGCCAGTATAATTATGGGCTGGTAGGCATGCCATCTCAGCGCTCAAGTTCGACAGACAGCGCGCCTGTAACCTTCTTCCATTGAATTTCGCGGGTGTACGTGGGTGGCAGTGGCTAGTTGCCATCAGGTGTACAGTTAGCTCGTTTGTCACTCCGATCCAAAAAAATAAATCACCAAATCTACTGGAAAACCGCATTAAAGCTTTTTTTAATATACGAAATAAGTATTATTTGTAATATGACTATAATATAAAGGACATATAGCATAATTAATATTATACGTTTTAACAAATGTGGAAATAATCATTTTTACAGCCTTTACTTATTTTGTGTTATACTTTTTGTTTTTATGTTTTATTACTTTTTCTTTTTTAGTTGTATTTAGTTTTTTCTTTTTCTTTTTCTACAACTCTACAGGTGACGACAAGTCTCGAACAACCCAAAACAATCCATTATCCACATCCGAAAAACCTTTCTCTAACACCACACACGACATTTTCAATAGCCTGATTTCCTCCCCCAATCCAGATCCGACCATAGATCCAACACCGGAAGATCTAGATTTTCTCGGCGAGACATCATCGGCGTACACATCCGGACCGGATTTAGAATATGACGATGCGTACGACTCTGATGGTGATAATTCGTTTCACGCTGCCGAAGGCCTGGATCTGGATGAACTGGGGCAAGGGAACGCAACTGTGGTCTCTGCGCCGAAAGGCCTGAAGGCGGTTATCGTGAAGCATAGATTCGTTACGCTCAGTTGGGAGGAACCGGAGCTCAAGATCGAAGATATAACCGGTTATGCAGTTGTCTACAAGGTTAAGGGGAGTGAACGGTGAGTATATTATAAAAAAATATTAAAATTTGTTATTGTAATATTAAGTAACACTTATTCTTCCTTACATTATTATTAATTAAACTTGATTTTTTTTTTCATAAAAATATTTACTACTATACCATTTTAATTCACTGTATTTTTGTGGTAGACATTTGTGAAAGTATAATCACCGATTTACAGCGAGCGTATCGCGCGCGGCAACCCGCAAAGGCACGAGATGAACGTCGCCTCGCTGCAACCGAACACCACGTACCAGTTCTCTGTTATAGCTTTCACTCAGCATTCCCACTCACCGGCCACTGAGGTAATAATGATACCAATTTAACAACGTGTAGCAACGTCACGAACTAATGGGGCAATGTACCGCCTGCTTCTCCGACGCTGGGTGGCTGACAAATCAGGCACTATGGTACGCAGTATTGATATTCTGGTGATGGCTGAACTGTTAATTGAAAAGCCCAACCCAAGTCCAACGTGTTGGGTTAAACATTCTGGATAAAGCTGGTTGGCTTTTTTTATACGTGGTAGAGCTGCTGCTCGAATGGGCCGGCACGACCGGATGGGTACCACGGCCTCGCAGAATACCGCCGTGAAGTAGAGGCATCTTGAGCTTCTGCGTTTCGTTCGGTGAGTGAGGTAACCGGAGGCCCTCTCCTCCTCCCCATCCCCTTCCTGCCCTCCCTCCCATCTCCCAAATACCCCTAAAGGCCGGCTACGCATCTACAGCACCTCTGGTGCTGCAGATGTACGTGGGCGACGGTAATAACTTACCATCAGGTGAACCACTGGCTCGTTTGCCGCCTTTCCTATATAATAAAAATAAGAGAAATCTATGTTATTATTTCTTTATTGGAACAACGTTTTCAGCTCTAAGAAGTTATATTAAATATGGAACATCTTTAATCTACTGAACAGATAATCGAAGCGACGACAGCCGAAGAAGAGCTGACGTACGGGCCACCTCAGGATGTTCGAGTGGAAGCGCAGGGTCCTCACGCTGTTCGTGTTTGGTGGTTACCGCCGACGCAGACTCACAACGGTCTCGCGTCCGCAGCCCCGCCCACCAGATACGCTGTGTATTATACAGACGTGAGCATAATTGACTGAATACCAGCCAAATGTTTTCTAATCTTTTTTTACAAATGTTAATAAAATATTTTTGATATTTGATTATGCATATTGATAGATAACAGATTTTTTGCGACATTTGTTAATATAGTGAATAAAGTGTTCCCAAGAAAGTACCTTGTGGGACTCTTGTATTTACTTGAATCGATTGTTTCTATAAGTTTATAGGAATTGACATTGTCGACTCGTCCGCGCGCTCGAATTAAACATCCCACTGTGCACTCAAAAGATACTCATTTATTGTCGATCACAGAAAACAATACTTAAACATTCGAAAAGTGAAACCATATCGTGTACTACAATGTGACTAGTGCCATCTAGTTTGACGATATAAACTATGTTTTGCTATGCTAATTATTTACAGATTAAACGGACATGATTTTCATAATGTAATCTTTGAATACATTTCTGAGACTTAAGAATTGTAAATGCTTGTGTAATGAATTTTTTTTTATACTACAAGTAAGCGATGGTGTAACCGATAGCTGTATGTTATATGATCGCTCACTACACCAGGATGAAACTGGACGCGAACAAACGCAATGGTCGGAGGGCACGTCGGCGACACTGAGCGGGCTACGTGCGGCCGCGGCGTACCGCGTGCGCGTGTCGGCGGCGGGCGGCGCGCCGGGGCCCGAGCTGCGCGCGCGCACGCCGCAGGACGCGCCCGCCGCGCCGCCCGGGAACGTCACCGCCGTGTCCAGCGGCGCCACGGTCAGTTGCGCACGTAGTGCGCCGGGTGGCAGCAATGTGTAGCACGTTGCTTCATACGCATCATGCTCTTTATAACTATGTGTCAACCTCCAACTTCAGCCCAACCAGCTGTGGTTATTTATTTAATAATCCTTTTTTTTTTAATGGAAGAGACGGCAAACGAGCAAGCGGTTCACCTGATGGTAAGTGATTACCGTCGCCCACGTACATCTGCAACACCACCCCGGTATTCTGCGAGGTCATGGTATTAATCCGGTCGAGCCGGCCCATTCGAGCAGCTGCTAAAGCCGCCGCTTGGCTCTACCACGTAAATAGTGAACAAAAGCTGCAATTTCTCTAACATATATGCTAGGTAGTGTCAAAATGTTATGTTCTTTAAAGTAAGGTTTGCAGCTGTCAGTGGATCGTAGTCCAAATATAGCCCTGATGCATTTTTTTTGGGTTTAAAATAGGGTATTTTTTTCCGAACTGTTTCCTCAGAATATTATGCCGTACCTTAATATTGGTGCAACAAAGTTAAGTCCTCCTATACTTAAAAATTGAATAAATTTTATTTATTATACTTCTATACATTTTTTTCCAGAACTAATTTAATATTGTTCTATAACCCAGTCGATCCTGGTCCGCTGGGAGGCGCCGCCGGGCCGCAGTCACCGCGGGCCGCTGACGGGCTACAAGGTGCGGTACCGCGCGCTAGGCCCAGCGGCCGGCCCGGGCCCCTCGCGCCGCCGGGCCGAGTCGCTCACCACTCCGGCCGACGCGCGCAGGGCGGAGCTGCGCGGCCTCGAAACCGGGACTGTTTATCAGGTGGGTGCTGAACCTTTCGTGCACTGTCACCCAACAAACGAACCTAGTAACGGGGGAGCGTCGATCCAAATTTGCCGAACCAAAAGCCCACAAACTGGTGGTAAGTCTGTCATCAATATCAGCCATGTAAGATTCCATTCCCAAGCAATTCCATTTTTATTTATGCAAGAAAATTGTTTTCGAAAATTTAACTGTGTTCTATCTTTTATTGCAAATACTGCTTAATGAAATAAGATATCTTTGTAACGAATATTTAAGACGAACTGTTACACAAACAGTACGCGCTCGCGTATCATTTGTATTTACTTTTAAATAGTAATTTAATTTTATTCGATTTCTGCACATTGGAGCAAAGAGTTACCATCAATGAAACTTCTATGTCTTTCAACTAGCGGCGCTTCTGCCTATCACATGGCCAACGGTGGACAATAAAACATAGGCCTCCCCCAAAGATTTACACATTCATCCTTCGACTTCCCGCAACACTATGGGGGGTGGGGGGGGGGGGCAAATTATAATTAAGTAGTTGGTTGCACCGTGATCCTGTGTGAGAGCCGTACACGTTTGTGGAGTGGTATGAGGGTGTTGCAGGTGCGCGTGTGTGCCATCAACGCCAACGGCTCGGGCCCCTTCAGCGAGTGGGTGTCGGCTACCACGCAGGCGCGCGAGCGCGGCGAGGCCCGCGTGCCCGCGCCGCCGCCTAAGCTCACAAGTTAGTACTCCTCATTCATTCAATCGTCATTCATTCACTCATTCGTTCACACCGTTTTAAAGGCTTGCAGCGCATCTGTAGCTCCTCTGGTGTTGTGGATGTTCGTGGGCGTCGCTGATCACTTACCATCAGGTGAGGCGCACGCTCGTTTGCCCCCTGCATCTATAAAAAAAAAACACATTCACGCCTTATGACTTTAGCATAACAATAACCGATAATGATGATGGTGATGATGTTGTCCTCCAGGACGACTACGGCGACAACTTCTGAATACTATCAGCAGTTGTATCAACTGCGCAGGAGATTTTATAGTGCCGTAAGGGTACGTGTAAGCACAGGAGCTTTTACGCGTCTTTAGCCTTCCATATGCGATGTAACGCATATGCGATGAGATCAACGGAAGGTTCAGATCCAGCGACGGAGTCACGCGACGCATGCAATCGATCGCGGATCCCGGAAACCTACAGTTTGTATTTTGTTCAAATATTGGCTTCAGGCTGGGATTCGAAGCCAGCACCCATGGCAATCATTGCGTAACGACATGATCTGACTGGCAATCATTGGCATTGAGCACGCACGCATGCATTTAGGATACATCTTCATCAGTATAATATCGCATCACCAGTTCTCAGTTTTACTTCTCCATTATCTGTCTTAGTTTTGAGTCCGTAGAATACTAAACACCAAACATACTCTATGTTTCTGCTTTTAGTTATACATATATTTTATATAGCTCTATTATTTTAGACTATGTTAATCAATTAATAAATATAAATATAAAAATTTAAAATAAACACATAAATAATTACGAATAATGTAGCGACTTCTGACAACAAAGCTGCGTTTACGATTATTGGTCATATTTGAATTTTTTTAACATCCGTTGACATAGCCTTTGTTCCAAAAGTTTGTAAGAGCTCGTTGGTGAGATCTTTATTCAAAATTCAGAGACGTTATTTTAGATCACTCCTGCTGTGATTGCAAGGAAGTCAAACGTTTAAAGTCTCCTAAACGATATCGTTCATGTCATAACGACTGCATTTTTATGTGAATACATTCCGTTCGTTCCATTCAGTGAATCTTTCTGTAAGTGTATACTGCTTCTTCGCTACTGGATTCACGAACGTCGAGCTGTCAATGTTACGGTGTTGCCAGTGTTGTTTAAGTAATATGACCGGTCAGCTCGGAAGACGAGATGTGAATGGATACGATGTGTTGTGCAGCCCGTGCGGGGCGCGACTGGATCTCCGTGTGGTGGGGCGGCGATGGTGAAGCGGAGGGCGAGGGGGGCGAAGACGGGGGCGCGCTGGTGCGCGGCTACTGGCTGGGCTGGGGGCTGGGCGTGCCCGACGAGCACTCGCACGAACTGCCCGCCCACCTGCGCTCCTACGTCATACGCAACCTGGGTCAGTCAACGCAGTGCGAGAGAGATAGTTGCACTTAGTAAGGTCACCAGAATGGGAGATCCTTTGAGGATGTATCCTACTCAGAGTCATTTGGAGAAGTTAGTTTTGATTTGAGCTCGTTGGTTTTCAAGTGAACTCTTCTATCTTTAATAAGGCTAATACAGAAAACTTATTTTTTTGTAGTTTCAATCATTGTAAAGATTTGATCTAACATATGTCATTATAGTATAAGTTAATGTATATTAAACGAAATTAAATTCCTAAATTAAAATAAATATACTAATCATTTCTTACTAAAATATATTTTTTTTTACGACACACTATTCGAGTGTAATTAGTTGATGCATGGATCAATTTAACTTTCGTGTCATTGAATATTCGACATTATCACTTCCGTATAGAGTCGAACTCAGAGTACGTGATCTCGCTGCGAGCCAGTAACGCGCTGGGGCTGGGCCCGGCGGTGTACGCGACGGTGCGTACGCGGCCGCCCCTGGCGCCGGACGACGGACCGGACGACGCGGAGGATCCGGACGATCCGGATGACGCGGAGGACCCGGACGAACCGGAACACGAGGACGACCAGCCGCCGCTGATACCCCCTGTTGGACTTAAGGTGTATTTATAAGATCATGTGAATGTTTTTGTGCGACTGTGGAAACCAATTGTAAGATTTTTCCTAAAGGCCTAGCGACCTAAGGCCTCAACGGTGCACCATTAGAGTGAAGTTGATGCTTAGAAATAAAATTTATAAGACAATAATATACATCGCGTTGCAGATTTTATTACTCATAAATCGAAATGTTCTTACTTTCAGGTAATAATGTTGAGCGGCACCACAGCCGTCGTTTACTGGACGGATCCCACTCTTCCCAAGGGACAGGTAATAATTTACAGTGTTGGAGATATATTTTATGTTTGAGCATTTCGAAATAACTGTCGATAGACAGTGATTGTAATTTTTTCCGCAAACTATTAAATTATTAAGCAAATTATTTAATTAAGGAATTATGTCTGAGTTTTACTTCATATAACGCGCATTATTACTCTTAAATGCGTTATGACTAAAATAAAAGACAGATACGGTAATATTAATGTAACGATGACGTAAATGCATTTACATTTAATATAAATAATGCAGGACCAATTTGATAACCCTGCGGTAACTTATTCAATAAGCTTAGTACAAAATCAATCAATCAAGGTAGGTATTAATTATTTTATATTATTCTAAAAGTTACGGTAGTTTTTATCTCAACATCATGTTTAAAACTTAAAACTTGCGTCAATACAGAGTTTTGGCAAACATATGAAAAGATATAATACCAAATATATTTTATAAAATGAGCAATTTATCACCTTTCCTTATAATGAAGTCTGTGTATTTGATTCATATCATTGTTTTTATTTAATGACTCTTACTGTATATTTACGTAGAAATAGGTTCGGATCCTCGTCGCCTATAATGACGTACTATGTAATAGTACATTGAAGCGTAATCGTTTTATAATCATTTTCCATATCACAAACATTGTCTAGCAACCAGATTCATAGAGTACAATTGTGTTAACGTTGGCGAGGCTATTGAAATTTATGATAAAAAAAACATTCCAATTACAATAGAGTAGATGGTTGGAGCCGTGGTAGCACACTTTAGTTTCAAAGAGCGCGAGTGACCCGGGTTCGATCCCCGGTGCCGGCACCACTAAAATTGTTAGTAGCAATTTTAAGTGCTGTAATTTCCACGTACTCAGCGGTGACGGAAAACATCGTGAGGAAATCTGCATGTCTGAGAAATAATAAAAATATTATTTCGAGGATATGTGAAGCCCGCCAACCCGCACTGGAGCAGTGTTGCGGGCCCTTCCCGGCTCTTAAACCCTCTCTGATGCTCGTATTTGAGAAGGAGACATTTGCCCAGCAGTGGGCACTTATAGGCTGCTACTTTACTTTTTGGATGCTACACGTTACACGACTTCAAGATACTTTTTTTATGGGAATGGAGGGCAAGCGGCTCACCTGATGGTAAGTGACAACCGACCCCACGTACAACTGAAACACCAGAGAATCTACAGGTGTGTTGCCAGCTGTTAAGGATATTTGATTAGAGGTAGGGTAACATAAAATGTATTCTGGGTGGCCGTGGTACTACAGCAGTCAAGCCGGGCCATTCGAAGAGCGTCAAAAGTCACCGCTTGGCTTTCCCATATTAAAAACTGTGAGAATCATCCGGGTAGAATATACGACCATAGCCGAGTTAACTATGGCATCAGGATGTCAAGCACCTTTCCACCCATGATCACAAGTGATGTCACGAAATCCCAAAAATAGTAGTTTCATTACAATTTGTAGTAATCGCGTGTACACGATAAATAATTATACATCAACTGTCGTTTGTTACAGACGGCTACGGATGGACGGCGCTATGTTGTGCGCTGGTCGGCGAGTGGGGGTCGGGCCCGCACCTATAATGCCAGCGACCTCAACTGCATGCTGGACGACTTGAGGCCTTACACCACATACGAATTCGCTGTGAAGCTAATCAAGGGTGAGGCACTGCTGATTGTTGGAGATGAGCATTGATGTCATTAATATTACTCCATTATTTTGAAGTTATTTATTTCATGTTTTTTCTTTAAGTTTCCTAACAGATAAGCCATACAAAATATTCAAAATAAAATAGTAGTAAGCATTAATTTATATGGTAGTCAGAAAAGAACTTAGTCTGTGCTGAATCTATCGCAGTTTTTAACTTGAACTCGAGTTTACAGAAACATTCCCGATACATCTGTTCCGTTCTAAGTTCTAAACAAACGGGCATAAATTCCAATAAAAAATCGGTCAGATGTAAGCAAGCCTACATCGTAGTTAGAGGAGTTTTTTTTTAATATTTAATGTACAGACATAGCCTTTCATTACAGTTTTGTAATCGTAGTCATAGATTTTGGTGGATTTTTAAAGAAATTCTTTAGTATTTACCCAGGATTCTGTTAGCAGTTTTAAGCATAACATTATAATGTGATATAAATCATAATTTTTAGTGATTCGTTGTTTTAGAATTTCTGTTATTTCATCCGAGGATTTTTTTTGAATGTGTGCCAAAACATATATAATTGTAGACCGTTCAAGTAATCCTTAAAATGTTCAGCATGCAATTAGTTGCTGGTAACTTGAAAAATACCAAATTTAACTTTTCGCCTATAGAAAACTGGGATTTATTTGTCATGTCTTTCATAAGTCTATGGAACAAAATAGGCCCCAGAATAGTCCCTTGTGGTAATATAAATTCAGTGGACCAGCTTGTGTCCAGCTACTAATAAGTTTTGCTATAAGGCCCTAGTAGCTAAAGCTATCGAAATTCTAAAGAATTAATTAGTACAAATATACTTCAACAGTAAAGACCACATCATTTAAACATTGACTTTACACTGTGGTGGTGTGTTATGAACATGGTTGCAGGCGGTCGTGAGTCCGCGTGGTCGATGCTGGTGAGCAACACGACCCTGGAGGCGGCGCCGGGCACCGCGCCCCGCGAGCTCCGCGTTTCGCCCGCTGCTCCGCCCGCCCGCGCCGCGGACCTCACCTGGGCGGCGCCGCTCAAGCCCAACGGCGCGCTCACCGGTCAGTGCTCAGTTTGCAGTGCGTCTGTACCGTACATTACTGTTACTGTCTACTACAACAACAGCCTATTTTAGTCCACGGCTGAACGCGGTCCTCGCCAAGAAAGCTCCAGCAAAAGCCGGCATATATTTCTTCGGCCATACCCATGAGTTAGGAGGATTTGGATGGACTTTCTGCCATCATTCGGTCGCCAGAGCCAAGTTAGTTGATTGATCCACCACTTGCGGGTGAGGTTGACCCCTTACTAACTGTCACATGATTCAGATCACAAAGGTTGTATATAAGCCAAACACAGTTGATAATCCCAATAACGACCTCCACCACAACATGACATGACATGAAAGTTGAAGTAAGCACTGAAGTAAAAAGCACAGTGGGTTAAAGTGCTTACTTTGCAGCGTCGGTCTGACTCAACACTTCGTTTGTTCTAGTGTAACTATACTTACTTTTAAGCCTGTTCATTATCTTCTATCAAACAAAAAGGAAATCTTTTCTATGTCTATAATGTTTCTTTCTTTGAAATATTTCTTAAACGTTCTTTTGTCTTCCTTTTGAATTTACATTAATTGTTTAGACTATTAATGTAAATTCATGTTTTGTCATATATTTTACTTTGTTTTATTCGGAAAACATACAGTGATACATAGCTTGATAAATTGAAAATTATTATAAATGCTACACATCATTTTAATTGGTGTGTAGCATTTATAATATATCTTAAAAATATGTATTTACGGCATCTGTATTTTAACACAGAACACTTTTCGAGGTTGGTACCCCTTTGTCAGCAGTCAGTTTTTAATCAGCATCGTCATGTTCATTATCAGGCGTTATTTCAAATGTATAAAATTTACTGTTCTGTGCCAGGTTACGTGATAATGTACGCGATCCAACGCTCCGGCACCTCCGGAGTCTCTGGCGCCCCGGAGGAGTGGACGGCGGTCGCGGTGCTGGGGGACCGCACTAGGTCGCGGGTCGACCGGCTGCGGCCAAGGACCACTTATATTTTCAAGCTTCAAGCGCGCAATAGTAAAGGGCTTGGGCCGTTTAGCGCACCGGTCGTTTATACCACTGCGATGGGTTAGTACTTAACTTTTTATACATTATTAAAAAAAGTTGCATAAAGAGTTAATACCTTAAGGAAAAATAAATGCCTTAAATGAGTCCTTAAAAAGTTAATGCCTTAATATATTGTACCTGATACCGATTTTAAATCTTGTGTCATACGTATCCAGCTCGAAGGACCAATTTATCAAACCATACTTTGTTCGACTTACATGTATGGTTAATAAGGAAAAGAAACATTTGACGTCACGACAGAGACGGGCGAGGGCGGAGGGCTGGCGAGCGCGACTTCGGCGTGGCTGTGGGCCAGCGCGGGCGGCGCCTGCGCGGTGCTGGCGCTGGCGGCGGCCCTGGCGCTGTCGCTGTGCTGCCGCCGCAACTCGCCGCCCATGTCGCCCGACACCAGGTCAGCACACGTTATGCGGATATCTATTGCGTAATTGGTTTAAATTTAACAGTTTGGATTCAGACGGATTTGACAGTTTGACAGATCACGTCAAAGAAACTTCACTGTTTTAATTTAATATTGTTTCTGTGTTAGTATACACATTCAACACAGCACACGTTACCTAGAACCGCGCTTTCATTGTGCACAAGCTATAACGAACGGCAGAACGTTGCCGCTGGTTCGCGTGCCCAGCGGTGGGGACACGAACGGTCCTGTAGTTGTGCTGATACATTTATTTAACCAGCAGTATTATCAATTCCATACAGAAATAACTTAAAGTCACTTTTTAAACACTAGGTTTCTTTATTTAAATTATTTTAAGAGAAGTTTTAAAAAAAAACTTGCTCAGTGTCATGTTATTTTTTTTTTGTATGTTTGATGGTGATTAATGGTTAATTAACATCAATGTAATGTGTTATGTTAAAAGAACATCTGTCTATTACAGCACCTATCAAAAAGCTTCCGCATCGGCCGCCATCAAGCCCCCAGACCTCTGGATACACCACGACCAGATGGAACTGAAGCACATGGACAAAAGCCTGCACAGCTCCGCCAGTAAGAGTACGACTGAATAGCTTTCCTTTTCACTGCTGCGGTGTTGAAGTCGATGTGTGTGTCACGGTGTTACCGACGAGGCGTTTGGGGGGAGGTGCACCAAGTCGATCTTACCAGCACGCGGTGAACCCTGATGAATGACATCCTTATGATAGTGACGTGGAGTAGCGGAACTGGTGCGGCGGTGCCGGCACTGTGCTCACCAAGCCGCCTGCCATGCGCGGTGAGAATGGGTAAATGTTCCAGCCAACCCAAGCCTTCCTACACACAATGCACCTTCACCACAACAATCGCATTTTAAACCTGGTAGACGCAAGCGGCGACTTTTGCTGCTGCTCGGATGGGCCGGTTCGATCGGGATGGTACCGCGGCCTCGCAGAATACCGGCGTGAAGTAGGGGCATCTTGTGATTCTGCGTTTCGCTCAGTGAGTGTGGTGAACCGGTTGCTCGTTAGCCGCCTTTACCATAAAAAAAATAATTCTAAGATCTTTGAAAATACTTTCCTTGAGATAATATTTTCTGTATTATTTTTTAAGATATAAAAAGAACTGAAACTAAAAATGCTTTTAATGTTGTTTCTTTCGTTTTACAGCTGAGTGAATCTTTTCTTAACATATACTATGATTAGTTAAATGTTGTAAGTTTTACAGAGAAACCCACCTCTACGTCTCATTATTCTCAATTAAACCGAGACTTATAGCACTATTATATATATGTGTAACATAAACATAATGTTGTCAGTATCCGCGGGTAGCATAGACGGCCCCAACGCACTGGTCTCGTCCACACTGACGTTGGGTCGGGCGCCGCCCGCTGAGTACGAGCCCGCCAGACACGCTCCGCCGCCGGCGTCGCTCGATAGGCGCCATTATGTACCCACCTATGTCGGTGAGTGTCCCTCGAACCAGTACCCACCAGCCCCGGTGAGTGTCGCTCTAATACGTGCCCACTTCCTGTCGCCAAGTGTTTCATCGGCGACGTTTCGGTGAGTTTCGTCCTCCGCAGTGTCGCATACGTCGGTGAGTGACTATCCAACACGATCCTTAGTTCCTCCGTCAGCCAGTGTCGTCCCTTCACTGTTTCCATCACTCTGAGGCCCTGATTCATAGATCGCATTCAGACTTTACTTTCAATGCAAATTTAACTTAAAACCAAAACTATGTAATGAAAAGAATAAAAATTAAACTAAAAAAGAAACAAAAATACATAATCCTGTCTACGTCTTAGCTTACATTGCCGATAGTGACTACTTTGGAAGTAGCAAAGTAAACTTCAATCTAATATGCGTTCACTTTACGTGGTACCTCATACTGTACAATGATGCCTAACAAAGGAAAGTAATTTTCAATATAGTCGTATTATACGCTAAGCAGTATGACATGCGACCGCCATTTTACATTTTGTATAGTTTATGTCATAGAATAAGAAGTAAAATTTATCTCATTGTTATTATTCTTTGGTTTATCTACTCAAATAAATTGTGTTGGCAAAACAATTGTCCAAATGTCAATGAGTGCGTTATAATAATAAAAACATTATTAATAATAGCATTCATTTACTTTTTTGGAGTTTATTATATACAATTGTAAAATGTGTTTCTTAGTAACACACGAAGATGAAAGTGAAACTTAAAAATTTTAAATTAAACTTTGACTTTAACGGCGTACTTTGCGATGATGTTTTTTGCAGTAAAGTTGCGTTTATGAATCTCGCCTCTGGAAGTGGCTATTATTTTTTATTTATAAATGCAATGCTTTTTGCTATATTTATACGAAGTTTGTTTTAATTTGCTAGTTATTTTAGTTCATTCCCACATTTGGTTTTATTTTGGCCGTGCACAAATAGATTCGCGGCGCTCGCCATCTTGCGCGGGCAGCGGAAGCGACGACACGGCCATCTTGCGAGCCTCGCCCGCTTCCGGCGCCAGTTGCAGGCGCTGCGACCGTTGCGAATACAGAAGTAAGTATTGCTTAGAGAACTGCACAATTTGATATTCTGTTTTATGTACGTTACGATACGCCTTCTATATATTATATTTATATACATTATTGCTATCCGACCTATCCGACACTTCCATCGTTGTTTATTTTAGAGAACATTATGTACGTACGGAAAAATATGAATATATTTATTAAAAAAAAAATCTGGCTCCTGTAGAACGGATCGAGAAGAAGCGCTAGAGGTCCCTTAATTTAGATTGGCTAAAGCATGAAAGTTTTTTTACGTAGTTGCATAAAAATATTGTTCAACAAACAAACACACAGTTCTTAAGATGCTCGACAAAGAAGATTTATTTAAAAAAAAAAAGGTCTTTTATAAAATAGATCAATACATCGAGGACAAAGATGTGTGGAAACAGATCTTACGCTGCACACGCGGGTCCCTTGTCTGCTGATACATAGTTAAAATAGACATTTAAAAGAATTGCATAGGTGTTATTGTAAATTTGTTACAACATGGGGTTTAAAAAATCCCCCACGATTTCTTGTCGGTTTTTCTCTGAGAAGGTATTGTTTTGGGGACCGGTGTAGTATTTATTCATAAGAGCTCTAAAGAAGCCTGAAATTGATAAAAAAAATATTTGACTTCGGCCAAAGATGGTCAACGTCACTACATGATTATAACTTCGTGATATAATTCGCTATAAATATAACGTATACTTTTTTTTTTCTCCAATTGTCAACGTGCGAGGCTCTGGCGTCGGATAAATCATCCGAATTAGCCGCACGCAAACCCCTCAGATCAGTGATGAGGAGCAGCATCTCCGGCACTGCGCTCTCACCAATCCGCTTGCCCAGTGCTGTGTGCATGGGAAAATCTTACATCCATGGCAGCAGTGGACTGACGTAGATAAAGAAAGATAAAGATTTTAGAAGTGTAATCTAATTTATTACCGAGGCTTACTTTTGTCTGTTCAGATAGATTAATAGAAGTCATAGTGATCAGCTTGCGCAAATTGCACAGGATATGTTTTTGCAATGTGAACATTGTAATGCTCAAGTTGCACTTTAATTACAGCAATGACTGGCGTGGGAGTGGGCGTGGGTGTGGGCTGTGCGGCAACATGTGAAAGGCGGCGACATGGTCTACCTGACCAGGTACAACTTAGAATTTACTGAATGTCCTATTGTTATCACCGTCGTTGTGTAAATATGAATTTAGTTTAAAAAAAATCGGCTCTAGAGAAGAAAAACCAAAAATGTTTGGTTTAATAATTGCAGAGCAGTCACGCCACCTCCCAGATTATTCGAACGCTTTATTTTACGGCTTGTACCGACTTGATCAGTTCAAATTCGAAATCGGTATCATTGATCGGGTACCGGTGACAGTTGGACAGATCGGGTCCTGGAGACACGTCCAGCTTTCACGGAAATGGGACGTTGGACGCTTAAGGAAGTCTCTACGACGTAATCAATCAAACTGTCAAATGCATAGTAACTTTAGATTACAGCATAATAGCATAAAAGCTATGTAATATGTGCCGCCCGCCAACCCGCACTGGAGCAGCGTGGCGGGCCCTCCCCGGCTCCTAAACTCTCTCTGATACTCGTATTTGAGAAGAAGGCCTTTTCCCAGCAGTGGGCACTTACAGGCTACTACTTTACTATTTTTTAGATTAAAAATAAACAAGATTTTACAATAATATATTATTTGTTCCCTATTGTAATTGTAATAAAACAATTTGAACCTTACGCCCTGCCCACAGAGCACTCCGCTGCTGGCGGGCGTGGCGCCGCTGGGCTCGCCCCAGTCGTCGCTCGCGTCGCTGCCGGGCCCGCACGCGCCGCACCCGCAGCACCTGCAGCACCCGCCGCCCGCGCCCTGTGAGCCCTCCAATTGTTACTTTATTGCTATGCCATAAGGTTCGCATTAGCATGTTCATAATTCAGTGTTCTATGATTCATTGGGTTTTGTGTGTAATTTTATATGATGTGAAAATAATGTGGCGATAAAATTTTAATTACATGTAACTAAAATCGTAATATACTCAATTTGCGATTTTTTATTAACTACTAACTTTTTTTTTTCAGGCGGGTCAGGCGTGTGTCCCCTGGGCGCCGCGTGCCCGGTGCCCGGCGGCGCGGGCGGCGCGGGCTCCGACGTGTACGCGTGCGCGGCGCGGGAGCGCGGCCACTACGTCGCGTACGAGCCGCTCGGCCACTACACGCAGTGGGTTTTTTATTATTTCTTTATCGGTAAGCCGGCAAACGAGCAAGCGGTTCACCTGATGGTAAGTGATTACCGTCGCCCGCGAGCAACACTAAAGTGCTGCAGGTGCCTTGCCGGCCATTAACGGTAATTGGGAGATGGCAGGGAGGATGAGGAGGGGGAGTGGGCCTCCGGTTACCTCACTCACCGAACGAAACGCAGAAGCACAAGATGCCTCAATGACCCGGTCGAGCCGGCCCATTCGAGTAGCAGCAGCAGCCGTCGCTTGGCTCTACCAGTATCCGGTGCCGGATCTGTTCCGAAGTGTCCGCCTCCGTGGGTCAGAACCTGGGAGTACCAAAATCAAATAAACTGTTCTCTGCACTCTTTATACACGAAATCATTTACCGTATTCGTTGCGGAGTTGTTCGGGTGCATGTAGCTAAAGATGTAATCTTAGCGAACAGTGGGCGGCACGCGACAAAGGAAGCGGGCCACGTTGACTCTTTGAGACACGCCGACGCAGCTACAAGTTTACACAAATAGATAATGGTTATTTTTATTTATGTTCGACGGGTTTTTGTTTCACATAAAATATAGAATTATTAAAGTAAATTACTATTTGTGTAGTTCCGATGGTGGAAACTAATAAACTGTTTCAGCCGCGATTCATTGAGCAGCGAGGCGGGCGCGGGTGTCGGTGGCGGCGCGGGGGGTGTCGGGAGCATTGCGAGTGGGGGGGGCGGGACCGGGGGCTCGCTGCGGCGCGCCGGCTGCGCCGCGCCCATGCACAGCTTCACGCTGTCCACCGATGGGTCCGACCATTCCACACCCTCGCACTCTAAAGGTGAAATCTACAGTTTCAAAATTATAATACATTAGATTCGATTATCGTTCGATTATCGTTCGAAGTCCGTTTGGTTAAGTTGTGTCTTGCGAAATTGAAATCCATGATGTTTGCCTCCCCAATCGGGAGACAGGCGTAAGTGCTTACATCTATACTAATACATAAAATTGTATGTATGTGTATAGATACGTTTGTGCGGCGAACATTAAAGCTGTTTCTCGGATTACTAGTCACAGCGTCTACAAAGTTTCATTATTCATATTCTGTCCACGCGTGAACATATAATCCGCGGGACGTGGCAGCGAGGGGAGAGGGGGCACTGCAACTCCACGGCTGTCCCACCGTTCCGTCGACCTCTGTATATTTATTGTTAAAAAAAATGGAAGCGAAAGCTGGGTAAGGCAGAAGAGTCATGAAAGCGGGATAAATGCAGTAGAAATGAGAGCGTTAAGAAGTATGATTGATTTGAAGATAACTGACAGGGTTCGATATAATGTGATCAGAGAGCGTTGTGGCGTGAAAGACGATGTAGTGACATGAATTGAGAAAGGGATGCTGAGCTGGTTTGGATATGTGGGGAGGATGAATGAAAGTAGTTTGAAGAAACAAATATATGAGGCGAGTGTAAATGGTAGAGTCGGGTGAGGAAGACCTAGGCGAACATTTCACGATCAAGAGTACTCTAAACCAACGAGCATGCGTGCGAAGATTGATGAAAGTGGAAGAAGCGAAAGACGTATGTCAGGGCCGTAGCAAGTGGAAGAAGATTGTCTCCGCCCACCCCGTTGGGATCAAGGCGTGAATATATACATAGATACAAAAAAAACTTGTATAACTTGTGTGAAGGTTGTGCATGTGAAGCATAAGTGAAGATATCGAAGGTGCAGTCGATGGTTTTATTCATTAGCGAGTATCATCTCTTCCATATGTTCAGTTCTCTTTATAATCGTCAGCCGGGAGCGTGAGGGAGACGTCGCCGTACAAGAAGAGCGCGGGTTCGTCTCCCGGGCACATACCTAACAGATTGCAACTCGGTAAGTGGTAAAGCTTTACAGCTTGTATCCGGTTTGGTTCAAGACCTTAGTCGAATGGCGGGGTCCGTACGTGCGACGTCATGTTTCGCACTCCGCACCCTGAGCCGTTAGGCTATTGGCGCTATAAAATAATGTTTGTTTGTGTAAATATTGTAAAGGACGCTTTGAATTGTCCTATGGATGGGAAATCATACTACTGTATGTCGAGGTATGGAGTCAAAACCAAGATAAGAAATAAATGGTAAAATAGTCATAGAACGCGAGGGAGCAGGGCTCGGCCCCCGTGTGATGATTCATCATGTGCTGTGCGGTGAAGGAAAACATCGTGAGGAATCGTGCATGTTTGAAAATAAAAAAAAATATTTCGTGGATATGTGAAATCCTTCCCAAGACCTTCTCTATTATTGAGAGGAGGCCTTTGCCTAGCACTGGGACTTCACCTTTTTATTATTACACTGCTTGAACGTTTAACCAATTAATTGGAATAAACTAAATAATAATGATATAATTTGACTCCACCGTCTCGCAGGTGGCGGTGTACCCCACTGTTCCGAGGAGTTGGAGCCCTTGACGCCGTCCAGATCGACGGAACGTCTCCATCGTGAAATGCAGAACCTCGAGGGTCTGATGAAGGACCTCTCGGCTATAACGCAACAGCAGTTCCATTGCTAGTGATGAGACTATAAAGCAATACCACTATCGATTCGAACTCGGTTTTAGGATTGTCATAATTTTAATACTTATCTTGCAACACATGTCCTATTTTCAATATGGATAAAACCATTTGTGTAATTAAAGCCTCATTTAGTTTAAAAAAAAAATTAAATGATCAAGGGCAACCCTGATTCACGATCGTGTGTAAGCGAAAAGGGATCTTAATGCATCATAACAGCCAACTGCAAATGTTCTCTAACCGGCAACTGACACTTGTAACAATATGCACGTGAAGAACATTAGTTATGTGGTATTGTTTGGTGACAAAAGACCACCCAGATATTAAAAGCTGTTGCACGCAGACACCTAAATTCATTATCTATGTAGAATCGTGATTGTAGACTAGACAAGGCAACTTAAGTCTAAAACAAATTGAGTTTGGATTTCATAAACTGATATGCCTATCTGTAGTATGCATAGTCTTTGACAAATAAATTGAAAAGTGTGATTTCTATAAGACGATAATTTAATAGAATACATGAATTAAAAAGCATATTAAATTAGTCGTGACAAGGTGAATCGGGCCTTTCACTTAATTGTGTGTTATAATACAAAGACCAATAATTTTAATATTAACCTAAAATTCACATAAAGGTTAGGTTCACTAAATTCTCATACTTCAATTCAAGTGAGAAATAAAGAAGCCAGAACATATTATAGCGACATAGAAGTCAATGAATTACGAAATGTTTTCTTGAGGTAGCCAATGCACGGCCAAGACCCCATCTGAGGTCATTAAATAAAAATAAAACCATAATGTATTTACTTGTAATATATGTAAGGTTGGATTCATTCTAATTAAAAGGAAAATAAACAATTGGGCACTTTTGAATGTTAGTATACGCTGAGGATTGCTTCGTGAATTGAGACGTTTTGCTAAAAGGATTTAACAACGCGTTTCTTTATCTTTGATATTTGAACACTGCCTTTAATTTTTTTTTTTAACTAAATGTATTATACTAATATAATTAATTTCATTACATAATGTATATATACACAATTTTAGGATAAATTCTATAAATAAGAGATAATATGTTTTCCGTAAGATCCGCGTGTAAATTGTTGCATCGCGGATTTTACACCAGCGGATCTCATACATAAATTTGTTACCTACCTATATTGTGATGGATTTTTGTTAAAATGATGTCTGGTTATTGTAACATAAGGAAGATATTCTTATATGTTTTGATATATCTTTCGATTGGCAGGTGATATAAATATAGTCATATAATCATCATGACGTTATTATGCTGCTGTATTTATGGCTGTTTTGCCTTTGCAATTTTCGACGACCTGTCACACTACTTTTCTCAAAAGGGGCGTGATGTCGGGTGTTCAGTTCCGGCATTCTTCATGTGTACACTTTTACATGCACATAATAATAAAATAAACGCAAGTAACATTACATAGGTTGGAACTATTTGCTACGTGGGGTCAATAATTGCAAATTTATAATATGCGGAATTACAACAGATTGCAACACATTGTGTTGAAATCTGTTGATTGAAATATGAGGATATTTCAAGCATTGTTCGACATGTAGCTGTAACAGCTGGGAGAAATCCAGTTTTGATATCGCACATCGAATCGGCGGACATACGAAACTTCTCGAACCTTTAGACATTCTCTTTACAAATAATTGTGCTACTAAAACTTAAATTAATTATAAATTGTATCAGATTACCATATAAAAACTTAATAAGCCTAATTTTTAATAAAATTTCACAAATTAATTGATTTTTTAGATAGATGTAAAATATTGCATTTCTTATTATTGTAATTTAGGTAGGAAGCTGGTGGTGAAATACATTTGGTAATAATTTTAAATGTATATTTGTAACACGATTATAAAGCACTTAAATAGTTCAAAAACTTAATCCTTTCGGTATGCTCACTAGATTATTGTAATTATTTTCTTCTACAATATAAAATTATAATCGTGATTTACTAAATATATACAATATTGTAACGAGACCGTTTGTCAAAACAAACGGTCTCGTTACAATATTCTTTTATTATCACGCAACACAGACATGAATAAAGGTAACAGAGTGAATCCGGTAAGATCCGCATGCAATTTTGAACATTGCGTGCGGATCTAGGCTATAGTCGCGAACTGAGGTACAAGTACAATGTTCATACATACGATAAATAAGTTGTATATCATCGCTTGTTGAAGGCTTCACTTATCCCATTTAACGTGTAAATATTTTGTAACGAGCCTTTAAGATTCAAATTTTGTACACAGTTTTTTTTGATATTGTATAATATTTCTATTGTCACCGTTAGCGGTCGCATATACGTCTAATGCTCTCAATAGACATGGAACAGTGTTGATTAACTTGTAAAAATAATTGCCCGTATTTTTGATCCACATTCAAGTAACAGATCAGAGTAAACAGAACTCTACTAATATATGAACAGTTTTATACTCAATCGTACCGTGACCAACGCACTTTGATAGTTAAGCCTCGTGTAAATAAACTCCCCTTTTAATATTTTTCTATTATTGTAATGTAAGTAAGCATAGTGACGTCACAGCGTAAAAAAAAAAAAACAATCTAGTCCGAAGAGAAGAAGTTCTCCCTCCTCCCTCACCACCAACGTCACCCACACGTGCACTGGATAACATACAGCACCGACATTAATAGGCGTCACGTGTTTCGCCTCGCAATGAGGCTTTGTCAAGCGATTAGACTCCACGACGCACAATCGCGTCGACATGATTTTGGTGAAGGCTGGTGGTGAACTACTTCTCTCCGGACTGGGTAGTGTATGCTATTTTATTTTTTCATGCGGAATTGTGCTAAGTATTTTTTTCCTTACTTCTTTAAATGTGTCTGATTTCCGCAAAGCTACGTCCGATTCGATTACATCCTAGTATATAACAGACATAAAGACGTGTCAGCATCCTGGCATAGAACAGACATAAAGACGTGTCAGCATCCTGGTATAGAACAGACATAAAGACGTGTCAGCATCCTGGCATAGTACAGACATAAAGACGTGTCAGCATCCTAGTATAGAACACACATAAAGACGTGTCAGCATCCTGGCATAGTACAGACATAAAGACGTGTCAGCATCCTGGCATAGTACAGACATAAAGACGTGTCAGCATCCTGGCATAGAACAGACATAAAGACGTGTCAGCATCCTGGTATAGAACAGACATAAAGACGTGTCAGCATCCTAGTATAGAACACACATAAAGACGTGTCAGCATCCTGGCCTAGAACAGACATAAAGACGTGTCAGCATCCTGGCCTAGAACAGACATAAAGACGTGTCAGCATCCTAGTATAGAACAGACATAAAGACGTGTCAGCATCCTAGTATAGAACACACATAAAGACGTGTCAGCATCCTGGCATAGTACAGACATAAAGACGTGTCAGCATCCTGGCATAGTACAGACATAAAGACGTGTCAGCATCAAAGCATAGAATAGACATAAAGACGTGTCAGCATCCTGGCCTAGAACAGACATAAAGACGTGTCAGCATCCTAGTATAGAACACACATAAAGACGTGTCAGCATCAAAGCATAGAATAGACATAAAGACGTGTCAGCATCCTGGCATAGTACAGACATAAAGACGTGTCAGCATCAAAGCATAGAATAGACATAAAGACGTGTCAGCATCCTAGTATAGAACAGACATAAAGACGTGTCAGCATCAAAGCATAGAATAGACATAAAGACGTGTCAGCATCCTGGCATAGTACAGACATAAAGACGTGTCAGCATCAAAGCATAGAATAGACATAAAGACGTGTCAGCATCCTAGTATAGAACACACATAAAGACGTGTCAGCATCCTAGTATAGAACACACATAAAGACGTGTCAGCATCCTGGCATAGTACAGACATAAAGACGTGTCAGCATCAAAGCATAGAATAGACATAAAGACGTGTCAGCATCAAAGCATAGAATAGACATAAAGACGTGTCAGCATCCTGGCCTAGAACAGACATAAAGACGTGTCAGCATCCTGGTATAGAACAGACATAAAGACGTGTCAGCATCAAAGCATAGAATAGACATAAAGACGTGTCAGCATCCTGGCCTAGAACAGACATAAAGACGTGTCAGCATCCTAGTATAGAACAGACATAAAGACGTGTCAGCATCCTGGCCTAGAACAGACATAAAGACGTGTCAGCATCCTAGTATAGAACACACATAAAGACGTGTCAGCATCCTGGTATAGAACAGACATAAAGACGTGTCAGCATCAAAGCATAGAATAGACATAAAGACGTGTCAGCATCCTGGCCTAGAACAGACATAAAGACGTGTCAGCATCAAAGCATAGAATAGACATAAAGACGTGTCAGCATCCTGGCATAGTACAGACATAAAGACGTGTCAGCATCCTGGTATAGAATAGACATAAAGACGTGTCAGCATCAAAGCATAGAATAGACATAAAGACGTGTCAGCATCCTGGCCTAGAACAGACATAAAGACGTGTCAGCATCCTGGTATAGAACAGACATAAAGACGTGTCAGCATCAAAGCATAGAATAGACATAAAGACGTGTCAGCATCCTGGCCTAGAACAGACATAAAGACGTGTCAGCATCCTAGTATAGAACAGACATAAAGACGTGTCAGCATCCTGGCCTAGAACAGACATAAAGACGTGTCAGCATCCTAGTATAGAACACACATAAAGACGTGTCAGCATCCTGGCATAGTACAGACATAAAGACGTGTCAGCATCAAAGCATAGAATAGACATAAAGACGTGTCAGCATCCTGGCCTAGAACAGACATAAAGACGTGTCAGCATCAAAGCATAGAATAGACATAAAGACGTGTCAGCATCCTGGCATAGTACAGACATAAAGACGTGTCAGCATCCTGGTATAGAACAGACATAAAGACGTGTCAGCATCAAAGCATAGAATAGACATAAAGACGTGTCAGCATCCTGGCATAGTACAGACATAAAGACGTGTCAGCATCAAAGCATAGAATAGACATAAAGACGTGTCAGCATCCTGGCATAGTACAGACATAAAGACGTGTCAGCATCCTAGTATAGAACACACATAAAGACGTGTCAGCATCCTAGTATAGAACAGACATAAAGACGTGTCAGCATCCTGGCATAGTACAGACATAAAGACGTGTCAGCATCCTGGCATAGTACAGACATAAAGACGTGTCAGCATCCTGGCATAGTACAGACATAAAGACGTGTCAGCATCCTGGCATAGTACAGACATAAAGACGTGTCAGCATCCTGGCATAGAACAGACATAAAGACGTGTCAGCATCCTGGTATAGAACAGACATAAAGACGTGTCAGCATCCTAGTATAGAACACACATAAAGACGTGTCAGCATCCTAGTATAGAACACACATAAAGACGTGTCAGCATCCTGGCCTAGAACAGACATAAAGACGTGTCAGCATCAAAGCATAGAATAGACATAAAGACGTGTCAGCATCCTGGCATAGTACAGACATAAAGACGTGTCAGCATCCTGGTATAGAACAGCGATGGTCGTCGGCCGTATTTTATTAGTTGATAAGAGGAACTGTTAGACTGATTTTTTGTATTGTATTGTTAGTAGGTATCGTTTCTACATGTTGACTGCTGTCTGTCTGTTGCGAGCGGCGAGGCGGCTAGCTTTGCACTTAGACAAGTATAAGTTGTTGATTCAGAATACATTCATCTCACGTGGCTTTTCTCTGTCACGAATGCAATGCAGATTTCGGAATTCTTTTTTTGATTTCAATTGGCCATGCATAATTTTAATCTGATGTAGGTTTTTATTAGGCCTTTGCCGAGCTGTGGGAATTTACAGAATGGCAATTTACTTTACTTCTTTCTTTACATTTTCCTGAAGTATATTCGCTTACTTAACACAGTCATAAAACATCAAATCTTCACAGTTTATGGACAGTAGCACTGGAATCATTTTAGTCTATGGGTTCATCGATTAATTATTAAGTACCAGTGTACGAAGTCGCGGGCTGATCTCGTATATAATAATTGGTCTTAATAATTAAATTTTTGGGGTAGTTTTTTTTAAATTTGGTTTCACAAAGCTCAATTTTATAGTGTGCTTTTAATAGCGCCTTGCTGTTGCATCGGCACGGCCGGTTTCAACGAAGTCAGCGCGTGTCTTAAGTTCCCACCAACAAGAGACTGGACATTTATTATTCGAAATTCAACTGTAATTATATCGTTTTGTACGTAATTATTATTTAAGTGTATGTTCCGAAATACATTTTGTAATTAGACGATTGTGATTTGTATAAATTCTGGTGAACCGAGCGAGGCCTTGCTCCGTGCAACACTCCGGGTTCAATAAACTTGTAATATTTATTGAATGATTGTATTATTTTTGTATTTATTTCACTATTTCTATTTCAGCTCGACTCTTCTTTGATTAGAATAGAAACGTTGACGAACTTTACTAAAAAATATAATAGCAGATTGGATGTCTAAGGAAAGGTGTAGTGCCAAGCAGCGGCTTTGCTGCAGCTCAAATGGGCCGGCTCGACCGGGGTAGTACCACGGCCTCGCAGAATACCGGCGTGAAGTAGAGGCATTTTGTGCTTCTACTTTTCGTTCGGCAAGTGAGGTAACCGAAGGCCCACTCCTCCCGTCATCCCTCCCATCCCCCAAATATCCTTAATACACCTGTAGCTCCACTGGTGTTGCAGATGTACGTGGGCGACGGTTATCACTTACCATCAGATGAACCGCTTGCGCATTTGCCGGCTTTCCTATAAAAAAAATCTGGAAATGAATTGTAATGTTATATCAATCGATTCACTTTTTTAATCTTTGCTATCGGAAAAATATATCAGTTAGCAGCAATACATCAGTTTTAAGATACAAATTGGAATAATCAAACATAGTTCTACAATGAAAATGTTGCCAAACATCTTTAGCGTGAATGTAATCCTTATCTGAAATGTGAGAATCTGTGAGCGAACTGAAGAACTTGTCTTTATCCGGAAGTGAAGTTAGTTTTAAACAATCAAACGATGTTATATATTCATAGGGATAGATGCCTTTCTTTCGTAATAGATCATAATCTTCTTTAATAGGGAAGTTAAGCTTCAAAGAAATAAATTGTGTATCAACTAAATTGTTAGCTAACTGACTAAGACTACAGGGAAATTTCTGCCCTGTATGGAATCTATAAACCGCAATTGGATGACTTTAATATTTATGGAATCTATAAACCGCAATTGGATGACTTTAATATTTATGGAATCTATGAACCGCAATTGGATGACTTTAATATTTATGGAATCTATAAACCGCAATTGGATGACTTTAATATTTATGGAATCTATAAACCGCAATTGGATGACTTTAATATTTATGGAATCTATAAACCGCTATTGGATGACTTTAATATTTATCGTTATTGATTTTGAAAATGAAATGTATTTTTCTTTTGTTTGCGGGATAACTTCAACATCTCCATCAACAAAATTTAATCCATGAACAATAAAATGAGAATCATAATGACTAAGGTTATGTAAAATTACTGGAATATTATTTGGAATACGAAATTTTGTGTTACATATTTTATGAACAAGACCCCTAAAGTGGCCAGTTTGTGGATTGTAATTTAATTCATTCTCACCATTTAAATCAGTCTCACAAATAAAACAAGTCTTCGAATTTGCAATTCTAATATTGTCATCATATGTTAACCGTTGGGGAAAAAAGGTTCTCGAGTGGCAGCCACGTACAGGCAAACGCAGTGTAGGACGACCCCCCACAAGATTGAGTGTCGACCTGCGCAGTGTTGCGGGAAGTCGATGGATGCAGGTGGCTCAGGACCGAGCTTCGTGGCAATCTTTGGGGGAGGCCTATGTTCAGCAGTGGACTTCTGATAGGCTGAAATGATGATGATGATGATAAGGGTTTAGGAGGCACCTCAGTATTATTTTTCATGCACAAAATTTTCAAGTCTTCATACAGACATGTCATAAATATTTGCGCACAGTTAGGGCCACTATATGTCTCATATTTTGACAAACTATCATCGTATGAACATTTTATGTAGTAGTTTAAGTGTATAGTTTTACACTTCGTGCCTTTGAACGTTACTTGTATGAGGTCTTGATGGATCGTCGAAACACGATTTAATTGGTTTTAAATATGCCTCAAAATCTTTAGTTTTTTTTAAATTTATCAAATTTCAATCTATCGTTAGAGAAAGGTTGGTCAAACCAATCTTTTAACGACTTTTGACGATTTGGAAGTTCTGTTTTGATAATAACTTATTTTGAGTAGAAAAGTGCAATAAACATCCATCACAAATATAAATTTGTATGCTAACTAAACATGATATATTTTTTATAAGACATTAATAATAATTTCTTCCATTTGCAAGTAATAATAAATTTACATGAATACTTTTACGACACTTTGTAAAGTACAAAGGACTTACTACAGAATGTGATTTTTTTTATTTTGTCATACTCTAAACCGAAAACATTAATACTAATATTATTTAACTTCTCTACCTTTGACATATGAGTTAATTTAACCGAGAAAGAAACATCACCAAACTTTAATTTATCACAATGCATTCTGTAAGATGAAAGGCGATTAGAAGTTTTATTTACAGGATATAAAGCAGAAAGCAAAGCCCACTTTAAACAAAGGTTATCAACATTTTTAACATTAACAATCGCCTTTTTCGTTATTATGTCTCTAGGTAATTCAATATATGAAGATCCACGTAAAGGATTAAATTTATTATTACTATTTTTTTTTATAGAAGAGACGGCAAACGCGCAAGCGGTTCACCTGATGGTAAGTGATTACCGTCGCCCGCATACATCTGCAACACCATAGATGCTGCAGGTGGCGTTGCCGATCTTTAATGGTATTTGGGAGATGGTAGGGAAGAGGAGGGTAATAGGGAGGGGAAGTGGGCCTCCGGTTACCTCACTCACCGAACGAAACGCAGAAGCACAAGATGCCTCTACTTCATGCCGGTATTCTGCGAGGCCGTGGTAACAATCCGGTCGAGCCGGCCCATTCGAGCAGCAGCTAAAGCCGCCGCTTGGCTCTACCACGCTTAAAAATCAACATTCATGTCTAGCGAGTTAATTAATTTTAGAAACCAAGCGCTATCTTTTTTCTCAAATGTGTTAACTTTATTTATAAAAGTGTCACGTAAAGTTGAAAAAAACATATTTAAATCATCGCCTTGAAATTTAATGTAATTGCTTGTTTGAAAGTCGAAGGAATTGGAAATATTTTTTGTTTGTTGAATAAAATCAGCATGCAATACAAAATTTACTTTGAATGAAATGTTTTAGAATAGAATCTTCATTTAATGATTGAATTGAATTTAAAAATATCTCTGGTGTTTCAAAAGATCCATCACTTTTACTATTTATTTTATACGATATTATTCTCTGTCCGAACGCTGATTCAACAACACGAACGTTTTGCAAATTATCGTGTAATTTTGATGCTTTAGTTTTATGTCGGTTACTTTTTAAACGATTTGTAAAATACTTCTTACATACTAAAATTTCACATGCATCACAATGTACCTTATCAAATTGTGCAGCAGAAGGATGAGACGCAGTAGAAGCTTCATGTTTTACTCTTTTAGTTTCGTGGGTATTATTTTCGATGTTGTCGGTTCTTTTTCGAGATCCTCCACCTAACTGACTGTAACAATACAATTTAAGAGCTATAAAAATATATAAAACCACGTCATATTTCTTTTCTAAAGACCAAAAAATTATATGTAAAGTTTGTTTATACTTACATGATATTTGTTTCAATCTCACAACAAAGTTTCAATAGTTCTTCATCATGGTTATCATATAACTTATAAAGTTCAGACTCAATTTGACCGTTGGCATCCATTACGCCTAACTGGGGGAACACATTCGTTAGGTGTATATCTTATGAAATAGTTTCTAGCTTCTGGTTGTAAAATACTTAAAATGATTTCACACGAGCTTCGGAGTATTTCCAATAATTAAAAGGTTCAATGTTGCGGATTTTACTCATATCATTTTTTATAAGATGAGTCAGGGTGAGAGCGTTATATTCCTTGGAGTTTGTCTGGTTTTAGATGAGAGAGGGGGGGGGGGGTGCGTTACTTCTAGCAACACTGCGCTGATCGTAACTCCCTCTTGCGGGGGGTCGTCCCACACTGCGTCTGCCTGTACATGGCTGCCACTCGAGAACCTTTTTTCCCCAACGGTTGTCGGTTCTGCGAGCTATATGGCCGGCCAAGTGCCACTTCAGCTTGCTGATCCTTGCGACTATGTCGGTTACCCTAGTTCTGCTGCGGATATCATCATTGCAGACTCTATCGCGCGGAGAAACTCCGTGCATAGCCCTTTCCATAGCGGGCTGAGCAACTTTAGGTCTCTTCATCCGGAGTTATAATTATAAACCATATTTAAAATAAATTTATAACACAAGCAACTTAACTCAAGATATTCTCATTCTCTTAAACGAACCTAAAATACATACACTTTTAAAGCTGTTGCTCGAATGGGCAGCCATTCCATAAAAAAAACTACTTACATCCTCTGTTTGGGACGGTTTGCGGCGCTGTTTTAATTTTTTTTTATATAGAAAACGTGCAAACGAGCAAGCTGCAGAGGAGCTACAAGCTTTTCAAAAACCAATTTGTCCTTTCCTTCGAGATGACCACGGAACTAAACGTCGCTCCATATATCAACGCTTAGGATTTCGATACTGGCTGAGGCGACTAGGGAAATATTCTTAAAAAGGGGTGAAGGGACAATTTTTTTTTTCAGCAGTAAACTCGCTTACCTGTATCCTTACCTGTGTAGGTTTGAATTGGACTAGATATCGACGGCCCCAATCCGAGATTTTGTATCACTAAGTTTGTTCCTGCACTCTTCGACGTGTTACCTAGAACTATTCGAACGGCCTGTCGATCATCAGCGCTGTCGTCGGCCCATCAACGAATACAGCATGCCATTGATATGCAGAAGGAACAGGTGGGACAGCACACTACCCTGTGGAACACCGACATTCACGGGCTTGGAGTGCGAGCATTCACCGTCGACAACAAACCTGATGCTCCGAACCGCGAGGAAGCTGGTTGAGTCACATGCATCATTTCTCGGGAAGGTCGTAAGAAGAAAGCTACAAAAGAAGCGTTCAACTCGATCCTTCTATCTGCGATCCGAGAGGCCGTCGCCTTCCCCCTTGGACTCAACCGTCACTGCTCATCGATGAGAAGATGAGCGATGAGAAGCGAACGCGAACTGTCGAAGAGCGAGCGCGAAGTGTCGAAGAGCGAACGCGAAGTGTCGAAGAGCGAGCGCGAAGTGTCGAAGAGCGAACGCGAAGTGTCGAAGAGCGAGCGCGAAGTGTCGAAGAGCGAACGCGAACTGTCGAAGAGCGAACGCGAACTGTCGAAGAGCGAGCGCGAACTGTCGAAGAGCGAGCGCGAACTGTCGAAGAGCGAGCGCGAACTGTCGAAGAGCGAACGCGAACTGTCGAAGAGCGAACGCGAACTGTCGAAGAGCGAACGCGAACTGTCGAAGAGCGAACGCGAACTGTCGAAGAGCGAACGCGAACTGTCGAAGAGCGAACGCGAAGTGTCGAAGAGCGAACGCGAACTGTCGAAGAGCGAACGCGAACTGTCGAAGAGCGAACGCGAACTGTCGAAGAGCGAACGCGAAGTGTCGAAGAGCGAACGCGAACTGTCGAAGAGCGAGCGCGAAGTGTCGAAGAGCGAACGCGAACTGTCGAAGAGCGAACGCGAAGTGTCGAAGAGCGAGCGAAGTGTCGAAGAGCGAACGCGAAGTGTCGAAGAGCAAACGCGAACTGTGGAAGAGCGAACGCGAAGTGTCGAAGAGCGAACGCGGCGTCGAAGAGCGAACGCGAATCGTCGAAGAGCGAACGCGAACTGGTCGAAGAGCGAGCGCGAAGTGTCGAAGAGCGAACGCGAAGTGTCGAAGAGCGAGCGCGAAGTGTCGAAGAGCGAACGCGAACTGTCGAAGAGCGAGCGCGAAGTGTCGAAGAGCGAACGCGAACTGTCGAAGAGCGAACGCGAACTGTCGAAGAGCGAGCGCGAAGTGTCGAAGAGCGAGCGCGAAGTGTCGAAGAGCGAACGCGAACTGGTCGAAGAGCGAGCGCGAACTGTCGAGCGAACGCGAAGTGTCGAAGAGCGAGCGCGAAGTGTCGAAGAGCGAACGCGAAGTGTCGAAACGAACGCGAACTGTCGAGCGAACGCGAACTGTCGAGCGAACGCGAACTGTCGAGCGAACGCGAATCGTCGAAGAGCGAACGCGAACCGTCGAAGAGCGAGCGCGAACTGTCGAAGAGCGAACGCGAAGCGTCGAAGAGCGAACGCGAATCGTCGAAGAGCGAACGCGAAGTGTCGAGCGAGCGCGAAGTGTCGAGCGAGCGCGAACTGTCGAAGAGCGAACGCGAACTGTCGAAGAGCAGACGCGAACTGTCGAGCGAACGCGAAGTGTCGAAGAGCGAGCGCGAAGTGTCGAAGAGCGAACGCGAACTGTCGAAGAGCGAGCGCGAAGTGTCGAAGAGCGAGCGCGAAGTGTCGAAGAGCGAGCGCGAAGTGTCGAAGAGCGAGCGCGAAGTGTCGAGCGAGCGCGAAGTGTCGAAGAGCGAACGCGAAGTGTCACTGCGTTTGCCTGTACGTGGCTGCCACTCGAGAACCTTTTCTCCCCAGCGATTGTCAGTTCTGCGAGCTATGTGGCCGGCCCATTGCCACTTCAGCTTGCTGATCTTTACGGCTATGTCGGTTACCTTAGTTCTGCTGCGGATATCATCGTTGCAGACTCTATCACGCAGAGAAACACCAAGCATAGCCCTTTCCTGCAGTGAAGGACCAAGTCTCGGATCCGTATGTCGTCACTGGCATATATCCTCGAACTAATTTAGAGGATATATGAAGCTCGCCAACCCGCACTGGAGCAGCGTGGCGGGCCATTTCCGGCTCCTAAACCCTCTCTGACACTAGTATTTGAGAAGGAGACCTTTGCCCAGCAGTGGGCACTTACAGGCTGTTACTTTAAGGACTAAATAATATTCCAAATGAAACTATTATTTGAAGATTCTATTGCGCTTTAACGTGTGTGACCGCGGCCGCTGTGGAGCACACGAGACGTCGGGAAACTAAAAACAAAATTTAAGGCGATAAATTCTGTAAAGTATGGTTTTATTTCAAATGTGTTCTGTTCGCGCAAATACAAGAAATCTCTAAATAATATTGTTATTGAACGATGGCGCTACCTATTATGTTAAATATTTTGTCAGCTATGAACACATCAAACAAAGATAATGCCATAAAAACAATTTTGGTATTATATTATCTATATTTACTCATCTGGTTGGGTTGTATATATAAATAAATATAGATACAAATAAATACCATAATATAAATTATATATGTATTAAAATTAAATAGATAACTAAAACCCAACCAGACGGAAGCCCGGGGGCGCAGGGGAGACCAGACGGCCGTGGGTTAGGGAGAAAGGGAAAGAAACCAGCGGACAATGCGAGCGGTATCGAGGAGCACCGCCTTCTGCATTCGAGCCCGGAGCGGTCCGTCACGGAGTCCCAGCCGCCTCAGATGTTCCGCGAGGCTGACTGGGATTAACCCATTATATTAGAATCAAATGTAAACTATTCGTTCTCTGTTATTGAATATAACAGTCCTTTAAAAAACACTTACTAATTCTTTATACATCATGTGTCGAGTTTAGCATTGTTTATTAAAATAAGTAATCAGATCCAAAAATAATAAGTTCATTAAATTGTAGTGACCAAACTTGATATCTGTTATCAAAACCAAGGAACAGGACTGGAAGGAATTCAAGTATTTTGTACGCATGTTTAATGGGAGGGCGGGGGGATTTGATTCCGTATATCGACCTCGAGTTATAGTAGACAAGCGTCCAAAAACTGAGTCCCTCTCAGAAATTGTTTCTGCTAACATGAAAAAGAAGTCCCTATTTTCTATTATTTATTGAATACTTCTCTATGGCACAACTCACACCCATTGTTTGACGATTTTCGCCAATATTTTTTGGCCATTACCTTGACAAACATTACCTAAGAGACTTGCATGGAGATGCGAGCAGCATGGTTCGCAACTGTTTAGCGAACTCTTGGCGAGTTCATTTTATAATAAAAGACACGCATGCGCAGATCAAAATTCTTATGACGCATGTGTACCTAAATATTGAACAACAATTTATAAATGAAAATAAGTAGATAGATGGTGTTACGAAAGAACTTTTCGAAGATTTCAACATATGTAGGCTTAATTTTGAATTTGTTACATATTATTACTAATTTTACTACTTTATCAAACTCCATGTCGTGTTTTTAAGTGTAAAAGAGATAGCATAAGAACGAAGCCAAGAAGCTTATAGACAAAGATCGCTAACGGATGTGTGAGTAAAAGGGTACCGACCTAGCGAAAAGAACTGGTAACAATACCTGTGGTTTATTTCGTAAATGGAACGCTGAACCTAATCGGGCTCCGAGGAACTAAAATAGGTATGCATTTTCGCTTTAGCAATTTTATTCAGGCCCATGTTTGCATTTTTATTATCACATCTTTCTCTGCTTTGCTAAATTCCTAAGTTTAATGACAAAATTATATCCGACGTACAAATAAACAACTAGTTTATAGCTTCTATGAAGTATAGTTATAATAAATTATTTTGGTAATAAATTAATTTACTATTTATGGTTAAAATTAAGAGGTAGGACCCAGTCATCTTCTCTATGGAAATGAAGACGTTGTTAATGATTTTTGAATGATTCATATATTTTTAAAATAATTGAAATTAAAGTTAGAATTTATTATTAATTATTTAATTTTATGAAAAAGAATTACATGAAAATTAACGTAATCCTAAAATTCAAATTTTTTCATTCAACTTTTGTTGTTTTTTCCATTTAATCTTTTTGAGTTATACAGGTTGTATGCCTCGTTACAACATGACATTTTTGTGTATGAATTAAAATTTACCTCAAGAAATTACAGCATTCATATAGATTTTTTTACTTTTAGAGTATTCTTTAAAAAATTTTATACCTCAAGATATATTTGAGCTACTAGTTAACTAAGCCAACTAAACCCTGTTGACTCACCATGTCGCCGCTCTTGCCGAGGTCATTAAACTATTTGTTATGCCGTACAGCGCTTGCGTATTTTTTATTATTAAAAGAAAAATTTAATGTATTTTAATTATTTGTTTTGTAAATATTTTTCACTGATACTATTAAATTATTCAGTAAATGACAAAAAGTTCGCATCCATCAAATATATTAATATTTATTATAAACCCCATTATAATAAAATATATTTAAGCCTGAACTTTCTTAAGGTTTTACTCTACATCATCGTTTATAATGTTTCGATTTCTCTCTTGTAATAAATTAATTTAAACCCAAGATCAATCATACCACATTTCAAAACTCATTCTGCGTAAATCGGACCAAAAATTATTATTTCGAAATCTACTGCCTACTGCCGGCATAACTGTAATCATTTCAAGTTTTTTTAGGATTGAAATCCTCTAAAAAGCTAAATATAAAATAAAAACTTTAAAACTCCTCACTTTTATTTCAGTTTAACATTACTAATGTGTCAAAGAATACTTCCAACTAGAGAAAAGCTCAAACCACAAGGTATGTGATAGTAAATAATTAACTCTTTGAGATAAAATGTATTAGTTCGAACTTATTGCTCCTTCTCGCGCTCGCACTTATGCTGTACGCTTCTGGCCGACGCGTACGCAAAAATAAAGGCAGCGAAGTACGCGCATTCATACCATACATCTTATCCTTTAAATTATCTATTCGTAGAACGTTCTTCTTCTCTATCGGTCCAACGACGACGCGTTAAAGATACGCTTGTTGGAATTTAGTCTTATTAACAACGTCGCTATAGGAAAGCTTTACATCATCATTATTTCAGCCTATCACAAGTCCACTGCTGAACATAGGCATCTCTCAAAGATTACATACATACATACAGATCGCTATTACTCAATACGAGTGTCAGACGATCACTGGCGCGTGAATAAATTATGTATGCTGAATACTATGCTGGAACGTTATGAATGCTAGCTAAAACCAGATCTACGTTACTTGGGCACATAACTTCTTACTCAACTGAACATATAAAAAAATATCGATCTACAAAGTTTGGTAACATACAGAACAACATAACTCAGCTATTTGCTAATATGGCCGAAACATAAACTGATAATCTAAAGAAGATATATGAAAAACTTTTTCAGATTTCTTATTAAAAAAAAACAAATTAACCAGATTAAATCTACAATAGATCAAAACAGTCTGAAATTTTTCCCGCAAAAACTATATTAACATACTTAAAATTGCTCCCGCAACAAACACACAATCTGATATTTATCAAGATGGATTTCAAATCGCCGAACGTTCTGAAAGAGAAAGAAATGTTGTTATATCTTCATATACTACTACATAAAACTTCGTGTTCGCCGTTTCTCCTAGTATTGTAAAGGCAAGATAAATTAAATGAGTTAAGTTGCATTATACAACCTGTATAATATAACTTTCTTACTCATTTAATACCCAATTTAGTATTTAGTTTTTAGTTTTACTTCAGTTTTTAGTACAATTGTGACAGAGACATGGATCTAATCGGACTATTAAGACCACCATTATAACTTTAAAAGATATTCTAAGGAGTGCCGAGTACCCATTTACGTAACGTTCTGTAATATCTGATCACAAACAAGTGGGACGATGCAGGAATGACTGCGGACTAAGATGGAATGCCTTACGGTACGTAATTAGACTGTCTCACCATCCCTTTCAAATCGGAAAACAATGAAAAAGGCAGAAATGGCTATTCATTATAAAATCAGAGAGATGACTAGTAGATAGAAAAGTATGGTAGGATAGAAATGAACCCAGTCTACTACCAGTTAAATATTATTCCAAAAACAAATTAAAAGAAGCTATGAACTAGGAAAAACTAAAATACTATATTCCGTATGTTTTTCCTAGTTCTTACAGACCAAACAACTCTAAGTACGAAAATCTGGAATAGAATGATTGCCGCCTTTTGACAAGTAGAATATTGTTGTTCAGAATCCACCTAAAACTGAATAGATCAGTTAATATATTTTATTATTCTTCCTCTTGCTGTCTAAACATTCATCTGGCGTTACTTTTTATTAAATCACGAAAAAAAACTTTCAGGCATTGGAAATCTTCCTTCTTCCTATGCAATTTTAAGGTCTTAGCTGGTAACGGATTTCTTTGTTTAACTTCCTTACCAACTCGTTTAAACATGCTCAAACAGGGTTTAGATGAGGCGTTCAAAACATCGATTTCTACCTGGCTAAGATATTCTAAAACTATCGCAGCAGTGTGGGGCCGAGCATTATGATGCATTAAAAAAAAATCTCCAATATATAGTAAAACGCAACACAGTCCCTTCTAAAATGTCTAATGTTCTAAAATCAGGGCCACTTTTTCCTCCGTACTCGCTCCTTGCCTTCCCAAACCATTACCGAACCTTCACCATAATGATCTCAGCGTATCGTCCCCCGGGGTGTCTCCCATACTCCACTCGCCATACTCTGATCCTTCCGTCATCTGCTGGCTTAACACAAAACCGAGACTCGTCAGCGAAGAATACTTTTCGCCAAGCATCATCGTCATCCCAGATTCAGAGTGAACGAGCAAATTTCGACGGAACTACTCTCTATGCAAAATCAATGATAAATAAATGATCTCTGGTAAGAAAAGGTGCTCTAGCAAGTAAGTATGCTCTATTCCAGCCCGGTGTAAGCGCAACTAGTTGAACTTCCTGGGGCTTATAGTTCTTAACAAACTTTATCTTTCTACTTTCTACTCACTTATTTTAACGTAGCCAAGCGGCGGGTTTTGCTGCTGCTCCAATGGGCCGGCTCCACCGGGTTAGTACCAGTATACCGGCGTGAAGTAGAGGCAACTTGTGCTTCTGCTTTTCGTTCGGTGAGTGAGGTAACCGGAGGCCATTCGCCCTCCCCATCCCCCTCCTTGTCGTCCCTCCCAAATACCTTTAAAGGCTGGCAACGCACCTGCAGCATCTCTGGTAATGCAGATGTTCGTGAGCGACGGTAATCACGTACCATCAGATTGCCGTTGCCGGAACCGCTTGGTCGTTTGCCGCCTTTCCTATAAAAAATATCCTAAAAGACCAGTAACGCACCTGCAACTGTACAAATTATTATAAAACGTGTACAAATTATTGTATGTACTATAACTAAGCGCGAAAACGTAATCTTGTATCGGCGGTATATTGTAACACACTAAATTGAAAGCGTCGTTCAGTGATCTGAACACTATTTGTAAAAATTGCAAAAAAGGTAAACTTTCCTACAATTAGCGTTATTAAATTAACACATATGCGAAATCACACATGAAAATCGGTAATAAAAGTAAGTTTAAGACTTTTCGTACGAAATCGGAGAGTGATGATCGTGTCTTATATAGAATTTAGTTATTTCTGTTTATTTTGCGTTTTGGTGTATAATATTGTCAATAAATTATGTCTTAAGTTCTTGTCAATGTGTGGAGTAATTTAAAAAACAATTGAAAAGAAACCGTCGTGTTTCGTTTTGGTGCGATCGGTACAAGTTCTTGGGTAAAAGTTGAATATTGTTTTACTGTCGATATTGAACAAGTTTTTTACCTCGATTGGATTTATGTCTGGAAATTGTTATAATATCGCTTTTGGCAGTTAGTTAAACACTGATGCCATATATGGCTCTGTGTCCAAGAAAAGGAAAAAGTAGTGTTTTCAAATATCATGTACTGATATAGATGGCCAGTACATAATGATAATATATTAAATATTTTTAAAACCTTTCTTTAACGTTATTCTAAATATTTCCATGAGTATCTTATTCTATGGTTATACCAGGGGTTTCACTAAGGAAGTATCGTTCAACCAAAATTTACGTATTACAATGTTATATAATTTCAGTTGTAGGTAACATAATATGTACTGTATGAAGTACTTACTGGCTCCATAGCATAGAGTACATTTATACATACTGGAACTATTCCACACCGCACTTCACTACCCTTTGTGTCGAGTTAAGTTGACATATAATATAATATATTTTACGTCAAAAGAAACGTTTTCTTATTTTCGCAACTTGTTTGAAAACATTTGTGTTATTTGTATTTATTATATGATTTTTAAAATATGAAATTAAAAGATTATCTTATAACCACCTAACAAAATGTAAAGTGACCTGTGAATTATATTGCTTCGACAGGCAATGTATTTGATATTTGTAGTGCATTTACTTCAGGTAATAATTAGTTAAATAAAGTTATCTGCAGTTAACAAATTCTAAACGTAAATTTGCAATATTTACAACAACATTTGATATAACTAACCTTATTTACTATTAAACATTTTTGTTTTGATCAATCACAACAATACATAAAGTTTTATTTCAATGTAAGGTCAATTTTAAACTTTAGTTTATTTCCTTGGACCTATTTCATAAATTTCTTAAAACTTATGAAATATGTCCTTTATAACTAATTACCTAATAACTTTTAATTTTTTTTTACTATTGTGATTAGCATTTTTAAATTTTATCAATTTTATTCACACCTAAATGTTTGATCACTGCAGGTGAGTTTTGACCATGGAACTCATAGAATATTAGCAGTAAAAACATTTCTTTATTGTTGTTTGAGGTTGAATGTAGTTTAAGTAAATGTTATATTTGTATTTATTTAATTTGTTTCTTGCTCAAAAATTATTGAATGTATGTCTTACTTCTAGTACTTTCATAGCTCTTCTAATTTTTTGTGTGTGTGTGGACACCCACACACAATGTGTGTATCTATGTCCACTTCTGAACACAGGACTCTCTAACATTGAGCCAGCAAAACCCTGCAAGCATTTCTTAAATGGTTTGTCCATAATAACCACTGTGTAATATGTATTACAGTTTTTGGATTTTTTCTTTCAGTAATAAGAAGAGACTGTCATCCAAAATGTCATTAGTTGGGAAGAAGCTTTGGTCAGAGGATTTTGTGTCAACGTTTGTAAAAGATTTTATCAAACATGATGTCCTTATTGAAGCCTATCTAAAAGGATGGAAGGGAACCAAAGTAGAAAAGGTTTATAATTTTTCCTTTTAGAATAATATATTATTTGTTTTTTAATTTTTGTTAGTTGGTATACAATGAAGTATATTTCATTCATAATTTGAGTAAATAGCAAATATTTTTAACAAATAAAGGTGCACCAAACATTACATATAGGTTGCATCATGAATATAGGTAATGCATAATGGGTATAATGATATTTGCTATTTCGATATTACCAAAGTGCAGCTTAATAAACTTCAGCGAATTCCGAATTTTTGCATCCAATTCGTATTTGGGCTTCGCAAATATGACAAGAGAGCCGTAGTAGCCTAGTGGTCAGGGCCCTCTCTTTAGTTTCAAAGAGTGCGAGTAACCAGGGTTCGATCCCCAGTAGCTGGCACCACTAAAATTGTTAATAGCAATTTTAAGTGCTGTCTTTACCACATGCTTCGCGTTGTAGGAAAACATCGTGAGGAAACCTGCATGTCTGAGAAATTATTTCGAGGATATGTGAAGTCCGCCAACCCGCACCGGAGCAGCGTGGTGGGCCCTTCCCGCTCCAAAACCCTCTCAGATACGGGTATTTGAGGAGGAGGACACTTACAGGCTGCTACTTTACTTTTTTACTTTAAATATCTCCAAATTTCGTAAACAGCTTATCATTTTTCTGCTTTACCTAAAATGCTGTTCAATGCTCCTCTCCACAATATTTAAAAAATTGTTTAAATATAACCTTTGCAACAAATCACAATCTTTCTCTATGAGTCTCCTTACAGTCTTCTTTTTAGAAAAACCTTACCCGGTTATCACTGTGTGTTTGTGTCACCTAGCAACATTACTCTTTGGCTTAATTAAATACAATGTGCCGCCGTATCTTTTCCAAAAATTGGTGTGGTCGCGCGACGTACAATCAAAAATTACTCGTGCATCAAGCTATTCTCTCGCCGTGCCCTACCATCGTACCATCGCCTTCCGTGGTAGTTTTAAGTATGCTGCCTCCAAGTGCTGGAATGACCTGCCGCCACCGCTTCGGTGTCTGAAAACATTAAAATCATTCAAAACAAAGTATAAAAATCATCTTATTATTTCTCAAAAAAATATGGTATGAGATACGTACCTCAATGGTTATAGACATACGACACTGACGAACAGAGTCTCAGCGACTGGGAGTGCAGGCAAGGAGGCTATTGGAGGAAGGTACTAAAATAAATATCTGGTGGATGGTAACTGATATGATAATTGTATTTTAATTATTACATACCTGCGATTATGCCATAATTGTGTAGTGTGGTATAGTTCCAGAACAGAGTACAGCTCCCATAGCTCATAGACACAATTTTGTAAAGCTGTATTTATTAAATCTATTTATCCTTGATTATAGTTAAGTTAGTTTTCATTTTATTATTGTTACTGATACTTCTTAAGCTATGTACAATATAGTTGAAAATAACTTTCCCCGTATGTATACGAATGTCCGTACATCACTCGACACACAGGCCCACTGAAAACCAGCGCTGTAGTCTCAACTGCAGCATTAAGCTGAGTGTGGTCTGTTTGCCCCATGCGCCACGCAACGCGTCTAGACGAGGCAACGTTAAACATTGTTTTTGTAAATAACTGTTTGATTAAATGTGTTGCAATGTTTGTTTTGTTATCAAGTGGCGTATTTGTGCAATAAATGTTTCTTTTCTTTCTTTCTAAATAGTATTTAATTAAATTTTTTCTTCCTTTTCCTTTTTTACTTCCTCATGAACTCTTTATTCAAGAGTTTTTTTTAGGTTCCGCTAAGCCTCTCCCTGTTACTTATATCTACTGCCAATCAACAACTGTTGAGTTCCAGTTTGAAAGTTACACAGAGCCAGTATAATTACGGAGTGCATGGCATTCCATCTTAGTCTTCAGGTGTGACAAGGCATCTGCATTCTCTTTCTAACCATCGGGTAGACGGTTAGCACCTTTTCCCAATCCAATAAAAAATAAATTGTCACTAAAAAATGTAATCAAATCCAATTCTTTATTTGTTTAGTTGCATCAAAGCGTAGCGCTTTATTGTCTGACACGCGAAACGGGCCTGAAGCTTGAGGAATCTGTCATGATAAAGATGTGTATCAAGTTATGTTTCTCTTTGCTGTCACGGGTAAGTCACAAGATGTTTTGCATTTGTTTGTAGAGAAGATATTAATATAATTGATATATATAATTGCCAGCAGTAACCCCATCATTGGCAATAATATTAAATGTGTAGTGCATTCAATGTTCAGAGCTGAACTCTGTTCACAGGACTTTGATTTAAATCTGCAATGTTCGAGTAACAAACAAATTATTATTCTATATTTATTATATTACTTATTATTATATTATATATCATTATATTACTTCCCCGCGCAATGATAAAAAGCCGTGATAGTCTTAAGGGCAGTGTGTCTCTCTAGTTTGATTTCCTATGTTACAATTAGTTCTTTTTCAAAACTTATGCAGAATATGTATTGTGTTGTTTTTAATTGGTCATGTAATATGAAATCTTATTTTTTTTTGGCATATTGAAAAAACTTTATAATTAAAAAATATTATTTTTTTAAAAACAGATGAGACATCTGGTGAAACGCTGTAAAGCTCGGGGATGGCCTGCGGAAAAGGCTTTACTCCTGGGGCCAATGTGGTTGCGCACAGCCGAAACCAAACTTCGGCTGTTGCCGGCAGCAATCAAGGTTTGCAAATTTTTTCTTTACAAATGAGCATGCGGCTCATTTGATGGTTACATTTGCAGCGCCAGAGGAACTGCAGGTGCGTTGCCGGTCTTTAAGGACATTTTGGGAGAAGCAGGGAGGAGGAGGAGGAGGAATAGGACGAGGGAGTGTATTCTGTGGGAAGAGGGAGGTTACTTCAATATTCTGCTAGGCCGTGATACTGCTCTGGTCGAGCTGTCCCATCCCACCGGCCGACTCTCCTCAATGTCTCCTAACACACCGAGCATGTTTTTCGTGGTTATTTGAACTAATGAATATGGGATAAATTACTTTGGACAATGCACCGGGAGAACAGAAAAGAAAAAGAGCGAGACGATAAGCGATGTAATGTCCTTCGTGATTCTTATGGGGCCGTGGGATGAGAGGAGTGAAGGTAGACGGTACCAGTTGTGCTTCCTGTCTCTCATGGAATACTCGGGGGCCTTTGCCCACGTGGACTGGAGGCCGTGTTGTAAGGCGTGCCGGATCACGGATACGCCTGTAGACTAGTCGAGGAAGAGTCTTCCCTAGGGTCTGTGGGAACCGCGGATAAATGTCAAAGCGTTCCCGTGGCCCTGCCGATATGTGAACAGGCTCAACTCTATAAACTAACCCTATCTTTAACTTTTTGTCCGTAGCTGGAATCCAATTTTGAGTTTGCACCAAACTCGAAAGTGACGACCTTCAATGCAAAATTACTGGAAAATGCCACCCAGGCTGTGAAGAACGGCAAAGCGATATATGACCCCGAAGTGGTCGGCGATCTCGGCAAATGTTACAACGTTGATGATGAGAGCATTTTACAATTGTGGTATGTACTGCATGTACTGCATGTACTGTTTGTACTGGGTTTTTTTTTTCTTCAGCCAAACGTTCGCATCCTCCGCCCCAGTTGCTCACCGTTGTTAACCCCGAATGTTGCGATAGTATATAACTCGTTGCACGTAACGAATATGAATGTGTTCATTTGGCACATGCCACAAATACAGGTTACTTTGTAACACAATTATTATAAACTTAATCAATGTAAGAGATACAAAACAAACAAAAAAAAATTTTTAAACAAATCAAAACCTTTGAGAAACAACCAATCAAATTATACCAACCTAAAATAACCATCCGAAAATAGGAAGCCCACTCAAGATATGTTGGAATGTACTAGGGCGGTATTTTTTAATAAATATTTATATGATTATATATCCAGAAATGACACTTTCTGTCTAATATTTTTAAAATCTACCACCAGTTAGTTTGAGCTTTAATAGCAAGGTCTACATTCAGCGGTGAACATGCTAAGGTAGTTATTGTCATCAACAGTCATTAAAATATTAGAAGTTTGTCTTTATGTTCAAAAGGACCTTATAGCAAGCTGGTATTAAGGTTATATCATAAAATCCCCCACACACCCACGCACATAACAGATGATTTCGGTTCATATATATATATCAAATGTTTATTAAGTTACCTTTTATCTTTTCTTGTAATTCTGTAGTCTATATTACTAATGTCTATAGCCTAGTTGTTGTTATAAGGAATGATCATTGTTAATTTACTTGGGTCAGAAGAAGTCACTGACCTCTGTAATACAGGTTCTTAACCTGGCATGGATGTCAGGGACTTCATACAAACTTTGTCATGTGGGTAATTGTTATATGGGATTTATATACAGGTTGGATCAAACCTAATTGATATTCAATGAATACCAGTGATATTAATACTAGTGGGCATAATAATAATGATTTGGAAAAAACGAAACTTTTTTTTTAAGAAAGAAATAAAACAAAAACTTTTTTTTTCTAATAACAGAAATTGTCTAATAATTCAAATAAAAAGTAAAATAAAAGATTCGTAATGAAAAGCAAATGTGCTGCAAAATATGAGGTTAAATTTAATGTCGTAATATCGCATCCAACCTGTATATTCAAATTTTTCTTTAACATCCCACAGCACTGCAGCTAAACTGTTAGCCGCTACGCCACCGAACCCGTCAAAAGAAAAAGAAATATGCATCGGATACGTTTCTTATACAGCATTGGTACGTTTATATACAAGATGAATTGTTTTAGGAAGCGCACATGTACGAACATGCGAAATCACATAATCGCCATGTGCCAAGCTGGCGATAGTCCTCAACGTATGTTCACCACAGACTGGCGCATCGCCGACCTGCTCCTGCGCAACGACTTCAGCTTCCGAATCATCACTAAAGTATGTTTCACTATTGTTCCAATGGATATTTTCATTATTTTTTTTATTTAGGTTCACATTAGGCTTGTAATTTAATTTGTTGTTAGGTGAACTTCTTAATATGTTGTGATAAACCAACTTACTCTGTGTTATTATTATTATTTTTATACATCATGTATGAGGTTTTTCAAAAGTTAATCTAAGTTGCAATTAGTGCTCTCTACGGACGAGGTTCTGGCGACCGATCTTACGCGAAAAATCCATCCAAATACACCGATTCCGAAATCCCACGGCCTTACGCTGGGACATCTTCATCTGGTACTCCCAGCGTGATGAATAGAAAAGAAAGAAAGAAAGAGGGAAAAATAATTTTATTCGTAGCTACAATACAATGCAATACATTAGGTGCAAAATACTAAAACAGTAAATAAATAATATTAATATCAGTATTGAACTGCAGCCACAAAAAGGCAGCCGACTCAGCATATTGCTGCAGCCGAAATGCTGCAGTGCTGATATTCTGCCGGCACCCGTGACAGAAGTCCTGCGAGCAGCTGGCCGACAGTATCGTTTACTTGAATATATTAACAGATAAGAAATAATGTAACTCACGTGCATAAACTTAATAAAAGGAATAGGCCGATGTTTTAAAAAATGTGTACCATGATGCGAGCGGTTATTTTTTTTGGAAATCACTATATGAAAACGGGTGTGGTATCGGCGTAAGAATCTGCGACTCCCCTTTCTTCCCGTGAGTAAGCAAAGAAAAGAAAAATGGTAATAGGCTACTCCAAAATGTAGCAGTACGATAACGGCCAGGAGCGTGTAAGGAGCGAGTGTAAAAAATCATAAGAAAACACTTTGGGAATTTCGTCGGGAATCATGGAGACCTTTTTCTGCCATAAATTGGATAACACAATGTTGATCATACACAAATCTGTAGAGGCGGAGCGTTTAACTTGCCGTGGCCAAGCTTAATCGCTTAGCCACTGCGCAGTGTTGACAACACCAACCATAAACAACAAGAATGACTTGTAATTTATAATTGTCGTTGAATTGTAATGTACGGGTCTTTTCATCTCCATTTTCATTCTCTACTTCGCTTTTGGGTGCAACAACGGATCATACGTGCCTAGTACCACCGTGTCCCTGTGTATGGTTTACCAATGCAATGTTACTTACTTTCAAGTTACCGAGTTATTTCAATTAGTAGCTGTCAACCAACATAAGAAACCACACCAACAGTCCACTAGAAGAGTTCTGTAGGCAGTTTTAATTAAAAACTCCTTATTTTTCAGGAAAGTCTATCCCACTTGGGGCAATTACAGGGACTGTTAGAATTATATAAAATAATAGTTAAGAAGAACGTTGAGGAGATTACAAGAAGTAAAAGTCCGGATCTGATTCAAGCGTGGGTGAATGTATATGCCGCGTATTCATACAGGTAACAGAATACAGTCAGTTTGATAGTGTTAAATACATACAATAATACAGGGCTTAAAATAGTACCCTGTGGCACTCTATACACTATGTACTACTACTACTATTACAGCAGCCTATTTGAGTCCACAGCTTGACATAGTCTTTCCAAGTAAGCCAGCATGCATTTGTCACTAATCTGTGGGATTTGGGCTCTGCGAATTCGGATGGATATTATGCCATCATTTGATCGCCAGAGCCTTGTTTGTTTGCTGGCGCACCATACTTTTGGGTGCACCATGTAACAGGTACAAATAATAGGAGATCAGAAGGTAACCTGCCATATAAAGCGAATTCGTAGGTACACTCATACATTTGCGAATTGTTGTGTGCTCAGCTCTCACCTACGCGCTCACAGACGCGCGTCATAACTGGTTTGAAGCGGCTTAGGTGGCCGACTAGCTCATGCTTGTCAGCACGCTTGCGAGAACCGTTTTTTTTTTAAATAAAATTTGTGGTTTTGATGATACATTTTTAATGTAATTAAAATTCCAAAAATATTTTTTTTGGGAAAATTTTATTTGATGCATTAAATTGAATTTGATCATATTTCACATATGATATCTGATAGGCCACCAGATCTGAAGCAAATTTCGACTCGTTTTAAGGCATTTTGTCAGAATTTTGATGCATTCGGCGCAACCTCTTACAATTGCATAAGGCTATGGCAATACTATTTGTTTATTTGAAATTATTCCGTAATAAGTGTTTCTATGATACAGAACTAACACGCCTTGTTACAGTGGCACGAATACATCATTGATACTGTTACAACGTCGTTGGTACGAGCTTAAATTAGAGGCTCGGTCTCAGGTATTGTCGTATTGGGCAGACCGGCACGGCGGCCCGGTGCCCCACCAACTCCTGTTGTCCATTGTCTCCAAGTATGTATGGTGTTGAGTTTATGCATTTACATTTGCTAATGTTGGTACTGTTGTTTCAATTTCGTTTGCAGTTTCAGGCATGTGATTTTGGAACCTTTCCCATCGTGGCCAGAGCTCGTCAAATCTGGACAAGTCGTGGAAATGGAGGTTCGTACTATTTGCTTTATTTAGTTCTTCTCTATTATTGTTTTAATGTTGGTTTTGAAATTAATATTATACAGGTTGTTTCTAGATCATACATTAGTTTTTAGTTTTTCATACTTTGACTAGAGATATAGTTGTGTTAATTTATTTATTTATGTACTCCATACATAGCCACGATAGCGGAATGGTTAGGAGATCTGCTTCCGAATTAGGAGACGTGAGTTCAATCCCCTATCTAGAGGGCTCGTACCAATGAGTTTTCCGAAACCTTGTAAAATTTGTATCAGGACTGTAAGTGTCACGTTGTTCCAAATAAGCTCTGGTGATAAGTGGGTTGAAAGGACTAAAGTGTCCTATGTCTAGACCTCTAACCACCACAGTATTTGGTATATGGTCGAGGGACCCGTATATATAAATATATAGATATTTATATTACGTATATTTATTTTTATATATATATACAACGTTACTTAGACAATAACCACATCCAAAGACACTTTATTTGAAATGAATCTCTTATTTACGGATACACGGACGCCGTAAAGGCGTTTAATTTTGTTTTCATACTATCGACGTTTCGAGTGCTTTCTCTAACAACTCAGTTGTTAGAAACTGTTGCCATTGGTTAGACTACTTCAAGTGAGAACTGAAGGAATTCAAATAAAAAAAGACATTATGAAACTTATATTTGATAAGCTGTCGTGACCCAGTCAACGGCGTTTGAAATCGCCGACGCGCCGACAAAGAAATGCGATATCGCCGAGTAACATACTCTGTACTATGAGCGGCTATTTCATTTCGATTTTTAGGGCTGTTTAAATTGTATAATTTTTTTTGTATAACTAACAAAATTTTCATAAACTGTCAATAAGGTCGCATCCAGTCTGTATGTTGATTTTTCATTATGAATGCGATTACGTTGTTAAAGTCAAAAGTTTTTTTTATTCAATTTGGATTTGTTTAAAGCTCGTATCACAACTTTTACTACTTTTCATTTCATTTATCGCAGGATGTCAGTCAAGAATTGTATTCTATAGCAATGCAAGAGGCACAGGAGGAATGCGGCGGAGAGCTTTCGCCTTGCGTCTGCATTGGTATGTCTATTTCTAAAGTTTAATCGATATTAGACCTATATCGGCATAGAGCATAAATATCACTTGTCATAAGTATTTTTTTTTATTAGTCTACCACCGTTTCGTAATGTGGCTCCTCTGACGGAAACAGACGAAGGAAACTCCGATGGGAACTTTTTTATATCCAGTGTTATATTATTACAATACAACTTTTAAAAAACAGACAGGGCGCGATCAACTCTTTCCCCGGGGTTACAATCATCCATGTATTCCTTGAATAGGATGCCTTGTAGTGATGCACTTACTGGGATTTTGTTGTACAAACGTATACATCGCCCCATGAACGTATAGATGGCACCAGTTGTCTTCAAACCTGCTTACTGGGTTTAAGGTCCGGGAATTGAATACCATCCGAAAGTAGCATATCGATATCTCTGTTACAAACTGTAATAAGTGATCGCCGCGAACAACATCCTAAATAAAATATTTCATATAAAAAAAGAAAGTTTAACTGAGGTATCGTGAGCAAATCTTTATATGAGGTATATGTGAGCAAATTGATTGTTTTCATGTTATGAGTTGTGATGGTGGAGCCGGTGTCCCTTTATCGTTTATATCGTTCAAGTTTTTTTTTTTTTCATTAGTGTTGACGAAAACTCGGGCTGATGATCTCTCTAGGTTGTTAACAAGTAAATGTTGCAGTTGTGAAAAGTTTATTCAGAACGTAGAGACCCCCACAATACAGCTGCTTTGAGACTAGAATATAACATAATAAACAGTAATTGCTGATTTCATTATTTGATTAGTGATTATAAGTCTAAAGATTTTACTGCCATTTGCAATTCAATCTATTATTGTAATCCTACTTATATCTCGTTTTTTGTTCGTTATATTTTGTCAGATGACTGCGATAGTGAATGCGACAAAGAAACAAAAAAATTGCGCGTAGGTTATGTGCATATCTCGAGTGACGAAGACGAGCCGCTATCTGTTATCAATGATTCGACATCTTCGAAAGATATGTACAAGGATATAGTAAGTAAAGAGATAGAAGAATCAAATGAAGAAACAAATGTACAGGAAATATTCGTACAGAATAAATATGAAGAGGCAAAAGATGAAGACAAGAGCAAAAGAACAGAAAGTTTACTACATAAAGAAATGAATGCCAAAGATGAAACTGAAACGGAAGTAGATCCAAATATTGATATGTTAAATACCATGGACCCAAGTAAAGCACAAATTAAACTAATATTTGATAGTGATTCTGAATATGAAGACATTATCTCAAATGACACAACAAGCAACAGTACCTCAGGTATAAGCAATAAGGATAAAAACTTGATAGTTTGGAGCAATTATAATACAAAAGCCAATGATCTACTGCAAGCATGCGATACACGAACAAATGATATTGTCAGTCTAGATGAAGACTTAAGGCAATCAAGTCAAGAAAATATCATAACCGAAACATCGATTGGTACAAGTTTAAAAACAGTATCTAAAGAGAAGAGGAAAAACAGAGAAAACACAGGAAAAAAAGTAATGGAGAAAATATTGAATCAATGGATGTCGTCGATCAACCTGTTACAGGCAAAACAAACGACAGCAATGAGCCAGGTAAGGAATTTCCGAGGAATAAACAAAGCCATTTTGTACGCGATAGAGTCTCGACCACGGCCTCGCAGACCACCGACGTAAAGTCGAGGCATCTTGTGCTACTGCGTTTCGTTCTGTGAGCGAGGTAACCGGAGGCACCCCTCCTCTCCTTAAATATATTTATAGATCGTCAACGCACCTGCAGCTGTTCGGTGTTGCAGATGTACGTGAGCATTGGTAATCGCTTACCATCAGGTCAGCCGCTTGCTCGTTTATCCCACTTTCCAATAATAAAAAATATGTAGATATGTCGATGTTTGATGACGTTTTTTTTATTTTCAGATCACAAACTTTTAATGGACGCTGTAGTACCATTAGTGAGGTGTGACCTAACCCCCTATTGGAAGAGGTACTCCAGGAATAATACCATAAATATTCGTAACGTCCACGAAGATAATCTCCATACCCTTAAACCAAAGCCAAAGAACCGGCCAATAGCGAAGTCCGTCGCCAACAGAGTTTACAGTGCGCGTGCTCTTATAAACAATCCAGATTTCAACTTAAGCGTGAAATCGCTCTCGCAACGGTTTTTAAGCTATATGCGAAATCGCCGTTTGCTGAACGCGTGCAAACCTGTAACTGTAGACGTGGAGCGTTTGCCGCCAATGTCAGCAGTTCAAAAGTCCTCAGCCGACACGTGCCTTCGGAGGACAGCGAGGAAGATAGAGCTGCAGAACATTGAGGACGTAAGGAAAATTAACAAGACGATTCTGACTGCTCAGGTCGCCCCCATCACAACGGACAGTGCTGTGAAGTGTTATTACATGGTGAGCGACACTGCTGTTCTATATTATGACTATTTGAACTAAAAGAACGGTCCATGTGCGAGTCGAACTCGCGCATCAAGGGTTCCGTACGACCACACAATATAGTGTTAAGTATTTATCAAAAAAAAAAATATCCCTTCAGTTCAGTATCCTTAGCGCAAGCCCGACTCACATTTGATTTGCCCGCTTTTATGATTTAATTTTTTTTTATTTTGAATTTTGCACTGTAATAGTACAAAGTTCGATGTTTGTAGGTATTACTGTTCTTACGACAGAGCAAACACAAAAAATGTTGAAAAAAAAACACGTGTCTTGTATGGAGACTTCACATAATTTTTCCTTTCTTTTATTATTTGTTAGGTCTTTCTTTTATTATATCCGCCAAAGAAAACGAAATTAAATTCAAAGTTAATAGGCTAGTTACAAATAATTAGTTAGTTGCTTGTAAATAGTCCACTGCTTGACAAAGGCATCACCCATGAGGCGGATGTGCCATGATCGCCCGGCTTGGCAAGCGGATTGGGGATCAGAGCGCCATGCGCCTCGCGCCTTAAACGCTGCTGCCATCATATGTCTGCTTACGTTCGGTCTGGTATTTTTCGAGGTGGTCATCCCGCCATCTATCGTCCCCACGCCTCCGACGACACCCCACTGGCAGATTCTTACGCCGACACCCCACGGCTGGAGCATAAATAAATAACGCAGCATTAAAATCTTAAAGAATCTTCAATGTTTTCAACTCCCACATCGCACGACACATGGAGCTCTACGATTTTTTTTTAAAGAATTGAGTGTTCATAGCAGGTTTTTCATAGATGACCCTCGATGAATACTGTCTTCTCTAGCAGGTGTTGGGTGCAAGCAAGACATCGGCGGGTTCGGGTGGACGCACACCAGATGTTACCTCGGAAGGTATGACAGGGATCATTAGAAATAAAATTGCGTACGTAAGTGCGGGCATGCGTGTGTGTAAGTGCGTGCCATTCTACTTCGAAGTCTATCGGACGCACATACAATGTCACCTCGGTGGGAATGATGAGAATAATTAAACAATTATTCGTTTGTCTATATGTTTGAGTGCGAGCAAGCGAGTAGCTGAGGTGAGTAGAAACATTTTTGGCCATAACAATAAAATGATTATAAGATCTACGTAACAAATTGAGAAATAATACAAATTGTTACATGCATTATAATATTATTAAACAAAATAACTTCTATTTAGTTACTACTTAAATATTTTTATGGACCCCCTTTGGGTGGAAGACGCCTCTGAGGTGTTTCACTTTTCGTAGGCTGCCTGAGGCCATCCATCCTCGACCCTCCGTCGCAAAGTTTTCATTTCTTTGTGTACTTTCCCCACCAAAAAAGCACCTGCGTTTAATAGTTCCGCTCATACTTACTACGCTGGACGGGCCGGCTTGGTGAACCCAGTCCAGGTACTCACGTGTGTTCACCTGATGGTAAGTGATTACCGACGCACACGTTGCATCTGCAACACAAGAGGTGCGGCTGCTGCGATGCCGGCCTTTACCCTTAAAGGCTCGAGTGGGTTGATTCGGGAGATGGGAGGGACGATGAGAACCGCCAACCCGGTCGAGCCGGCCCTTTCGAGCAGCAGCGAAAACCGCCACTTGGCTCTACCACGTTTAATTTGGAATTAGAGTCCGGTTAGCGGCATCTGGAACAACCCTCATCCTCACCATACACCGCACGTCCCGCACATTTCTCTCCTCCCCTCCCCTCCAGGCGCAACGGCTATGTAGCTAATTCTGTCTAACGCACAGGAGACAAACGAGACCGAGATCAGACACCGAAGACCAAAGGTGTCGTAACCGATGCCTTTGCTGCAGACCCCAACACGCCAAGTCACGGCGAGCTCAAGTCTCTTTTGAGGAATCTGTGGGTAAGCCATTATCATCAGCAACCTGTAAATGTCCCACTTCTGGGCAAATGCAGGTTTATTATTTTATTGTGCTTCCTCATTTCAGCCTATCACAAGTCCATTGCTGAACATAGGCCTCCCCCAGAGATCGCCACAAAGCTCGGTTCTGAGCCACCTGCATCCATCGACTTCCCTTCTACGTGGCTGCCAGTCGAGAACCTTTATTCCCCAACGGTTTTTTTTGCCACTTCATATTGCTGATCCTAAAGGCTATGTCGGTTATTATGCTTAAACCGATATAATTAAAAACTATGTTGTTTCATAAAAAAAAATTATCGTGTGGGTATCGCAAGTGTTCAATGGACTACAAATGTCTGTTCCGGGTTTGTGTGTTTGTCCATCCGTCATTCATGTTAGTAAACTGTCGCCGCGGCACAGGGGATACGGATGTATCCCGCGACATCATTCTAATCTTCAGAGCGTCGCTTGTTAATTGGCATTTGGAGATAAAGCTAGTAACTCCCCATAGCAGTATACAGTAAAAGTAAAAATAGAGTTCCGTGTAGTTTCAGCATGAAGTGATATGGAACTATCGAATAAACTTTCATTCTCATCAGGTCTTAAAAAAACAAACTCTGGCGCCTCTTTACCTTCTCCATCTTGTCCGTCTGCCACAATATCGATTTACCCTTACAAATTTTCTATTAATATGTTCCGTTCGCTTGAGTGGAACAATTTGGATTTAATGACTTACCAATATATTGCTCTGGGGTAGGCATAGATTATGATCGGAGTGCCCCTACCCCACTCTACGCCATTGACACTCACCACAATGTTAGTAATAGACCGTATGTTATTTTTTTTTTTATGGGAATGGCGGCAAGCAACGAGCAAGCGGCTCGCCTGGTGGTAAGTGATTACCGTCGTCCGCGTACATCTGCAACACCAGACGTGCTGCAGGTGCGTTGCCTTTAAAGGTATTTGGGAGATGGAAGGGGAGGATGAGGTGGGGGATGGGGAACGCAGAACCACAAGATGCCTCTACTTCACGCCGGTATTCTGCGTGGCCGTTGTATCAACCCACTCGAGCCAGCAAAAGCCGCCGCTTGGCTCTACCACTTCCTCCCGGTGACGTCACCATTAATTCATATTTTCTATTAGACTCGCGTGAATGCGACTCCAAGCAAAACTGGGGCAATGGTTACAAGAGACGATTCAATGTCAGCAGAGAACAAGTAAGTGTTTACGTTATTTGACAATGATAATGTCGACCACGACTTCGATCCCATCAGATGCAGTGCCGGAAACGGGTGTAGCACGAGAGGAACGGGCCACCCGAAGATGAATAATTTTTGAGTTGCTTTGATATCGACTCCAGCTGGTATTCGTTCCCAGGATTGAGGGCATAGCGGGTCAAAGCGCACTTCCTTCCTCCCTAAATGCGCATCCCGTCATCTCTCATTATCTGTTTATCCTTTAACACTTACTTTTCCTTGCGTCGTATGGCTCTTTTACTTTATTTTTTACGCTTTTTGTTCTTTACGCTTTACGTTTTATTCTTTACGCTTTATGTTCCTGTATATGTATGGGTAAATATTGTGTATTTATTTAGATATATCAGTATATGTTAGAGTATAAATGTTTGTGTATGTATTTATTATATTATATTTTCACTTCTTAGTAACTTGCGTACTCCCTTAACCCTTGCTCACTGGTCATTATTTCCTCTACTAAATAGTTGCCTGGTAGAGATCGCTTCTAAGCGACAAAGCCGCCAATTATACCTTTGTGTATCTTATGTTTCTTTTTATTTATTTTTTCCTTTTTTTGCTAATTGGTGAACAATAAAGTGCTAATTGTCCTAAGCAGAAAATATCATGTTGCTGTTAACTTATACACACGTGACATTCGTTTTCATCTTGCCATACTCGACGGCCCGATGGTTTTGCTAGGCTTGCCTAAGACGCAGAGAGCCAATCAATATCTAAGTGGTCTATCTTTGTCTGTATACTACTGTACTCCTACTGTACTAATACTGAACTCCGGTCTTAAAGTGGCCTCGTATTCTACCGCCATTAGGTTACTTTGTAGATCTTCGCGTGCCTGTGGATGCGGCAGTGTAACGTTTACCCAATATCAAGGGGACGAGGTAACTGACATGAGAAAGAAGTACCACGAGCAGTTCATTATGGAAGAGAAAATACTCTCGAAGGACATATACAAACTTCTAAAAAACAAATCACAGGTAAGTTATTTTGAACTGAAGAGAGTTTTCCACTACTCTTATATCACTTTTATAGAACCACCTTCCTAATTTGGCGATTTTTAATGCTAAAATCTTTCTATTTATGACAATTTAGTCGTATTTGTAAAGTTGTCAGCGCTTGTTTCACGCTCTTTGTATATACAAGATATTTGGCTAATTTCACGCAACTTGTATTAACAAGATATTTGAGCTCGTATAAAAAGAGGTACAATTGATTATTTTGTATTTAACATTATTTTATTTTTTAGGTTACAGTCCAGACTAGTAATGTAAAAGGTAAGATATTTTGATAGTGTAACTTGTTGCTATTTTTGTTTTTAATATAAATTAAATTATGATTCTTGTATTTAAGTAGATGACAATGCACACGTAGAACAGATGGATAAGAAAGAAGTATCTAAAATTGTCAATGAAGACAAAAGAGAACAGAGTGTGCATGGGGTTGAAATTGCGGAATCTGTGCTTGAGAGCGATAACGATTCGTCTAACGTAAAAGTAACAGACGATAAAATGTCTAATATAAATGTGGCTGCAGCTCATGGCAACATTAGCGAAAGCGACAACGAAAATATCAAATTAAGCACAGTGGTCGAAAATTTAAGAAAAAAGAAAAAACGGCGCGGTCGTAAACGGAAAAAGAATCAAGAGGAAAAGGATTCTTGTTTAATAAAAGGAAAGCAGAAAAAAAATAAAATGCGGAGCAATTTAAATGAGAAGCCTACGGAACCGTGTCAGGATGAATACCAAGAGTGGGTACGCCAGAAGTCTTTAGGTCTACAGTATTTCAATATTCCCATGACTGCCACGGAATACAAAAAACGCGCTCCGCGATCGAGCAAGAGAAAGAAATCGACAAAAGAATTAGAAAAAACCGATATTGTAGCCAGTGAAACTTCTCAAGAATCAAATAAAGCTGAAAATTATTGTAATAGAAATCAACAAAAATCATATTTTGTCAGATTTACGGGTAGATCATTGCTCCGCAAAGATTTACATAAAATAAACGCAGCTAGTACATCTGTGATAGATCTTACAAAAACGCCCGATGGTCAAAGTACAGAAGGCGTTGTCGTACCTGACAGTAGACTATCCACGATAACTATAGAACGCAACAGTAATGCAACTTACACATTGGCTTCTATCGGAACACTGCCAATAGACAACAATACGTCATCTGAAAACACGCCTAAGGTATTCAACACTAACGATGCCGCGTCTCCGTCTAACGATGGAGCTTCGGAATGCTTTTCACCGATCATAACTGGAGTATGTTCATTGGCCAATACTCAGTTCGTAGAGGAGACCGATCATCACAATGTTAATCCAACTCCGATCGCAACGCATTCGAACAGCTCTATAATAATACAGCCAATGCTTTTCGTGAGTGAAACTATGCCGCAGCCATCTTTACACCAAATTCCAACGCCTGAGTTAGTCAACCCGACGCCGCAAGTGGAACATTTAAGATTTACCCCTGTCTCATCACCGACGATGAAACCAACACCGTTAACCATCAGTTCAGTGCAATCTCTACCCGCGCAGCATTCCAACTCGATGCAATACGACACGTTGAAACACGTGCTGGTGCCGGGACAGACCGCAGCGTCACAGATCCCTCCGTCGTTACAAACATCCCCGATAAGATCGATTCATACGACACCGACCGGATCTCAGGATGCTGTACCAACATCGAATGGCACTAACACAATTCCCTTTGTCAATATTGGAACAGTCAAGTCAAATTCAGGTAGGATATATTGGTAATGATATTGTTTATTAAAATTAAATAAGGCCTCACGAGCGTACGAACTCAGATTTTTTTATTTATTTATATATTTAGTCGTTTTCCCAGGTATTTGGATCAACGAGACGGGTGGTGGACCCCATTTTTTTTTATACTTGGGAAAATTTATATTATGCTTTGCTCCGCCAATGTTTGTAACAAATGACGTGGCAACAGGGCTGGCACCTTTGTCCGAGCGTTTTGCGCCAAATTCACTCTGCAAAATTACTAGATCCCGCCGAAGAGTAATAAAAGTTTAAAAAGCGCTATATTACGTGCCGCAGTGTTACCACTAAAATAAAAATGACTGTCGAATGTTGTGCGTGATTGTGATCTATACAGAATTTTCAAAATAATTTTAGAAATATTTATATTTTTAGATTAGGTGTTAGGAATTGTTAAGTAAATAAGGGAGGCCTGGTGACCACGAAAAGCGTCAGATGCAGCTCTGAAAAGTGGCTTCCGCTGACCGCAGAATCAACCACCCCCTTTCTTCCCGTGGGCGTCGTAAGGGGCGACTAAAGTAAACGCCTCGTTGACTACCAACAGATGGCGGGATAATCTTCTCGAAAAAACACCAGACCAAAAAATTAAGCAGTCTGTAAATGGTCCCTGGTATTGAGATAGCCAATTCGCTCGCCGATTCCGGATGATTGTAAGGTACTAAGCTATTGATGTTACGGTAAATTTTACTTTAAAAAAAAGTAAAAGTAAAGTAGCAGCCTGCTAATGCTTACAGCTGCGCAAAAAGGCCTCCGTCTCAAATATCTGAGAGGGTTTTGGAGCCGGGAAGGGTCCGACATGCAGCTCCAATTCGGTTTGGCGGACTTCACTTGTCCTCAAAATAATATTTCTCAGATTTGCAATTACTTACTTTTATGCCAATGTTATTTCTTCTTAATCTAATTGACACTTTATGCGACTGTATTCGCGCATGGGCTCGGAAAGGTACTTCACCTGCACATGTTCATGACCAAAAAGGTCTCTACGGTGAACGGTCGAGCTCGGCGCTCCTTCATCTACTACAAAAAAAAGGTGATCTTCTATAATTATAGTGACAAGCTTTGACAGATGAAAAAAAAACTTGCAGGTGGATATTTTCTGCTTGTGCCACAGATGTTACATCGGAACGAAGTTGAAAAGGGAACGCAACAGATACCACAAAACTTTATCACGACCCCATCACAGACTTTGTTCCCCCTTACTCAGTATCGATCAGTAATAACTGCGAACTCTATGGCGGGTAAGTAGAATGTTTTATAATAATAATTTGTACGTACAAACGTCAAACAATTGACAACCAAAAGTGAAGGCGTAAGAATCTCCCCTCCACTCCCCTCCCCATTTTTTGGGTGTCGTAAGATGCGACTAAGGGAAAGGCCTCCTTCGCATTGTCTACCGATAGATAGTGGGATAACCAGCTCGAAAAATAGTAGATCAAAATTGAGCAGACCGAGGACGGGCAACCGCGCCTAAGGTGTCTGATATTGCAATCGCCAAATCGCTTACCAACGTGGCGATTGTGGCAAAACAACCATATGAGAGAGGTCTATGTCCCGCAGTGGACTATTCCGTGTTTGTTCCCAGGGGTGAGGATGCAAAAATGATCAAAAGCGTATTAAGTTTTTTTTAAATCGTTTCATACTTTTCGAAGATCATGGACTGGACAGTTTGTATGAAAAGCGGTGAGGAGCATAAGCGCTCTCAAGAGCTCATTGCATCATTCATTTATAGTGATCGCTGGACACCATCGAGAATTACAATCCGGACCATCGACGGATGTCAGCTTGACAAATATTAGACCATCGGAGCCACCAGTGGGATCGCCGGGTCTCGAAACCACGTCGAAGCGACGGCCGATGTCAAGTACTCCGTGTATCCCAGCTGCTTTATGGGCTCACCGACGGTCCAGAAATACCTTGAGTATGATGCGATTGGATGCAGCGCAAAAACTCTGGACCTTGGATGAGCGTTTGATCCTCACGGAGTTGGATATACCATGCGAGAAACCAGAGTATTGGACTATTGCGCCGGAGATGTTAAGAATTAGGTTAGTTCGCCTTTCCATTGTCACCATTGCTTTTTCATTTCTACCCACAATGTCATATTCGATATCTGTTATTCTGTTTGTATGTAATATTTTTTGGCACAATTCGTTTAAAATCGTTTGTGATATCTGTTCTCGGCGAAACAATATCCGGTTCTGCGTTCTTGTCTCCTGAATTATATATATCGGCTCCCCACGGGTAAATGCCATAATAAAACACTGTAACACCTTCTCCGAAGTTATTTAAAAATTTCGTTATAGTCCCAGGAAATTTCAATAGTAAAACACTTGAACAGTTCTATCAATTCTCTTTCTTTCAACAGACAGACATATAATACCGCGCTTTATATCAAACAGGAAAAAAAAATCTGCAAAGTGTGATTGCCTCGTAGCAATCTGTCTGTTCTGTTCTGTCAATTCTGACTTAACGAACATCGAGACTGGCAACACCGCCCTTTATATCTATCAGGCAAAAAATATGCGTAATTCTTAACCAATTAAAACATACTCAATTTAATGTTAATTAATCAAGTCTAGATACATGCAATAATATAGTAATCATACAAGTTACATATTATGAATTGATAACAATTACTGTTGTAAGATTAAGGAAACAAAAACCAGATGGCGCCACAGCTGTGCTTACATATTCTTTCAGACCACTTAATTATTCCATTTTAAAGTGTCGTCGACGGACCTTACGGACGGACGCAAGAGCGAACATACCATCTCTTTCTCCGCCATGCCGACCTCACCAGCACGCGATGCACCCTGCTAGCCAGCAGCGAGGCTCGGGCGTTCGTATGATGTCAGAAAATCCATCCGAATCCCACACGCTAAGTGATGGGGAGCAGCGTCACCAGCTTGAGGGTGTCAGCACCGCGCTCACCAACCCACTCGCCCCTTTTCTTTTTGTTGGTGCTTTCTTGAAGCGGGTCTATGTTGAAAATAGGTTAACTTTTTTCCACATATTACAATTTCCAGGATCCTATTCCCGGGTGAAAAAGATGGGACTCACTTATTCGATCCTGTATCAATTCACATCAACGAAAACACAGTGAACGATGACACACCTTTCGGCAAATGGGTCAAAAGCGTGATTAATCCCAAAAGAGACACGTCAGCGGAAGGTCCGTCTCATGCTGCATGGCATGTTGCCAATGACAACACCGCTGAAAACGAAACGGCGGCCAAAGAAGTACCCGATGATGGTTCAAATACAGTCACCACGGATATGGACGATACCGTAAAGAACGTAAAACGAGATAATGTTGGCGGGCCATCGCGGCCAACTCCAAGACTGAAAGTGAAATCTTTTGCAAGACTCGAGGATGACGAGATCCATGGACTGACCGCTCCGGAGCGCGTTTGCGTTCGGGGTAAGCTTTACCAGAAGATGAGCGATCAGCCACTGACCTATGCTAAGGTAAGCGTCAAACTCACTGCTGACTTCACCAGGGGTAACCACACGAACACACAAAATAAAACCATACTTCACTCCTCTTGATATAAACCCGTACACTGTTACAACTCAAAAATACTCTAAAAGCAGGGATTCCCAAACTATTTTGGGCAAGAGACCCCCTTTTGCAAAATGAGCTGATATATCAGAGCCCCGTAGCAAAATCACTTTAAAAATCCTATCTCTTGTTTTTTTCCTATTGATACAAAATACTTACCAATTCACAAAACTTTGCGGTTGGTTAAGAGACTAAATTTGACATTTTCTCACCAAATTTAACAAAATAAATAGACGTAAAATTCACTAAATATCAAGTGTAATTAATACTACAGAATACGTAAAAATACTTATGTAGATAATTAATAAATTTTACAAAATAACATTAATATCGCAAAGAAAAGATGAAAAAATTAATAATTCGGTATTATGGATGAACCTGGTGATTTTCTAGCAATGTACCAAATCCGGTTCATTATTGTTGAGTTGCAGACTTAAATCTCCGCGTTCGTTGATTTTCAAACGGTTTCTTTGTTTTGTCAGAATGTTTGTAACCATACTGAAGCCTACTAGGTATGATGATGGAAAAGATATAAGGTATTGTTCAGCAATGTTCCAAAATGCAGGAAACTGTTTCAATGTTGCGTTGCAACCAGAACTTCTGTTAGCCTTGGTCGAACTTCTCCTTAAGCTCCTCGTCTGTGCTGATGGTGATCAACTCTTCTTGCATTATCACATTGGCTTCTTCCATGTCTGTGATATTGTACGAATTTATTATCCATAGAGGAATTTGTAAATTTAAGAGATCCTCAAACCTCTTACTAAAATCCTTGTGTAACGCGTCCATGTGAGTGACATGTGATAAAATAACATCTCTTAGTACAGTACCAGCAACAGTAACAGTCTTGAAGCATTTCTGGTAATTTTGACAAATGCGGAAACTGTGAATATTCTTTTCTCCTTAAATTTTGTTTCGATCAAGTTGAGATCGTCACCCTGCAGCTGCATATTAACTTTGTTCAACATTCCAAAGATATCAGTCAAGTAATAAATAACTGTTTAACATTTGTTCAGATTTTCTTTCAAATTCCGATCTTTTTCTTGTAAAAACTCCAACACAGATTGTAAAATAGCCGAGCCTCTTGATAGCATTGTAAAGACTGATGCAATCTAGGACTCAGATTTTTGCTTTGCATTCAGCTACTAAATGCTGTCTGTTAATCACGCTGGGAATGACCTCAGTACCTCGGGCAGTTGTCCCTTGAAATTACACGACCTGAAAAATCGATTCCCCTCTGGTATCGGTCTCTAAATATGTATGTCCTCGAATCAAACACCTCCAACTGGACAGAGAATCCGTTGGTCTGTAAGAATATGCACAAAATGTCTTCCGGATCACGACCAATCACTCCGTCTCTGACTGGTGTTATTGGCCAAAGGGATTCTCTTTATCATGTGCAGGCTTGTGCAATACATTGTTGAGGACCTCCGCAATGGCTGGTACAATAACCTGCTCTCCAATTGTGTGGGGTTTCCCCGACTTCGCTCTTAGTAAAGATATATAATAGGACGCTCCTAAATCATCAGCGTCTTGCATAGATGACGACGCAAACATCGACCTGGATGTCCTTTTCTCTAATTTTTCTAAGTGCTTGAAAGAATGGCAAGGCCTTACTTTTGTTTATCAGCATGTACTCTTGATAAGTGTTCCTCCATTTTTGAAGGCTTCATGGCATCGTCACTGAATACTTTTTCACATATGAGATACATCGGCAAGTGTTGATTTGATAAAAATGAAATAAATCCTAACTTCAAGTAGTCCAAATTGTATTGACTGCATTTTTTTTCGTGTCTGCCATCATATCGAAATATTTGCAAACGTACGTTTTTATCACACCTAGGTACTGAAGGTTTTTTAGATATGTTCAGGAACTCACTCATTGATGAACTTTGATATAGTCACTGTTGTATAAATAATTTGTATTAGATACCAATCAATGTAAAACACGAAAACAAAGAAAGCTGAACATTTATAATTTTAGGCAACCACTTTTCTAAAGTAATTTCAAAAAATACTAATAATATTAAAACGTTTTCTGGTACTTACCCTGTTACTTTTTCATATACTGCAGAAATGTCTGATTACGCTATTAACGCGCGTAGGTAACTAAGCATTTTGTAAATTAGTTTTCAATCACTTTATTTTAGTTCACTTTAGTTAGCTATGTAATCTCTTGAAATAAATTAGTAGATGAGTGTAATATCATTCAAGCTCCAACGAATTTCAAAACTCAAATGAACTTTCAACCTAAGTACAAAGCTTGTTATATATCAGGGTTATCATATATCATGTTTGGACTTGAACTTGATCTTGAATATGATTTCGTTCGTGTTAAATCGTGTATATACAATCCAGGTCAAAACGTGCCTGAAAGACTTGTACGAACTTGTCCACGCTCATCGACTTGTTGAGGCCTTTAGAAGTACAACAAATCTACTTCCTACTATAACATTAGCCATTCTTTTAACAAGTTGGGACATGTAACACAACTTATACAGTATCTTGAAAGTTTCATTCAAGAACTTGTGTTTAATAAATAGGGGGGGGCTCGATGATTTTTAGACTTCGTCTACCCCCAAAATCAGTTTTCGTTTATGAAAACCCCCTGGCAAACCGATATCGTCCCCTTGGGGTTGATGTCGGTTCACTTTGGGAATCCCTGATCTTAAAGTATGCACGAGGTTATTCATTGGCAGCAATCACATGCCTGCGTAATGTAATGTACTAGTGCTGCCATCTAGTGATATGTTACTGAAATCAAAATGGCATCACTCGCTCCGTCTTTCTTTGCATCCATTCACCAATCAACAACAACTTTACTTTCACGATCTCACCTTGCATATGATGATGAATGAATGAAGATGAAACAGATATTAATGTAATGCCGACAAGATATATTTTTTATGCCATATATAAGCTATGCTTTGATTCTGCCTTCTGTGTTACTTTTTTAAGGTATTGCATATAAGTAAAGTAACAGCCTGTAAGTGCCCACTGCTGGGCCTCCTTCTCAAATACTAGTAATCAGAGAAGGTTTTGGGAGCCGGGAAGGACCTGGCACGCTGCTCCAGTGCGGGGTTCACATATCCTCGAAATAATAAGTATTATTTCTCAGACATGCCGGTTTCCTCACGATGTTTTCCTTTACCGTTGAGCACGTGGGTAAATACAGCACTTATAATTGTTATTAACAATTTTAGTGGTGCCAGCACCGGGGATCGAACCCGATCACTCACGCTCTACGACACTAAAGTTAGCGCCCTGACCACTAGGCTACCACTGTTTTTGTTTTCGATTGAATAGTAATAGGGTAATTGAAAATAGAAAAAAAAAAAAGATTATATATTTGACATAATACACGCCAGTTTAAATTTCTCCCGCCAAAACACTGCATGTAAATCTGTCATGGCGTCTAGTTTGACGTTAGCTAATTATAAACAAATTGTCAAGTAACATCAATTGGAAAAAAAGTTTTTATAAGGGAGATCGGACATCACGTGCTCTGTAACATTACGATCACTGCTCCACATCTCAAGTGGAGTCGTGCGGCCTTCTGCAGTGTCGAATCTTCTATTACCAGGTACTTACCGTGGTATCGAACAGGCGTCAATCTTCGAACCTACTGTCGATGAAGGTGCCGCTGTACGTCCTGTCGCCGACATCCAGGTCGCTCACGCCGCTGAAGCTCAAACCGGACCCGAATCCGCGACCCAAAGCGCGACCTCCGTTTTTCGTCAGAGCCTCGAACGCCGGGACAATAGACAGACTTCGATATTAAGCTTGTGTTACAACGCCTAATTGCAGCGACTGTCGTGACTTTCGTATTTAGAAATTTGATAAACAATTTCGTTTGATGGTTTAAAGACAATATTATTTTTTCGCGGACAAATGTTTTTAATATACGTTAGTGCGTGAACATAGATGGCGCTGAAGTGTTATCCGTTGTAAAGTTGAATTACAGACTCAATGTTATGAAATTTTTTTTTGTTTATGGTATTAGTTATAGAGCAACTGAAATGTGTCATGTCTAAATTTATACCTACCTACATGGTATTCGTGTTCATATTGTTAAGTGTAATAAAATTGTATAGTCCATTAACATGCTATTTGTATTTCGCTTTCATGGAAATATTTCAAACATCAATCGTGTGGAAACGATACGAGGATAGGTTTCCTTCCTTTCCTCATGGTGACTCGTGGAGAAAGGAGGGAGGAGCCTCGACAGTCTCACGGCGCAACCTCTGGCACGTCTTATCCGCTAACCGTAAAAACATTTTCACGTAATTATCGTGTGACATTCATTCCACGATATAATCATACCGTGATATTTTTCAACTAGGTTAAAAAAAAAACATATTTTGGATGGGAAGAATAACACGATATTTATCGAGGGAAAAACTGGCGGGACTGGAAAGCTTCGACCGAGACCGACCGACCAGACTAAGGCTATTGTGTGTGTATAGATAAGAATAATAATAAGCTATCGCGACCGTTTACCCGTACTGGGGTGGACGGAGGTCTAAACGTATATTTTGGTCGCTCTAACCTACTTTTCACAATTTGCTCGCTTTGGAACAATCCGAACGGTGGTAAGCCTGTCGCCGTCTCACCGTCCACGCCAACGGCACAAATCGTAGATAAGTGTCCAATGTTGGGAAGCAGATATAACATTGTTTATAAGTTAATTCCAAACTCACAAACACCACCTTGTAGCACGTACGTATTGAATGTTTATGTATATATTCACGCCTTTTTCCCAACGGGGTAGGCAGAGACAATCTTCTTCCACTTGCTACGATCCTGACATAGGTCTTTCGGTTCTTAGACTTTCATCAATCTTCGCATGCATGCTCGTTGGTTTAGAGTACTCTTGACCTGGCCTTTTTCCAGAACGTCTCCGATTTGATCGTGAAATGTTCGCCTGGGTCTTCCTCTCCGGACTCTACCATTTACACTCGCCTCATATATTTGTTTCGTCAACCTACTTTCATTCATCCTCTCCACATGTCCAGACCAGCTCAGTATCTCTTTTTTGTATTATATGGTTATGGCAAAGTATTGAATGGAAGTAATTATTCAGTTTTCTTCATAGAAAAGTCGGTAAATGAGCTGATGGTAAGTGATTACCGTCGCCCGCGTACATCTGCACCACTGGAGCAGCTGCAGGTGCGTAATGCCGGACTTAAATGATATGTAAGGAGGGGAAGGGGGTAGAGGCGCGTGGGCCTCCGGGTTACCTTCCGCACCGAACGAAACGCAGAAGCAAAGGATCCCACCACTGCACGCCGTATTCTGCGAGGTCGTGGTACCAATCCGGTCGAGCCGGACCATTCCAGCAGCAGCAGAAGCCGCCGCTTGGCTCTAGCACGTACAAAGATTTGTGACAGTTTTTTGTTTAATCTCCATTTCGTTCCACTGGCCTAGAGATTACGCTACGCGCTTTACATCCCGTGGTACTCTTTAAAGCCAACTTTGGGACACGCACGCCCACGCAAGGTTTTGGCAATGCTTCAGCAGGCGTGGCAGTTAATGATAGTCCTTACAACATTCCTTTATGGACTGCGGGTTGAATATTTTGCAGCTTTATAAGTCTGGAAACCATGTGGAGTATTTGCCAACATATTGTTTTCACGTAAATATTGGATTAAACACAGGTTGATACCCAATGGGGTGGATTGATCATATAATACGAATTCGTTGTGTAGGTTTTGAAAATTAAAACCTTACAATGTTAACTGGCACCAAAAATTATGATTTTTTTTTTGTGTATTTCGTTCTTTCTATTGTAACTATTAAAGTTGGTTTAGTTCCTTGATCTCTTTCATTAGTATTTTTGTCGGATTATGTCCAATTTGTTACATTTTCTTGGTTATTATAATATTTAAGTAGTATTCTTTAACACCTACTGTTGATCATGTCCAGATCCTCGCTGAGAGTGACATAAAGAGATTTTTTTTTTGTTAACCTATAACTAATATCCCTGAACATTATAAGTGTTTGTTTGTTTGTTCTTTTCACACACAAAGGCATAGTTTAATCTCGTACTTTTTGTATTAAAGTTACTTTGGTTTATTATTAGTTACTTTCCATTATTAAAGTTTGTGCTGAATTACTCAGTCTGCTATTTATTATTTTTGCCGTTGTCTGCTTGTTGTAATTTCAATAATCGAATGATATTGAAATGAAACTTTTTGTTTTTTTTTTTAATCTTTTCAAGCTTGGAAGGCAGTGGAGTACGGAGGGAGAGCATGGAGCCGGACTGTTGTATTATTTGTAATATGATGCAAGTGTTCGCTGCACATTGCTATGTGTTATCCCGAATTGTATTGGTTTATGTTAAACCTATTGTGTGGGTTAGATTTATCTAAAAATCTCACTGTTGTAACAGATTTAATGTAAATATTTTAATAAACCTATTGAAATTATTTCTATTGTTTTATTTTTAACTACAGCTATTATGACGAACGCTGTCATCTCTCAACGATAGAAAAGATTACAGAAGGACACAAATTCATTCATAAACCAGTGAATTAAAACAAATATTTGTAGACCGATTTCAATCTGCAACCCTTTTTCAATTCCCGTGGGCGTCGGTGATCACTTACCATCAGGTGAGCCGCACGCTCGTTTGCCGCTTTCCTCTATAAAAAAAAAACATATTTACCGGACACGGGTGTTTCGGTGATTATCTGTGTAAGATCGGACGTAAGGCGACGGTTTCACTGCGGTGGAAGGGACACGGCGCAGAGGGCCGTAGCCGCCTTCTGTGAGACCGTGATGGTCCAGAAGGTGGCTGAGCCGGCCCATTCGAGCAGCGGCAAAACTCGCCATCCATTATTCGGGTCTACTCGAGTTCTTTTGCACTTCCCGTTCCCCCGATACTATAAACAGCATGATATCTATCGCATAAGCGTTGCATCAGATAGGGAAGATTGAGATGTGGCAGCGCCTCGGTATATTTATTTATTTAAACGTTATTTGCACATTACATAACAAAAAGGCGGACTTAATGCCAAGAGGCATTCTCTACCAGTCTACCACTAGATTGAACAGAGAAAATGTAAAAGGGTGCACAATAATATTATGTCCATATATATATATACTCTAATATTATAATACTTATATATGACGGTGCATAGACATACATGTAATTATAGTTGTACATTATATAAAACACATTACACACTATACATACATATTTATATAACCTTTTATGTATATATATAAATATACACAAGGCATACATAAACTTAGAGGTGTAGGCACTATAATATCTCCTACGATCTGTACCAGTATCGGGTCGTAAATTGCCATGATCAATGACAAATTTGCCAGGGGACTACTTATAACACAATTTACTTTTTATTTTTTTTTTTTTTATGAAAAAATAGGCCTGCGTTTGACCTCAATCTTGCCCGATGGAAAGCGAAGATGAGGCCTAGGATGGTACCCGCTTGCCTAGATGTCTGTTCACTTTGGCCTTGAAGATATCCAGGCCAAATACACAACAGCGTTTGACTAATGCGACCCTAAATAATTCTACGATCATAAATGTCGCACATTAATGTTCTAGAACGTTCACTCATGCAAAGGGCGCGCCGGGGCGAAGTAACTAGCGCGCGGTTTGCATCGAGCACTATAAAACGAGCTCTCTGCTAAACATTTTGCCGGATAAACTCGATTTGCGACACAATCTCCTGTAACTTATATTCCCGAGCGTGAACGACGCCCGGAGTTTGTCATGTAAAATAGGAGAATAGTAAAAAAAAAAAAAGATATATGGCAAGGGAAGACTTAATCTTCTGTATTCATTACAGTGTCGATTTAATCTCTTCCAGCGTTAGTTAAGTAGGAAAGTATGTTCATAAGTTTTACAATACTATGTAACACGTACCAAACGCGAACACTTTTTAAAACCATCGGATACTTGTTAGTATTTATTCTGATTTATTACATCTGTATGTATTAATGTGTTTCTATGTATGTATATCTGTGTAGGTATTTCTGTATATATTATAGTATGTATATGTATGTCTATGTGTTTGTGTAGATATGTATGCTTATATGCAATTAGCCTTTTGATATTTATATTATTTTAAATTTGATACACCTCTCAGCACATTTCTTCACGCCCCGGGTTGACTGTTAGAGAATGCCAAAAGGCATTAAGTCCGCCTTTTTTTAATCCTTTTGCTGTACACAATAATGTATAAATAAATAATATGTATATAAAAAATTGTCTCACTTTTAACTTACTCCTATCAATTATTCATATTATCATCTTGAAATTATATCATATTGTAAAATTTGTATGCCAATAAGTGGTAGATCATATATGACATAAACATAATGTTAACATATATACAAGTATCACATATGATCAACATATAAATATATATAGATATAAAGAGCCGTGGGTAGCCTAGTGGTCAGGACGCTCACTTTAGTTTCATAGAGCGCGAGTGACCTGGGTTCGATCCCCGGTGCCGGCACCACTAAAATTGTTAATGGACATTTTAAGTGCTTTATTTACCACGTGCTCGGCGGCGAAGGAAAACATCGTGAGGAAACCTGCATGTCTGAGAAATGATAACAATATTATTTCGAGGATATGTGAAGCCCGCCAACCCGCACTGGAGCAGCGTGGCGGGCCCTTCCCGGCTCCTAAACCCTCTCTGATACTCGTATTTGAGAAGGAGGCCTTTGCCCAGCTGTGAGCACTTATAGGCTGCTACTTTAAATATATAAATTAATAAACAAAGGCTACCTCTCAATATTTGACAGGGTTTTGGAGGCGAGAAGTCCGCCACATTGATCCATCGCGAGTTGGCCGGCTTCACATATCCACGTGTCTTCGAAATGATATATTTCGTTATTTCTCAGACATGCAGGTTTCCACACGACGTTTTCCATCACCGCCGAGCACGCGCGTTTTGTAGCGCCGGGGATCGAATCCAGATCACACGCGTACAATGAAATTGAAGCTTGCGCTGTCGCCAACAGACTACCACGCTCAACAATATAGAAAACTATTTCTATTCGAAAACCAATCATTTGTGTTCTGCGCAAATATTGGCATTGCCGGTCGAATTTAAACCCAAGACCCATGGCTTTGTAGACAGGCACTCTAAACACTAAGCCGGGTTCGTTTGGGACTTTTAATAGAATCAAATCATTTATTCAACGCAAGAAACACTTGTCGGACGACTTTTTTTTTTTAATTCTACCATCGTTTCGTAAAGACAGAGATTTTTTTTTTATGGAAATGTCGGCAAACGAGCAAGCGGTGCATCTGATGGTAAGTGATTACCGTCGCCCAAATACATCTGCAACACCATAGATGCTGCAGCTGAGTTGCCGGTCGTTAAGGATATTTGGGAGATGGGAGGGAAGAGGAGGGGAATAGGGAGAGGGTGTGGGCCTCCGGTTACCTCACTCACCCGAACGAAACGCAGAAGCACAAGATGCCTCTACTACACGCCGGTATTCTGCGTGGCCGTGGTATCAATCCGGTCGAGCCGGCCCATTCGAGCAGCAGCTAAAGCCGCCGCTTGGCTCTACCACGCTACAATTGGAAATTGTCTCCTACTATGTTTACCTACACATTGACGGCACTACGCGCCAATAGCCTAATGGTTTAGGGTGCGGACCGCGAAACGTGACGCCGTAAGTTCGATCCCGCCGTTCGACTACAGTCGGGAACCACTCCCGATACAAGCTTTAATGCTTAGTTGGAGTGTTAACGGGAATATTAGCGTAGCGTTACTTAAAAAATAGCATTGTTAGTCTAGTATTTTTAAAAGAGAAAAAGAAAAACTAAGCTAACACAATCTAGTTAAATATCACCGGTGTGTCGTAATGTTAGATAACGAACGATGCGTCTTTGTGAGCGATGGCAGAGCAGCCCCGCGGCTGTCACGCTAACCTAAAGGATCGTATAGATCTCGACATCACTCATACAATAAGAATACCCGGAGATAAAAACGAACTTAAGCACTGCAACGTAAAATCTTTTATTTTTTTCTCTACGGGGAAGACGACATACGAGCAAGCGTTTCATCTGGCGGTATGTGAGTACCGTCGAAAAAATATATACTTACTTACTTACAGAGCCGTGGTAGCTTAGTGATCAGGATCGAGTGACCTGGGTTCGAACTCCGGTGCCGGCACCACTACAATTTTATATAGCAATTTTAAGTGCTGTATTTACCACGTGCTCAGCGGTGAAGGGAAACATCGTGCGGAAACATGCATGTCTGAGAAATATTAAAAATATTATTTCGAGGATATTTGAAGCCCGCCAACCCGCAATGGAGCAGCGTTGCGGGCCCTTCTCGGGCGGATACTCATATTTGTGAGAGCTCCTTCTATGCAAAATAACAATAAAAAAAAGAAAAGATATTACCATTCATATACTTAAAATTATCCCATGGTTGGCCCATTCCATAAGTAAAGTGCACATAGATCGGATCATAAACTTAATTTAAATCATGTAATTAATTGAGAATACCTTATTTGACCAATCATTAATTGGTCAGTTAACATTTGTGTGGCTTTATTGAATCATAAATCTTTCGAATTTCTTTTAAACCTTTCGTAACACTGAAGCTTGCGATCCTATAAAGACTAGACTATTGTAAAAGATAATTTTTTCAACGAGAAACGATAAAAATTATTCTAACCCTAAACCTGTTACAAAAATGGTCCCCAACTTTCTCAAGTCTTGTGTACAGTCAACTGTTGTCTCTTCAAGCTAAAAAGTCGATATTTTTTAAGGGCTCTGTTTAATTTGTTCTAATAAAATAAGATAATCAAATCACAACGCAGGGACCTATTATTGTTTTATGTCACAATACAAGCGCTCGGGGCGGCGAGCACGTAAAGGGAATTCCTATCACACCGTTCTTAATTTAAAAATTTAAAAAGTTTTAATTTTCGAAATTGTCAGATCATGCCAGAACCTATAGACGGCTGTTGGCTTTGTGATTAGCTTGATAGGTGATATATATAAATATTTAAACATAAATTCCGTGTTCAATTCAAATCCACGACATGGTTTTGTTTAGAATCGACGAAACGATGTTAAAAAATATCACGTTATGATTTTATTGGGAGGAATAATGGCTCCTGACCCGAAACAAACCTGATTTATTTGGCTAACAATATTCTTAGATATTTTTTTTTTATTATACTGTAAGATATATCAATGGGGGCAAACGAGTATGGAACTTACCTGATAGTAAAGGATTACCGTCGCCCACGTACATCTGCAACCCGGAGATGCTTCAGGTGCGTTGCCGACCTTTAAGGATATTTGGGATATGAGAGGGAGGATTTGTGAACGTTTCATATATTTAGTCCACGGAATGGATTTCTATTCATTATTTACCCATGTACATGTTGAACGCTACGGTGTGAGCTGCGGTCCAGTTGAAGTTTGCCCGTTGCTTATAGAATTCTCTATCGAATGTTTGTCTACAGAATCGCCCCCAAACTACTGCAAATAGAACATTGTAAGCAACGAATTTCATTCAAAATGGCGATATATCGGCGATGTTTATATGAGGATAATGATTGTTGACTGAGAATCTGAAGAAATAAATATTATATGAGGGTTGTATATTTATTTATACTTCATTGCATACGCCTTAATCGAAGATCCCTTGGTAGCTCTTGAACTTAGTCCATTGCGGCTATCTCTGCCGGTCAGCCCAGGTGCAAAAGGAAAGTAATAAAAAAATAATACTAACAGAGAAACGTAAACTTTAGCACATTCACATACTAATTAAAATAAATAAACGCGCATTGTAATATATAAAAACGTACATAAATACACCGACAAATATAAATCAATGTTATATTTTTTTTTATGGGAAAGATAGCAAACGAGCAAGCAGTTCACCTGATGGTAAGTGATTTTACCGTCGCCCACGTACATCTGAAGACCGGAGGTGCGGCAGGTGTGTTGCCGGCCTTCAAGGGTATTTAGGAGATGGAAGGGAGGTTGAGGAGGGGGATGGGGATTGGGCCTCCGGTTTAGTCACTCGCCGAACGAAACGCAGAAGCATAAGATGCCTCTACTTCACGCCGGTGTTAGAGCAGCAGCAAAAGCCGCCGCTTGGCTCTACCACGTTTAAAGATATACATATTTATTTAAAAATAAAATATAATAAGCTCATTATAAAACATATTTGTGAAATGAATTCACAAATATGTTTTATAATGTTCGAAGAATGAATTGATAATGTTGTCAGATATGAAATTAATTATAAGGAGCCATGTGGTCGAGGCGTTCGCTTTAGTTTCATAGAGCGCGTCCTGGGTTCGATCACCGTTGTCGGCACCACTGAAATTGTTAATAGCAATTTTAAGTGCTGAATTTACCATGTGCCCGACGGTAATGGAAATCATCTTGAAGAAAGAAATAATCGAAAGATATTATTTCGAGGACATGTGAAATCCGTCGACCCGCACTGGAACAGCGTGGCGGATCTTTCCCGGCTTCAAAACCCCTCTCATACATTTGAGATGGAGGACTTTGCTCACAAACTAAAAAAAAAAAAACAGGGGCAGCACAAATATACATTTTTTCCATATACATACATAGTCTACTTACGAAGCCTGCGTATTATGCAGCGTTATACTCCGAGGCAGTGATGGTACACCGGTGGGTCCGGTCCATTCGAGCAGCAGCAACAGCTCGTACGAAGTCATGAAATCATTGGCTGTGTCATGATAATTATATATCGATGTGTATGATGATGCCCGGTCCAGATCTGTATTGGATGGTATAGTCAATAGATCTTATCCAACTTTCATGTGATACCAGGGGATCGAGTGGGGATATTGCGTTGCTTTTTTATGGTACGATTGGTCCTGTACAAGCCTCAAAAGTAAAGTAGCGTCCTGTAAGTACCCACGTCTGGGCAAAGACCTCTTTCTCAAATATTTTTGAAGGGGTTTTGGAACCGGCAAGGCAACACGCTGCTCCAATGCGTTTTGTCTGACATCGTGTCATCGAAATAATATTTCTCAGACATGCAGGATTCCTCACGATGTTTACCTTCACCGCCGAGCACGTGGTACAGGACTTAAAATTGCTAGTAACAATTTTAGTGATGCCGGTATCGGGGATCGACTCCGGGTCACACGGGCTCCTCGAAACTAAAGCGACCGCCCTGACCGCTAGGCTAACACGGCTCGTACAAGCCTCGTACACATTTATGGCAGATGGAGTGAGTTATTTTCTAATAATCGACCAATCATTCTTAAAGTACGCATATCAAATTTAACACATTTAAATTAACACCGTTCATAGTTCATAACGAAACGACATTCGTACTTAACTGTGAACTGTGTAAGTTTGTTTTTCCGTTGATAACAAAACAATTAAGCTAAATATAAACGAACATGAACATTCTCAGTATACCTAACGAAGTTGCGTTAAAGCATACGTTGAATAATTTTATTTAAATTTTAACATAAACAAATTCAACTTGGTCAGGTATCCAGACAGAACTCGGAGGAGGCGATGTTTATCCGGGTGCAAAATATTAATATTCATTAAAAAACTTTCCCCTTGACTCTCGCATTAATAAATTAATTATGGTCCGTTGATTATCATGTAGTGTTGAGTTCTGTGACTGTGTTCGGCGTGCATACATGGGCCCTGGGTTCAAATCTCAGCCGAAGTCAATATTGTTACATCGATTCGCTCCTTGCCAGAACCAACATCGTGAGGAAGCCTGCATGTCTAAGAAATTAAAGTGCACTGCAGCGGCGTGGTGGGCCCTTCCGGAATCCAAAACTTTCTACGATATTTGAGAAGGAGGGCTATGCCCAGCCGTGGGAACTTAGACGCTGCTACTTTACTTTACTTTAAACGAATCGATTCGTCCTGTACTGTATACTGTGTAAATTTGATACACGTTCTTTAAGAATGAATGTTCGATTATTAGAAAATAATTCGCTTCATTCACTATAAATGTCATTCAATAAATGTGAACAATGCTTATGCAGGATCAATCGCAGCCAAAAAAAAGCCACGTAATATCCCCACTCAATCACCTGTTCCCCATCCCCTTGCCAGTGATGACATATGGAACTGAGACATGGTCCTTCACTGCCGGCCGGATGAGGAAGCTAAAAGTTGCTCAGCGCGCTATGGAAAGGCTATGCTCGGAGTTTCTCTGTGCGATAGAGTCTGCAATGATGGTATCCGCAGAACTAGGGTAACCGACATTGTCGCAAGGATCAGCAAGCTGAAGTGGAAATGGGCCGGCCACATAGCTCGCAGAACCGACAACTGGGGAATAAAGTTCTCGAGTGGCAGCCACGTACAGGCAAACGCAGTGTGCCACGACCCCCCACAAGATGGAGTGACGACCTGCGCAATGTTGCGGGAAGTCGATGGATGCAGGTGGCTCAGGACCGAGCTTTATGGTAATCTTTGGGGGAGGCCTATGTCCAGCAGTGGACTCGTGGTAGGCTGAAATGATGAATCCCCCGTTATCACTCGAAAGTTGGATGAGATCTCCCACCACTGTATATCTAATACATGTCATTGTCATGACACAGTTGGCTGTGTGTGTTGGCTGTAAAGCTATTTGTCAAATAAAACCTCTCTTCACCTTATTTATGTACAAAGTGGTGACCGCGTGGTTAAGTGGTTAGCATACCTGTATGCTGAGACATGCATTTTCTTGTATGGTATTTATGGTAGAGGGGGGGAACGAGCATGCGGCTCACCTGATGGTTAGTGATTACCGTCGCCCAGGTACATCTGCAAGACCGGAGGTGCTATAGGTGCGTTAAGGCATTTTTAAGATATTTGGGCGTTGGGAAGGATGATGGGGACGTAAGTAGTCCTCCGGTTACCTCACACGCCGAACGAAACGCAGAAGCACGAGATGCCTCTACTTCACGTCGGTATTCTGCGTGAGGTCGTGGTACTACCCCCTCACTCCCTCCCATCCCCTTAATATCCTAAAAGGCCGGCAACGCACCTGCAGCTCTTCTAGTATTGCAGATGTACTTGATCGACGGCAATCACTTACCATCATGTAAGCCACTTGTTAGTCTGTCGCCTTTAACATAAAAAAATAACACGCCAGTATTATTCTTTGCTCAATTATGTCTATAAGAGTTTCTGAGAACTTAGAACAAAACACCAGTTCCTATTTTTCACTGTCTTCGAGTGAATAGTTTTATAAAAAGCCTCCAAAAAGCTTGGTGTGCTCTGTAGAGCGGGACAGTATTTCATGCCGGTCCACCGTTTGCAACTCTATGAGGCGCAAGTTCGGCCCCACATGGAATACTGTTCTCATCTCTGGGCAGGGGCACCCCAGTACCAACTCCTTCCATTTGACCGCATCCAATGTCGAGCGGCTCGAATTGTCGGCGACCAAGCTCTCTCTGATCGGCTTGATCCTTTGGCCTTGCGAAGAGATGTTGCTTCTCTTTGCATTTTTTACAAAATTTTCCACGGGGAATGTTCTGAGGAACTGTTCGGATTGATCCCAGCTGCTGAGTTTCACCATCGTACATCGCGACAGAATTCGAAGTTCCATCGATACCACCTAGATGGTTGGCATTCCACCACAGTGCGTTTTAATCGAAGTTTTCTGCCACGCACTTCGACTTTGTGGACCTTCAAGAAAAGAGCTTATTCCTTCCTTAAAGGCCGGCAGCGCATCTGTAGCTCCTCTGGTGTTGTGGATGTTCGTGGGCGTCGCTGATCACTTACCATCAGGTGAGCCGCACGCTTGTTTGCCCCCTTCTTCTATAAAAAAAAATATAATAAAATTAATAAAATAACAGATTTTTTTTTCAATAATCTTTTTTAAGTTCTAACTAACCATTAGAAATTAGTGGTGGTTTTTACTAATAACAGACTAATAACATATTTAATAAGCAATTTTTTTTATAGTTTCATGGAAGATTACTCCTCTGTATTGGGGCAGTGTTTCAAGGAAACTGAAAACACAATACAGCCATACCCAAAAGCCAATAAACATGTGTTTTTTACACAAGTAGCCGAAGACAGGCTGGGATTTGAACTCAGAACCCATGGCTCAGCAGTCAGGTAAGCTAACTACTAAACTTGTATTATATCACACGTTTCTATTGCGCGACACAGCTTAGCATTTGTTTTGCGATTTGCATTTAAATTCAACTTCGTAAGCACAGAAAATGTCTCTGCAAAGCCAACTAATAGAGTTTACGCAGTCCGCGCCGGTGAGGACCGCAGGGCTACGGTGGGAGGGGTTGAGGGCTGCGTGGGAGGGCGCGGAGCACATAAAGCGCGGGATGATGACGCGACGCGCCAGCTATTCTGTAACCACAGCCCCGGTCACTTCGAGCGAACCCGTGCTCCCTTTGCTGCACTTCTAGGTAAGTTTCATAAGCACTTACGTATCCTTGTAAATCATATTTTGTAAAATGTGACTACACCGTTCAGCGGTCGTCGGTGGAAAATATGCTTGTGCTGAACGGAGTTCTATGAATGCTTATTAATTAAAAATGTTCCTAATATTTATTAGGTAAACTGCCAAAAAGGTCAATTTAGATTTATTTACAATGAAAAATTTTAAATGTTAGCATGTAATAAAGATTACTGATTTATTTAGGAAATTTTGCGGGTATTCCAAAAAAACATTGTATGTAATGAAAATACATTATTTCACTGTCGATATTTTGGTTTAAAGAATTTACAGAATCTGTTATTTGTGAAAACTTTTTCCGTTAGCATATTCGCGTACGAAGTCTGAAATATATGAAAAAAAAATATGCTGTCAAATAGGGACAACGTTAACATGTTGACGTATTAGCACTCATCAATACATATAAATAAAATTTAAGTGTCCGTATGTGATTTCGAAACGGTTGCCTTTTTGTAAGCTCATTATTATTTGATACCAAAACTCGATCCCATTTTGATTTGACATTGTCAGGGAATAATTTCACCCGTGGCCATTGGTGTTATAATCCACACGAAAATAAAAAGGAAAACTCGTTAACTTCCGTTATTCTTCAATTTCGAAGGCGTCTTTTTAAATAAAATTAATATTTTCATTGGTGTTATGTGTACATTTAGCGCGTTGAAATCTTTTATACCAAACCGAACTTTTATTCCAGAGAAACTTTTTGACACCTAATACATAGTATTTTTGATTCGATATCTTCGTGGTTGATCATGACAGTTAACAAGTTGCGAGTTAACAACCTGAAGACGTCTTCGTCAACAGCCTGTAATAATATAACTGGTGCTGGACAAAGGGTGGATTTTTCGTAATCGCGACGACTTGGCATGCGGTCTGGCAATCTTTAGTGCCAGACTCACAGCGCCTAAGACACTGCAACCCATCATTGGACGGCGTATTTTCGGTACATAATTTCTTCATTCAGCATGCATCACATACCTCGCAGAACTGACAACCTTCGGAGGAGAAAGGTTCTGGATGGGCAACTTTGACAATTTGTTACTTCACTGCAGGCCGTATGAGGAAGCTCAAAGTTGCTCAGCGCGGTATGGAAAGGGCTATTCTCGGTGTTACTCTGCGCGATAGAGTCTGCAACGACGATATCCACAGCAGAACTAAGGTAACCGATATAGCCGTAAAGATCAGCAAGCTGAAGTGGCAATGGGCCGGCCACGTAGCTCGCAGAACTGACAACCGTTGGGGAAAAAAGGTTCTCGAGTGGCAGCCACGTACAGGCAAATGGAGTGTACGACGATTCCCCAAAAACAGGGGCCCGATCCGTTATGCCAAAAACAGTTCCATGTAAAATACTGATAAAATTATACCGCTTTCAACATAGTTTCGTTGGTCCAACACATGTTTACCGATAAACGAAACAAAAATATCTGAAAAATGACACAGTATGTTTATGTCGAGGAAATAAGTCACGCAATTGTAGTGAAAAAACATCCTAATTTAAATAGAGAAAATTGCTGGGTGCAAGCCACCTGCTTGGAATCCGGTAATAAATAAAATTAAATGCTAGAACAAGCATACCACTGTACGCCGTCAAGACACCGTGAGGTAAGTCTGCGTAGATCGGACCAAAAATTAATAATTATGAAGCTCACGGTAACCGGGTTAACTATAACATCAGGACGTCGAACACCTCAGCCCTCCCGTGACTCTACAGAGTCTCTACACTACACTGTGGAAAGTATGTGTGCAAAGCTATGTGATGTAAAGCCCCCAAAAGGTCGAGATTTAAAAAATCTAAATTAGACGCGACAAATTTCACAAATAACAGATACATTTCAAAAATATAGCGTTCGCTTAAATACGAGAAATCATTACACTATAACATTGTTAAAAATTAATAAATTGAGATTGTAACTAGTGAATTTGTCCGTTGCCATCTGCCTCGAATAGCCATCTGACTATTCGAGGTATAGCAATTTAATATTCAATAAAAAAAGTCTTCTAAGTGGGTTCACAATCGGGGAAGACGTAGCGTAAATTACGCATAGAAAAAAAAACATACAGTCTAATTGATAATGCACTGTTTTTTGCAATCAAAGTGACGAATTTATTATAAGTTAAAGTATAACAATGGCAAAAGCCTCCTTTTCAAATATCAGGGTTTTGGAGCCGGGAATAGTCCGTCACGCTGCTCCTAGGTGCTCTAGGTTTCCTCACGATCTTTTCCTTCACCACTTAAATTTGCTATTAAGAATTGTAGTGGTGCCGGCACCGGGGATCGAACCCTGGTCAATAGCGCTCTGTAAAACTAAAGCAAATGCTCTGACCTACCTAGGCTACCACGGCTCAAACCCAACGTTCAAATTCTAATGAAATAAAAAAACGTTTCAATTTTTGGTCAAATACGAGGCATTTCTGAGATTCATGTTATCATTTATTTACACTTTTCTCTTCCGAAAGAAACATTAGTATTGTATTGAATATAAAATTTTATTCGCAATAGAATTCTGGACCGTTTAATCCCTTCTTTTATGTTGCGACCTATATTTTTTTTACTGTTAGTGTTTTATGTCAGAAGAGGTAATGAGTGATCATTCAGTTCCACTCTATAAATTCAGGATGCAGGCCAGTAAGTTTAAGGTAACATAGATGGACTATATTGGATCTAAGATCGATCCAAATTTAATTTGCCAGCCCAGTATACGGAATACTGTAACGTCTTACACGTTACAGTATTCCGTGTACTGGGTATAATTATAATGTTACTTTGCGAAGGACATAGACTCCATAATTTTTCTTTATTTTTAACCCGGATATCGCCGGGCACAACGGCTGGTGCGTAACAAATATTGTAACAGTGATAAGAGCGTAAATAGCTACTTCTGATATTGTTATTTTTAATTAAAATATGATGTGTAAAGATTGTCAAACTTTACGCACTCTTGAGTTCACGAGAACAGATTACACACATTGGTTTGTCGCCGTGATTGGAATATTGGATATTCGATAACGGCCTTGATAACGGTGCGCTTAAGGGGCCTTCGAGTTCGGCCTCCTATGTTGGGGAGGGGAGGATCGTATCAATGAGCTGTTCAAAACTTGTGTACGGTTTTATAGTTGGTTTGGACATTAAGACGGCGACAGGCTGATCATCTATGACAATATCCAGGATTTATTCCCGGATGATCACCTGATGAAGAATCTCGCCAACCGTCACGTTCTATCTCAAAAAGAGGCTGGAACTTTTATTGTGGAAGCTCATATGGCTTTATGGTTGAGAAGGCTGGAAAGATTATGCTATGCAGCAGAGGTGCTGCAGGTACGTTGCAGGCCTATAATGACATTTTGGGAGATGGCAGGGACAATGATACCAGGGGAAAAAAAGGAGGGGGTTGGGGGAGAGAAGGGTGTGTAACTCCGGTGTTAACTCACTAACCCAACGAAACGCAGAAGCACCAAAAATAAGAGCAGCAGCAAAAGCCGCCGCTAGGTTCGTCCACGTATAAAAATGAGTCTTGGTAACTGGGTGGTGATAAGATAATTTTCAGTTGGTGGGCTTTTTCTCTGCTTATGTGTACCACATCGAAAGGTATATAGAAAGTCAGTATAATTACGGACCGGTAGTTGTTTCTAGTCGTGGTAGAGCCAAGCGGCGGCTTTCTCTGCTCGAACGGGCCGGCTCATCCAGTACCACGGCCTCGCAGAACACCGACGTGAAGCAGAGGCATCTTGTGCTTCTGCGTTTCGTTCGGTGAGTGACGTAATCGGAAGCCCACTACCCCTCCCCATCCTCATCCTTCCTCCCTTCTCCCAAATACTCTCAAAAGCCGGCAACGCACCTGCAGCAGCTCTGGTGTTACAGATGTATGTGGGCGACGGTGATCACTTCAGGCAGCATCAGGTGAACCGCTTGCTCGTTTGCCGTCTATCCAATAAAAATAAAAATCTCAGTGACAATGCATCTCGTAACCTTCTTCGACTTGTATTTGTTTGCAGGTGTCCATCGGCCGCAGAAGCCATTTACCATCAGTTGGACTGTTAGCACGTTTTTCACCCCTAATCAATTTAAGCATATATATATATACACCTACATAGTTAAATTAACGTATATGAAAGTAGCCGTGAAAGTGCCCACAGGTTGTCAAAGGCCTCCTTCTCAAATACGAGTATCTGAGATAGTTTTGAAGCCGAGAACGGCCCGCCAACCTGCTCCAGTGCGTGTTGGCGGGCTTCACATATCCTGAATATAATATTTTTTTATAATTTCTCAGATATGTAGGTTACCTCGCGATATTTTCCTTCACCGCCGAGCAGGTGAAATTGCGATTAACAATTTTGGTGGCATTGGGGATCGAACCCTGGTCACTCGTGCTATTTGAAACTAAAGTGAGCGCCCTAACCACTAGGCTACCGCGGCTCACATATAGATAAAAACATTAATGACTCGGTTACAAACATTCATATTCATCATACAAACGTTTGCCCCCTAGCGGGATCCGAAGCCGCGAGCAGTAGCTTTGAAGGCAGGGTCACTACCAACTAGGCTATCGGGTCGTCAGTGCCTAGCTTTCTCCTTTCTTTCTTTTCTTTGCGATTGTAAAAGAGAAAAACTACAAAGCTTAGTAATTAGAAAGCAGGATGGTGGAATCGACGGAAGTCGCTCCGGAATCCAAGTCGGTATTCTGCTTTGTAGTTATTTGCATAACAATCGAAGAAATTAAAATCTAATCGCAATGGGTTAAGGCTTATTATGGTTAATTTTAAATAATTCAACTCTCATTGCGAAGATTTAAATATACTATTGGCTTTGATTTATTGATTTCTTTCATTTCAATCTTAAAACCACACGTTTAAGCCTAATTCAACCTGAACTATGAAAAGCATCGAGACACGCTTTGGCCAGGCGGCTTCTTCGGCGGAAGAGACTGGCGAGGTAAAGTTCCGCGTAATTTAAATAAAAAAAAAGACGTTGCTGTCTGTGTGTTAAATTAACAGTGCTAAATGTAGCTTTGCTGCTGCTCGAATGGGCCGGCTCATCCAGTACCACGGCCTCGCAGAACACCGACGTGAAGCAGAGGCATCTTGTGCTTCTGCGTTTCGTTCGGTGAGTGACGTAATCGGAAGCCCACTACCCTCCCCATCCTCATCCTTCCTCCCTTCTCCCAAATACTCAAAAGCCGGCAACGCACCTGCAGCAGCTCTGGTGTTACAGATGTATGTGGGCGACGGTGATCACTTCAGGCAGCATCAGGTGAACCGCTTGCTCGTTTGCCGTCTATCCAATAAAAATAAAAATCTCAGTGACAATGCATCTCGTAACCTTCTTCGACTTGTATTTGTTTGCAGGTGTCCATCGGCCGCAGAAGCCATTTACCATCAGTTGGACTGTTAGCACGTTTTTCACCCCTAATCAATTTAAGCATATATATATATATATATATATATATATATATATATATATATACACCTACATAGTTAAATTAACGTATATGAAAGTAGCCGTGAAAGTGCCCACAGGTTGTCAAAGGCCTCCTTCTCAAATACGAGTATCTGAGATAGTTTTGAAGCCGAGAACGGCCCGCCAACCTGCTCCAGTGCGTGTTGGCGGGCTTCACATATCCTGAATATAATATTTTTTTATAATTTCTCAGATATGTAGGTTACCTCGCGATATTTTCCTTCACCGCCGAGCAGGTGAAATTGCGATTAACAATTTTGGTGGCATTGGGGATCGAACCCTGGTCACTCGTGCTATTTGAAACTAAAGTGAGCGCCCTAACCACTAGGCTACCGCGGCTCACATATAGATAAAAACATTAATGACTCGGTTACAAACATTCATATTCATCATACAAACGTTTGCCCCCTAGCGGGATCCGAAGCCGCGAGCAGTAGCTTTGAAGGCAGGGTCACTACCAACTAGGCTATCGGGTCGTCAGTGCCTAGCTTTCTCCTTTCTTTCTTTTCTTTGCGATTGTAAAAGAGAAAACTACAAAGCTTAGTAATTAGAAAGCAGGATGGTGGAATCGACGGAAGTCGCTCCGGAATCCAAGTCGGTATTCTGCTTTGTAGTTATTTGCATAACAATCGAAGAAATTAAAATCTAATCGCAATGGGTTAAGGCTTATTATGGTTAATTTTAAATAATTCAACTCTCATTGCGAAGATTTAAATATACTATTGGCTTTGATTTATTGATTTCTTTCATTTCAATCTTAAAACCACACGTTTAAGCCTAATTCAACCTGAACTATGAAAAAGCATCGGAGACACGCTTTTGGCCAGGCGGCTTCTTCGGCGGAAGAGACTGGCGAGGTGAAGTTCCGCGTAATTTAAATAAAAAAAAAAAAGACGTTGCTGTCTGTGTGTTAAATTAACAGTGCTAAATGTAGCTTTTGCTGCTGCTCGAATGGGCCGGCTCGACCAGGGCAGTACCACGACCTCGCAGAACACCGGCGTGAAGTAAAGACATGAATGTGAACGAAACGCAAAGTAGTACAAGATGCCTCTACTTCGCTCCAGTATTCTGCGAGGCCGTGGTACAACCCAGCCCTTACAAGCAGTAGCAAAAGCTGCCGCTTGGCTCTGCCACGAAACTCCTGACGGTACCTCACGTTCAAGGGACGAGGACCAACCCGCCTGCGTAAATTCTCCAAATTGAAGAGCTTCTAGCTTCGGTCGTGTACCTTGTGAGAGGCTTTTTCGAAATATGATAGAACGTCTTTCAAAATACGTCGGTCCTTGTTTCAGGAATAAACTATACGTTACGTCGCAGCAGTAACTGGAAAAGATTTACCGCCAAGATCATCAAGATCGTCAGTAGCGTAAACTGAAGCGAGAGCGGGATGTGGCGCGGCGCGTGCGCATTGGCGTTGCTGTGCGCTGCCTTCGCACGCTCCAGCAGCTTCAAGCGTGCTGAGAGTAAGTATGGCTTTGAGACTGTGTGTGTTTATAAACTGTAGAGTACTATTTACCACTATTCAATGTAGTATGTCTGGCTTCAGAATGAAACCACCAACATGTATGTAGGAAAAGTTAGGTGCCTGGAACTAGGGATGCTGTAGATCTTTAAACGTGGTAGAGCCAAGCGGCGGCTTTTGCTGCTGCTCGAATGGGCCGGCTCGACCGGATTGGTACCACGGCCTCGCAGAATACCGGAGTGAAGTAGAGGCACCTTGTGCTTCTGCGTTTCGTTCGGTGAGTGAGGTAACCGGAGGCCCACATCCCCTTCCCATCCCCCTCCTCATCCTCCCTCCCCATCTCCCTAATACCCTTATAGGCCGACAACGCACCTGCAGCACCTCTGGTGTTGCGGATGTACGTGGGCGACGGGAATCACTTACCGAGATCGACATCACCATTCCGTATGACGAGAGACCTCGTGAAAGCCGAAACAGACAAGAAGTCAAAATATTTGGACCTAGCTCACGAGGTGACAGATATGTGGGTGGTATGTCGACCGAAATTATTCCCATAGTCGTCTCTGCGAATGGATTTAATATCAGTAGGCCAGAACATCTGAGGCGGCTGGAACTCCGTGGCGGACTGGTTCGAGCTAAAATGCAGAAGGCGGTGCTTTTTTTTTTTTTATAGAAGAAGGGGGCAAACGAGCGTGCGGCTCACCTGATGGTAAGTGATCACCGACGCCCACGAACATCCACAACACCAGAGGAGCTACAGATGCGCTGCCGGCTTTTAAGGAAGGAATAAGCTCTTTTCTTGAAGGTCCCTAAGTCGTAACTATTCGGAAATACTGCTGGCGACAGCTGATTCCACAAAGTCGAAGTGCGTGGCAGAAAACTTCGATTAAAACGCACTGTGGTGGAATGCCAACCATCTAGGTGGTATCGATGGAACTTCGAATTCAGTCGCGATGTACGATGGTGAAACTCAGCAGCTGGGATCAATCCGAACAGTTCCTCAGAACATTCCCCGTGGAAAATTTTGTAAAAATGCAAAGAGAAGCAACATCTCTTCGCAAGGCCAAAGGATCAAGCCGATCAGAGAGAGCTTGGTCGCCGACAATTCGAGCCGCTCGACGTTGGATGCGGTCAAATGGAAGGAGTTGGTACTGGGGTGCCCCTGCCCAGAGATGAGAACAGTATTCCATGTGGGGCCGAACTTGCGCCTCATAAAGTTGCAAACGGTGGACCGGCATGAAATACTGTCCTGCCTCTACAGAGCACACCAAGCTTTTTGGAGGCCAATTTGGCCTTCCTCCAAGTGACCACGGAACTGAACGTCGCTCGATATGTCAACGCCAAGGATTCTGATACTGGCTGAGGCAATAAGGGAATGTTCTCAAAAGAGGAGAAACGACAAAGGATTCTTTTAGCGGTGAACGCGCAAACCTGTGTCTTTTGGGGTTGAATAGGACCAAATTACGTCGACCCCAATCCGAGACTTTGAATAACAAGGTCTCGACTTCAGACACAAGTTTGTTCCGGCACTCGTCGACGTGTTCCCGAGAAATATTCGCACGGCCTGTATATAGGGCATCACCCGTGCTGTCGTCTGCATAGCAATGAATGCTACTGATTTGTAGCATGTCGTTGATATGCAGAAGGAACAGAGTGGGAGATAGCACACAGCCTTGTGGAACACCAGCATTCACGGGTTTGGGGTCCGAGCATGCACCGTCGACAACAACCTTGATGCTCCGATCCGTGAGGAAGCTGGTGACCCAGTTGCACAATCTCTCAGGAACCCCGTAAGATGAAAGCTTTGAAAGAAGCGCTTTATGCCAAACCCTATCAAATGCTTTCGCTACGTCCAGACTAACCGCCAAAGCCTCCCTTAGACTCGACTGCTTCTGCCCATCGGTGAGTCAGGTAAACTAGAAGATCACCAGCTGATCGTCCGCGACGGAAACCGTACTGTCGGTCACTGATGAGCTGGTGTTCCTCCAGGTACCTCAGGAGCTGGGTGTTGATGAGTGACTCCATTATTTTAGATAACAAGGGGTGATGGCAATAGGCCTGTAGTTGGACGGATCAGAGCGGTCGCCTTTTGGGTATTGATGCACAAATGCTGTCTTCCAAGATTCCGGGACGACGCCTGAAGAGTTGGAGTGCCGGAAAAGACGCGTGAGAACCGGTGCCAACTCAGGGCACACATCCTCAGCACAATTGAGGGATTCCGTCCGGCCCACTCGACTTATGAATGTCCAGGAGCGGAGTGCCTTTCGCACTGAGCTCTGCAGAAACTGAATTTCCGGCATGGAGCACTTACACCACGGGATGGTAGGTGGAGAGTTTCCCGGTCATCAAGAGTCGAGTTGATGCAAAAAGAGAGCCCAAGAGATCGGCTTTCTTTGCAGTATGGGCCAGCGAATCATCCTCCTTGTGTAGAGATGGGAGAGATGGCTGACAGAAATTCCCTGGACAGCCTTGGCGAGAGACCAGAATGCGCGGGATCCTGATGGGAGGCGAACTAGTCTCTCGCCAATTCTGCCAATGTGCTTTAACTTTGCCGCAGCGATAACTCTTTGAAGGACCTGGAGGCAGAGTTGTACTCGTTTTAAGAGCACTGGTTTTGCATCCCGAGACGCCGATGCATCGGCCCAGGCCTGGTAGCACTTCCGCTTTCGGCGTGACGCTATTTTGCAGGTGCGACCAAACCAAGGCTGGGATTTACCTCCGACAGGCACTGCAGAGAACGGAATAAAAGTTCCATTCCTGAAGTACCACATCGGTGACAGAATCTGCAACGACGTTGGGATCATCCAGCGAGAAGCAAACCTGCCCCCATGGGTAGGAAGCAAAGAAAGACCGCATTCCATCCCAATCTGCCGACCCATAGTGCCACACACGGCGGAACCCCGCAGATCGCGTTCGGGATCGGCGCGCGATAGGCACTACACCCGGATCAGACAGTGGTCCGACGAGCCAAGAGGGCATCGACTGAGACCAAATATCCGTCCGGGTGTGAGGTCAGCAAAAGGTCCAACAGGGAAGGTGTATGACCTTCCACGTCTGGGATCCGCGTCGGCGAGGTTACCAGTTGTGTCAGGCCATATGCTAATGCAAAGTCGTGAACAGATCTCCCGCATGATCGGTTATGCGAGAACCGAGCCAATCGGTGTGGTGGGCATTAAAATCGCCGAGAATCACGATCTCTGCGGATGGGATCTGTTGTAGCACGGAATCTGTAGCCATTTGGATGTGGTCGATGAGTCGGTCAGTTACGGTATTACCGCTATGGGACCTGTAAAGGCACGCATAGACGCGCGGATGGTCGTCGCTGTCGATGCGCAGCCAAAGGGTAGAAAGGTCCAAACCTTCAAGACTACTGAGGCGTCGAGAACAGATATCATCTCTGACGTATACGCAAACTCCGGCACGGGGCACAAAGGAGTGTTCCAGTTTGTACCCCGGGTAATGGAGATAAGAGGTATCAGCCGGAGACGATATCTGAGTCTCTGTAAGAAAAGCAAGGCCGGCTTCGCCGTTTCAAGATGGTAATGAACGGCGCTAAGGTTCGAGTGGAGTCCCCTGATATTGCAGAAACCACGGCGAGCGCGGTAGGGGATGCCATAGTTTCTTTGCTGCGTTTGCCTCGAGTAGGAAAGAAAGAGAGCGGAATATTGCCCCCAGAATACAGCAGACTGAGCATCCACGATTAGGTAGCGTAGGAAAGCCTGAACGTGGATGCTCAGTGAGGGATTCTCCAGAACCGTAGGTACTGGTACCCTCCTGGGGTAGCTCAAAATTATATACCGCTACCATATTTGGGGAGGGGAGGGGGAGAGGGCCTCCGGTTACCTCACTCACCGCACGAAACGCAGAAGCACAAGATGCCTCTACTTCACGCCGGTATTCTGCGAGGCCGTGGTACTTATCCGGTCGAGTCACCATTCCTGCGATACAGCAAAAGCCTCCTCATCCTCCCTCCCCATCTCCCTAATACCCTTATAGGCCGACAACGCACCTGCAGCACCTCTGGTGTTGCGGATGTACGTGGGCGACGGGAATCACTTACCGAGATCGACATCACCATTCCGTATGACGAGAGACCTCGTGAAAGCCGAAACAGACAAGAAGTCAAAATATTTGGACCTAGCTCACGAGGTGACAGATATGTGGGGTGGTATGTCGACCGAAATTATTCCCATAGTCGTCTCTGCGAATGGATTTAATATCAGTAGGCCAGAACATCTGAGGCGGCTGGAACTCCGTGGCGGACTGCTTCGAGCTAAAATGCAGAAGGCGGTGCTCCTCGATACCGCTCACATCGTCCGCCGGTTTCTTTCCCTTTCTCCCTAACCCTCGGCCGTCTGGTCTCCCCTGCCGGGGGCTTCCATCTGTTTGGGTTTTAATTATATATTCAATTTTATTATATGTAATATTTAAATATTTAAATATTGTTTATTTTATAGTATATATATGTATCGATTCGTATTTATATATACAACCCAACCAGACGAGAATATATAAAAATACCCTAAAGATAATAATTAATTTATTTGACATAAAACATTTGACAAATTATGGTCAACGAATCCATAGGCCCCCGAACTAGGGAACACTGTGTCCAGGAGCCAGCGACTTCCCCCGTACGATTGAGCTACATATTTAAGTCTTCACTAAACAAACAACACTTAACATGTAAAGCTAATTCTCTAACAACAATTAAAAATGTAAACGGGCAGCAGTGGGCAATTAATGGACTGATGAGGAATCATGTCGTCATCAAGAAGACATGAGAAGAGAGACGATCTACTATAGCGAGATTTCGTACATAATCGTCACACTTGGTAATAGCAGCACCAGGTGCCTCACCTAAGATGCTGCAGCCTTCTGTATTTGGAAATTAATAGAAATGAAAAATCTCTATTTGACGGAAGAAATTCCGATTTCGTTCGTTTGTTAATTGTTTTTCTTTTTAAAATCTACCTCCGTTTTGATTTGTATTTTTCGATCGATTTTGAGATAAACAATTGGCCATCATCGAATGCCATTAGATTCCAGGGCTAATAACTAGTATAGTTGTTTGATTTGTTTCCAGTGTCGACGGCGCCATTTGTGCTGGGCTCACGGTATGGTCGTTCGCCTCCGCGAATGATGGCACCGCGCAATGACAGGTGAGTCTCGTCAAAGATGGCCTTAAAAATATGTTTTTTTTTATTGTAGCAGGTTATCTAACGTAAGTGGCACAGCCAAGCGTCGGCTTTTGCTGCTGCTCTAATGAGTCGACTCCATCAGTGTGAAGTAGAGGTATCTTTACTTCTGCGTTTCGTTCTACGAGTGAGGTAACCGCAGGCCCGCTCCACCCTCTCCCCTCACCACAAATATCCTTCAAGGCCGCACCTGCAGCTCCTCTGGTATTGCAGTTGTCCGTGGGCGTTAGTGATCACTCACCATCAGGTGCGCCACATGCTCTTTTGCCGCTTATACCATGCAAAAAAAAAACGTACACCTATCGATAATCCACTTGGCGTGAGTAGTGATTATAGAAAATTAGGAGAGGCCTATGTACGATACGATACGATACGATAAGATTTATTCATTTACACAACACAAAGGTTACAAGAAATACAATTATACAGAAAAAAAAAACATTAGATATGTAAAAACAAAAAGAAATAATTTAAGAGAAAGACTTTATAATTTATACCCCGTGTCGTGTCAAATGAAACGGTGCTGACTCAGCATAGTGTCGCGGGGTTAACCGCAACGCTGATTTTCAGTCAGCACCGACCCTGTTGCGCGTTGTACTTCGCATACTGTTTCATAATCGCACTACGCAAGATATGTTTGCTGTAAACGAACTGCTCTTCCATGATTTACCATCCATATACAGGCATGACCTAGTTACTTATAACAAAAACAAAAACAGCTTAATATTACACACTACAAAACACTACCATATATAACCAACAATGAAAACTTAAACAATCAATCCAGTTTGAAATAAACATATTTAGTATATATCTAAAGAAACAGAGTATGTATTAGTCAATTTTACTTTTGCAGTAGTATATTTACAGAGGTCAAAGACAGATTATAAAATATCCACAACATAAAGATACACTCCAATTCCTTATAGAATAGATCGTGATATAAAAAAAGATGAGACTAATCTATAAAAGAAATATTGCAAAGTGTAAATGATCCAATGCAGAGTCGGTTAGGTTGAAATTTGTAAAAACTGGATGATTGTTCCCCTTCTATTATTCGAAACGTAGAATTTTGAAATTATCTTTAATATTTAAATATGATTTAAATTTGCAAATTGTTTGATTTTCAAACAACATAAGCACCGCGATTTCGTTTGTAATTTCGTGTAATTGGTTATTAACTTAAACGATATCTAAGTTGCTCTCTGTAATGCTGAATCTTAAACGTGGTAGAGCCTAGCGGCGGCTTTTGCTGCTGCTCGAATGGGCCGGCTCGTGGTACCACGGCCACGCAGAATACCGACGTGAAGTAGAGGCATCTTGTGCTTCTGCGTTTCGATCGGTGAGTGAGATAACCCGTCTCCCCGTCCCTAATCCCCTCCTCTTCCCTCCCATCTCCCAAATATCCTTAAAGACCGGCAACGCACCTGCAGCATCTATGGTGTTGCAGATGTATGTGGGCGACGGTAATCACTTACCATCAGGTGAACCGCTTGCTCGTATGCCGTCTTTTCTATAAAAAAAATCTTCGCAGGTTCTTCATGGGCAGCAGGTACGGAAAGCGGTCGGAAGCAGCGCTACACCCTGCAATTAGAGCGCTGTCGACCCTGCCCGATGTAACGTGGCGTGATGTTTTGTCACTCTGCGAACTCGCTGCCTTTGCGCCACTGTGTTCCGGCCCGCGTGAATCTCCTAAAAGTCTTTACAACAGGTGTTACGTTTTAATTAATTATTTTTATCCTAAATCGAGAGGGAAATTTAACTCTTTGAACAAAAAAGTAATGGGCAATATAGAAACAAGATAAAAAGGGAGTGATTACAGTGCGACATGAGAGAAGATATAGATTTAAATAAAAAAAGAACGAGTAATCGGAATGGGTAATCGATTTGAAAAAGTAATCGATTTTATCTCTTAACATCAGGTGAACCGCTTGATCGTTTGCCGCCTTTCCCATAAAAAAAAAAAGATTTTATTCAAAGAATTTTAAATAAGAAGTAACTATTTACTACTTTTTGTTACAGAATAGACGAGCGGGCGCTGGTTCGGGCGGGATATGAAAACTAAACGGATATAATTAACATCTCAAACTGTAACACAAGAAAGACCCCAACATAAACGATCCTGAAAATACAGAAAAACATTGGACCCAAAATAAACTTCAGTAGAATAGATGTATATTTAATTTTTAATCTGTCAAATTCTGATAACAAAATAGGATAAAGCTCTAGAAGGTGTAAGTTTAAGGATAGATATGTTTTAGTTGCTACACTAGAGAAGGTATCTCTAGTGTCCATGCATTTCCATTTTCAAGTGTAATTTGTAAATGGAGATCTCAAGTCGGTGCACGGGCAAGGAAGAAGGAGAAGCACCGTTACGCTCGGGTGGAGTTAAGGCTGGGAACTCCGCTCCAGAGTTCAAAACTTGGCGTATGACTACTGTCACTTTATCTTTCTTTGTTTTTTTTTAATTTACAAGTGTAGGAATGTCGGTTACTTCATCGACGTCTACTGTTTGAACGACTATAACTTGTCAGATTTTTTTCAGTTTATAACGTGGTCTTGGACTAAGTACCATAGACTATTTTCCCATTCTCTTCTTTTTTGACCTTTAAATGTTAATTACAATTACGTTTATTAATATACAAATATTAGTCAAAGCTATTTGAATTTAACATATAAGGTACGCGCCAAGTTTTTAATATTATTAATTTATTATCACTCTCATTTATCTATGAACGATCATGAAATTAAAAAGAAATTGAATTCCGTTCTGTATTAATTATTTAACATAATTTACGTCCTTGTTCCTTTAAATAATATCGACAGTTGTCAACTGCGTTGTATTATAGTGGTGTGAGTGCCCGCGCTAGCACACATTCACGTTTACCTACCCATATGCTATGTAACGTGTATGCGAGGAAAGGTTAGATGATGTGTCAGATACACGGTGTTTAAAGTAGCAGCTTGTGAGTGCCCACAGCTGGGCAAAGGCCTCCTTCTCAAATATCTGAGAGCCGGGAATGGCCCTCCACGCTGCTAAAGTGCGGGTTGGCGGGCTTCACATATTATCGAAATAATATTTTTTTATTCTTTCTCAGACATGCAGGTTTTCGTTTAATCATATCACTTGATCATGCTGATATGTGTTGTTGTATTATGTCCAGTACCGGCGCTGCGTGCAAGATCCCACATGCCATGAAACGTGTGGTGGTATTTTGCTGGCGCTTTCATCGAGAGACCTTCGTTCAACGGTGGATTAAAATGGGCTGATGAAGTCATCGTTGACAACGGCATAAAATTTAGAATAAATCAAACCCTATCCGCTATGCCATAGAAATATTTGCCAATAATTTCGTATGAAGTTATAACTCGTTAAAAAAATGCTTGTTATTTTTCACATCCAAGTTATGGCTTCGTTTATATGTGATCATGTATTGGATAAACAATGCCATGTTAAAGAGTAAAACTGTATGATTTAATATGGAATTAATTTAACACGGAATTACTGTGAAACTGTTAGTGGTATAGCAGAAGAAGAAGAATAGAAATATGCTGACAGAGATAACCGAAGCAAATTCTGAAAGGAGTAGGTAATTTGAATTTGGACAAACCGGAAACTGTTTTTTTTCACGGAAATTGTTTTATTTGTTACGTCTTCTTAGACGTACTAGATGCGGCTGAATTTAATGCAAAAAATAGGTTGTTACAGCGAAGTTCCCGAATGTTTTAACTTACTTTTTATTATTCTATTATTAGACACGAATTCGTTCCTCGTATGTGGGAGGGACCGTACCACAGAGTTTGTCGAAACTTGAAACCTAAGCTTGAACACTAAGTCGGTGACAGTCTCACCATCTATGACGCTGCAAAAGCAAACTGATGAGAAATAGTCGTATACGGTTAATCAAAAACAATTTTATTCTAAGTGGACCACCTTTGACTTCGATGTCTATGGCCTCGCTTTTTTTTTTAACTGTTAGTTTATTTATGGCTAGACTCGTTCGGTACGACTCTTCGTCTTCCTCATCAAATTAATGGCGATAACGACCTTAAAATAGAATGTCTATTTTGAAGAAGAACTTTTTCTAAGAACGTGGTCAAGAAAACATCAGCATACTTTTCATTTAGAAAGAAAGAAAGAAACACATTTATTTGGCAATCACAGAACAAAACACAAAATAAAATAAGAAGATATAAAAAAAATGAAAAAGATTAATTTGTTGTGCGATATCAAAAAGGTTCCCGTCTCAGTGATATCACAGCACTATTTTTTCAGAACAACCGGACTAGAAGCATAAAAAAGCATTATTAGTAAAAACAAAAGATACACAGTTGTTAAATTATTTTAGCAGTTGAGCAGAATACCCATCTCGAAAAAGAGAAACTAAACAAAAATAGAATCAGCGTGAGTTTCACAAAAATAAAATATATAAAAAAAAAAAAAAAAAAAAAAAAAAAAAAAAAAAAAAAAAAAAAACTTCTCTGATTAGCGATAATCAGCGAGATTTGGATTCGGTATCGGATTGTTTTCCCGCTATCGGTCGACCAGAGTGTCGTCTGTTACCTTAGAAAGCTAGTTATACACCCAGACACTGACCAGAATAATAAAAATTACATTTGTGCCGCGATTAAATGTTTAATCTAGGACAAAACGAGAGAGACTTTTTTTTTTTTAACTGTTAGTTTATTTATGGCTAGACTCGTTCGGTACGACTCTTCGTCTTCCTCATCAAATTAATGGCGATAACGACCTTAAAATAGAATGTCTATTTTGAAGAAGAACTTTTCTAAGAACGTGGTCAAGAAAACATCAGCATACTTTTCATTTAGAAAGAAAGAAACACATTTATTTGGCAATCACACAACGAAACACAAAATAAAATATATAAAAAAAAAAAAAAAAAACTTCTCTGATTAGCGATAATCAGCGAGATTTGGATTCGGTATCGGATTGTTTTCCCGCTATCGGTCGACCAGAGTGTCGTCTGTTACCTTAGAAAGCTAGTTATACACCCAGACACTGACCAGAATAATAAAAATTACATTTGTGCCGCGATTAAATGTTTAATCTAGGACAAAACGAGAGAGACTTTTTTTTTTTTAACTGTTAGTTTATTTATGGCTAGACTCGTTCGGTACGACTCTTCGTCTTCCTCATCAAATTAATGGCGATAACGACCTTAAAATAGAATGTCTATTTTGAAGAAGAACTTTTCTAAGAACGTGGTCAAGAAAACATCAGCATACTTTTCATTTAGAAAGAAAGAAAGAAACACATTTATTTGGCAATCACACAACGAAACACAAAATAAAATATATAAAAAAAAATAAAACTTCTCTCTGATTAGCGATAATCTGCGAGATTTGGATTCGGTATCGGATTGTTTTCCCGCTATCGGTCGACCAGAGTGTCGTCTGTTACCTTAGAAAGCTAGTTATACACCCAGACACTGACCAGAATAATTAAAAATTACATTTGTGCCGCGATTAAATGTTTAATCTAGGACAAAACGAAAGAGACTTTTTTTTTCACGATCAGTCGGTCAAAACTGGCATATATTTTTAAGTTACGTTCTCTGTTCATCGGTTTCATTTGAACTTCGACCTTGTAAATTTAAATGTTAAGTTATTTAAATAGTATACTAATTCTTATTGACGTACCTGCAAAATAACCATGCGCCATTTTGCGCTATATAAGAAATGAAAACGCTACAATTCAGTTTAATAAGGTTTAACTTGTGTTGGTTTCGTTACGTGTTGAATAATTAATAATTTTGGTAAATAATTTTTAATGTAATGTTGTTCATGTACACTGTACTTAATACGAGCACAGAGTAGAATAATAGACAGTAGAGTAATAGTAGTATTCATTCGTTTGGAAACAAGGAGATCTACTGGGTTTTAGGTGTGTATTTTTTATTTATATATTATTTTTTAAAGCTCTACAATGCAACCTAGTTCCACATAATTTAAAATATTTAAAGTCTTTGCCGTCTCTCCGTTTATCTGTTTTTTATTTCACACCTTAATTTTTTAATTCGTGACAACTGCCCGTCGTGTATGAAACCGGGTCTTATAACACTCGTAAATAAATGAGATTTTTAAAATTTGGTTGTGTCGAGTGCTTTACAGCAGCTGTGCTCAAGGGGGGCTGTGGTCAGACTGATGAGAGTGTCATAGTCAACGCGAGCCACCTTCAGCTTTTAATTATTAATTTTCGTCCGTTGAAACTATCATTTAATAATGATTTCATCGCGTTAAATTAGCTTTTATAAATCCCGTCACGTCGTGAACACGGGAGGGTCGATGTGTTTGACTTCGTCGACGGGGTTACGTCAAAATAATATTAAAAGTATGAAGGTACTGACTCTCATATTTATAATATGATTTATTCACTATGGATGCATATGTCTCGGACATAAGCTTTTACCAGAGAGCACTGGCTAAAGACGACATGCATTTAATAGAGGGTTTTCTAAACCTCGACGAGGAGGCGCCCAGTCAGGAGTTGGCGGGTGCCGGCAATGTTGCTCTACTGATGCTGTTTCATTATCACTGCTCTGTGGCCATTTGTGTTTGTTGAAATCGGAGACTCTCGACTCACATGCGGTTATTATTTCTTCTTTTACTTTAGATTTGGCACTGTAACCACGTCTCATTTGACGCTGTTACCGTTTCTACGATTGGGGAATAACAAAAAAACTCAACTTTGACGGCTCGGTGGCGTAGGTGGCTAAGCGTTTAGCTGCGGCGCTGTTGAACTAGTATTTGTATGGACTACAAATAATAATTCACGGTCTGGGTGTTTGTCCGTGTGCAATTCATCTATGTAAACTACCTCCGCGACAGAGGTGAAATTCCTACAGCGGAAGGTAACGTTTTCAAAAAAAAAACTCTTGTGTCACAACACACCTTAATTTTTTCTCTTTTTTTTAAAAGTTTATCCGCTGTAATACCACACCCTGTGAAAAATTCAACAGTTCTTATTTTTTAATTACTGCATAATACTGCAGAATGAACATGTAAGGATAGAACGCCGATTCGAGATTATAGAGATCTAAATATATTTGTGGGATCAAAAAATACAACGCTAATAAAAAACAACAAAAAGTGATTCACTAAATTTTTCTGAACATATCGTGCTCAACCGTAGTTTAATAATAGTCTAAATAAATGGACTTATTTAAATATAGAATTATGTCAAAATTGTTTATGTCAGATTGGAATCTTGCAATTAGTGTACTTTTTAAAACCATATAAGTGCAATATAAAATTGTTGGAAATTACAGTTAAGACGTGCAATTAAGGGGAATCCCCATGTTTTTTTTTCAACATTTTTAGTTTATACTCGATCGTAAAATAGATTATACGACAAATCTAACTTCGAACGTAGGTAATAAAAACAGATTACTGTATTAATATTATAATCAGAGAGCCAATAAAAACAAATATGAATACTCTATGCTATTCTGAAACAAGCACTCTGTGTTGTGGTATCCCCCAGGGAAGTGTTCTTGGTCCTTTCTTATTCATTAATATTTAATACTAAGTATATTTGTTAATAATAGTAAATAATCAATAGTTGCAAATTTCGGTTCTTTTCGTGACTACAGATTTGACTGCCCTAAAAGATAAATAAATGATACATTAAATATAATAGTTGATTGGTTAAATCTTAATAACCTAAAAATTTATTTTGTAAAACTACTAAATGCATGGCTTTTCAAGGAACGAAAGCATCCAGGGGACATGATTTTGATAAAAGCATTGCTGACAAAACTGCTAACGCAAATGTTTTTTTGATTGATAAAATTGATAATCGATAATATGTTAACATGGAAGTCTCATGATGATTTAGTATGTACCAAACTTAAGAGATTTGCCTATGAGCTTCGAAAACATTCTCATAACCAACGAATAAGTCAACAGCCATGTAAGCCATTACAGCACATAACGGTTACATGGATTCAACGCTATGATATGGTACTTTACTTTGGGATAACTTCGTTAATATGGAAAATGTATTTAAAACACAAATTTTATGCATACGAGCTATGTACAATCTAAAGCATACTGACATATGTAAGCCATCTTTTCAAAAACGAATGATATTGACTCTCACTTCTCTATATATTTTATAGGTCACCAATATTCTTCTTTACAGAACAGCCTTGAATAACAAAAGCGTATTTTGCATGGCGCCAAAAGTATTTAATAAAATACCCAAACAAATCAAAGATACTAAAAATATGGAAATCTTTTAAAGACAATTAGTTTATGTAATGTTCTGATCAAGCTAAGTAAATTGTATAATGATTTTATTTGATATGCACTGTACTGCCACATGATTCATGAAAAAACACAATTGTCCTGGAAAATATATAACATAATACAATGCATACAACCCTCGATGCGCGATCTCGATCCGCAATTGGCGGATTTTTCGCAAACTGTAATTAATAATCATTATTATCGCTACACAATTTACATTGCGGAACTTGACAACGCGTTTTAGCGCAATGGCTGCACAAAATCAAAATGGCTGACATAATTAATAGTTACGTATAATGTAGGATTCCTTATTTCGTTTGGAAATTTTTAATCAAATTATTCATAACGGTAAGGAGAGAGAGAAAGAATTTATTAACAACTTCCTAGGGCTATATCACAAAACGTACGAAAGACAAGGAAGCGAGTAGAGTCTAAGTTCATTCGTATCTACTACGTACAGTTAGTAACATTACAAAAACATTTTATTTTACGTTCGCTTAGAAAACAAAGACATACGGAAACGTTAATATGTGCATATGTATTAAAATTTAATTAGCAAATATTAAAACGTCATTTACATCAAACGTACCACAGATAAGTAAAGTAAATAGATAATTTAAAGACATTATAAAACATTAACTTTAACTTTAAATATTTGTTTTCGATTTGGACTTACTACTACAAGGATAATAATTTTTCAGGAGTATTTGTGATATTAAATTAAATTTTGTAGACGTTTTTTTTATTTCTTTGTTTTAATTTTTTATCATTTTTCGAATGAATCACCACAAAACAGAAAAAAAAGTGTGGTGTGTCTGTGGGGATAAACACGCGGTGGGTGCAATCAATTCTTGCGGAATAAGAAAGACAGCTCATTACCAAGGGAAGGGATGGTGCACTAACTGTTTAGGGATAAAACACCACGACAAACAGTCGGTAGGATTTAACCGCAAGTATGACATGTTGACTATGAATTAAAGTTATAAGTAACCGGCCTAAAAAACAATTACGACAAATTTTATTGGATTTTATTTCAATTAAACCAGGCGGTTCCTTTCATTAAATTTGAATACCCTGGAGATGCCGTAATGCTTTATGAAACTAGTACAAGAGATAATAATAATTGTCAATGCGATGAAATCTTACCAAGCGACAATAATCGCAAGTATAAATTAGGTAATTTATTAATTTTTAAAATTAAACGCACACTTGTAACAAATGATGGGGTGAATAATGCAATTTCAAAAAAAAGTTCGTTGATTTAAAGTTAAAAATTTGCTTCTCTATCGGAAATAAAAATAAACGTAGGTACAAAAGTTACTACGCCTAATGTTAAACATTTAGATACCAAAGTACATATAAATGGGGAAGAGTTAGACCTTGTGGATATCGCTGTTCTTGGAATAACTCTAGACGCAAAGCTTCAATGGGACTCTCATATATTCCAACTTGCTGGCAGACTTAGCTCCGGAGGGTATCCATTAAGAAAAATAAGATGTCTTACTAATATTTAAACAGATTGGATAGTTGAGCCGTGGTAGCCTAGTGGTCAGGGCGCACACTTTAGTGTCATAGAGCGCGAGTGACCTGGGTTCGATCCCCGGTACCGGCACCACTATAATTGTTATTAACAATTTTAAGTGCTGTATTTACCACGTGCTCAACGGTGAAGGAAAACATCGCGAGGAAACCTGCATGGAAGCAATGCTGAGAAATAATAAAATATTATTTCGAGGATATGTGAAGCTCGCCAACCCGCATTGGAGCAGCGTGGCGGGCCTTTCCCGGCTCCTAAACCTTCTCTGATACTAGTATTTGAGAAGGAGGCATTTGCCCAGCAGTGGGCACTTACAGGCTGTTACTTTACTTTTTTTGGATAGTTTATTTTAGTTATATCCACAGCGTATAGCTATGGTATTGAAGGTATATGGTATTGAAATAATATTCGTTGTACAAAATCTATTCTAGAAAATCTCTTAGGGATAAATGTAAATAAATAAATATTCTAACCTTAGCCTCTTAATAAATATATGAAAATGTAATGTATGTACATCATCATCATCATTTCAGCCTCCTGCTCGTGGGGTCTCTACCGCTGAAGCTGTAATGGCAACCGGGCCAACAGCGTGTCTACCGTGCTGGGGAGGTTTTAGTCGACTTCAATGCTGATCCCGACATAACCGGTCACCGGAGACGTGGACGGGTAGGTGCGAGCACCTTTACCCCGCGTTAATCTAAAAAAAAAAAAAACTTCTCTCTGATTAGCGATAATCTGCGAGATTTGGATTCGGTATCGGATTGTTTTCCCGCTATCGGTCGACCAGAGTGTCGTCTGTTACCTTAGAAAGCTAGTTATACACCCAGACACTGACCAGAATAATTAAAAATTACATTTGTGCCGCGATTAAATGTTTAATCTAGGACAAAACGAGAGAGACTTTTTTTTTTCACGATCAGTCGGTCAAAACTGGCATACAAATTTTTAAGTTACGTTCTCTGTTCATCGGTTTCATTTGAACTTCGACCTTGTAAATTTAAATGTTAAGTTATTTAAATAGTATACTAATTCTTATTGACGTACCTGCAAAATAACCATGCGCCATTTTGCGCTATATAAGAAATGAAAACGCTACAATTCAGTTTAATAAGGTTTAACTTGTGTTGGTTTCGTTACGTGTTGAATAATTAATAATTTTGGTAAATAATTTTTAATGTAATGTTGTTCATGTACACTGTACTTAATACGAGCACAGAGTAGAATAATAGACAGTAGAGTAATAGTAGTATTCATTCGTTTGGAAACAAGGAGATCTACTGGGTTTTAGGTGTGTATTTTTTATTTATATATTATTTTTTAAAGCTCTACAATGCAACCTAGTTCCACATAATTTAAAATATTTAAAGTCTTTGCCGTCTCTCCGTTTATCTGTTTTTTATTTCGCACCTTAATTTTTTAATTCGTGACAACTGCCCGTCGTGTATGAAACCGGGTCTTATAACACTCGTAAATAAATGAGATTTTTAAAATTTTTTTTTACAAATAAATGCAAGTGCAAATATAAAAGAAGTCGCGATTTAGTCCGCGTTGAATATTTCACAGCGGCTGAATAAGAAAGAGCCTACGTCCTTCACTATTGTTCAAGGTATCTTTGTAGTCTATACCTGTGTTTTAGCCGGGAAAACATAACAGACAGACAGGTAGAGCTACTTTCACATTATGATTTCTTGTATTTACACGAATACTACACATTTGAAATTAAACTATTATTTACGATTTTTATCTCGTTTACTTTTTGTTTTTACATTTTTATTTTTGGTTGTGTCGAGTGCTTTACAGCAGCTGTGCTCAGACTGATGAGAGTGTCATAGTCAACGCGAGCCACCTCCAGCTTTTAATTATTAATTTTCGTCCCATGAAACTATCATTTAATAATGATTTTTCGCGTTAAATTAGCTTTTATAAATCCAGAACACGGGAGGGTCGATGTGTTTGACTTCGTCGACGGGATTACGTCAAAATAATATTAAAAGTATGAAAGTACTGACTCTCATATTTATAATATGATTTATTCACTATGGATGCATATGTCTCGGACATAAGCTTTTACCAGAGAGCACTGGCTAAAGACGACATGCATTTAATAGAGGGTTTTCTAAACCTCGACGAGGAGGCGCCCAGTCAGGAGTTGGCGGGTGCCGGCAATGTTGCTCTACTGATGCTGTTTCATTATCACTGCTCTGTGGCCATTTGTGTTCGTTGAAATCGGAGACTCTCGACTCACATGCGGTTATTTCTTCTTTTACTTTAGATTTGGCACTGTAACCACGTCTCATTTGACGCTGTTACCGTTTCTACGATTGGGGAATAACAAAAAAACTCAACTTTGACGGCTCGGTGGCGTAGGTGGCTAAGCGTTTAGCTGCGGCGCTGTTGAACTAGTATTTGTATGGACTACAAATAATAATTCACGGTCTGGGTGTTTGTCCGTGTGCAATTCATCTATGTAAACTACCTCCGCGACAGAGGTGAAATTCCTACAGCGGAAGGTAACGTTTTTAAAAAAAAAACTCTTGTGTCACAACACACCTTAATTTTTTCTCTTTTTTTTAAAAGTTTATCCGCTGTTACCACACCCTGTGAAAAATTCAACAGTTCTTATTTTTTAATTACTGCATAATACTGCAGAATGAACATGTAAGGATAGAACGCCGATTCGAGATTATAGAGATCTAAATATATTTGTGGGATCAAAAAATACAACGCTAATAAAAAACAACAAAAAGTGATTCACTAAATTTTTCTGAACATATCGTGCTCACACACGTACGGACTAACCGTAGTTTAATAATAGTCTAAATAAATGGACTTATTTAAATATAGAATTATGTCAAAATTGTTTATGTCAGATTGGAATATCCTCTTGCAATTAGTGTACTTTTTAAAACCATATAAGTGCAATATAAAGTTGTTGGAAATTACAGTGAAGACGTGCAATTAAGGGGAATCCCCAAGTTTTTTTTTCAACATTTTTAGTTTATACTCGATCGTAAAATAGATTATACGACAAATCTAACTTCGAACGTAGGTAATAAAAACAGATTACTGTATTAATATTATAATCAGAGAGCCAATAAAAACAAATATGAATACTCTATGCTATTCTGAAACAAGCACTCTGTGTTGTGGTATCCCCCAGGGAAGTGTTCTTGGTCCTTTCTTATTCATTAATATTTAATACTAAGTATATTTGTTAATAATATTAAATAATCAATAGTTGCAAATTTCGGTTCTTTTCGTGACTACAGATTTGACTGCCCTAAAAGATAAATAAATGATACATTAAATATAATAGTTGATTGGTTAAATCTTAATAACCTAAAAATTTATTTTGTAAAACTACTAAATGCATGGCTTTTCAAGGAACGAAAGAATCCAAGTGACATGATTTTGATAAAAGCATTGCTGACAAAACTGCTAACGCAAATTTTTTTTGATTGATAAAATTGATAATCGATAATATGTTGACATGGAAGTCACATGATGATTTAGTATGTACCAAACTTAAGAGATTTGCCTATGAGCTTCGAAAACATTCTCATAACCAACGAATAAGTCAACAGCCATGTAAGCCATTACAGCACATAACGGTTACATGGATTCAACGCTATGATATGGTACTTTACTTTGGGATAACTTCGTTAATATGGAAAATGTATTTAAAACACAAATTTTATGCATACGAGCTATGTACAATCTAAAGCATACTGACATATGTAAGCCATCTTTTCAAAAACGAATGATATTGACTCTCACTTCTATATATTTTATAGGTCACCAATATTCTTCTTTACAGAACAGCCTTGAATAACAAAAGCGTATTTTGCATGGCGCCAAAAGTATTTAATAAAATACCCAAACAAATCAAAGATACTAAAAATATGGAAATCTTTTAAAGACAATTAGTTTATGTAATGTTCTGATCAAGCTAAGTAAATTGTATAATGATTTTATTTGATATGCACTGTACTGCCACATGATTCATGAAAAAACACAATTGTCCTGGAAAATATATAACATAATACAATGCATACAACCCTCGATGCGCGATCTCGATCCGCAATTGGCGGATTTTTCGCAAACTGTAATTAATAATCATTATTATCGCTACACAATTTACATTGCGGAACTTGACAACGCGTTTTAGCGCAATGGCTGCACAAAATCAAAATGGCTGACATAATTAATAGTTACGTATAATGTAGGATTCCTTATTTCGTTTGGAAATTTTTAATCAAATTATTCATAACGGTAAGGAGAGAGAGAAAGAATTTATTAACAACTACCTAGGGCTATATCACAAAACGTACGAAAGACAAGGAAGCGAGTAGAGTCAAGTTCATTCGTATCTACTACGTACACTTAGTAACATTACAAAAACATTTTATTTTACGTTCGCTTAGAAAACAAAGACATACGGAAACGTTAATATGTGCATATGTATTAAAATTTAATTAGCAGATATTAAAACGTCATTTACATCAAACGTACCACAGATAAGTAAAGTAAATAGATAATTTAAAGACATTATAAAACATTAACTTTAACTTTAAATATTTGTTTTCGATTTGGACTTACTACTACAAGGATAATAATTTTTCAGTAGTATTTGTGATATTAAATTAAATTTTGTAGACGTTTTTTTTATTTCTTTGTTTTAATTTTTTATCATTTTTCGAATGAATCACCACAGAACAGAAAAAAAAGTGTGGTGTGTCTGTGGGGGATAATCACGCGGTGGGTGCAATCAATTCTTGCGGAATAAGAAAGACAGCTCATTACCAAGGGAAGGGATGGTGCACTAACTGTTTAGGGATAAAACACCACGACAAACAGTCGGTAGGATTTAACCGCAAGTATGACATGTTGACTATGAATTAAAGTTATAAGTAACCGGCCTAAAAAACAATTACGACAAATTTTATTGGATTTTATTTCAATTAAACCAGGCGGTTCCTTTCATTAAATTTGAATACCCTGGAGATGCCGTAATGCTTTATGAAACTAGTACAAGAGATAATAATAATTGTCAATGCGATGAAATCTTACCAAGCGACAACAATCGCAAGTATAAATTAGGTAATTTATTAATTTTTAAAATTAAACGCACACTTGTAACAAACGATGGGGTGAATAATGCAATTTCAAAAAAAAGTTCGTTGATTTAAAGTTAAAAATTTGCTTCTTAACGGAAATAAAAATAAACGTAGGTACAAAAGTTACTACGCCTAATGTTAAACATTTAGATACCAAAGTACATATAAATGGGGAAGAGTTAGACCTTGTGGATATCGCTGTTCTTGGAATAACTCTAGACGCAAAGCTTCAATGGGACTCTCATATATTCCAACTTGCTGGCAGACTTAGCTCCGGAGGATATCCATTAAGAAAAATAAGATGTCTTACTAATATTTAAACAGATTGGATAGTTGAGCCGTGGTAGCCTAGTGGTCAGGGCGCACACTTTAGTGTCATAGAGCGCGAGTGACCTGGGTTCGATCCCCGGTACCGGCACCACTATAATTGTTATTAACAATTTTAAGTGCTGTATTTACCACGTGCTCAACGGTGAAGGAAAACATCGCGAGGAAACCTGCATGGAAGCAATGCTGAGAAATAATAAAAATATTATTTCGAGGATATGTGAAGCTCGCCAACCCGCATTGGAGCAGCGTGGCGGGCCTTTCCCGGCTCCTAAACCTTCTCTGATACTAGTATTTGAGAAGGAGGCATTTGCCCAGCAGTGGGCACTTACAGGCTGTTACTTTACTTTTTTTGGATAGTTTATTTTAGTTATATCCACAGCGTATAGCTATGGTATTGAAGGTATATGGTATTGAAATAATATTCGTTGTACAAAATCTATTCTAGAAAATCTCTTAGGGATAAATGTAAATAAATAAATATTCTAACCTTAGCCTCTTAATAAATATATGAAAATGTAATGTATGTACATCATCATCATCATTTCAGCCTATCAGAAGTCCACTGCTGAACATAGGCCTCCCCCAAAGATTGCGTCGAAGCTCGGTCCTGAGCCACCTGCATCCATCGACTTCCCGCAACACTGCGTAGGTCGTCACTCCATCTTGTGGGGGGTCGTCCTACACTGCGTTTGCCTGTACGTGGCTGCCACTCGAGAACCTTTTTCCCCCAGCTGTTGTCAGAAACAGATTTAATACGAATGGCTGAATTGTAGAGCCATCGGCTTCTTTTGCTGCTGCTCGAATGGGCCGGCTCGACCGGGCTGCTACCACGGCCACGCCACGAATGCCGGCGTGGAGTAGATGCATCGTGTGCTGCTGCGTTTCGTTACGCCAATCAGTAAACCGGTAGCCGGTAAGTTCGTCCGTGTTTGACTACAGCTGAACAGAAATTAATTCTTCTACAGAAATGACTCCGTTGGAGTTAGAACAATCAATGCTGGCGCGACAAAAGCCGATGGAAGAGGCTATAGCGCGCGGGGACTCGGCCATTCTGAATTTTTACAAGGGCTCTAAAATATTCTTAACTGGCGGGACAGGATTCATCGGAAAACTAATTATTGAGAAAATCTTAAGGTCAGTCTAGTTGTTAATTCGAGTCAAGCATTACTTTTCGGCAGTCCATTGCAAGAAAATGAAATGGTATTCAAAGTGAAAGTCAAAACTTTCTGTATTCAATTTAGGCTTCTATAAAGCAAAACAAGGCCTGCACATAGAAGAACCGCCAAGAAACTCCGGGGTGTGTGTTTTTTTTAACACTATGTAGTCATTTATAATCTACAATAAAATCAATATAATGACAATTATAATAAAATTAATTAAAAAAATTATATCAGCAGCCAGGGTATTACTAAGCTTGACGGGAAGGAGCGCACCACCCTCCCACTCACAAGTTAGAGTGTGATGATGGTCAACCGTACTCGGTGGTTGGCCATAGCAGGGTCTAATTTTAGTCCACTGTTGAACAAAGGACTCTACGAGAAAGCCCCGGCAAAAGCAGGCATATATTTCTTAGGAGGTTAACCCAGACTCACCGCTCTGGACAAGCGGGCACTAGTGATACTGCTCCCCATCACTAGTAAGTGGGATTTGGGCTTAACAAGTTCGTTCTTCATTCGCCAGAGTCATGTTTGTTGACTATCGGGGTCCACCGCTTAAAGGTGGCATTTGGTGAAATAATTCCTTATTGTTTTGTCTTAAAGATTTCATTCCCGTGTCTATTTCAGATCATGCTCTGTCAGCACCATTTACGTATTGATACGGAAAAAGAAGAATTTGCAACCAAAGGAGAGGCTTGTCGAAATTTTTAAAGATCCGGTAAGAACTACAGACTAGATCATGAAAGATAAAAGAAACTAAGAACATCAAAAGCATGTTTAGAACTAACAAAACCGAATGATATGATCTGATTCATCTGCACCGGTTCAGGTTTAGATTTGGCTTTCAGGAATACCTACAGTCCTGTAAACGTGAGTAGTGCAGGCAGGGTAACCCAGCAGTCAGGTCACTCGCTTTAATTTCATAATAAGCGAGTGACCTGGGTTCGATCGCCGGTTCGGACGCCACTTAAGTAGTTAATAGCAATATGCGGAATTTACCAACGTGCTCGTCGGTGAAGGAAAACATCGAGAGGATGTCTGAGATATAATAAAAAGTATTATTTTGAGGACATGTGAAGTCACTATAGCAGTGTGATGGTCCCTTTCCGGCTCCAAAACTATCTCAAATATTTGAGAGAAGGACTTTGTCCAGCAGTGGGAATTTATAAGGTGCTGTTTTACTTTTTACAGAAGTTTTATTTAAGGCTTTTTTTCATTTAAGTTTTATTTCATGGAAACCACAAAATTTGCAAGATTTCCCTTTCCTTCAACGAAACCCACGACATTAAATGGCAGATGGCAAGGGTGGCATAATCTCTTACAACACAACTAAACCAAAAATTAGTATATTTACCATTCGAAAAATACGTAAAAGTAATATGCTTCTTTTTAGGTGTTTAATAACTTGCACAAAATCCAACCGGATTTCGTGAACAAAGTCATAGCGCTAGAAGGAGACGTCGGTGAACTTAATATTGGAATGAGTGATGACGATTGGAGCACTATTTCTGAAGAGGTAAAGTTCAATTTAAAAATATCCACTTAGGTGCAACGTTGCCAACTCAACCATGGCATGGCTAGATCTGGCAACATTTTGAATTCATTTAGCAACAGATTTAAAAAATTCTAAAATATTTTAGCTAAAATTTTTAAAACTTTCAACTAAGTTCTTCAATATTGACATGTCAGTTCTGCACTCGACCAAAAGGCTTGCATCCAAGTCTAAAATTATTATTTTTTTTTCTATACTGCACTAATAAATATCACAATACGTGCTGTTCTTATTTCTGAATCATCATTCTCAGCGGTTGATGATTTTGATAAGTTGTCTATTGAAACTATGATAGATGACGTTAAATTACCTAAATTTTAATTGAATACGTAACAGTTTTAGCTTCTCAAAAAGAACGTTTCTAAGTGTTTAAATTGTTTTTTTTTTACTTAAACATTATTTACCACTTTATGGGGTCATAAAATTAAGGCTTTCTAGCACCATATTGAAACTGTTTAGACATTCTTTGTCTCATTTACTTGGCTACACTGCTCAGGTGAGCTACACAAATACCAAACTTAACTAGCAAATTAGAAGACCGTTTTTTGCGGATATTTAAAAGATGGCAGAAAAAACCATTTTATTTTTTACATGCAGAATTTTGCGATGTATCTTTATGAAGTCAATATTCTTCATCAGCCTATTCAAGTCCTCCACTCCAAGTAAACGCCAGCAAAAGACGACATGCATTTTAAAAGACTTGCTTACACTCTTTACGCTGGACAAACGGATTGGTGATAGAGATTTCGGTACCTTCGCACTAGTAATGCTACTCCCAATCACTAGTCTGTGGGATTTGGTTACGGCGAATTCGGATGGATTTTTCTCCATCATTCGGTCCTCTTACCCATGTTGTGTTTAGGTTTGAAAGATATAGAGAAAGGAGAGTGTCTGTGCTAATTACGTGCTGTAAGGCATTTCATATTATTCATTCTCAGCCTCCAGGACACAACGGTTACCTTCTACAATTGAAGTTGTTTGCGTAGTTAATTGACCTCCAGTAGCCACTTACCATTAGGTGAACTGAACGTTTGTCACCACAAACAAATTAAAAATAATCGTTTCACCAGGTCGATGTGATTTTCCACGTAGCAGCAAACATTAAGTTCGACGTGGGCCTTAAGGAAGCTGTGCTTTGTAATGCCCGCGGGACGAGGGAAGCTTTGCGTTTAGGCAGGGCTTGCAAGAAGCTCAGGGCTTTCGTACATGTGTCGACCGCATACACACATGCCACACGAAACAGAGACGGCTGCGTGGTCCCTGAACAATTCCAAGAGAGCCCGGCCCCACCAGAAGCCATCATTAAATTTGCAGAAGTTCTTGATACAGAGAAACTGAATGGTGTATCTCAATGGTGAGTAGATTTTTAAAAGAATTTCACTAGTGGTATACCACATAGTTATTACTACTTATTATTTATTTATTTATTTATTTAATCTTTATGCACTAGTTCGTACATATGGCGGACTTAATGCCTAGAGGCATTCTCTCCCAGTCAACCATTAGGCTAAGCAGAGATATATACGTAATAGAGGCGATACTGTTAAGAGAAAAAACCAGTTAAAGGATATAAATATCAAAATATATACTTACAATAGATACTTACATAGATAGATATATAAATAACATATATACAAATATACCATATATACATAGAATAATATACATGTCAAGACAAACAACTGAAGCGGCACAATAACAAACAGCAGCACTAGTACAGACTTGCAACATTACTGTAATGTTTGCGGATGTTATTTTTAAAGGCAAACTTATTAGGAGCTTTTTTAATGTCAAGAGGGATTTCGTTCCAGAGCCTTATAGCCGTAAAAGCGAATGACTTAGATAAATACCCAGTACGGTGTAAAGGCGTCAGCAACTTGAGACTACCCGAAGAGCGGAGAAAACAGTTATGAGAATCACCCAGGTATTGAAACTTAGATTTCAAATACTCAGGAACACAAGGATCGTTTAGAATTGTGAAAAGGGTGCAAAGTATTCTAACATCTCTGCGCTGACGAATTGGCAGCCAATTGAGCTGTTCACGAAAGGAAGACACGTGGTCGTACTTGCGGAGACCATAAATGTATCTGATGCAATTGTTAAGAAGACGATCCAGTGTGTTAAGATGTTGTTGAGATAGGTCTGTGCAACACACATCAGCATAGTCAATAATTGGCAAAATGAGCTTATTATAATAATAATTTATACAATATCACAGGCCAATTTTATCCACATTGCAATTATGTATCAATGGATTTTTTGACAATTTCACTAAATTGAGCATGTCCGCACCCCTCCAGCGCCCAACCGCTATAAGCAGTCCCATCTCGGGAAAGGGAGAAGCTGTCTCCCCGCGGTATCACCACGACCGTACCAGCGGTCCCCTGAGGGTCTACCTGAGGTGTGTTAGGGCTCACAAACATTCCTCCCCACAATCCACTAACCGGCATACGAATTAGGCTGAAGCCATTCGGGGGGAGGTCACTATATCCTAACAAATAAAAAGAACAAATAATTAAAAGCGATCAAGTGTGAGTCAAGGCCCGCGCTAATAATCCTGAACTGAATGGAAAAATAACAAAAATTTTGTTTATACATAACAGATATTGGAGTCAGTTTTTTTTTTAATGTCCGTGTCATTTTCAGTTTAATGGACAATTGGGCAAACACATACTGCATGTCCAAAGCTATAGCAGACGAGATCGTGCGCACCATGCCCGGTGACATGCCGGTGTGCATCGTAAAACCAGCAGTAGGTACGTAAGAGTTATTTTAGTCGTGAGACAGTAGCAGTATAACAGTTGTATAGTGGTGTAAGACTCTGCCACACCCTTTCTTACTGACGATGTCTAAGGGAAGTCTTGATAATCTCATAACAGTCAGCGGGAGCAAACAAACAACCCGTAACGTTGAGCAAGCCAGTTCTATGTAGAGTCGTGCGAAAAGAAAATCCGTCATCTCGTTTAATATGGTGAGTGATGGGAACTTGAGACCCAGTTACTGCCAGCAAAGATGAATTTAGACGTAGACGGGCAATAGCCTAGGTATCGGGTTAAGAATCTACCATCCCCTTTATTCCCGGCTAAAGGAAAAACCTTGAAAATCGCAATGACTACGGACAGATGACGAGATAACTATCTCCGAAACACCAGACCAATTGCCAATTAAGCAGACCGATGACCTGTAGCAGCGTCTTAAGTGCCAAGTGTCTGGTACTGTGATCGCCAATCCGCTTGCCGAGAGTGCCGATTATGGCAAATCTTCCTTGTGAGGAGAGGCTTTACCTGCTGTGGACTATTTAAAGGCAGGTGAAGAAGGAAGGAACGAAGGAAGGAAGGAAGTGCAACAGTCATCACAGACCATCAGGTTTTAAAAATAGAAAAAAAGAGAGGTGGAAAGCTCGCTGGTATCCACATTTGGATCTTCGTCTCCATCAACCTGTCAATAGCCCACAGCTAGACAAAATTCTCTTTCGTCGGAAGGTTGAGAGGACTTGCAGTTTGCCTAACTTAGATTATTTTTCTATAGTTATTTCGAGTTTAGATGTTTAATAAAGATTATATTACACTGAGAGCGCTCAACGCTACCGTAACCTTCATCTATTGAAGTTGTTTGCAGATATCAAACGGCTGCAGTAGACAAATCAATAAAAAAAAATCTTTACAAATTTTGAGATGCCTTTGTACAATTTCAGTGATATCCACGTACTGCGAACCGACTCCCGGGTGGTTGGATAGCAGTTGCGTACATGGACCGAGCGGTGTAAGTTTCCCAATAATGTAGACACATATTTGTAACAAATTAAATTCGTAAACCTTTTTTTTGTTAAACATAAAACATTATAATTGGCCGCGAGTCAAGGAAGTAGACGCGATATAAAGAGACACACAGCACTTATGAACAATGGTGTTCTCTGCATGGCACCTAAAATATGAAATAAACTCCCAAAAGATCTGAATTGATTTAAGAAAAGATTACGGATATTGTAGCCTAGAAAATGTTTTAACGATATTAATGAATAATGTGACCAAATGATTTTATAATTTTTTTTCAATATTTTTACTTTATGAAATTGAAATTTCTGACAATTTCTATTTAAGTCATTTATATTACCCCTATTATTGTTATCTGATTATTATGTTGTGTTATATGAATCAATTAATGAAATGTATGTATGTATATAATCACGCCTTGTTCCCAACGGGGTAGGCAGACACAATTTTCTTCCACTTGCTACGGTCCTGACATACGTCTTTCGCTTCTCCCACTTTCATCAATTTTCGCATGCATACTCGTGAAATTAATTAATAAAATAAATTTAAATTAAACATTTAAATTAAGGAACTGGATCAATTAAATGATGTGACGAAGTCAAGCCAACAAATTTAATATATATTTACACACTCTGTAAGGAGTAGAATGTAGTAGATAAAATAATGAATAATGGTTCGGTGAGTAAGGTAACTTCACCGAAAGAAACTCCGGCCTCCCCAACTCTCCTCCACATCATCCTTCACCCACATATCCTTAAAGATCGGCAACACACCTGCAGCTCCTCTGGTGTGGCAGATGTACTTGGGCGACGGTAATCCCATCAGTCCCATCCCACCAATCCCATCACCGCTTGCCCGTTTTACAATATAAATGAAAAAAAAAACCCACTCACAGTAGTAACAGTTTTTTAATGCAAAACAATCGAAAATTGCTTTGACGTCTTACCAAGTCATCAAGTAAATATAATGATAAATTTTAAAGCAACACGAATGTTTGTTTAAGAATATTAAGATATTCCCCGTTTCCTCAGTTCACTCTAGGCATCGGCTTAGGAATAATGCGTACCCTCTTTATGGATGAAAGAAAGATATTAGACTTGGTGCCTGCTGACCTGGTAACCAATGCGATCATAGCCTCGGCGTGGGACACGGCAAAGAAGCGAGAGGTTACCAAGGACCAGGAGCCAAAGATCTACACAGTTACCAGCGTCAGAAATCCTACGATCTGGGGTAAGGTATTTTTTATTTGTTTTATTCATCATTAATTTGCTTTGCCGAACTTTAATTAGTCTTAATAAAATCGTCATTACAACTACGAAAACTATTTATGCTGTTCCACGATTACGCCAAAAATCGATTCGTAATCAAAACATGTATCAAATGTAATGCAAATATGATCACATCGAATTATTTCACGAAAGTATAGTTTAGGGCTACCACGTTGTAACAACCAATATTTATTGTATTTAAATTTAATTTCTATTCAACGGAAAATATGTTTAAATAATTAGAGGAAACTGTTTTGGGTTTTTATGTCAGCCGCATGATTTAAAATTCATATGTAGATACTATAATATGTTGTTTCTTTTTCTTATAAAGATAAATAAATAGACAGTGTTCTACATAAAAATTAAAGCATTTAATGCATAATTGCCCATACTCTGCGGTGGGCCCGCGTATTGGTGAGGACTGAGCCGATGCACGCACTAAAAATGCTGCCCATCACTAGTTTGAGGGATTTGGGTTCGACATATTTATTTGAATGTTTCGCCATCAGACGGTCGCCTGAAAATTGTCCATTAATCAACAGAGTGGATATGGTGTTGCGTTAATACTTCGTGCCGAAACCCACGTGTTTAAGACTAGTTTTTAACACTATATTTATTTTTTTCAAGGTTACATTTGCGATACTATAAGATACAGCGGACCACATTATGCAAGCCCACAATTCCTATGGTATCCTTTCTCTATAGAAACCAAAAATTATTTATTTTTCCTGTTGTTGACTTGGGTCCTACACTATATTCCTGCTTACATCATAGAAGGCTTCTGTTTGATAGCCGGGAAACCGAGGAGGTAAGTTCGTAAAGGGTGAATTATACTTAGATTTTGATAATTGTATCGATCATCGACTACTTTTAGTTAATGATATGTTATTATACCAGTAGATGCACTTGTAATTAGCAACACAGTCTTACTCCTCGCCCTCCAACACATAAAGGTATACACTGACTGTGCTACTGGGCCAGCAGATTGTCAAATGGTACGCCTTATAATGGCACGGCTATAGTGCCAAATAACAAATCGTACGTGATAGAGCCAAGCGGCGGCTTTTGCTATTGCTCGAATGGGTTGGCACCACGGCCTCGCAGAGTACCAGCGTGAAGTGGAGGCATCTTGTGCTTCTGCGTTTCGTTAGGTGAATGAGGTCATCGGAGGGCCACTCCCCCTCCCCATCCCCTTTCTCATCCTCCCATCCCATCCCTCCCATCTCCCAAACACACTTAAAAGCCAGCAACGCATCTGCAGCACTTCTGGTGTTACAGAAGTACGTGGGCGACAGTTATCACTTACCATCAGATGAACCGCTTACACGTTTGCCGCCTTTCCCATAAAAAATAAATCTTTTCATGGACTTATTGTTTTTTTATTATTCGTACGACAAGTTTTATTGTTGAAGAAACTATTGTCTGAGAAATACTGAGTACAAAATATATCTAGGACTTGTTAACCCGCCAACCCGCACTATAGCAGTGTGGCGCTCTTTTTTCTCTCCCAAAACTCTAAAGACTTTTGCCTACATTTTTTTTAATATAATATAACACGGTTGCCTCTTCCAGAATCCTAAAGCTGTACGGCAAAGTCTTCAAAATGAACATACTCTTTAGTTTCTTCTCACGTAGAGAATGGTTGTTTAGTGACGATAACACGCGGCAACTATACAGAGAAATGTCAGAACCCGATAGAATCATATTCGATTTTAACATTGAAACGGTAAATAAAAAAGAGATGATATTTGTCTGGATTCTCGGACTTCGTAAGTATATCTTAAAGGATGACCTGAAATATTCGGAATACACCAAGAAGAAAATGTTTTGGTTGGGAATACTTCACTATATGACATTAGCGGTATACATCTTTTTCTGGTGGAAGTTGCTCATGTTCGTTATTTGGTCGATGACCACGGTGATCAGTTATTTTGGTAATAATGCTGTTATGGTAGATTAGTGTATTGTTTCGTACGGGAGCCTTATAATAAAATAAGCACACACTTTATTTTCTTTTATTTCCTTACTTCATCGGTCTATTGTCTGCTGACCATAGGCCTATCCTAAAAAACAACCCAAGAAAACAAATAGTCTACCCGCTGCGGTGCTCAGTGAAATTTTGATTCGGCAAATCCCATCTGCAGGGCCACACGTGTGCGTGTGCGAGTGAGCGTTTGCATTAGGACCACTAATGCAGATCATGACTAAAGTATGCTCATAGAATATCATAGAGTCACGGTCATTGGAGTACGAAGAAGTTACGACAGTTTTAACACGATTTTTTAAATGCACTCCCGCTTAGAGACTTAGATGAAAATCCGCATTCTGCATCGGTTATTTTATCATCTGCTACTTAGTTTTTATATTTATACATCTGCTTACGTTTTATTATTAATATATTTATATATTACAACCGAATGATGTCGCCGAGGTGAATTCGAAATCTCGCGAGCAGAAAATGATATTTGATCGATCGATGCTTACAATGTTATTGAAAATGGCATATAAAATATTTACATAATTTGTAAATAAGCCAAACACTGTTTGACCAGACATCTGATAATATAAAATTACGAACTATAGTACTTGTTCAACTACATTCCACCTTTATAGACGATGGCCGGTGGGGGTTATACCTGAAGTCATATCTAGGTTGCTGTAACATTGTCAGAGCCACTTTAGTAAAAACTGTTAATGATATTCTCAAACGCCCTGTTTTAATTAAATGAAGTCCGCGCTACCTTTGCAGAAAATGCTTCATTTTCTAATTATATAATATAATAATTGCTAATTGTCACATTTATAATCTGGATTATTAACACTTTTTTTTTTTTGAGAAAACACTGTTATACGTTTAAACTCATAAATAATACGTTAATCTTGAGTGCAGTGTCCTTGTTATCGTGTAACACAAAGAACCCACCCAGACACCCGAACACTACCAAGACTAAAATATGTCTGCGCAGTTGACGATAATCGAGTGTTCGGAAATCGACCAGGAGAGCATAATAGTCACGTAATAAGCTTACGAGGCATTTATCAGGGTAATTTTTGTTCAGACATATTCATCCATATGTCTGCTCAGTTTTTAACTGAATCTGAAACCCAAATAATTCTTGTGTAATTTTATGTTTTTACACATTACAAATTATGAAGATTGTGATGGCTAATATACCAACTTTTCGTCGTTTAAACTCGATAGCCGAGTGGTTAGAGGATGCGCCTTTGAATCAGTAACTCGAGTTCGGACCACTTTTTCGAAACTTTAATATGGTTTGGGTTTAAAGGTCTGAAAAACGTCTACCACCTCTGACCACCCCAGTATTGAGTAGAAGGTAGAAAGAGCTAATCAACGTAAACCTTATCTTTTTTTTATTGGAATGGGGTGAAAAGAGAGCTAACAGTTGCAGCCTGCACCTGCAAACAACCATATTCGAAGAAGGTCACAGGCGCGTTGTCAAACCTGCGGAGTAAAATGGAGTGCCTCACAGCCCTGTGTTTAGTACTGTGGTTTGGGGGCAAAAATGGGTCAAAACAAAGAATTTAATCATTGTAAGAAACATAAATTTCGCTTGTCCAACGTCTTTTTTTTTAACCTACGACCGTTTCGTCATGAAGTTCCTCTGACGGAGAAGAAACCGGCGAAAGAAACTCCGTAGGTATCCTACTTTTATGTAATTTAATATTTCAAGATTATTTTATAGAAATGGCTTGGGAGCGAACAACTCATTCCCAGGGATTATTATCATCTATGTATTCATTTATATTATAATAACTCCTTCTATAAAGTCTTTGTTTAACAAATGTGACAAAAACAAAGGAAAAAATGGGGTACCTACCTAGAAGACTCCTCTACCACCAAACCTACTCTCACATCACTTGCATTCAGGAGAACCTTGGTGACTAGGCTCTAGCGCCCCAAAGGGCTGTCTAGTAGTACATTCATACTGGCAGATCATTACTGGTAGATTGTAAATGAAATCATAATTTTAATGTATGCATCCAAACATTTAATTTTCGTTCTCTTTTTAATGCAAAATCAATTTCAAAATAACCAAATATAGCAAAAAGTGTAGCTATGTTGTGTTGTGAGTGTTCATTCTATTATATAATAATACACAAAATAATATATAATAAACGTACACTATACCTGTCTGCTCATACATGATTTTGAAAAATGTTCATTGAAAAATTGTATTGTATTCGCATAAAATTTTGTTATAAAGCTCTCCAATTTTTTTACTAAATAATATTTTGGTGTAGAAAATTAAATAAATTATTAGCCATTATTGCCCATTCTCAAATAGAGCAATATACCAAATTAAAGAAAGGTTAAATCTAATGCCTTACAGCAACTGATAATGTGAAGAATAATGAACACATTATGTGGTAACAATACGGACATGTTAGTATACAAGTATCGCTTGTGGTCAAAATTCAAGCAATTGTACTTGTAAAGTATGGAAACATTTATTTGCTTAAAGCGTTTTATGGAAAAACCATGTAAGCATGTCTACTTTGTTTTTTTTTTTTATAGAAGGGGGCAAACGAGCGTGCGGCTCACCTGATGGTAAGTGATCACCGACGCCCACGAACATCGACAACACCAGAGGAGCTACAGATGCGCTGCCGGCCTTTAAGGAAGGAATAAGCTCTTTTCTTGAAGGTCCCTAAGTCGTAACTGGTCGGAAATACTGCTGGCGACAGCTGATTCCACAAAGTCGAAGTGCGTGGCAGAAAACTTCGATTAAAACGCACTGTGGTGGAATGCCAACCATATAGGTGGTATCGATGGAACTTCGAATTCTGTCGCGATGAACGATTTGTTTTACCTGCCTTAACGATAATATTCACACATAATTACTTTCTTGTGCACATCTATGGCACAGTACCTTTCAAATGCCATAAGTTTCACTTCTCTCATTTAATATTAAATACTATGAAAGCACTAAAATTTTCAATATTCACATATTAATATAATGATGATATAATGGACTTATCTCTCTCACCCAAATGGGTAGGTAGAAATTGTCAATCTCTGACAATTTCTATTTGGCCCAACCCACATTTTGCTTTTCTGGGTGATAGAATATACCAGGTTGTGAGTCTCATTGCCAGGTTTGCTCCCAAGGAATGCCATGAGATCTCCCAGGCAGCTATTTATTCAACTTTTATGAGGAAGAAAGAAAATGACAGATTCTTAGGATGAGGCCTATGAAACTTTATCTTAATATATAATAAACCATTACATAATTAATTTGCAAACCCTGATACATATGCACACATTTCACTCAGACAGTTGTTAAGAAGCCTTTAACCAAAGATAGGTAAGTATAATCATTTCTGTTGTACATAGGTTTTTTAATAATCAAAGCTAGAAATTGACAATGTAAACAGATATGTTGATCCATGCATATAATATTGAATTACCCTATAGCCTAGTTGTTCAAAGGATGGTCCTACTTATTGATCAAACGTGGACAAAGGTAACAGTTTTGAATCAGTTGGGAAGAAAAATACAATTCGTAACTGATTCCTAAAACTGAGCTTCATGTACATCTATGATAGATAGAATTACCAAAACGCAGGTAATTCATTTATTATACTAATATTACGATATACCTAATAACGATTATTCCTTTACTGCCTGAAAGTACTTTAGTTACAAACCATGGTTTTACTTGGGTTACTTAGTCGGTTAGTCCTCCGGAATAACAATGCAATGTGTAACTTTCTTTTTACAGGTGTATAGACCCAGTCACTGTCATGTAGACCATTAGCATACTGTAATCCAAAATTACTAAAAAACTTTCATGTAATGATGATGTATGCATATCGGTGGTAAAACGACAGTCAACTTTTGTCAAAGACTTGTTGGACCCATGGCGTAATGGTACCAAAACAAAATAAAGACCATAACCAGCCTTCAATTAAATTTTTCTAATCACTGTACAAATTGACAAACACTTGCGGCATAATACACTATCAATTATCAATATTATAATACTCAAAATGTAATTAAATATTCAAATTTAATATGAAACCAAAACCATCACTTTTCAAGTTCGCGCCAAAAGCCCAAAAGTGAAGTGGAGAATAATTACTCAAAAGCTTCTGTTATTAGTCTATGACCGCATGTTAGTATTACTCTTTGGTATGACAAAGAATGACAATGCCAACATTATTACCTGCTAGTATTCTGTGGTAAGCAGTAAAAATAACATTACCTATGAATATCTAATAAAATGTAAGTCCCAAATAAAATGTAATTGTTCGTACTTCAGATCGTATTGAATTCTTCCTTCCTAATTTTTTAAGTAAAGATTTCTTTAGGTATACCATGCAAATGTTTTTTCGACCGTGAAAGTAACTTGCCTTTACGCCGGGTCGGTCACACTGACTCGGGTAAAATCGGCTCCAGTCGACGACGAAACTGAGCCGCGTAATAACACAATAATCCTGAATACGCCTATATAAATCTTTATTGCAGGTATTCGTAACAGTAAGGATAAATCATTCACCATCAATCACCATCACTAAACATACCAATAGCTCAGTACAATTTAAAGAATAAAATGTGAATGATTATGCCCAAATATTTCGAAATTTATGTCGTTTAGCCAAATTTAATTTCTTAAATATAATTATTATTTATCTACATTGGTATTGAGAGCCGTGGTAGTCACTTTAGTTTCTAGCAGTATGGACACTCACTTTAGTTTCAAAGAGCGCAAGTGAAGTTGATTTTAAACTAAAATCTCATGTGACATCAATGTAATTATTACTAAATATATATTTTATTATTAGAAATACGTATAAGTTTTCACTTCTACCATGAGTTTATTTTTTTTTTATATAGAAGAAGGGGGCAAACGAGCGTGCGGCTCACTTGATGGTAAGCTCACACATTTTTTTTTACTATACCACAAGTCTTCTGTTAAATATACGCCAAATATTTTCATGAAGCACGGTCTTGAACTACCTAAATCCATTGATTTCCCGTTACACGGTGTAGTGTGCAGGTCGTTGTAATCGAGAACCTTTATTCCGTAACGGTTGTTAGTTCTGCGAGCTATTTGATGACCCAATGTCAACTCAGCTTGCTAATCATAACGGCTATGGCAGTTGTTCTAGTTCTGATGCAGATATCGTTGTAGCAAATTCTGTCCACATTTTCACAGCGTTTCTACTAAAACTGTAGCCAAATTCTACCAAAACCTATTGTACGCACTTTCGAATTCTACTAAATCCTATCTAGTATATTCATATATTTTATTTAATCAAAAGGTTAATGAACTGTCAAAATTATATCGCTATCTCGTTCTCAATACTATTGGTGCAAGCGTTATAGCGATCTGATATTTTTTTTTATATTAAATACCTTTGGAATACACTATACCAAGTACCTTTTCTTTGTGTATAATGTAAAGTAAAGTTGTTATTAATTACGAATAAATAAAAGGAATGGCTAGTAAACCTACTTATTTGGCTTTATATGTGAGTGAACATCAGCGTCTCAGAACTCATGCTTCATCCGTTATGTCAAATATACTAGTGAACTAATGAAGTGCTGGATACTGTGCGAGATAATTGCAATCCCCTTGTGATATCGCCGGGGAGTCCCCCTGTATAGATGCAGACTACAGCTACTGTCTATTACTATCCATATAAATGAACCAGCCTGGTCCGGGTGCCTCAGGTATCTTCGTATACTGCATTAATTAATTGCCGTACCGTGTGATATCCCTTGTGGACACACCAAATACAATAACGTATTATTATCTTTTGCAGAATTAGTGTTCTTTTATTTAATTAAATTTTGGAAAATTTTAAACGGTCTTGCAAAAATTTATATTTATCAAAAGTATTAAGTTCTAAGGCATTTCGATCAACTAATATCATTCAGTTAAGTTTAAATCTACTAAGATAGTAGAAATCAACTAAAAGCGGTCACGTTGCTGGCAGCACTTTGATGGCTGTCACTGTCACTGACAGCCTACTGTGATTTTTCAAACGGTAACACTAAAATGGCCGCAGCCTGATATTGAGCGGATCATTGTCGCATATTTTTCTGTAAATATCGTTAGTTAACTTAATTATAGTGTTAAAGGTTTCACTTAAAGTTATGAAATAAGGTGAAGTGTTACGTAGAATTTACAAAACTAATCTCGTGCAGTGATTTCTAAGTATGTAAGTAAAAATTAGCTTTTTTTCTGTTATGTATTTATTACATTAATATATAAATGTTTTCACTTGCTCTTAACTTCATCCGCATCGATGTCGCATCAAGTGGTAAGTGTATAATTATGCCCTTGGTAGAAGCCAGTGGAATTGCCGTGATTTTTAATGTTGGGAAAAAGTTCGATAGGGTACTTTTAAAAAGGTTAAGTGTGCTTTTAACTATGTAGATTTTGGTTTTGGTAATTTTTAAAACCGGATTGGAGCCCGAATCTGCGCGAATAGCGAATACGTTACATTGTTTGTAAATAAGGTTGAGAATGACGATGGTTAGGTCTAATGATGCTAACAAGGAACACACGAATTATGGAATTCTATTTACCGATTATTTATTTTACATTTAAGGATTCTTTTTTTTTTTATGAAATTCTATGCAATCATACAGTGTTTTGTCGTGCCTGGAGGTTATAAAATCTGTTCATCAGTAAATTGTTTGTCTCAATTATATTGTATCTTCGGTTTCGTGGTGACACCGACCTCCGCAGCATCAATCAATCATCACCATTATCGGTAATCCATAATACTAAATATACTAGGCTTCGTATCGTAAGTATCGGATTATGAATCAAATTAATTATATGTGAATAGCGATCCAATTACATTTTGAATCGGCCACAATGTCTAGAACAAAGAATTCACCGTTTCGACACTGATTTGATTAGTCGGTCAACCTGTTGTTTACCGCCCGCGAAGACTTACGTATCGAATATAATATTAACCGTATGGTTTTTCTTTTTCAAAACACTTGAGATAATGCACACGTAAGATAATAAAAAAAAAAGTTACCGATGTTTTTGAGATTCTGAGACTACTCGAATCTTAACACAGTTCAGTCCTTACCGACATTGTTTTGGATTTATCTGACACGCACCGATGAGTTCAAAATTAATGCGCGTGTAGATTTAAACAGCTGGCGTGTTAGGTTCAAAGTTCACTGCTCGTCTCGGGGCCCCTAGCGGGTTGGCGGTCGCAGTACCAGAGACCTCGCACCTCGGACGCTCCTGCTCGTCATCGGTCCGTGCGTTTCCGGTCTGGTGTTACTTATGTCTCAAAAAATTAAGCTAAAACACGTATCGATAAAATCTTAACGTGCTATTTACCAAAATAATATATTTAAAAAGATTTGCCAACAATTCCGTGTGATATCGTTCCACGATAAATATCACAACGTATTATATTTCACATCCAAGACACGGTTTAGTTTAAGTTAAAAACAAAAAAACACTGTGTATTAATATCGAGGGCAGTGGTCGGATGGATTTTGTGAAATTTCCAGTGTTTTCATTACCGGCACCTACGCGGCGAATGGGGATGAAAGATTTTTGAGAAGGAGGCATTTGCCCAGCTGTGGGAATTTACAGGCTGCTACTTCACTTACGTGTTTATTGGCGGCGACAGGATATTGCTTTCGCAACCGTAACAATGTTCATATTCCAAGAAACGCTGTGCGTCTTAGGACTAATTCGTCACGTTAAGGAGTTATGGAGTATTGTTTTAGTAGGCATCTTTACATTCTAAGTAAAAGGGCACCAGTACAAAATTAACGGCATATCTGTCCATCTGTCACAGCCTATTTACCTGTACATAACGATTCTTAACTATAGCAGTAAGCATGTTTATTAAGATCTAATGGTCTCAAAATTTAAAAAAAAAAACTCGGACTAAAGTTTATTTTCTCCCGCGGTCGACTGACGACAATACGATGAAACAAAAATTATATATCATAGATACTATCTATCATACTCTTGACCGATTTAATGTTCTCCAATGGCGAAAATATGACACGTGTAAAATTACCAACGTAAGAACAAATACGCGCCAACGCGAGCCCCAACGGTTCATCGTTTCACCGATATCAGCTTTAGCAAATTTTTTTTTTTATTTAAAAAAACGTCACCTTCCGCTGTAGGAATTTCTCCTGTGTCGCGGAGACTGTTCGCGTACATGAATTGCACATGGACTAACACCCAGACCGGGAACTATTATTTGTACTACATAGAAATATTAGTCCCGTGCGGGAATCGAACCCGCGACCCACAGCGCCGCAGCTAAACGCCTTAGCCACTACGCCACCGAGCCGTCGATTAACGACGAACACTACACGAACTTCGTTTTGAGCAGTAATGTAAGAGTTTTTAACGTGGTAGAGCCAAGCGGTGGCTTTTGCAGCTGCTCGAATGGGCCGGCTCGACCGGATTGGTACCACGGCCTCGCAGAATACCGGCGTGAAGTAGAGGCATCTTGCGCTTCTGCGTTTCGTTCGGTGAGTGAGGTAACCGGAGGCCCAGACCCCCTTCCCATCTCCCTAATACCCTTAAAGGTCGGCAACGCACCTGCAGCACCTCTGGTGTTGCGGATGTACGTGGGCGACGGTAATCACTTATCATCAGGTGAACCGCTTGCTCGTTTGCCGCCTTTCCCATAAAAAAAAAAAAAAGTAGATCCTCGCTAATGAATCCACCACTAGGAAAGTCGAGTGGTGGCTTTTGCTGCTGCTCGAATGGACAGACTCTATTGTCTCGGGATTGTACCACAACCTCGTCCTCGTGCAGAATACACTGGCATCTTGTGGTGCTGCGTTCGGCGGTGGGTGAGGTAACCGGCAGGTCCGATCCCCCTCGCTCCCTAAATAACCTTGAATGCTGACAACGCACCTGCAGCTCCACTGCTGTTGCAGATGTATGTGGGCGACGGTAATCAGGTAATCGCTTACCATTAGGTGAGCTGCTTCCTCGTTTGGTCGCTTTCCAATAATAAAAAAAAAAGCTTAATTAATATCCTATTCAGTCACAGCATCGCTATGGGTAGGTCGGTATGCCGAGGATGTGCAAAGGAACACCAACTAACGAACTATAGTTCATAGGTTGATGCTGCGATATAAAGTCAAATCACCGAGTGGTGGCAACAAAATGCTGCCACCCTATCGTATCCCGTGGATGTATATGAGTGGACAACGAGATAAATCTTGAAGATATAAGACTGATCGGAAGATCGATTCCCGCACTAGACATGTGTACATCATTACCGTAGGCTCACGACACCCACTGTGAGCACGGGATAGGCAGATTATTACAACGATTACGTGACGTTCGGATGACCAATGAATGGCGTGCGAATGCAATTTATCCCCGAACGAACCGACGCCTTCACGACACAGAAAGTTGGAACAGAAGGGACAGTTAGGTAGTTTCTCGGTTCCCATTCCACTCACACAGGCAGCGCATAGAATGATATTATCGGTGATAATACGCACACTTGTTTAATGTCGTGGACTCGTCACCTGACCTCTCCGTGCGTTCAGCGGTGCAGGGTGACGCAACGGCTGGACTCGACGCTTCCTCTCTGCTAATGGATGATTTATTGGATCCGTAAATACCTAATGACGTCCATCCCTATTACCAATTGTGCTTGGATAAAAAAAAAACATTAATTGTAATGTTTGTGTGTAAGATGAACATGGACAAGACGAAGATCACGTGTAACGTCCATGTTCCACCGGTACCGGTTGTTGTTGGGATGCAATAGGCTCCCAAGTTGTCGACTAGTACGTGTGTACCTGGGGCAAATTGGTCACCGATTAAGCGAGCCGAAATTTCCAGACCCAGCGGTCAAACGACTAATCCAACTCGGCTGGGCTGCGTTCGGGAAACTACGTCATATCTTCTCGTCGAATATGCCTCAAAACCTGAAGAGCAAAGTACTGTGTGTCCACTTGTTTTCGTTAACTAATTTTCACAATACCCTAATAATCAAATTTGTAAAGCCATGTTAGAATTATTTATGATGGTATGTATGTATGCATGTAAGTATGTATATGATTTTATGTATTTCATTAGATTTTATTTATGTAATATATGTACAAACATTTATTAGTAACGTAGGTAGTAGTTTAGTAATTTCTGGATCACTTACTTCTTTTTGCGCCTACCATAAAGTTTCCTGGAACGCCTATAAGCATTAAGTCCGCCTTTTGTATCCTTCTGTATAAAGGAACGCAATAGAGATTAAATAAAATAAAATTATTAATGCATTTTTTTGATATTTTTTTTACATTTATAAAATTATATCTGCCTGCGCAGTTGTCAACTGCCGATAGTATTCGGAAGATGTCTCCTTGCTCGCCGTGATGATTTACAGAACCGAGACTTGATCCTTCACTGCAGGCCGTATGAGGAAGCTCAATGTCGCTCAGCGCGCTATGGAAAGGGCTATGCTCGGTGTTTCTCTGCGCGATAGAGTCTGCAACGATGATATCCGCAGCAGAACTAGGGTAACCGACATAGCCGTTAGGATCAGCGAGCTGAAGTGACAATGGGGCGGTCACATAGCTCGCAAAACTGACAACCGTTGGGGAAAAAGGGTCCTCGAGTGGCAGCCACATACAGGCCAACGTAGTGTGACCATATGGAGTGACGACCTGCAGGTGGCTGAGGAGCGAGCTTTGTGGCAATCTTGGGGGCATACCTATGTTCAGCAGTGGACTTGTGATAGGCTGAAATGATAACGATGAAGTAACAAACCCAACTTGCAGCCAACTTCAGCCAAAATGGCGCAGGTGTGTTGTCACCGCTTTGGAGCATTGTGTACCATATAGACGAAATGGCAGTACCGAACCTAACTAATTTCTTCAGCATGCCAATGCCGAGGACTAATATGGAATGTAGAATGCCTGTGATTCTTCTGGCTCTCCATAGCCTTTAACAGCACAGCGGTTCTGCTTCTGCTTCGCCGCTGATATAGGCTATACATACGGATAAGTACGTAGCTTACCGATCAGGATGTTCGCTTTAGTTTCTCAGAGCGCGAGTGATCTGGGTTCGGTTCGGGGGGGGGGGGGGGATTTAATTTGTTTTATTTACTGGACCCCAAGCCGGTGGTAGAACCTAGCGATCTTGTCTATCGAAAATATCCTCGGCAGGAATCTGTGTTCTTTTGCGAGGATCTGTGGTCTATCTATGATGTAGATTTTTAATACCTTTTCTCACGCATTCTTCACAAAAGTATTAACTAAAAACTAATTCTAAAACATATGATTTTCATCCGGCAGGCCGTCCATACCCTGCGTTTCATCTGATGGTTAGTGATTATCGATGCTCAAGTAAATCTGAAACACCAGAGGGGCTACAGGTGTGTCGCTGTCTTTTATTCTTGGACAAGGAAGAAGGGGAGGTTAGGGGGGAAACCTTCGGACATCTCGCTGACCGAACGAAACGCAGAAACAAAAATGCCTCTTCTTGGATCTTCCACGGTCGAACCGGCTCATTCGGGCAGCGGCAAAAGCCGCCGCTTGGCTCAACCACGTTAAAAAAAATCCAGTTGTTCCGTTTTTTGGTATTTCTTATATATATATATATATAGATAAAGTACGCTGTCTATCAATAATAATAATAATAGAATGAAGAAACAGTACCGAAAACAGCTTTCAAGGCTTTTTGTTGATTATGAAACCAGGTTAAGAGAAAATGTGAAGGCCAAAGAGTATTGAGTGAGACATTGTGTTATGCCGACGTACAAGTTCGTCTTTCCGTTTATACACATCTAATGATGATCTATGAATGTATGATGTTTGTTAAACTTCGATCTGTATTTAATGCAAACATCGTATATATTGCTACTGAAAAAAAAAAGGGTGTCTGTAAATGGATATATTTTCTTAAATTTATAATATATAAGGAATATAAAAATAGTTTATTTTGCAATTAATTATTATTAATATAAGAAATGATAAATACTATCCTATCTTAGGCATGTTCATCGTGAGCAATAACGTGACACGATAATTATATATATAAGTTAGCCCGCCAACCCGCACTGGAGCAGTGTGGGCCCTTCCCGGCTCCTAAACCCTCTCTGATACTCGTATTTGAGATAGAGGCGTCTGCCCGGCAGTGGGCACTTATGGGCTGCTACTTTTACTCGCGTCTGTTACCCTTAAGGGGTTGACAGAGTTTACTGGAAGAGAGGCAGTGTGGCAATAAAACTTACTCTGCACTAGCGAGTGTAAAGTAGTAAAAGTAAAGTAGCAACCTGTAAGTACTCACTGCTGGGCAGACGCCTCCTTCTCAAATATCTGAGAGGATCTTTGGAACCGGGAAGGGGGCGGATTGGCGGGCTTCACATATTCGCGAAATAATATTTTTTATTATTTCTCCGACTAGCATCAGATTTCCTCGCGATGTTTTCCTTCACCGCCGAGCACGCGGCGAATAAAGCGCTTAAAATTGCTATTAACATTATTAGTGGTGGCCGGCGCTGGGGACCGCGACTGAAAGCGCCCTGACCACAGGGCTGCCACGGCTCTTTTGATTCTCTAACTATTTTTAAATTAAAATTTTTAGACTCATCGCGTGCCGATGAGTTTTATCTTTCGAGAATTGGATGCTGTATTCCCTTTGCCCTTGCACTTTAATTATTCTAATTAATAGTGTTTTTTTTTTTATGGGGAAGGCGGCAAACGAGCAAGCGGTTCATCTGATGTTAAGTGATCACCGTCGCCCACGTACATCCGCAACACCAGAGACACTGCAGGTGCGTTGCTAGCCTTTCGGGGTTATTGGGCGATGGGGACGGGGAGTAGGCCTCCGGTTACCTCACTCAGAAGCCAGAAGCACAATATGCCTTTTCTTCACGCCGGTATTCTGCGAGGCCGTGGTACCCACCCACCCGTTCGAGCCGGCCCATTCGAGTGGCGGCAAAAGCCGCCGCTTGACTCCACCACGCTTAAAATCGTCTTCTAATTAATTCAATAGATACGCGTAGCCTTGAACGCAGGAATAATTATTAGCAATTAACTTTAATCTATTCAACGTCTCAGTTCTGCTCGCTGTTTAATCTGTGACGAACAATAGCATTTTATAATTTAATTGTCTCTGTACCTTCGACGCTTGTGCTACAAATCTGTTTCAAGCGTTTAATGGTTAAGTGTTTTTAATGGTAACTTTTAGTTGTAATTGATTATCTTTAATCATTGCCGCCAGTGCCTCTAGGTTGTTAAAAGCGAACGCGAAGACTGCACATTTGAAACATGACCGTTATTTACGGATTTCATATTTTATATTTAGAGTTTAATTTTTCTTTTTATGTTAGCTTCGTTTCGTTGGCTTCTTAGCAGCCGTGTTGACGCTGGAGGACGCGATGAAATCCGTAAATATATATATTTTTTTTATTTAATCTTAATTTAAATACCTTTAAACGAAAGTATTACAAAGGGCGGACCTAATACCTCTTGGCATTCTCTGCCAGTCAACCCGGTGTATGGAGAGATATAGTAAGGGTGCCAAACATTAAATTTGTTAAAAAAAAATACATGAAAATAAATAATAGTTTCGTTTCGTATTGTTTACAACAATTTTAAGTGTTGGAATTTACCACGTGTTCGACGGTGATGGATAGGAAACCGGCATTTCTGTGGTGGTATAACAAATATATAAAATATATATTCTAAGGACAGTGTGCAGTAATATAGTTTTTATGATAAACGTTTAAACATTCACACACAGACACGCGCGCTCGAGCGGCACACACAGACAAGTACCAATCATATTATCACCTAATGCGTACATTATTTGTGTTGTTTATGTTTACTTTCAGCCGGAGAACAACTCAATGACTAAATAACTAATTAGGTATTTGTCCAATGCAACAATTGATACCTGTTATTGGCATTCAGTATTATTTAAGATTTTTGTTATAATAATTACAGCATGTTGTTAGGTCTGTAATAATAGTAAAAATTGATTTGACCAAGGCCTCATTTGACATGGAAAAAAAGATCACATATATTTTTTTTTAATATCACCGTTACCTTCCGCTGTAGGAATTTCTCCTGTGTCGCGGAGGTAGTTTACATACATGAATTGCACATGGACAAACACCCAGACGGGGAACTATTATTTGTAGTCCATACAGTCATACTAATCCCGTGCGGGAATTGAACCCGCGACCCACAGCGCCGCAGCTGAACGCTCAGCCACCATGCCACCGAGCCGTATGTAAAATGTTGTTGTTTTTTTTTAAAGTTATCAATCCAATTGGATTCCAAGCCGGAGTTTGCATGGACGATGGAACTATGACACGGCCATGTTTTCATCCAGACGATAAAACACCCCTTTCATTTCGATTCTCGTATCGCGAGTGTATTGGTAATTACGTACTTTTCGTACGTGGTAGAGGCATCCGGATCCGGTGCTTCTGCGTTTCGCTCGGTAATTAGTATCCCCCGCCACATTCCATCATCCCTCCCATTCCCCAAATATCCATAAAGTTCGGCAACGCACCTGCAGCTCTTAAGGTGTTGCAGATGTGCCACGGTAATAGCTTACCTTCGCCTGAGCCGCTTGCACGTTTGCCCTCTTTTACATTAAAAAAAAAATCAATATGACATTTTTCTATCATTACATTATTGAATTCATAGATTTAATTTTGGAAACTATATATATAAATATATAGAATCTATATTTTGTTAGGCTCAAAGTGTTCATACTTTGATCCAAAATCAAGAGAGATTATTAATTAAAAAAAAAAAAACAGAACTGATCTTCATTCGTGCAGCTTAGTTAGCGTATTGTAGCGCGTTTGTAAATTGTCCCAAATAGTCTCTGTTGATAAGTGAGTCGAAACGATTGAGATGTTTAGATCTCTGCCCACCCCGGCATTGGGTATGCGGCTGTGAGAACTAAATGTTGTTGAGTGATGATGTTGACGAGTGATTCAATTATATATTGGCTGTATTACTTATTTGCATTCCAGAGCGGTGTTGTAAAAGCCATATAAGAAGCCGTACGAAGCTTCTTGTATGACCAGAATAAAATTGTCTCTTATCATATTGTTAATTGAACTAAGCGCCAGCAAACATGGTATCAATTTCTTGGAAGGTCTGCTCACCACTGGATATGTGACGCCAGCTAACCCGGACTGGAGCAGCGTGGTGGGCCCTACCCGGCTCCAAGACTCCTCTCTAATTTTTGTGAAAGAGGCCTTTGCCCAGCAGTGGGCACTTAAAGGCTGCTATTTTTTATTTTATACTACTAGAAGTATATTATTTATTTAACTTACCCGCAGATCTATTCGATGGTTTTTGTAAATGGTCGGAGTTCGAATCGAAGCGGAAGCTATTGGCGTTGAGGTCTGACGACGATACGGCATGTCACATCACATCTCTGCCATCACACGCCTTGTCTTTTTGTGTGTCTGTTCTGCAAGAATCCTTACAGCTGTGTAATAATACTGCATTCTTCACATTCGTCGACCGCTTGGCTCAGTGGGCCTAATCGCTATGCCATCGTACCTGGGTTCGTAGCCCAGCCGAAGCCAGCATTTGTGGTCGGGTCTGGTTAAGTGTTCGTCCCGTGTCTCCGATACTGCACCCGACCCAACGTCGGATCTTGTTGCATAAGCGTTACAGGGGGAAGGCACTTACGGCACTATAACATCTCCCGCCCAGTTGACAACTGGCGATAGTATTCGAACGTTGTCGCCGTGCTCGAAATCGTCCCGGATGCACCTTGTTACATATCCTTAACAGCTGACGTATTTTGCTGGATACTTCTCCTTAATCGATGTCGAAATCAGGCAGAGAATAAGAAGACAAGATAGAAGAATCAAGCCGACATATTTTGTCGGTGTAATTGTAGTTGAACTGCGCGGTTAGCAATTCCGGAGGGTATTTCATTGCTAAATTAATAATGTACCTTAACAATATGCACGTGGAGTTTGAAATTGAACAAAGACCGTTGAATTCTACAATGCACTACGGCTTTTAGCAAGGTGGGGGACGGTTTGGAGGGGGGAGGGGGCTGTTCGCAACACTTTCTAGTTAACTTGAGTGACGTAACCTTAGCTCATCGTTTCAGCATGCGCAGGCACGCTCGTCGGTGGATGATATGCGTAGTACGCTGAGCGGCTTTTTTTAGGGTTCCGTATCCGTCCGTCCGTGAGTCCCAATGTTCACAGAGCTGTATCTTTTGAAACGTAATAAAAAACTTAAAGTTTATAACAAATTTGGGAATCAGAATTGTGTCATAAAATAAACTGACAATCAAATGTATACCTTTCACACTTTGAAAATGACAAAGTCATCATAAGTGCGAGAGAGTAATATTTACTCAAATGCAAGCTAATATTTGTTTGAGCTATTTAAAGCACGTACTTGGCTTCAGTTCTCTGGTACCTAGTCGAATAAACAGTAGATAATGAACGAGAAAGAAATAAAGAATTTTATATTATGTTTGTTTGCTCTAAAGATTTATATTGGCCGTGACATTACTATAAGAATAATACGTGGTGTTTATAAAGAAAAAAAAACGATATGTTTGGACGTCTTCAAGTCAGTCACAACTCAGTCGCGCCCTGTTAATATTTTTTTTAAGCGCGCATACTCCGCTCATGCGATGCCGTCCGGTCGACTTCGACAACGGTATTTTTTAAAGCGTTTATGCATATTTGTATATACATCCCCAACCAGACGATTATATATATATATATATATTTATTCACATAATAGGTATAAACTTAAATTAACATAGATATTCAAAGTTGCAGGTAGAACATTTTTACTTAGATGTACGTTGTACCATAAGTGCAAACAAAATGGCGCTCCTCTTTATCTTCGCGTATCTCCTGTAACATATATGCCATGATGTTGACGGACGGAGCGAGGGTTCAGATCCAGTGTCAGAGACACGGGACGAACACAATACAACCAGCTTCGGAAACCAACGAGTTGTGAGTCTGCACAAGTATTGGTTTCGGTACAACCTAGGAGCTCTCCAGTTCACTCGCGCTCACTTAAGTATCATAGTGCGCGAGTGAACTGGGTTCGATCCCCAGTGAGTGCCGGCACCACTAAAATTGTTTATAGCAAGTTTATACCACGTGCTCGGCGGTGAAGGAAAGCATCGTGACCAAACCTGTATGTGTGAGAAATATTAAAAAAAAAAGTTTCGAGGATACGTGAAACCGCCAACCCGCACTGGAGAAGGGTGGCGAGCCCTTCCCTGCTCCGAAAACCCTCTTAAATATTTGAGTAGGAGGCCTTTGTCTAGCAGTGAGCACTTACAGGCTGGTACTTTGTTTTACTTTTTTCAGCTTCGGCAGGGACACGAACCCAGTGCTTAGCAATCAGGACAGGTACGCCGACCACGAAGCCACGCGGTACGTCATTATACGCTCGCGGTGCTTTGTAACGCTTAATGTTCGCAATCACGTTCATTCATACGTTCAGCACAATTTTAGCTTTAACGTGGGTGATTGCGCTGCACCAAAATATTTACTCTGCCGTGACCCAGTAATTCTATTTGTAGGGGTGTGTCATCAGCTGATCTTTGCGGCGGCTGTTGTGTATGTGACGTGACGTGACGTCAAGAGTCTTTTTTATGAGACATACTGTATAGTGCCAGTGTGTTACTTGATGGTGCATTGTATACGGTTTTGAAACAAACTCCCGATACATGTAAAAAATCTACCTGACAAACGGTTCGAAATGATTATATATATAACTATTTTCAGGAGTTGTGTCAGGTGCAAAAACAATTAATGAAAAACAAACTGAAAAGATGTAACTTGCGATGTTTTTTTCGCCTGTATCTTACAGAGACCTCTTTTAAATACGGTGACAGATTTAAAAAAAAAAACAAATGAAATAACCTGAACCTAACCACTTACCGCAACACAGCGGGTGTTCACACTTTAGTGACATTCTTTAGGTTTTTCGTTCTCCATTACATTTGCCTCTACGAGCCCCTTGTGAACTCGCTGCATTCCTGCCGATGAAGGATTATTCATCATTTATTTAATTGGGATAACGGAAACTAAGACTGCAAACATAGTTAAGTACATCAGCCTCTGCTTGATGTGGTGCCTTTTAGTTCAGCGTGTAGAAAGAACTGGATTAACTCGATATGGGCTAAAGTACGACGAAATTTTTTTTTCAATGTCACTCTTTGCTGTAAGGTTTCCTTTTCATACCTCACCAGCCTGTAAATTGTCCACAGCAGGATATCGGGCCTCTCCGTTAAGGATGCCAATCGTCACGCAAGCGGAATGAGGATAGCCAGACGATCTTTTCCGAGAGGGTTATTCCGCCATTTGCGATTTTTAAAGCTGTACCTCGGTCGGCTCTTATGACGCCCACGGCAACAATGGGGTCGGCAGATTCCTACGTCGATAACACACAGCAAGACACACACATAGGCCGCAGTTGGACATAATTGGTGGCTTACCCGCCATACCGGGCACGACACCGGTACCCTCATACCTTAGACGCTGGCGCCCGTCATCAGTGTGCTATTGTTTTTTTTTTTCGAGATGATTATACCGCCCATCTGTCAGTTCATAATTTTAACTTTAACATGGGTGGTTGCGCTGCACCATAATATTTATGGGCTTATTTAGTTATTATTGTGTTTCTTATTTATATTTATGAATCTATCTACATATGTAATAGTATATTATTATGCATATTATATCATATTTTTATTAATTAATTTTATTATATCTATTTATATTTGTTTATAGTTATTATAAATCATTTTATTACTTAATTAATTTAATAAATGAATACACCTGCTACGGCTATCTCTCCAACCCATGGGTTGACTGGGAGAGAACGCCAATAGGCATTAAGTCCGCCCTTTGTAACCTCAAATTGGGGTGTAAGCAATAAAGTATTTTAAATTAAATAAATAAAAAAATAAATTTACGCGGCCGTGACCAAATAATACCATTTTTAGGGGTCTTCGTGGCAGGCGTCCTGCAGGCGACGTCATGAGTCTATTCACTTCTTCACGAGCCACGTGACGTCATCCGTCATCTGACGGCCTTTTCGATTTCAAATCGTTTTCCTTAGTCGTCTCTTACGTCACCCACGGGAAGGAAGAGGATCGTATTTTTTTTTATTTGTTAAAGCGCGCTACTATGTTATAATAAATCATTAATGACGAGGACTCTACACACAATTAATCATTCGAACAACAATATCGATTTACATCCGGCGCGTTGTTTGACTACAAATTATACAACGTCACGATTGTAAGCCATTGACCCAGAGTCTATGCAGCCAACGCTCCGTCGAAGCGGCTATATAAGCGTTATTTGGAAACCAAGAATCATAATAGACTTTATTATTAACTCGCAAACTAAACCGAAACTCTTATTTGCTTAGTAGATCAATGTGTGTGTAATTTTTTTTTTTTATGAAAAATAGTCTTGCGTTTGACCTCAATATTGCCCGATGGAAAGCGAAGATCAGGCCTAGGATGGTACACGCTTGCCTAGATGTTAACTATGTGTTAACTACAATTTAACTGCCTTTACGACGACATAGACACTGAGCACATCTATGGTATAGTACCATATATTATCCAACGTGGTAGAGCCGAGCGACGGCTTTTGTTGCTGCTCGATAGGGCCGCAACAAAAGCCAGGGTGGTACCACGATCAGGCAGAATACCGGCGTGCAAATGTAGAGGCATCTTGTGCTTCTGCGTTTCGTTCGGTGAGTGAGGTATCGGATGCCTATTCCCCCTCCCCTTCCCCATCATCCCTACTATCTCCCAAATGTCCTAAGGCCGGCGAAGCACCTGCAGCTTCTCTGGCTGTTGGCTCGTTTGTACCCTTTGCCATTAAAAAAAAAAAAACTATGCATCCGACTTAGTTAGCGTTACAGAGTTGGCAAAAATTTTGTTAATTACATAATGAAATAAAAAATGTACTTAATTTATTATTGTCGTTTAAGGTGCAGCTAGAATAGTGCAAAGTCTTAAGTAAATAAAAACCGGCCAGGCTTGATCGGGGTTCGCACTAAGGATCCCGTACTGAATGTAAGAAGGCACAATTTACATATGTTAATTAAAATTTAACATTATATCTAATATAGTCCAAGAGTTACTTTCTAACATTCTCATAAGAATTTTTAAACTTTTTAAATGTTCTTTTTAAATATCTCTCTAAATTATGTTACGGCCTAGCGAACCGTTAATGGCATAGACTTGGGCATTGTCCAACACCTTGTTGCTATACGGACTGGATTTTGAACAGATTAGAACGGAAGCAGGATTTTCATCCGAGTTATTCAGACAGAGCTTTTGAATAATGTTTCTCGTTTAGTGAAAATTAAATATTATTTACTGTTATGTACAATACTTCTTATGTATGAATGTATTTAATAATATATTTGTGCTGATTTACATTAAAAGAAATTTAAGGGATATGTTTTATCCTTTTTAATATTACAGTTTGTATGTTTGTCGTTCAATCACGCTTAAATCTACAACACAGCTGAAGGTAGCGGGTTTGAATCCCGCTATGGGAAAAGCCCCCGCCAAGAATCCCGCAAAGATTCAAGATATGAATGCAGGCTTATGCTAGAGCTTACTTGAGAGGCCTATGTTAAGCAGTGGATATGTCCAAGTGAATGGCTGATGAAGAATCAACATCAGCGTCTACTATCTTCGCTTGCCATCGCACAGACGCTGGTCTAGATAATTAAGATCTGGCATTCTTGCAATGATTAATCCGCCATTTATCGGGGGCCTCTTAAAAGCGTTAAAGCACTTAAGTGGTAGAGCTCGAATGGGCCGGCTCTACCGGATTGTCGTAGACCTCTACGTCTTGTGCTTCTGCGTTTCGTTCGGTGAGTGGGCTAACCGGTGGCCCACTCCCTCTCTCCCCTCCCCCCTCCTCATACTCACTCCCATCTCCCAAATACCCTTGAAGACCGACAACGCACCTGCAACGCTCCTCCGGTGTTGCAGACGTACGTGGGCGACGGTAATCACTTACCATCGGGTGAACCGCTTGCTCGTTTGCCGCCACATTCACACCTAGGGTTGCCAACCGTACTCCATATGAAGGTGTACTTAATGATGTATATAATACTAGTGAAGATAAAATGCTCTATTTATATCCAATCCTTTTTTAGCCAAACAACACGTTGACTGGCAGCTCGGTTCGAATCCCAGCCAAAGTCAATATTTGTGCAGTAAACACTAATTATTGGTTTTCGATTCTGTTTGTGTTGCTTTCGTCCGATCTCTCCGACTTGAGATAGGATATGAGAAGGTAGAGCCAGGTGCTTTGCTTGTCTTCGTGTTTGCTCATACACTTGCGTAATTATAAAATCACCTGCGCAGTTGACAGCTGTCGATAATATTCGGAAGTTGTCGGCGTGGTTCTGATCATCTAGGAGGACATCTCGTGTGTCATCTCTCACGTAAAAAAATTATACAAACATATTCAATAATAGTAACAAAGATTTTGTAGTAATACTCTTTATTTGCAACCCTGCTCCCGACATACGAATGGAGTGGATGAATCTTAATTACGCGGTAACTTAGCATAATTTGATTAAATAATAATTATATTCTGGTAAAGATAATTAAAAGGCTCGACTCTCTACTTCCATATTAATTAGTCCTTTGATCTTTGAAAAAGCACCCTTTGATGCGGCTTTTGCGACGTCATCACTGTATAAATAGAGCCATGATCTCAAATAGTATTTAACGTTAATTATGTACAATTATCATTGTCCCTTGTTCTAGTATCATTATAGTATAGTAATTAGTATAATAATATAGTAAACGACCGCTTTCGCCTCACGGCGTCTTCGGAGTGTTTCAGTTAAGTGACAACAACAATCGCATGTATGAATTATATGTTAATATAATGCCTGAAAAGAAAAAACTTTATTACACCCACATCGCAGAACTGACAATCGTTGGGGGAAAAAATGTTCGAGAGTGGAAGCCAGCCACGTACAGGCGAACGCAGTGTGGGACGACCCACCCACAAGATGGAGTGACGACCTGCGCAGTGTCGCGGGAAGTGGATGAATGCAGGTGGCACGGGACCGAGCTTTGTGGCAATCTTTGGGGGTAGACCTATGTTCAACAGTGGACTTGTGATAGGCTGAAACTATGATGATGATGAAGGGTTAATTGACGATTGTAAATCCGTACGTAATGAAGCACTTCTTTACTTATGCAAGGAGCCCTTCCTCCACTCCCTAAACATTAAGATTCTAGATGAACGAGAATTATCCCTCAGGTTCTGGATGAGTGAGTCAGTCAGTTTGTATTAAGTGGTGAAGGGTGGTTAGGGCTAGTACTTGATTCGGAATCAGCAGACTCGTGTACGGGTTCTAACTGATGAGTCTTTCGAAACTTATATACGATCTCTATTCTGGCTCTGGACACTAAGACGGCGATAAGCTCGCCACCTGTCACGTCGTCCTAAATAAGCTCTGCTGAAAAGTATGTAAATTAGATCTAAAATGTCTTTATACACCTCTATATGGTCGAGAGAACTTGTAGAGTTGTGCATGTGTATAGACACACACACATATATATATGTCGCAATCAACGCGATATACGGGACGCAAGCGCCATTGGAAGTTCGATGGAACCAATTATGTACCGGCCGAGCGGAGCACACGACCGACACTCGTTGTGTAGCGGTCGGCCAGAGCGCATGATATTGGACCGTCGCGCGTTCCTGTATTCAAATCTACCTATAGTTGTGTCTTGTAAATTCGTTGGATATTATAATTGGATTAAGTGAACTACTTTGTTTTGTTGCCAACATTACCCAACGACGCCCACTGTGAAGAGACAAGGCATTATGAACCCTGCTGATAATGGTGAACCTACTATATATATATGTATATTTGGTCGGTCCACTAAAAGCTCTCTAGTGGTACTGATTGTATCTGTCTGGTTTTGATACCATTAAATAGTTCAATAGGGAGAAATGTCACCGGTAAAGATAGTGGTATACATAACAGAGTGAATATTGCTTTGCTTCATGAACATCGCCTGTTTGTAAATAATATTAACATAATGTTCATAGAAGGCCTCTTCAAATCGGGAGGGGCTTTGTCTATGCTTAAATAAGTATGCAACGCATACAAATCAATACGCATGGCGTTAGATGCCAAATAAATATTGGAGGTGGCTTTTGCGTCAGTAATTAAAAGACTGATGTTACTTTGAAATTTTTTTACTCCACTTCCACTTCTGTAAAAGTATTTTACATGATGGTAAGTGCTTACCATCGCCCATATACGTCAAGGCTCTACCAATTACGTCAAGGCTCTACCAATTACGTCAAGGCTCTACCAATTACGTCAAGGCTCTACCAATTACGTCAAGGCTCTACCAATTACGTCAAGGCTCTACCAATTACGTCAAGGCTCTACCAATTACGTCAAGGCTCTACCAATTACGTCAAGGCTCTACCAATTACGTCAAGGCTCTACCAATTACGTCAAGGCTCTACCAATTACGTCAAGGCTCTACCAATTACGTCAAGGCTCTACCAATTACGTCAAGGCTCTACCAATTACGTCAAGGCTCTACCAATTACGTCAAGGCTCTACCAATTACGTCAAGGCTCTACCAATTACGTCAAGGCTCTACCAATTACGTCAAGGCTCTACCAATTACGTCAAGGCTCTACCAATTACGTCAAGGCTCTACCAATTACGTCAAGGCTCTACCAATTACGTCAAGGCTCTACCAATTACGTCAAGGCTCTACCAATTACGTCAAGGCTCTACCAATTACGTCAAGGCTCTACCAATTACGTCAAGGCTCTACCAATTACGTCAAGGCTCTACCAATTACGTCAAGGCTCTACCAATTACGTCAAGGCTCTACCAATTACGTCAAGGCTCTACCAATTACGTCAAGGCTCTACCAATTACGTCAAGGCTCTACCAATTACGTCAAGGCTCTACCAATTACGTCAAGGCTCTACCAATTACGTCAAGGCTCTACCAATTACGTCAAGGCTCTACCAATTACGTCAAGGCTCTACCAATTACGTCAAGGCTCTACCAATTACGTCAAGGCTCTACCAATTACGTCAAGGCTCTACCAATTACGTCAAGGCTCTACCAATTACGTCAAGGCTCTACCAATTACGTCAAGGCTCTACCAATTACGTCAAGGCTCTACCAATTACGTCAAGGCTCTACCAATTACGTCAAGGCTCTACCAATTACGTCAAGGCTCTACCAATTACGTCAAGGCTCTACCAATTACGTCAAGGCTCTACCAATTACGTCAAGGCTCTACCAATTACGTCAAGGCTCTACCAATTACGTCAAGGCTCTACCAATTACGTCAAGGCTCTACCAATTACGTCAAGGCTCTACCAATTACGTCAAGGCTCTACCAATTACGTCAAGGCTCTACCAATTACGTCAAGGCTCTACCAATTACGTCAAGGCTCTACCAATTACGTCAAGGCTCTACCAATTACGTCAAGGCTCTACCAATTACGTCAAGGCTCTACCAATTACGTCAAGGCTCTACCAATTACGTCAAGGCTCTACCAATTACGTCAAGGCTCTACCAATTACGTCAAGGCTCTACCAATTACGTCAAGGCTCTACCAATTACGTCAAGGCTCTACCAATTACGTCAAGGCTCTACCAATTACGTCAAGGCTCTACCAATTACGTCAAGGCTCTACCAATTACGTCAAGGCTCTACCAATTACGTCAAGGCTCTACCAATTACGTCAAGGCTCTACCAATTACGTCAAGGCTCTACCAATTACGTCAAGGCTCTACCAATTACGTCAAGGCTCTACCAATTACGTCAAGGCTCTACCAATTACGTCAAGGCTCTACCAATTACGTCAAGGCTCTACCAATTACGTCAAGGCTCTACCAATTACGTCAAGGCTCTACCAATTACGTCAAGGCTCTACCAATTACGTCAAGGCTCTACCAATTACGTCAAGGCTCTACCAATAAGTTATTCATTGTAAAATAACACATTCAGGTTAGTAGTATGTAAGGATTCTTCGTGAATCAAATTCTGGACTGGAGGTTATAATTTTATATTTCAGATTCCGGAGTATATAGTTATTTAAATTTTTCTCAATTGTTTACTTTCATAGCAGTTTTAAGTGCTATTAACACTTGCTCGGCGCTGAAGGAAAAGGTCGTGAGGAAGGAAAGCCCGCTCTTCCCGGCTCCAAAACCCACTCAGTCATTTGAGAAGGAGGCCATCGCCCAGCGGTGGGCACCTACAAGCTGCCACCTGCTTTTTTCCACCCCTCGTTGTGCCCTTATTGTTATACCACACGTGATGGTGTTAACTAAAGCGAACTTCTTGCAGCAGCGATACATGGCACGAGCCGATGGCGCCAAACAGCACTGGGAGGATGATGTATGCGATGAATTGCTGTATTCCAGCAGAGATAGCGACGACAGTCCCATATTGTCTCACAGGTCAGTGCTGTCCTTTCACCGATTGCTCAGGGTTTCTATGAGAAAGACTGGAAAACGTGCAAGCGGCTCACCTGGCGGTAAGTGATTAGAGACGTCCACATCCGAAACGAGGAGCTGCAGGCGCGTTGCTGACCTTTACAGACATCATGGGGAAGGAGGAGGAGGGGGTCCTCCGGTTACCTCACCCACCGAGCGAAACGCCGGTATTGTGCGAGCCGGACCATAGAATCCGGCTTCACAAAACTACCTATCTATAGCATCAGCCAATTCCAGTTCACTGCTGAACCCATGCCTCTCCAAGAAAGCATCAGCGAAAATCGGCACACGTGTCGTAGAGGGTTTGCCGCAACCACGCTTCACGTGCCGTTAACCTTACACTAGTGATGATGCTCCTTACGAGGACTGCACTCTGTGATTTGCAGCTCCTCTAGTGTTGCAGATGTACATGTGCGTCGGTGATCACTAAGCATCAGGTGGACCCGCATGCTAGTTTGCCTCGTTTCCAATTTAAAACAAAAATTACTATAGCAGAACACGGACAGCTGGAAACCACTTCAATCTAAGGAGGTAGGCAACAGATGCGTTGCCGACCACGAGGACTGACTGCCGATTGGCAGCGGAAATACCCAGACGATCGCTAGGCTCAGGAACCTTCCACGTGACGGCTTAATTTTTATCGATTTTGTTTTATCCCAGCGTGATTTAATGGGCAGATCGCCTAACGTCTCAGAACTGTTGCCAGCACTGGACTGGGTAGGGGCTCATCATGAACAATGTCTATGGTTCCAGGCATGAGAAATATCGCAAGTACGCGCCATACATTCGCGAGGGCAAGACGGAAGATAGAGAGAGGAGATCCGCGTTCAGTATCGTGGCCAAGTTCTTCCTCTTCAGCGCTGCCATGATATTATTTTGCGTGCTGCTGTATATACCTGTGTACAATAAGGCCAATGACCAGGTGCCAAAACGTAAGTCTTACATGGAGTAACAGTTTGTATCTTTAAAATTTTATGTATTATAAAAACATGGTTTGGTTAAATTGGTTGAAAATAGTCGGTCTGAGAAGCCGTGGGTAGCCTAGTGGTCAGGGCGCTCACTTTAATGTCATAGAGTGTGAGTGACCTGGGTTCGATCCCCGGTGCCGGCGCCACTAAAATTGTTAAAACAATTCTAAGTGCTGTATTTACCACGTGCTCAACGGTGAAGGAAAACATCGTGAGGAAACCTGCATGTAACCTGAGAAATAATAATTATTATTTTGAGGATATGTGAAGCCCGCCAACCCGCATTGGAGCAGCGTGGCGGATCCTTCACGGCTCTTAAGCCCTCTCTGATTACTAGTATTTGAGAAGGAGGCCTTTGCCCAGCAATGGGCACTTGCAGGCTGTTGCTTTATTTTACTTTCTTAGTCAGTCTGTTTTATTGGATGATAAATATACTGCAATAACGTAATACAATTTTTTGGAGCCTAATTACAAAGCCATCTGGCTTTGTAATTAGGCTCCGTCCCCGCGTCTTGTCTTACCTTTAAAATTTTTTGTGTAGTAGTAAGCCGGATGAAATTTTCACAGAATATGTGCTCTTATCACGGATATCCTAACAAGTAATAAAAACAAACAAAAAGTTAAAATTAAGAGTGTTAATATACACTAAGTTAAAATTAATAAAACAAATATATCTACAGTAAAATTAGTTAACCTCAAGTCAAATGTGAATCGGGCTAGTGTTAATGATCTCGAACTGAATGTAAGAAAACATAATAGTGTTTGTTAAATAAATAACACAGATATATTATATTTTTGTTGCACTGAACCCTCGATGCGCGAGCCCGAATCGCACTTTCTATTCTATGTACTTCATTTAATCGGCTTTCAGGTTACAGATTCGTTTCCATTCAAGAATTCGTATGGCTTAGAGTATAATTGTTCCGGGTTTTTTTATAGGAAAGGCGGCAAACGAACAATAGGTTCACCTGATGGTAAGTGATTACCGTCGCCCACATACACCTGCAACATTAGGATTGGAGCGAGGATAAGGAGCGGAATGGGGAGGGGGAGTGGGCCTCCGGTTACCTAACTCACCGAACGAAACGCAGAAGCACAAGATGCCTCTACTTCACGCCGGTATTCTGCGAGGTCGTGGTATTAATCCGGTCGAGCCGGCCCATTCGAGCAGCAGCTAAAGCCGCCGCTTGGCTCTACCACGTTAAAAAATTATGTAATACTCAAATTTAAAAAAAAAAAAACAGGACAGAATGGGTAGACCTACTTAGGTTGTATTTTTTACAAATCGTTCCCTCGAATCCAGAAGCGAATGCGAAGAGCAAATAGTTATTGCGCGTTAATAAGGATTGAGTAGTGAAAAAACACTATTAATAAAAAAAAATTAAAAAAACAACGCATTCAGAATATTTAAAGAAAATGTAAAATGCGTATATCGCTTGAGAACACTAGAATGATTAGGTCTCGGGTATGTGTGCAATTTAGGCTTGTGAATCTCCTCTAAAATAAAAGTTCAACTGTAGAGCCAAGCAGTGGCTTTTGCTGCTGCTCGAATGAATGGGTCGTGAAGTAGAGGCATCTTGTGCAAAATATTCTTAAAGGCCGCAAAGCACCTTCAGCTCCTCTGCTGTTGCAGATGTACGTGGGCGTCAGTAAACACTTCCCAGCAGGTGAGCCCGCTTGCTCGTTCGCTTCCTTGTATAATAAAAAAATATTGTACATACTTTCTGCAATCCCATAAAAAGCGCTCAAATACTTGATTCACTCAAAAGAACATGTGGCAACCCTAACAATTAGACATATTTATTCATTAAAGGTCACTGGGTCAAATGTTGCATCGACAAATTTGTAAGTAGATCAATAATTGAATCATTAAATCAATAATTGTCCATAATAATATGTGGCAACCCTAATAATTAGATTTATTTATTCATTAGAGGTCACTGGGTCAAATGGTGCATCGACTAATTTATAGATAAATCGATCAATCTTCAATTGATTCATTGCTTGTCTTTGTGCGTCTCATACACGATTTACTGTCCCACTTCACTAGATAAGGGTCAATAACTTATATCCGAAAACCAGTAGCCGGCTCGGTTAGCGCGGTCGGATTCGGTGCGTGTTCTTTTTCCGCCCGGAACTATTATTCGTGTAACTGTTCCAGGACTGGATGTTTGCCTCCACCGACACTAATAAAACATTTAAATCTTCTCTTGCGTAACTCTGGCGGTGATGGTAACAATATTCGTTTTAAAGTCTCCACGACGCGATCCGAGCTGACAGAATGAAATCGATCACGATTACCACCAGAGTAACGCATGGCCCTTGGTAAAAAGTATCTAGATCCTTCCATAACACTTCTTCATCCGTCTGTCTGTGCCCACTGCTGGATGCTGCGCCTCATAACAAAGCTATTAGTATTTGGGAGTTTCCTCCATTACACGGTATTCCTTATAGATAACTCATATTTTATGTTAAATAGTGATTGTGTAAGTCAGCCTTCTATTTATTTAATACATCCGTCACGGTAACTAAGGAATAAATGATGTAAGGGATAATATCCCTGTGGTCGTTTTCAGATACAAATGAAATGTATTGAAATTCTTAACCGACTTTAAAATAGAAGACGGGGTTATTACACTGTATTTTTTAATTAATCTATTTATTGTTTATTGCACACCTTCCTATGATAAATGCACAGAATACATAAAAAAATAGGTACAAGCAATGGGCGGTCTTATTGCTGACAGTTAGAAGATATTCCTACACGTTTATTTCTGAACCGAAAAGTTGACTAGGATTTGAAATACACTGCGCGGAAGTGGATTAATTAAAAAAACAATTATCATAACCTGTCCCGCTCTAGTTTGTCGCGCTCGGTTGTGACGTAACAGTCCCGCCTACAGCGGATACATGGGAAGATAAGTGGGAAGGGGATCGGGTATGCATTTGGCCCAACAGCAAAACTTGAATGGGATTAGTTTACGTTACAACACTCGTGAAGACGCTTAAGCATTTTATAATTCTTCATCTTTACAGCTGCGGTAGCAGGCTGGTCAATACATACAAATAGAGATACTAAAATATATGTGCAACCAGAAAACGTCACAACGATCCACGAGCCAAAGGACTTATGTCCGAAAAGTAGTAAAACCGAAAAAAACAAACTGTTCCTCCTCATCGTCGTGTGCTCCTCAACTGTCAACTTCGACCAGCGTATCGCTATCAGAGAGACGTGGGGCAACTACAATAGTTACCTAAAGTTATCCAGAATTTACAACGCAGTCAAAGAGAAATACAAAAACTTCAACGCCAGTCTCGAAGTTGCATCGACAAATTTGTAAGTAGATCAATAATTGAATCATTAAATCAATAATTGTCCATAATAATATGTGGCAACCCTAATAATTAGATTTATTTATTCATTAGAGGTCACTGGGTCAAATGTTGCATCGACAAATTTGTAAGTAGATCAATAATTGAATCATTAAATCAATAATTGTCCATAATAATATGTGGCAACCCTAATAATTAGATTTATTTATTCATTAGAGGTCACTGGGTCAAATGTTGCATCGACAAATTTGTAAGTAGATCAATAATTGAATCATTAAATCAATAATTGTCCATAATAATATGTGGCAACCCTAATAATTAGATTTATTTATTCATTAGAGGTCACTGGGTCAAATGTTGCATCGACAAATTTGTAAGTAGATCAATAATTGAATCATTAAATCAATAATTGTCCATAATAATATGTGGCAACCCTAATAATTAGATTTATTTATTCATTAGAGGTCACTGGGTCAAATGGTGCATCGACTAATTTATAGATAAATCGATCAATCTTCAATTGATTCATTGCTTGTCTTTGTGCGTCTCATACACGATTTACTGTCCCACTTCACTAGATAAGGGTCAATAACTTATATCCGAAAACCAGTAGCCGGCTCGGTTAGCGCGGTCGGATTCGGTGCGTGTTCTTTTTCCGCCCGGAACTAGTATTCGTGTAACTGTTCCAGGACTGGATGTTTGCCTCCACCGACACTAATAAAACATTTAAATCTTCTCTTGCGTAACTCTGGCGGTGATGGTAAATATATTCGTTTTAAAGTCTCTACGACGCGATCTGAGCTGACAGAATGAAATCGATCACGATTACCACCAGAGTAACGCATGGCCCTTGGTAAAAAGTATCTAGATCCTTCCATAACACTTCTTCATCCGTCTGTCTGTGCCCACTGCTGGATGCTGCGCTTCATAACAAAGCTATTAGTATTTGGGGGTTTCCTCCATTACTAGTATTCCTTATTGATAGCTCATATTTTATGTTAAACAGTGATTATGCAAGTCAGCCTTCTATTTATTTAATACATCCGTCACGGTAACTAAGGAATAAATGATGTAAGGGATAATATCCTTGTGGTAGTTTTCAGATACAAATGAAATGTATTGAAATTCTTAACCGACTTTAAAATAGAAGACGGGGTTATTACACTGTATTTTTTAATTAATCTATTTATTGTTTATTGCACACCTTCCTATGATAAATGCACAGAATACATAAAAAAATAGGTACAAGCAATGGGCGGTCTTATTGCTGACAGTTAGAAGATATTCCTACACGTTTATTTCTGAACCGAAAAGTTGACTAGGATTTGAAATACACTGCGCGGAAGTGGATTAATTAAAAAAACAATTATCATAACCTGTCCCGCTCTAGTTTGTCGCGCTCGGTTGTGACGTAACAGTCCCGCCTACAGCGGATACATGGGAAGATAAGTGGGAAGGGGATCGGGTATGCATTTGGCCCAACAGCAAAACTTGAATGGGATTAGTTTACGTTACAACACTCGTGAAGACGCTTAAGCATTTTATAATTCTTCATCTTTACAGCTGCGGTAGCAGGCTGGTCAATACATACAAATAGAGATACTAAAATATATGTGCAACCAGAAAACGTCACAACGATCCACGAGCCAAAGGACTTATGTCCGAAAAGTAGTAAAACCGAAAAAAACAAACTGTTCCTCCTCATCGTCGTGTGCTCCTCAACTGTCAACTTCGACCAGCGTATCGCTATCAGAGAGACGTGGGGCAACTACAATAGTTACCTAAAGTTATCCAGAATTTACAACGCAGTCAAAGAGAAATACAAAAACTTCAACGCCAGTCTCGAAGTTGAATCGACAGACGTCTCTAATAAGAATCATAGTGTTAATAATTTAGATAGAAATAAACGAGACATATCGGGCTTTGGCCAACTGTTTCCCGAATTAGCTAAAGCGCTTCAAAGCAACATGGCGGATGTAAACACAGAGCCAGCCGAAGAAAAACGTTTCGACGACGACAAAGAAGATAATAAAATGTTGCCCGAATTCGACATGAATAAAGTTCTGGGTGATCAAGACGAAGACACCGATTTTGATTACGATTACGGCAGTAATATAATGAAAATACCGCCGAAGGGCTATGAAGATACGCCGGACGTTGGGAAAATCATATCTCTGTTGAAGCACGTGAAAACTTTCCGCAAAACCGAGCCAACCGAACCCGAGCTCGGCAACACCGTTCCGGATTTCAAGCTGGTGTTCCTTTTGGGTTTGCCGCCGCACGACAACGATACAGATGTCCAATTGAAGATCGACAGGGAAGTGGAAACCTACGGCGATATCATACAAGAAGGTTTCGTGGATTCTTACAATAATCTGACATTGAAATCTATAATGATGCTGAAGTGGGTTACCAACAACTGCAATGAAAGTGGTAAGTGGCATTTTCTCATTGTTTATGAGCGACCCCTGCTTCGCTCAGATGTTGTTTTTCTTCTTGAGCTCCCTCTTAACAGTTTACGACTGAACGTAGCGGTCTAAGTCTCTTGCAGTGTTCTTCGTAGTAGAGCCAAGCGGCTTAAGCTGCTGCTGCAATTGGGCCGGCGCCACCGGATCGGTAGCACGGCCTCGCAATATACCGGCGTGAAGTAGAGGCATCTTGTGCTTCTGCTTGTATATTCTCTCTCCCATCTCCGAAATATCCTTACAAGGCCGGCAACTCACCTGTAGCAGACGTCGGAATGACTTACCATCGGGTGAGCCGCTTGATCGTTTGCACCCTTTCCCCGTAAAAAAAATATTTCTGTTCTAGGCTCACGACGGGGTGAAAAAAGGGGGTTAATGGAAGATCACCTGCCTTTGTAATTTAGGTCTACAATATTTAAGGTTGTTATAACACAGCATCGATCGGAATGTCAAGAGATATTATTCTCTTGCGTTATTGTTACAAACGTGGTAAAGCCAAGCGGCAAACGAGCAAGCGGTTCACCTGATGGTAAGTGATTACCGTCGCCCGCGTACATCCGCAACACCAGAGGTGCTGCAGGTGCGTTGCCGACCTTTAAGAGTGTTAGGGAGATGGGAGGAGATAGGTGGGATACTTCGCGCCGGTATTCTGCGAGGTCGTGGTACCAATACGAACCAGCCGGCCCATTCGAGCAGCAGCAAAAGCCGCCGCTTGGCTCCACCACTGATAAATATGTATCTGCCTCCACGTCACAGTAGAAATTCCTGCAGCGGGTAATAACACCTTTAAAAAAAAAAGCAAAAAATATTCTCGTCCAAGAGTCAAATCAAGACTCAATCAAGAGTCTCCAAATGTCAACGTAAGTCTGCTTCGGTATTCCCACCCCCGGGGCACTCAAGGCAACGTTGGGCGTTGTTTTTCGTTTTGCGACTAAAATCGATCCGTTTCTCGTCACACCTCCAGTCCGCTACATCCTGAAAACCGACGACGACATGTACATCAACGGGCCGTACCTGGTGTCGAACCTGCGCGAGCGCGCCAAGGCCCACGACGCGGGGGTCGCGCGTGGCAGCAAGGCCAAAGAGCACCTGCTGATAGGGGACCTGATATGTGGCGCTAGACCGGTGCAGGACTCGAAGAGCAAATGGTAAGGGTCTCTATGCCCTGTTCGTTCATAATAAGTTGAAAGCGTCAGCGAAAGCGAAAGCTCGTCCTTTCGTTTCGGTGCGGGAAAGAGTCTGCCATGCTGCATGCGTGACCACGTTATCCATGTTGTCATGGTGCTGGGTTAGTTTCAAAGAGCGCAGTGACCAGGGCTCGAACCCCGGTGCCGAAACCGTAAACATTGTTAATAGCAATGTGAAGTACTGAATTTACCACGTGCTCGACGGTGAAGAAGAATAGCGTGAGGAAATCGGCAGGTCTGAGAAATAATAAAAAATATTTCTGTTCTAGGCTCACGACGGGGTGAAAAAGGGGTTAATGGAAGATCACCTGCCTTTGTAATTTAGGTCTACAATATTTAAGGTTGTTATAACACAGCATCGATCGGAATGTCAAGAGATATTATTCTCTTGCGTTATTGTTACAAACGTGGTAAAGCCAAGCGGCAAACGAGCAAGCGGTTCACCTGATGGTAAGTGATTACCGTCGCCCGCGTACATCCGCAACACCAGAGGTGCTGCAGGTGCGTTGCCGACCTTTAAGAGTGTTAGGGAGATGGGAGGAGATAGGTGGGATACTTCGCGCCGGTATTCTGCGAGGTCGTGGTAACAATCCGAACCAGCCGGCCCATTCGAGCAGCAGCAAAAGCCGCCGCTTGGCTCCACCACTGATAAATATGTATCTGCCTCCACGTCACAGTAGAAATTCCTGCAGCGGGTAACAACACCTTTAAAAAAAAAGCAAAAAATATTCTCGTCCAAGAGTCAAATCAAGACTCAATCAAGAGTCTCCAAATGTCAACGTAAGTCTGCTTCGGTATTCCCACCCCCAGGGCACTCAAGGCAACGTTGAGCGTTGTTTTTCGTTTTGCGACTAAAATCGATCCGTTTCTCGTCACACCTCCAGTCCGCTACATCCTGAAAACCGACGACGACATGTACATCAACGGGCCGTACCTGGTGTCGAACCTGCGCGAGCGCGCCAAGGCCCACGACGCGGGGGTCGCGCGTGGCAGCAAGGCCAAAGAGTACCTGCTGATAGGGGACCTGATATGTGGCGCTAGACCGGTGCAGGACTCGAAGAGCAAATGGTAAGGGTCTCTATGCCCTGTTCGTTCATAATAAGTTGAAAGCGTCAGCGAAAGCGAAAGCTCGTCCTTTCGTTTCGGTGCGGGAAAGAGTCTGCCATGCTGCATGCGTGACCACGTTATCCATGTTGTCATGGTGCTGGGTTAGTTTCAAAGAGCGCAGTGACCAGGGCTCGAACCCCGGTGCCGAAACCGTAAACATTGTTAATAGCAATGTGAAGTACTGAATTTACCACGTGCTCGACGGTGAAGAAGAATAGCGTGAGGAAATCGGCAGGTCTGAGAAATAATAAAAAATATTATTTACGAGGTCATGTGAAGTCCGCCGGCCCGCGCAGGAGCGGCGTGCCTTACCCTGGGCTCCAAAACCCTCCCAGATATTTGAGTAATAGGCCTTTGTCCAGCTGTGGGTGTTTGCAGGCTGGCACTTCACAGTATCGGGAATCGAACACAAGTTCACGCATTCTATATATATTTAATGCGGGTTTATTGGTTCATTGATAACATTCTATAGTTTTGTAATTTTGAAACGAGTAAATTTTTAATATTTACATTTGTTTTGCAGATGAACATGGTGAGTACTGATTTTTATTTGCTAACTGTACACACTGTCAATTTTCATTATTGCATTGGTCGATTGCATGGACGGCGGTCAGTGTGTCTGTCTGTTCAGTCTCGAATCCCAGGTGCACTTATCAGAACAGGACAAAATGTGTCACCTTTTGTGTCTTGACTCTCATATGTCCGATAGGTAAATTGTAACTCTATTCGTCACTCCATCTTGTGGGAGGTCGTCCTGTACTGTTTTTTAACTAAGGGTTGTCTTTATTTGTCTTCTTTACCACTTCAGCCTAGATTCTAGATTATAGATAGACATAATGATTTCTTCTATTTACGCGAACACTACACATTCGAAATAAAGCTATGATTTACGGATGTTATCGCGTCCAATTTTGTTTTAATATTCCCGACGTTTCGAGTGCTATACAGCAGCACCTGTGCCCAGGGTCTATCTATACATTTCAAATATATAGATAGACACTTCGACAGTATGATATATCCAGTAAAAAAAACATCTTACCAACTTACACGAGTTCGCCTAACTTCAGAATAGACTATTTAATATTCAGAAGGGCCAAACAATATTGCGTGCTACATCTACCAACCCACCTCCCAAGTTCTGTAGCGAGATGCCTGCCCCAGGGATAATTCCACCCAAACTCTTTCTAATATATCATCATCATCATTTCAGCCTATCACAAGTCCACTGCTGAACATAGGCCTCCCTCAAAGATTGCCACGAAGCTCGGTCCTGAGCCACCTGCATCCATCGACTTCCCGCAACACCGTGCAGGTCGTCACTCCATCTTGTGGGAGGTCGTCCTGTACTATTTTTAACTAAGGGTTGTCTCTATTTGACTTCTTTACCACTTCAGCCTAGATTCTAGATTATAGATAGACATAATGATTTCTTCTATTTACGCGAACACTACACATTCGAAATAAAGCTATGATTTACGGATGTTATCGCGTCCAATTTTGTTTTAATATTCCCGACGTTTCGAGTGCTATACAGCAGCACCTGTGCCCAGGGTCTATCTATACATTTCAAATATATAGATAGACACTTCGGCAGTATGATATATCCAGTAAAAAAAACATCTTACCAACTTACACGAGTTCGCCTAACTTCAGAATAGACTATTTAATATTCAGAAGGGCCAAACAATATTGCGTGCTACATCTACCAACCCACCTCCCAAGTTCTGTAGCGAGATGCCTGCCCCAGGGATAATTCCACCCAAACTCTTTCTAATATATCATCATCATCATTTCAGCCTATCACAAGTCCACTGCTGAACATAGGCCTCCCTCAAAGATTGCCACGAAGCTCGGTCCTGAGCCACCTGCATCCATCGACTTCCCGCAACACCGTGCAGGTCGTCACTCCATCTTGTTGGGCGACGTCCTACACTGCGTTCGCCTGTACGCGGCTGCCACTCGAGAACCTTTTTTCCCCAGCGGTTGTCAGTTCTGCGAGCTATGTGGTCGGCCCATTGCCACCTCAGCTTGCTGATCTTTACGGCTATGTCGTTTACCTTAGTTCTGCTGCGGATATCATCGTTGCAGACTCTATTGCGCAGAGGAACACCGAGCATAGCCCTTTCCATAGCGCGCTGAGCAACTTTGAGCTTCCTCATACAGCCCGCCTCTAATATATATGTAAGATGTTTTTACGTGATAGAGCCAACTCCACCGGGGTCACCCAGAATACCGGCGTGAAATAGAAGCATCTTGTGCTTCTGCGTTTCGCTCGGTTAATGACGTAACCGCAAAAAAAAACAATTCTTTCGATAGAAACCTAGTTCTATGAGATTTAAGTCGACTCCTATCACCAACATGTCCTTCGTTGTAACACCTATGTACCCCTGCACCACACAGGTACAGCCCGCGTTACATGTACTCGGGACGCGTCTACCCGCGCTACCTGTCCGGCACGGGGTACGTGGTGTCGGCGGGAAGCGCGCGCGCACTCTACTCAGCCGCCCTCACCACCAGCTACTTCCACCTCGAGGACATCTATATAACTGGTGAGTGGTCAGTTCGTCAGCTGTAGCGATGGTCGCACTCGAGGTATTCCTCGAATCTATGCATAGGAGAATCTTCCGAGTGAAGTCGGGTGACGAGCTAATTGTCCACCTGATTAGTACGTGGCTACTGCTCCCCATGGTGCACCTGCGAACAACTTAAATCGAAGAAGGTTACTAATGAGTTTTTTTTTTGGATTGGCGGCAAACGAACTAGCGGTTTACGTGAGATGCTATGTGATTAACGTCGCCCACGTACATCTTCAGTATAATTTTTTAAGGGTATTTGGTAGATGGGGGAGGGGTGGGGTGAAGAGGGGACAGGGGAAGTGGGCTTTCTCACTAGATACAACAACGCCGGTCGGCCTGCGAGTAAAAAGCCTCTTGGCTCTACCGCGTACGAGCTGTGTCTGCCGTGTGTCTATGTAAAAAGTTTTTTCCGTGATATGTAATGGCTCCGTCGCGTGTGCGCAGGCATGTGCGCTATCCGCTCGTCGCCGCGCATCGTGCCGCGCGACGAGGCCGGCTTCTCCTACACGCCGGTGCGCGGCGCGGCCGCGTGCGTCGCGCACGCGCGCGTCACCTCGCACCGCGTGCCGCCGCGCCACATGCGCGCCGTGCACCGCGCGCTGCTGCAACCCGCCGTCGTCGACAGGTACACCCCCTGTCCTAGTAGTACTCCTTTGCTATGGAACTTATTCCTCCACCGCGTATACCTTCGTACAGGAGCTCACTAGAAACATACTCTTCATTTTTGGTTAGGTTAGGTGGCCGTGGTAGGCTATTGGTCAGCGCGCTCACTTCAGTATCATAGAGCGCAAATGACCTGGGTTCGATCCCCGGTGCCGGCACCACTAAAATTGTTAATAGCAATTTCAAGTGCTGTATTTACCACGCGCTCGGCGGTGAAGGAAAACATAGTGAGGAAAAAATATTATTTTGAGGATATGTGAAACCCGCAATGGAGCAGCGTGGCGGGCCCTTCCCGGCTCCTGCACCCTCTCAGATATTTGAGAAGGAGGCCTTTGCCCAGCAGTGGGCACTTACAGGCTGCTACTTTACTTTACTTAATTTTCCCGCTATATCACAGCAACATAACTTTGAGACCATAACGTTAATGGTCTGTGAATAGTCCACTGCAGGACTTAGGTCTCTCCCATAAGGAGGATTCACAAGAATCGCCACGCTCGGCAAGGTGATTGGCGATAGCAGAAACAGACGCCTCGCCACCCCAGGCTCTGCTGCCCGTCATCGGTCTGCTCAATTTTGATCTGGTATCTTTCGACATTTCTTCTTCTAGTCGCCTTTCGCGACGCCCGTGGTAAGAAAGGGGGGGAGACGGATTCTTTCACTACCACACGGCCACTGTCATTTAAAATATTATTTTTATCTTCCAGATGCGAAAGGAAACAGTTGATGCAGGTAAGAAACGATCACATACATTCCATAGTACCTCCTACTGCAGCAGGAGCATCTCCAGGTTGGGACGTCTCCATATGAAGTAACTGCTTCCTTGAGTCTGACTGTAGTCAGCTACTCTGTTGGTAGAGTACTGGAAAAATATTTACAAAGTACTCTCATACTATGTGTTCAAATTTATTCACTGTATATTGGTATTACAGATATTTAAGAACTCCATCCGATTATTTATCATCGCTCGATATTTCTATTGATGGTGTATTAGAATCTTAATATATATATATATATATATAATAATTTTTTCGATTCTGCAAAGGGTCTGGGAGGTACTAGAAGAATATCGATGGTTTTAACACAAAAATGAAATATATCAAAATGGGTCGAATCTAGACAATGTATTTAGTGAACGATAATCTAAGAAAATTCACAGTGCATAATGCTTCAGGTGAAACAGGCATCGACGCCCGTCCCGAGCGGGGCGGTGCCGAATAATGCGAAGCGTAACCGTCGCTTGTATCGAACGGCGCCACGGTGCAAATAATAAACACGAAGCGAAACAATGAGCGAAGCCTTAAAACTGAAGCACGGAGTGACCGCGTAGCACTACACTCTGACGCTGCCGCGAGTTGAGAAGTGAACGAAGCGGACTTTAACAGCATCGAAGCGTCACTGTCGTATGTTTCAATCATCACGCAAAAGTACGAAGCGGCTTCGCATGTACCACGAGCGTTGCTTCGGTGCTACGTTTACGAAGCGGCTTCGCGGCAATTTGAAGTGTTGTATCTGTGCCAATGAACCACGAAGAATATATCATGCACTATCATAACCATAACAATAATAACAACATAATCATCAATTTTAGCAATCACGTTATATTATAAGATAGTTGGAAACCTTTCGCCAGTTAACTAAGGAGGTTTCTTTAAGAATCCTTCGGGGTACCTCCCGGAGATTTTGCATAGATGGTATGAAATGAAAATCTCACAAATAAGAAATCTTATGAAAATTTAGAATTTTGTAAGAACATGTGATTTCTATGACCCAGTCAAAATTATATATCTGGAAAACTTAACTTCGGATCAGCTTATTTAAATTGTAAATTATCTGAGATTTTGTTTTTCAATTTAAATCATTATATTACGTACAAAGTACTACTAAGTTAAGTGTTAATGATCTTAGATTTTATGGAGGGGGGAATCTCAAAGAAACCTGTGAATGCAAGCCAATTGTGATAGAAATCCTGCCATGAAAAGGTGGAATGTTAAATACCGTAGAATTTCTGTCTAAATATATACGTGCTATTCTATAGCCTTTTATACGGCTGTGGCAAAAGGAATGTAAAAAAAAACTAGTAATTCACGTTGTGAAGCCGTTTTATTGTAAAGTCATGTGTTCTTTTTTTGAAAAATAAATCCAATGAGATAAAGCCTCTTCGGTAACATTTTTTTTTTAAACAATCACTCGAACCGTCTCGAACATAATTTGAATATTGTTAATGTAGCGAAGCAGTATATATTTTGACAGTAAAAGAAATGAGTAGGTAGAATTAGGTAGGATACGAATGGGGTGCCTTTAGAATAGTATTTATTTAGTATAGATACGCATAAACTAGTCCGCTGAATCCATCACATTAAAGTTAATAAATTGAGAGAAAATTTAAAATGGTGGTTAAGATTATTTTCAATTTTTTTCTTACCTCATGTCGATCACCGTTCACGATGAGGCAACATTTACAATGCTCCAAAATGTTTTGTACTCAGATACACAGTACATATTGTGATACTGTCTCCTTAATATCTACTTATGTGGCTCAACTTTTTCCCAACTATATTTTGTTTATTTCTGCTATATTATTTTAGCTTTCCGTTTTTAAGTTTTTAAAAAAAAAATTGAACAGACAGATCAGATCAGATCAGACGAAGATTAACTTTGTAATAATTGATTATAGTTACCTTTACATTTTAGATACAAGAAAATATGTGAGGTTATATATATGTGGCTCCATAGTTTGTCATATTGATCATCTCTTAGATGAAGCTCATTACTATAGAGAAGATTCCTTATATATTAATATTTATTAAATTATCACTGGCGCCAAATGTTTTATCTCTGTAATGTTTTTAAACAATATAATCTAAAATATTACCAAGTAATAGATTCAGTAGTTGACTTACGCTAAATAGGTCAGGATTTTATTTTTATTTTTATTTAATTATTTTTAGTCATACGTTTTTATTTATTCTCAATTCGTTTCAGTTTATATTTATTTATTTTTTTCCGTTCCCAGATGAATAAACCCGTGAGCAGATTGTACGTTATGTACAAGTACCTGCGTTTGCTAGTCACCAATTCTTGTTGAGGACTAACTGTTGAATAATCTCAGCGAACAGACAGAAACTGTAACGTTAGAGTTGCTAACATCGTGACTAATTTATATTTAGTACAATTGTTCACGCTGGTCCTTCCGAGCCAGATCAAAATCATTACCAACCCGAAGCGTCAAAGGGAGACATGTTCAAAAATATTTAACTAAAATAAATATAAAACATGGACTGTAGAATGTTTTATATCGGGATGAAAACGGTGGGTGCGGGAGAGTTTGAGATATTTTAAATTTATACAAGTTACGTCGCTTGACTTAATATATAAAGGAAAGTCTAAGGAAAAAATAAGTTTTCAAAATATTCATTATAATTATGCTGAAGAACAGATCAGGTGCCCTCCAGCTACTATACAGCTATAAATATATAATCTAGAACAACCTATGTTCTAAAGTGACTGTTCAAACGTAGGCACAATTTTTTTTTTCATTATAAATAAAATATTTCTTTTTACAGAAATGAAATTTTTAATAATTAACACATTTTTATTTTTACGGCTTCATAGCTTTTAGATGTGATAGAGAGATTATCAGATTATATTTTCAGCGTTCACATATTTACATTATATAAAATTTTAGGTACTTAAATAAAAAAGGACGTCTGAAATGATATTTAGTAATTTTAATTTACGATTTATAAACAATGCTTTATCTTATAGCCTTAACGTATACGTTATTTTTCTCGTGTTAAATAAAATAATTAAGGCTATTCAAAGAACAACCAGCCGGCGACATTTTATAACCACAAAGTGATAGTTGTAAATAGAATAAATGTTTTTCGTGAAAAATCAAATCGTTGTGCAATATAAAAAAAAAACTTTAATTGGTGTTTCAATGAGTTCTATAATCTTACATTTTTCAAATTTTAAAATACCATTATGTTATAAGTCATCAATCATAATACTATACATCATGTAAAGCGTAGCATAACCCGTCATATTGGTACTATGCATTTAAAATGAGTTGGCGTCCCGACAGACGCCATGTTGCGACCTTGAACTGTAGGTACGGTGCACAAAAGCGAAACCTTAATAATTTAAAAACAATTGTTTCAAATTATGAATGTCATCATTTTGAAAAATATCAAAGCGATCAAGGAATGACAAATTACGACGTTTCTTTTATTATGCATTAATGAAATTTAAAAAAAAAATGTAACACCCTACTGAATGTAATATTTACAATTTCCCGGCTACAGATTGATTTTTATTTAGCAGCAGTAGAAGTAATAACTAATAAAGAAAGATATTTTATCTACCATATGTATAGCTTAATAAATTAGATTGAGTAAAATAAGGTAAAGTAGCAGCCTGTAAGTGCCCACTGCTGGGCAAAGGCCTCCTCAAATATCTGAGAGGGTGTAGGAGCCGGGAATGGCCCGCCTCGCTGCTCCATTGCGGGATTTTTTTTGTCTATTATTTCCTTTCGTTGATTCCTCACGATGTTTTCCTTCTCCGCCGAGCACGTGGTAAATACAGCACTGAAAATTGCTATTAACAAATTTTAGTGGTGCCGGCACCGGGGATCGAACCCAGGTCACTCGCGCTCTGTGATACTAAAGTGAGCGCCCTGACGTGTCTTTTGTTGACGTCGCGGACATGTCAGTGTAGTGATCAGCTGACGCTTGTAATAATGATAAATTAGATTACTGTAACATTTTTGCAGTCGGTGTTAAACTTTGTTGCCAATAGTACCCGCAACCGATTTCGGTTTCCAACATGGCGTCGGTTCGAACGCCAACTCATAGTGCTGTAACATGTGCCCTTCTTTATTATACAAGTGTTGAGTATATGTACTGATGTAATATGATACTCTAAAAGATGGTTAGAAATTTTATTCAAATTTGAAATAATAGGATGATGCAATTGAATACGTTTCATTTAATTTAATTGACGCATTTCGTTTTACGTATGGTTGTTTTTAATATTTTTCTATTGAAATGAATTAGAGTTACTTCAATATATTGTAATCAATTTAATAAAAACCAATGTATTTTATATGATTAATTTATTGACAAAGAAATGGTTCTTTTTTCATGTCGCCTAATCGAAATGTATATTGATTTTTGGAAATGAATTAATTTCATGAATCTCTTTAATAATATGAAATTTCTTTGCTCAATACCTAAATGTCGAACAAATCAGGTCATGCAATTGACATACAGATCGAATGTAATACATCATTGTTAACTTGTTAATTGTTAACCCTTCACGTGTCATAACTTTGAAACAATCGGAATTCTACAGTTGTGTGTCATGTCAACACTTATGACACTGGAAGGGTTAAACTGATCTTTTCAACAAAATGTGATTTTAAATTCGGAGTGCCGTTGGGTGTATTCAAGGTTGTTATATTTAATACTTTTAATTTGTTGTGACTTTCACATCTCTGTCTTAAAAGTTCCGAAATCAATTAAAAAAAAAAAAACTCAACTGCATCTCACAACAGTAATATTTCTAAAGTATAAGATCGCTCAACATATGCTTCTCTAAATTCTACCAGTACTTCTCAACCGTCATTGATGCTGTCTGTACCTTGATTACTATGATTTTGAAAAAAAAAAAACTCAAAAGCATCCAAAGTAACTGGTATTAATTGAAAATTTCGCGTTCTACAAATATTTAGCAAACCTAATCAAGTTAGTATTTTCGAAACTGACTTCTCAATTTCCTTACATGAAATCATTATAAATGCAAGATAAAACCCAATAATAATTTAACAGGGCACTTTTAACGTCTTATTTAACTCGTTCAAAATGGTGTCACATTGATCGGCCGTTCTAGTTTTCTAAAACATGCCAGCGAGACAACTGAATAACAAATCGACTAAGTTCGAATTCATGCTCTATAGTAATAGTAGATTTTTATAATAAAGCAAACTGTTGGGGGTGGGGGGTGGGCAATGTAAAGGTATCAACATGTGTCATAATTCCTGATGTGACTCGTTTGAAAGTAATGACACGTGAAGTGTTAAAACTCAATATTGCCTTATTAAATTATTATTTCTGGTTGTAGCTGGTTCTGTCTGTGAATGTTTTAGTCTGGCTATTATTGTTAATATCTCACGCTGGCAACTATAGCATATTTAGTGATGTATCGTGCAGGTTGAAAAGTCTGGTAGAAATAATATCCAACGCATTTCACAGATTCATTGCGCGCTGGTGTACGTAGACGATTCGGTTACTTTTTATTTTAGCAGTATATAAGACTTTAATGTACGAATTGTGATTACGTAAAAGACGGAGTTTGCCATATTATTATGTTCATTGGTTTGGGTGTTGTATTAATGTTATTTGTGTGATAATTTTTATTAAATCTATCTTTCTCATTAAGTGTAAATTAAAGATCAATTGTTTCACTTTGATATTTGTTCAGTTGATTATGAAAAAGCTACATTTAATTGTTATTTAATTGTAACATATTTCATGTATATATTTGTAAGGATAATGACAGGGAGTTGAATATCAATTAACAAATATAATTGGAATGAAACTCTATACTGGCCGGCGATAGTCTTTTCAATACAATATTAGAAATCTTTTCATTGGCCACAGATTAGGTAATAGATCTATGGCACCGTTCTGCCATTCATTGTTCAAAAAAAATTCTAACAGTTTTCTATTTAGGTTAAATAGAAAAGGCAAAATGTCAAGCGCAGCCATTTCTCCGTACCCATTCCCTTTCAGCCGCCATTTGCCTTGATGATGAAGGTATTAATTAACCCAACCTACGAGATTGGATAGATATTCTGGTTTCTTGACGACTTTTTACATTTTCACCTGGTAGAGTAGGCCTATGGCCATTAAGTCCGCCCTATGTTGTATCTTCTATGAGATCGTGCAATAAAGACTAAAAGAAACAAATAAAAGTAGTGTCATCTCATTTTAGGTTGGGTAAGTTTTATTACTTGGTCACCCCGTCGTAACTCCTTTATCTTTTAACTTTAAGGTCTCTCTTTTTGATCTCTTATGTTTCTTTGATTTTTTTTAAAACTGTGGTTGTTTACATCGTTGCTCAATTTTTTAATTGGATATAGTAATATAAAATTTTTATTTCATTACTCCCGAAATATATAAAATGCCGCTAAAGTGTTTTGTTGTAAATGGGTATAAATTGTTCATTGTATAGTTTCGGAATTAGATGTAATGGATATTTGAATAGATTTACAAACATAACATTTAGTATATTGTAAATAGTTGAACTTTCATGGTCCAGTGGATAAAGTGCCTCGTTTTAGAGCGAAAGCTGAACCCCCCGTACGTTCTTACGTTATTAACGCATGTATGAAGTCTAATACCGATTCTCATATACATAGCTTGCCTTGATTTAAATTAGAAATCTTATCTGACGTCTTAAAATTGATATTCATCTTGCATCACGGATGCTCTCTCAAGCTCACCTATACTCACCTATACTGAACCAACTCGGCGTGAACTAAAAATATTTTCGTGTAGAAATATAAATACACACGAATATGATCGCGTGGTTGTATGTTCGCCAATATTTATTACTTTAATACCCGAATGAACATATTTAAGTAAATAATATTTTGTCATTACGTTTCCCGCCAAATATGGGAAGAGCATTCGAGAAGCATTTCCGCGTGTTGCCAATAAAAGGGCAGCTATTAAATAAAAATCGTGCTATATTTAATGTCGCAGATTATAAACGGTCCTTGTTTGAATGATTTTGACTATATCTCATTCCTCAGTGAAATAAATGCTTAGATTGATACGTACAAATCGAAAGGAAAAATCACTCGTTTAAAGCTTTTGTGTGTTATCTGACCTTTTTTAGATCTGACGTGACGTGTACGTGACGACAAGTACTCGCATGAACAATCACAAAATTTTATTGATATTTATAATAATTAATAGGCAATCGTTGATACTCGGTGATATCAAGAACTCTTCACGATATTTGAGTGGTTAAGTTAAGTAGTATTTTTTTTAGCAATATAACGAATTAATTAGTGATACTTGAATGTAAGTCTCTAAGAGCATGTAATTTTGAAATGACGTAATCGCCTCGCTTGGCAGGCTGGTTGGCGATCGGTCAAATTGAATATTTATTCCCAGATAATTTTTTTGTTTTGATTATTATATGTAAAGAACATTGTGTGCCATAATTATTTATCTAAATATTTTATAGTGTTTCCACGATAATCGTCACGTCGTCGTCGCGTCGCGGGTAGAATTGTGCAAACGTAATATCTTATATACATATAAGATTTGAACTACCTTTATAAATCATTGAATCTCAGTATATCTCAGTATTTTACATAATTAAAAATTGCTTTAATGATATAAATGTTTTTTTTTTTAAATTATAAATTAGAAGGCCAATTTTTAACATTTATTAAAGTGAAGTATTTCAGTGTTGCTATTGTATATCAAATTAATATGTATCAAGTTTCCTTTACACGGTAAAATTTGAAGTGGTTAATTTTTAAATAGTCAGAAAAGTTTATAAATTATATGACAATATCTTAACTATATCCTTGTCCATGGATGTGCAGCGATTATAGATTGTATTTTTTTAACGATAGTCTCTATCAAACGAATTTATAATATTGAATTAATTTTGTGACACGTCATTTAGAATGTTTAGTAAAAAGTGTTATCTGTGCCACGATAATAGTTAAAATGATTATATTATTAAATGTTTAATAATGTTGCGAGCTCTTAAAAATTATCTCGAAGTAGCTTGGCCTTTTGAAATGTCCCCAATACGCATAGTGTTCCGAAATGTGATCAATTTTATAAATAAAGTTTAAAAATTTATTTGTTTTTTTTTTTGTTCTTTCTCTCTGGTTTTTCTTTTTTATGGGAAAGGGGGCAAAGCAGCAAATCTAGCTAGAGGCTCTTCGGATTATAAGTAATTACCGACGCCCAAGTCAATTATTCTGGTATCCAGCACTCGCCGAACGAAACGCAGAAGCACAAACTGCCTGTACTACTATGATACAGGTCTACACGAGAAGCAGCTCTAACACGTATAAAATGGTGTCCCGACTCCTTCGACAGCGACAACCTTCGAATATTATCGGCGTTTGTCAACTACGCGGGTGATGTCATAGTGCTGCATCTATTCGCGCACTCAAAAAGCACTCGCTCGTTTTTACCTTCTCGTTTTCGATGTTGCTTTTGTTGTTGCGATAAAATCTGCAGTGTCAGTGACACGTGTCAACACAACCAGACCCGAAAAGCAGTAAATTGTGTTTCGTATAAAATTTAAATCGGCTGGACCCCGGAGTCCATGTTGCAGCAGTAAGGTACGCTGAACACGAATTCGTCAATATTACTACATTTTTTCTATTAATGTTTTTTAAATTAAAATCACAACCATACAACTACAACAAAAAATGGTTTTTGATAGAAAACCATTAGTCCCGGTGCTAGCCCATCGGCGTATTATGATCTCACAACCAGATGCGTTCAAAGTTCAACGCGTGCGTACCAACGTTCGATTTAAATTACTCATAACTTGTCCAAATACTCTCATATAAAAATTTAATATAGTTTCATTTTGTCTATGCCCGAACAAACCGGTTTCCGAAAAGGCTATAGTACCATATACATACTCTTTGCCAGATTGTACAGAAGACCGAAGAGTACAATTTACCATAAAGTCGGGCGTATGTGGACTACGAGATAGCTTTTGATAAAGCGTCGAAATTTGAACGGTGCTGCAGTCTTTAGCGGTGGCCGGATAGATCCTTGGTATATCGAAGTATTGAGGTGTTTGTACAATATTTTTACTAGCGAGGGAACAGTCCACCTGATGGTATGAAGTCCTACTGCAGCTCATGGACACCTGCAGAGAAACTCCAATCTAAGAAGTTTACAGATTCATCGTCAACTCTGCGGACTCAGATCTGACGGATAATGACTCACAGCCCGTTATGATACCAGCTATGTATACCTATTCAAATCGGAACACAACAGTAAAAGATATGTTAAGAAAGCATACTCGGCGACGAGCAAAGGGCTCTCGACGCCAACTACATATTTTTTAGTTCTTTATAGTTCTTAACCTACAGAGGCCTGCATTGTATCGAGAGAAACGCAAAGTATTTTTTTTTTGTAGATACTTTCCTAATAATAAGTTTATCATAACAACAGTTTTATTTAATACCGGTCTGTAGTTGGGTGTTTGAATTATAAACATCTTTATTGCACAGTTATTTACGAGTATTTATACTACACATTATATTACACTAGAACAAGCTTAATGTCTTTTGGCATTCTCTGCCATTCAGCCCAGGGTGTGGAGCAATATTGCGACAGGTGCGTCAAATTTAAAATGATATAGATAAGGAAAGAGACTAATAGTAAAACTGTAATTTAAGAATATCTGATATATAATTAGAAATCTCAGTGACAATTTTAATAATTACACCCAAAGTTACATATGAGCGAGTTGATGAAGTACCGAGCGAGCAGCGGTGCTCGCCAGAAGAAGCACTCCCTCTCGAAGATGTTGAGGAGGTTGATGTTGAGGGGGGGGATCGGCGACGTCGGATCTAGAAATAAATTAAAAATAATCGACATTTTAAATAGGATGTATATATAGTTCCACAAAACATAAATAAGTGAGGACCACGTAGTTTATATGACTGCTGAGGATACTAGGTTGAAATCCTAGTCGAAGCCATATTTATGTAAAGCACAAATATTTGGTTTTCGGGACTGGTGGTGTCAAGTCTGACACTGCATCCTACCCTTCATCGGATCTTATTGCATAAGCGTTACATGGGATATGGGAAGGTGGAGACAAGGGAGTGCACCCGTGTAGGACATACTGTTGTGCCGCGTGCGCACGCGCAAACACAGAAGCCTCAACGGCCTTAACTCGTATTGAATATAACGCATATGAGTAAAATCCGCGGAAGGTTCAGATGCACGAGGCAACACAATACAGCCGATTCCGAACAACAATAACATAATTAAAAAAAACAATTTGGACGTCCCAAACGAGACGAGACCCCAGAAGGATTCACGCGGTCGTGGCATTCTTGTGCAATATTTGTATTGTAGAAAGCGGCTCAAAGCGGTTCGCGGAAGCATGCTTGTTTGCTCTGAACAGAATTGTGCCCAAAAACTATCCGTGAACTCTGCTTACCTCTATGTGCGACAGCGGTGTGAAATATATAATGATATTGTATTGATACTTAATTGAATCATGCGTTAGTTTACCGAAATCGATTTTTTTATAAGGTGGCTGATAGATGCCTTTCCCCCACGTGATACAAACAAAAAAAAAATACATTATTCACTCCTAAATTGCGGGCCCTCTGCATCCAGTCTTTCCCGCCGAAGCTGTAATGGCCACCGGGCCAGCAGCGTGTCTATCGTGGGGGATTTAAGACACAACCAATCACCGCTTCGCCATTGGTGCTAGTATATAGTAATAATGAAATCCAATTACTGTTACAGAATAAATTAAAACGTAATATTGCAAAGTGAAAGGTGCGATTTAAATTTACGCGCTCCCACCACTAGCGCCCTCTGCAACACACGCGAAACTTTGAAAAAAAAAATCTGTAGCGCATCTCTCTGTATAATATTAAATCATTGTCTAATCGCTCAATAATGCCTCGTTGCGAGGTGAAACAGGTGTAGCGTTTTAAATGTTGGGTTTAACGTTTTAAACACACACCGTGTTACCCCAGTGTCGAGTGTGGTGGTGCCTGTGTGGGTGATTGTTTTGGTGCACCTTGCGTTGTGCGAAAGATGTTGAGAACGGATTTGTGTGCGGGTGGGTGGTAGGGTGGTGCTCTTCCTCAGTAAGAACTATGTAATGTAGGTCATTTTATGCGAAATTGTGCACACTAATTTTTTTAAACATATTGTAGTGATTTACGTATTCACATAGAATTACTGACTCCAATATGCATCAATCGAACTATGTAAGAGGTACGCAAATGTTTATTAATTAAAGGCACGGAAAGTTGGTACTCTGCTGGGCCAGATCCTCTCAGCTTTTGAAAGATCTAGGAGCTGGGAAGTGTCCCGCACCACTTCAATGCGTGTTGGCGTATTACGCATGATCTCTACGGACTTCCTACAGTGAGCACGCTGTAAATCAGCAATTACAATTTCAGTGATGCCGGCGCTGGAGTCGATTCCAAGTCACTAGCGTCACCACGTCACGGCTTGTTTAGTAAATTTGATTTCACGATAAATTTCTCCTTTATGTGGTCTCGTTTAAAGATTTTATATACGTATGTAAATGACTAGTAAAGTAGCCGCCTGTTAATAAATGGAATCGTCCCACTGTCGGGCAAGAGCCTCTTAATATTTGAGAGAGTTTCAAAGCCGGAAAGGGTCCGCCTCGCAACTCTAGTAAGAGTTAGCAGCTAATCACAGACATACAGATTTCCAAAAGATATTTTTCTTCACCGCCGACCACTTGATAAATTCAGCACTTTAATTTGCTATTAACAATTTTAGGGGTGGCAGCACCGTGGATCGAACCCAGATCACACTCATACTGTGGCAGTGAATTGAGCACCCTTACCACTAGGCTAACTGGAATATTCAAATGTGCTGATATATTTTTCAACGACCAGGCATACTTTCAATAAACAATGGAAGCTCTCACATCCGCACCTACCGTCGCCCAACGACCATCCGACAGTCACTTACCGTAGGGATTGATGGTGTATTGTGGCAGAGCGGTGACGTCAGCGAACGTGAAGGACGAGCACAGGAAGAGGCCGTTCACGTAACGCAGGTTAGTGGTCAGACGAATAAGCGCTGTAATTGTTAATTGAATAAGTCACAAAATCCAGTGGCGGCACGAGCACACGGACAGTCGCATCGTTCGGGCTCTGCGACGGACTGACAGCTTGAACTGAATCCCCCGATGGACTGTCGTGTTCACAAACAATAATGGACCAAGTAGAAAAGCTGAGTATGGTATTTCTTAAAGCGTTCCAATAGGTTTTTATTAGCGCTCGAGGTTCCTGAGAGACCTCGGGGGTTGGTTTCCTGCAGAAGGATGTGCCAACTTGCTAAGCGGATCGTCGTTAGCTCGCACCTACGCTGCTGCCCCAAGCGGATTACGTATTTATGGGTTGGCATTTTTTTTAAATGGGTATTTCGCCACACTGCGTACCGAACCCAAGATATCTGTCAGGACAGCGGTCTACTCTTATGACACTCATGGGATGAGGAGGGATATTTTATTACAACGACTATCTCCTTACGGTAAGTTCCGTTGATGCTGTAGTTGTAATACGTATCTTCCTGTTTCGATGTGTGCTTGATTTGGAGGCGGTTGGACGCGAAGCTCAACTGTGGGCAGTCCAAGGCCAGCACGACTGTTTGTGTTCCATAATTTAAGCTGAAATCGTAGTAACCATATTAATAAAATTACTTTTTCACAGAACATCTATTGTTCCAACGCGTTAAGGAATAATATTTAGGTTCAAAACACCGTCCAACGTCTGCTTACTAAACAATGTTCCACATGTTAATAACATTTTTAAACATCACAGAAAACAAATTCTTATCTAATTGATACAGATCATAGGATCATAAATGAAATCTTTTGGCATTTTTGGCGGTCCTATAAGAATAGCAGGGGTCCTCAAAATGTTCAGGAGGTCTCTTCAGATGTTGCCATGTTAATAATGTGGTCTAAAGAAGGCAAAATATCTGGACCTGGCTCTGGTGGTATGCCGACCGAAATTATTCCGATCGTCGTCTCTGCGATTGGGTTAATCCCAGTAAGCCTCTCGGAACATCCGAAGCGGCTGGGACTCCGGGACGGACCGCTCCGAGTTCAAATGCAGAAGGCGGTGCTACTCGATACCGCTCGCATTGTCCGCCGGTTTCTTTCCTTTCTCCCTAACCCTCGGCCGTCTGGTCTCCCCTGCCGGGGGCTTCCATCTGGTTTGGTTTTAGTTATCTATTTAATTTTATTATATATATAATTTATAAAATATTATTTATATTATGGTATTTATTTGTATCTATATTTATTTATATATACAACCAGATGAGCAAACATAGAAATACCCCACCAAATGTGGTCTATAGTATTGTCCACCTGATGGTAAGTTGTGTTGAGACCTCTGTGGTCTTGGTCTTCAGAGGTTCCAACGCATACCGGAATAACTACCCGTCGTCTATAGTATTGTCAATAATTTTTCTTTACAATATTATAGAGTAACAAACGAACCAACTGGCAACCCGATGGTAAGTGCTTACTCCCTACCATTGCACTTGCAATCGACTCCAAACAGCAAAGACTACAGCTGTGTTGTCACTCACAGTCTTTTTTTTTATGAGATAGTCGGCAAACGAGCAAGCGGCTCACCTGATGGTTAGTGATTACCGTCGCCCACGTACAACTGCAACTGCAGAGGTGCTGCAGGTGCGTTGCCGGTCTTTAAGGGTATTTGAGAGATGGGGGGATTTGTATGAGGAAGGGGATGGGAAGGGGAAGTGGGCCTCCGGTCATCTCACTCGCCGAACGAAACGCAGAGGCACATGATGGCTCTACTTCACGCCGGTGTCTGCGAGGCCGAAGTACCGACCCGGTCAAATCCGGCCCATTCGAGCAGCAGCTAAAGCCGCCGCTTGGCTCTACCACGCTTAAATAGTCTGTAGTTATAATGGCACTTAATACCCTTCAAAACGGAACATAGATGTGAAAGCTTGGCTAAGAGAAGGCGTTCCAACATCTAGAAAGTCACCACCATCCGCCACCATCAATCGTTATCACCGGTTAATAGTCCTAAGCCATTTTGTGTTCACGAAGGCTTTGGTGGTTTATTAACACACAATGGAATTACTGGATATAATTGCCACGCTTGTAAGTCCCATCTCGTCGCATCATATACGTTGCCGACGGTCATCTGTTCGTGTATTTACGGTCAGATATTTTTCCAGATTGTCAATCGATTGTTTTTCGTGAGCTTTTTTTTTAATTATGGTTAGACACTTATTACATAACAAAACGTATATAACTGATAGGATTATTAATATTTCAATGGATATAGAGATTACCTTTTTTTTAACACAAACATACTTACAAAAACTCAGAGACGACACATTTGTTGTGATTTCTGATGACGAGATTGTAATCGATGAAGGTGGAGTTGAAGTACGGCGTGTGGAATGTGTACTGCTGCACGGTGTACTGCGATGGGATTCCGCCCACCACGTACCGGTTGCAGCGCGAGTTCAGAGCCAGGACGCGTCGGATGCAGCCCAGGTCGGTCAACAAACATGGTTTGACCACTTGGGATGCTGGGGTGATAGATCGATTTATAGTTTTTAAAACGTGTATTATCAAACAAATAGCATATTTTATCATTAAATATTACATAGACCTAAAGTGTATATACCAATATTCTCTGTAAGCGACAATGTCACATGCTCGTGGTGCACCCAGCTAACTGACAGATGTAGCTCTGGCCGTCTGGTGGCAGCCGCATCATGTCGATCCCAAGCCGCTAGAAACTAATGGTGGGAAGCGGATCACAGTGAAGGTTATCGGCACTGCCTTCTCCAACACGCTTCCTCGGCGTCGTGAGCAACACGACGCAAACTCGCCCACAGCAAACCTCTCAAGAAATGCATGTTGCCTTTTCCTACCGACTTCTTGGAGAGGCAGAGAGCAGTGGATATGCTGATAAAGATGATAATTGTCGAAAGGGCTTGAACCGAAACTCACCAGTCATGCTGATCCCCAGCAAAAGTATCAGAACCTTAGTCAGCATTTTGGATGCACCACGTTCACACATCTGCAGTGCACGCTCGCCCTGCCCCCCTTTATTTATCCCTTTCCTTAATACCTAAAACTAGCTATATCTAGAAACAATACAATTATCTCGAATTGTTTTTTTTTTGTAAACATAATGAAGAGAGAAATTAACTTGTTTGTACAACTGTACAAATACAATACAAATTAAAAGTACACTTTAGTGTTGACGCGAATTGAGACAACTTATTATTTATGTGTTAACAAAAAGCTGACAAGTGCGAGTCGAAGATTCAGAAAGGAAACAAACTCATAAGTTTGTTCTGCTGGTGGACTCCTACCATGATGACTTAACTTAGGAAAACTATCGTCAGTTACCAACACAGCCATACCATCATAACCTCCCGGACACCTGAATAATGTCACCCTGCATTTTTTTCTATGAAGGTCTAAAACATTTTTTTTTTATGGAAAAGACGGCAAACGAGCAAGCGGTTCACCTGATGGTAAGTGCTTACCGTCGCCCACATACATCTGCAACACCATAGATGCTGCAGGTGCGTTGCCGGTCTTTAAGGATATTTGGGAAATGGGAGGGAAGAGGAGAGGAATAGGGAGGGGATGTGGGCCGCCGGTTACCTCACTCGCCGAACGAAACGCAGAAGCACAAGATGCCTCTACTTCACGCCGGTATTCTGCGAGGCCGCGGTACCAATCCGGACGAGTCGGCCCATTCCAGCAGCAGCTAAAGCCGCCGGTTGGCTCTACCACGTTATAAACATGTTAAACTATGGTGGGTAAAAAAAAACAATCCATCTTGTTCACCATAATTTCAGTATTTCATCATTTCAAATGTGTATTCAGTTCGTGGCAATCTTTGGGGGAGGCCTATGTTCAGCAGTGGACTTCTGATAGGCTGAAATGATGATGATGATTCAGTTCACTGATAAAAATGGGACAATATAGTCGTGTGTGTTTGACTTTTGTGAGAAGCAATATTTTGCGTTGAATTTATGAAGAAAACATTGGTTTAACTAAAAATTTTTATTTAGCTATCTGTATTGTCTTCAATGGTATTTATGTCGGTTGTCATATATCTACTATGTCGCGGTTTGTTCTCCCATGCGACCTCGGTGGAAGTTTTTAGTTACTGCAAGCTCTCCGGAGTTGATTCCAAAACATATTTTTTATTTTATTGGAAAGGCACGCCCCACGTACATCGGCGATACCAGAGGAGCTGCAGGTGCGTTGCCCACCTTTAAGGGTATGTGGGGAGGAGCGGGGGAGTGCGCCTTCGATAGACTCACTCACTGAACGTAACGCAGATGCCTGTACTTGACGGCGGTATTCTACGAGGTCGTGGTATTATAAAAGCAGCAGCAAAAACCGTTGCATGGCTCAACCACGTTAAAAGTGTTCGAACGAATTGATGTCTGGGCTTCTTGCTGGCATCCTTCCTGGCTTAATTGTTTGTGGTACCCTTGAGGTACTATATTCAAAATACCTTTATCCAAATTTAGGACTAGGAACTATGTGGCCGGGTCATTGGTACATAGCTCGCGGAACGTTAGACCCTCGAGGAAGAAAGGTTTTCGAATGGCAACCTCTGCAATGCATCGCACATAAGTTTGTCCGAAATACTCATTGGTTTTGTTGTGCCAGTGTTTTGGTAAAGATCATTTGTCTGTTGGTTGTTTTCATAAAATTGTTAATGACCGATCACACTGACTGCTCCTGTAACCTGAAAATGAAATCGTCTAGTACTTGATATTTATAATATTTGTATGTGAATTTCATCATTTCAGCCTGTGATAAGCCCATTGGTGAACATTGGGCACCCACAATGCATGGTTTTGAGCCACCAGCATTCATCGACTTCCCGAAACACTGCGCAGGGTTGTCACTCCATCTTGTGGGGGGGTCAAAGTTCGTTCCCCAACGGTTGTCAGTTCTGCGAGCTATGTGGCCGGCCCATTGCTACTTCAGCTTGCTGATCCTATAGGCTACGTCGGTTACCCTAGTTCTGCTGCGGATGTCATCGTTGCAGACTCTATCACGCGGAGAAACACCGAGCATAGCCCTTTCCATAGCGCGCTGAGCAACTTTTAGCTTCCTCATACGGAATGCATTTAAGGACCAAGTCTCAGTTCCGTAAGTCATCACTTACAACACGCACTGGTGAATAGGAATATGAGCTTGATTAAAAAAAAAACACTTAAAATAACATCGTATTCTTTATTTTTCCAATTGAATCATAGTTATCAATTCGTTATAACCTGTGTATTTACGGGATATATTCACCGATTGTGAACTGATTTTTTTTTTTTTAGTTTAACGTAGGGCAAAGGTGCTCGCACCAACCGGTCTCCGGTGACTGGTTATCCGGGATCAGAATTGAAGATGCCGGTCCGACTAAAACGGACCGATAGATATGCTGTTGGCCCAGTGGCCTTTACAGCTTCATCGGTAGAGACTCGCGAGCAGGAGGCCCGCGAGTTAATTAAGTAAAAAATTGTGAACCGATTTTGATGATTCTTTTCTTTTATTGTTCAGGCTTGTACCACGACGTTGGTCACATATAAATAACAAAAAAATCTAACTGTGAGGAGGTTAAAATATTAGCATAGAAGTCGGTTGTTTCCTGAAACTTTGTTTTAAATTTTAAAATTGCTTTTTTTTTATAATTTCAGCATTCGCCGAATTTTAAACTATAGCAGCCCCTACCTATATATATACCTATATGCATTGTCCATTACTGAAAATGGGCCTCTCAATTAAGACGATTTATGGTAAAATTGACATGCGGGTTGGCGAGCCAAACGTGGTAGAGCCAAGCGGCGGCTTTTGCTGCTTATCGAATGGGCCGGCTCCACCGGGTTAGTACCACGGCCTCGCAGAATACTGGCCTGAAGTAGAGGCATCTTGTGCTTCTGCGTTTCGTTCGGTGAGTGAGGTATCCGGAGGCCCACTCTACTTCCGTCACCCAAATATCCTTAAAGGCCGGCAACGCACCTGCAGCATCTCCGCTGTTGTAGATATACGTGGGCGACGGTAATCACTTACCATGAGATGAACCGCTTGCTCGTTTACCGCCTTTCCCATAAAAAAAAGAGCGCAGCACCACCTTTGGGACTTGGAGACCTTGCGCCATAAACGCTGCTGTTGGAGATTATCATGAGATACGCCTCCTACAACACCCATTGAAAGAGAGGGGATGACAGATTTTTCCTACTTTATAAGAAAAAAGTTGAAGTAAAATCTCTTTGGTTGTACTATTTGTATCTAGCTGGTTTTGATACTATCTATCTACATTATAAACTTGTTAGTTTGTTAGTAAACATCCAAATCTAAATACCGCAGTGAACACTGTCAAAAGAAATAATCGAATACAGAATAAGCTAAAAATACAATTTTTATAATGAAAAATTATAACATCCTATTCTTATTTCATGGTGATTAAAATAAATAATAGTTCCAAATAATAACAAAAATATAGACAGAACTGAGTACTTAATAAATTTTTTTTAATTAAACTAACAAAACTTATAATAATTTATGACAAATCGATATTACATATAGATAAGTTTATATTTAAATAATAAATGCCCTCTTTATAATGCGATGCCTTCACGTGATGTGTTGCGTTAGATTTCAGTACTTTGTAATGTTTCTTGTGACAAGCAATTATTGAATTTGGATTTGAAAGTAGGGATAAGGACTAGAGACATTTTGTGGTTCATTTAAGAGTCGTTTGCCAGGAAAACTTAAGGTCTATTTACAAAAAGAAACTCGAGTCATTGGGTCCTCAATTCAAGTGTCCTCAAATGATATACAACAACGAAAACACACAGTTCATTTGTACGAGGTATAAAGAAAAACGCGTGACACCTGCCCTCCCTGTTTTTTTTATTAAAAAAATTGTTTTTTTTTATGAAAAACTTCAAGCGAGCCGATGGCATTACTGCAATAGTAGCTCAGGAAAACTATGATGGTATACAGACAAACAGATTTACACAGAAGTTTTTTTTAGGTCCTTCTCCGTCTGAATAATGCAATTAAAGCTAATTGCTTCATTGTCACAAAATAAATTCTCTCTTTGGATGTTTTCAATACTTGGATTAATAAAGTTCTCGTGTTTGTTCTCGCAATTTTTTTTCAACACTATAATAAACTTGGAACCATGAATACAATAAGTTTATTTACGAATTAATAACATACAATGCTTGCTTATCTTCTTTTGTTATTTTTTACATTCAAAACGGAATGTTTGCGACTCTCATTGTGTCAGCTAACGATCGGATTGTAGAGATGATTGTAATCGTTGTGTAACTACTTTATTGTAATAAAATTTGTCTGTTTGTGTTCTTATGTACGCACGTAAGAAGTTATACTTCTTTAGCGTTACAAAACATAAATAACAAAAAATTTTGGAGCCAGCACACTTTGTTTGTAGAAAAGGGGGAAACTATTTATCAAATAATAATGTAGTAATAATAATTTACGAAGTAAATCAAATAATACGTACCTATACGTAAGAATAGAAACTTCCAAACTAGAAACCCACTTAAACAAGTTAATAATATTAAAATCACTTTTATCACGAATACTCAAAATAAATTATTATTCACTACCAAATATAATTTAAAATTACACACCAATACACATGTATATTTAAGTAAGAATATATTTTTTTTATCTCCCCTGATACAAAACACGTGTTGTAGATTCATACCATATACATTTGAATAACTTAACTTTACCTTGAATATTTTTTAAACGTGGTAGAGCCAAGCAGCGGCTTTTGCTGCTGCTCGAATGTGCCGGCTCGACCGGGTTGGTACCACGGCCTCGCAGAACACCGGCGTGAAGTAGAGGCACCTTGTGCTTCTGCGTTTCGTTCCGTGAGTGAGGTAACCAGAGGCCCTCTCCTCCTTCCCATCCTCTTCCTGATCCTCCCTCCCATCACCCAAAATACACTTAATGGCCGGCAACGCACCTGCAGCTCTGGTGTTGCAGATGTACGTGGGCGACGGTAATCGCTTACCATCAGGTGAACCGATTGCCCGTTTGACGCCTTTCCTGTAAAAAAAAAAATCAGTTCTCACGAAAATATGAGTGACAATTACCAACCAACTTCGTGATGTCGATTTCAGGTGTCGGTGTGCGCGCACATCGTAAAAATTTACCCTCATAACTTTTCTCAAACGCGCCTAATGAAATATAACTTCAACGTATCATTAATATATAGAATTTTCCTTGCTTTATGGAGTTGTTATATGGCGCAATAGAAATAGGGTATTCAATGCACAAAGTGATGTGAGTTATTTGGGGAATCGTACCGATGAATGCTATAAACCAGTTTTTAGTTGTCTAGATGTATGGCCACTATAATTACTGTATATTTATGAAACTTGCTATTTTATTAATAAATATAGAGAGCTATTCACAAAATCGTGAGTAAACCCTAGGCAGTGAAGAAATGTAACCGGACCCCAAGTAAATGATGTAACGAGGACAAAAAAATACAATAAATGGTCCTTGTATATGTGCCTCTGTATATATAACGAAATACCAAATGACTTCAAATCACGTATTAATTGTTTATTTAGTATAAAATAATTACTTATTCAAATAATTGACATGTGAATATTTTTCTTTTGTGTTGCCATCGTTAATATGCATGCATTTTTTTATAGAGATAGCATAACATTCGATCCAAAAATATTGGTAACTTCCTCATATGAGGTTTTAAGAGAACTAATATTTATCTTATCTTTTATTAGTTTTTGATGCATTTACTGTCAAGTGATTAGAAGAAAACCATGTCTGTAAAGTGTTCAACTCATTTTGTGCTCATTAAACCATTGGTTTTAATTTATGTCCATAATAAAATAAACGAGAATCTTCTTTAGTATAGTGTAACATGAAATGTAATGTAGACTGTATATTGTATCATCATCATTTCAGCCGATCAGAAGTCCACTGCTGAACATAGGCATCCCCCAAAGATTGCCACGAAGCTCGGTCCTAAGCCACCTGCATCCATCGACTTCCCGCATCCCGACACTGCGCAGGTCGTCACTCCATCTTGTGGGGGGTCGTCCTACACTTCGTTCGCCTGTACGTGGCTGCCACTCGAGAACCTTTTTTCCCCAACGGTTGTCAGTTATGTATATTGTATATACATTAGGTAAAACAACGGACTTAATACGAACCCGAGAGTAACACCACGTCTTAATAATATTCGACTACTAATATCATATCAAAGCTTAACTATTGGTTTCAATTTTCTAAATAAGATTAAAACATTTTAATAACAGCTTCATTTATGCCAATTCATATTATTTTTGAAACAATACTATACGGCTGATTGTGTCGAACGCTTTTTCAAGCTTCCTCATAGTCTTGGACAAAGTAACTTTATTGGCGGAAATCACAAAATCGTCTGTAAAGTATTTTTTCAAAGATTTTGGGGATAGACGGTAGCAATGATACCGGGCCGTAATTTTCTGGATCTAATGTGTTATCAGACTAGTGAACTAAAATTACTTCAACTCCTTTAAGTTTATCTGGAAAAAGTCCTCCTTTTAGGCAGACATTAATGCAATCATTGATACCATTTTTGACACATTTCATTACTTAAAATAATAATACCATCACTGTATTATTGTACCTGTATGGGTACCACCTTGTATTATACGAAATACATTATAATAATTGAAAAATAAAGACGATACCCATTATTTCGCTTGTTTCTTTTACGTCAGAGGTGCCACATAACGACCCGGTTACCACCGTCTAATCTACCGATTATAAAAAAACAATAGTACCTTAAAGTTCCCGTAGACTACTAAGCCAGGAAGGATGTACCTCGATATTGAGAACACAAAAGGGCGTATAAAGGGTATGGTAGGTGTTAGCTTTGCCCAAAGTAAAAAAAAAACTTTCGTTATTGGATCTTATTGCATCAGAAAGTGATTGCTTCTGTGTTTGAGATTACACTTGCAAAACTCCTATATATCTAGCGCAGTTGACATATGACGATAGTTTTCGTATGATGTCGCCGTGATCTAAATAGATCAGGAGGATGAGTAAGATCAGTATATACAAAATATCCGACTCGCACTTGGCAGCTTTTTTCAAGTTGCATACTTAAAGTTTGTATAGTTGTACAAACAAATTAATTTCTCTCTTCATTAAGTATAAAAAAAACAATTCGTGATAATTGTATTGTTTCTAGATATAGCTAGTTTTAGGTATTAAGGAAAGGGATAAATAAAGGGGGGCAGGGCGACCGTGCACTGCAGATGTGTGAACGTGGTGCATCCAAAATGCTGACTAAGGTTCTGATACTTTTGCTGGGGATCAGCATGACTGGTGAGTTTCGGTTCAAGCCTTTCGACGATTCTCATCTTTATCAGCATATCCACTGCTCTCTGCCTCTCCAAGAAATCGGTAGGAAAAGCCAACATGCTTTTCTTGAAAAGTGTGGGCAAGCGTGTTGGAGAAGGCAGTGCCGATAACCTTCACTATGATCCGCTTCCCACCATTAGTCTCTAGCGGCTTGGGATCGACATGATGCGGCTGCCACCAGACGGCCAGAGCTACATCTGTCAGTTAGCTGGGTGCACCACGAGCAGGTGACATTGTCGCTTACGGAGAATATTGGTATATACCCTTTAGGTCTATGTAATATTTAATGATAAAATATGCTATTTGTTTGATAATACACGTTTTAAAAACTATAAATCTATCTAACACCACAGCATCCCAAGTGGTCAAACCATGTTTGTTGACGGACCTGGGCTGCATCAGACGCGTCCTGGCTTTGAACTCCCGCTGCAACCCGTACGTGGTGGGCGGGATCCCATCGCAGTACACCGTGCAGCAGTACACATTCCACACGCCGTACTTCAACTCCACCTTTATCGATTACAATCTCGTCATCAGAAATCACAACAAATGTGTCGTCTCCGAGTTTTTGTAAGTATGTTTGTGTTAAAAAAAAAGGTAATCTCTATATCCATTGAAATATTAATAATCCTATCAGTTATATACGTTTTGTTATGTAATAAGTGTCTAACCATAATTAAAAAAAAAGCTCACGAAAAACAATCGATTGACAATCTGGAAAAATATCTTACCGTAAATACACGAACAACGTATATGATGCGAGGAGATGGGACTTACAAGCGTGGCAATTATATCCAGTCATTCCATTGCAAAGTGTTATGTATATCATAGTGTGTTAATAAACCCAAAGACCCACCAAAGCCTTCGTGAACACAACATGGCTTAGGACCATTAACCGGTGATAACGATGATCATAGACAAAATTGTGACTTTCTAGATGTTGGAACGCCTTCTCTTAGCCTAGCAAATCCTATCAATTATATACGTCTTGTGACGTAATGAGTGACTAACCATAATTGAAAAAATCTCTCTAAATAAGCATCTTGAACCATACCTGACCGAAAATGTGATGACAGACACAAACATATGACAATCGCCAACATCTATGGTGTGAGACGTCGGGCACGTGGCGTTTAAAAGGGATCATTCCATTTGAGGGCGCTCTGTGAACCATTAACAGACTTGTGTTAATCATAGATAAAATGGTGGCTTTCTGGTCTCCTTCTCTTGTCTTGCTTACACTCCTTTGTTCCCGTAAGGCCAGTATAACTATATGCTACCTCGTTGGAACCTAAGAGCTGACAACACACCGACAGCCTTCGTTGTTTGAAGTTGGTTCCAGGTGTCCATGGGATGGAGTAACCAATTACCATCAGGTGGACAATACTATACGGTTACGTTATTATTTACATGGTAGCATCAGAAGAGACATCTGAATATTTTGAGGATCGCTGTTACTTTTATAGGATCGCCTAAGATCCCAAAAGATTTCATTTATAATCATATAAAGTAAAGTAGCAGGCTATAAGCGCCCACTGCTGGGCAAAGGCCCTCTTCTCAAATACGAATATCGGAGAGGGTTTAGGAGCCAGGAAGGGCCCGCCACGCTGCTCCAGTGCGGGTTGGCGGGCTTCACATATCCTCGAAACAATATTTTTTATTATTTCTCAGACATGCAGGTTTCCTCACGATGTTTTCCTTCACCGCCGAGCACGTGGCAAATACAGCACTTAAGATTGCTATTAACAATTTTAGTGGTGCCGGCACAGGGGATCGAACCCAGGTCACTCGCGCTCTACGAAACTAAAGAGAGCGTCCTGACCACTAGGCTAGCACGGCTCTTAATATCTCTATAATCTCTCTAAAGCTCTATAATCCTATGATCTGTGTGAATTAGATAACAATTTGTTTTCTGTGATGTATAAACAAATGTTATTAACATCTACAATATTGTTTAGTAAGCAGACGGTGCAGTGTTGAGCCTAAATATTATTCCATGTCCCGTTGCAACTATAAAGCACATCTTCTTTTGTTATGACGCTTTTGTTTTGTTATTCGTAATTTTTATTAATTTCGTTACAACGATTTCAGCTTAAATTTTGGAACACAAACAGTCGTGCTGGCCTTGGACTGCCCAAAGTTGAGCTTCGCGTCCAACCGCCTCCAGATCAAGCACACATCGAAACAGGAAGATACATATTACAACTACAGCATCAACGGAACTTACCGTAAGGAGATATTCGTTGTAACTCTTTACGAGAAGAATAGGAGATGTTCTGAAAAAAGGCCAGCTCAAGAGTACTCTAAACCAACGAGTATGCATGCGAAGATTGATGGAAGTGGGAGAAGCGAAAGACGTATGTCAGGGCCGTTGCAAGTGGAAGAAGATTGTCCTTGCCTACCCCGTTGGGAAAGAGGCGTGAATATATACATTCATACATATACTCTTTACGAGTTCACCGCTCAGTGATCTGCCATTAGTTATTGGTATTACTGCTTACGTATCGTTAAGATCAACCCACTATGCTTAATTTAACTTTCGTACTTAAAATAGGAACACTTGCAACCACATTATGTCCATTTGTCTGTTAGTCATGCTTGATGCTTTACGTAAGGTAGAGAAAAATGAAATGAAATGAAAATACACTTTATTGTACACCAATAGCAAAAATAGGAAAAAATAAATAAATAAAAGAAACACAGAGGTACAATTGGCGGCCTTATCGCTTAGAAGCGATCTCTACCAGGCAACCATTTTGCAGAGGAAATAATGACCAGTGAGCAAGGGTCAAGGGTGTACGCAAGTTACACAGAAGTGAAAAAATAATGTAATAAATATATATTGATATATACACAAACATATATATATATATATATATATAGACTAACATATACAGATATATCTAAATAAATACACAACATATACCCATACATATACAGGAACATAAAGAGTAAAAATAAATAATATAATATAAGAGCCATACGACGCAAGGAAAAGTAAGTGTTAAAGGATAAACAGATAACGAGAGATGAAGGAATAATTATTTAGGGAGGAAGGAAGTGCGCTTTGACCAGCCTTTAAAAGTATCTAGGGATTGCGCACGCTTTATTTGAAGTGGTAGGGAGTTCCAAAGCCTAACAGCTTCAATGGAAAAGGATTTAGAATAGAAGGAAGTGTTATGGGATGGAATTTTTAAAGTAAGGTTATTGTCAGAGCGAAGAGATCGACAGTGAGTATCCCCAAGAAACTCAAACCGCTCTTTAAGGTAAGGAGGGTAGTGGGATTGAATAGAACACAGTATAAAAGAGAAAGAATGTGAGTATTTCTGCGAAGGCGGATCGGAAGCCACTTGAGTTTTTCGCGAAATTCTGATACATGGTCATATTTTCGGAGTCCAAACACGAACCGTATACAAAGATTCTGAATGCGCTCAAGCTTATTAAGTAACTCTTCGCTTAGATTGAGATAACACGTATCAGCATAATCGAGAATGGGTAACAGGAGAGACTGTGCAAGCGTAATTTTAGTTGGTATGGGTAGGAAATTGCTTAATCTTCGGAGAGACCCGACCGATGCAAACACCCTCCTGCTCACCTCGCTTACTTGTGGGGCCCAAGATAAAAATTTGTCAAGTGTAACTCCTAGATTTTAACGGTGTCACTGTACGGCACAGATGTCCCGTCAAATATAATACTAGGTAAAGTAGGTATATTAATACGGGTAACCAATTTTTGACTGCCTATTATAATTGATTTGGTTTTGATGGGTTCACTTTAAGACCATATGACTTACTCCATTCCACAATTGAGTCTAGATCTTTATTTAATAGGTCTATAGTTTTAGGTAAGTCCACCAATTTAGCCTGAGCATATACTTGGAGATCATCAGCATACAGGTGGTAGCGAGAAGTTAAACGGAGCGTAATAGAGCTTATGAAAATTGAAAAAAGGAGAGGAGACAACACGCCACCTTGCGGTACTCCGGCCTTGATCGTGCACCAGTTAGAGAACGAATTGTCCACACGTGTCCGTTGCCGGCGACCAAACAAGTAACTATGAAACCAGTCAATCACTTCAGGAGATATGTTAAGAGAAGCTAAGATAGCTAATAAGATATCAAAATCGACATTGTCGAATGCACTGGCAAAATCTAGTAAGGTCAACACCGTAACACATTGGTTATCCATACCAAGACGAATATCCTCAGTAATATTAACTAAGGCGGTAGTCGTACTATGACCAGAGCGGAAACCAGATTGGAATGGATTGAATAGATTCCACCTGGTTAGAAACAGGCTCAATTGACGATGAACTATACGCTCGAAAACTTTCGAGAGGAATGGAAGTATGGAAATGGGGCGATAGTCAGAAAGACTAGAGGGATTTGCTTTTTTGGGTATAGGAGTAATTTGGGCTTCTTTCCAGGAAGAGGGAAAATTTCCAGAACAAATAGAGTAATTAAAGATATTTTTAATTAAAGGAGTCAAGATATCGATAATAGGAATGATCATTTTACGACTAATGCAGTCTGTACCAATGGCATCAGAGTTGACCTCACCAATGCTTTTCTTAACATCAGTATCAGTAATTTGACGAAAATAAAAACAGGATCATCGGAATTGGGTAAAGCTGAAATTTGATTTTTAGTTCGTAATTTTGTGGCATCATCAATGGCACAAGAAGAAGAGAAATGCTGATTAAGCTGGTTTTAGTCAATATTTATAGAGCTACTATTCTGACGCGCTTTCCCAACTCCAAGAGATTTAAGAAATTTCCATACTCTGCCTGAATCATCTTCTTCAAGTATGGACTTATGAATATGGCGTCGTTGTTTATCCCTACACAACCTGTTGCAATGATTCCGAATGTATTTATATTTGTCTCTATTAGCATCAGAATTGTCAAATTTATATTTAGCTTTTGCAATATTTTTCTTATGTTGCAATTTTTTGATCTCCTGAGTAAGCCAGGGAGCAGGTAGATGCTTAAGTCGAACTGGTCTAATCGGGGCATGAACGTCGTAGAGTTTTGTTAGGAGATAATTAAATCTTTCTACCCTTTTGTCTAAGTTAGGTTCGGTAAGAACAAAATCCCAGTCGATCATCGCCGCATCATGTCTCAGATGATCTAAATCAATACCACCAAAATTACGTAGCAGAAGAATTCTCGATTTAGCTTTTGGTGGGCGTAATTTATATGATAAGTAAATCAAGTCGTGATATGAAAATGCATCAGCAGGACATTGACCATGCTTAGCAACATAATCAATGGAAGAAACAAGAATGAGATCCAGAAGAGATGGAGAACAATTTGGAAAAGAGTGAGTAGCAGAAAGTGGGAGAATATGTAAGTTCGCTGCTCTAACTATTGATTTTAATCGAAAAGAGCGGGAGTCGCTCTTTAAAAGGCATGTGTTAAAATCACCCATAATAATGGTATGCTGATAAAGTGGAATATAGTTGTCTAAGAGGGTTTCAAACGTAGAAAAGTAGTCAATTGTAAGGCTAGGATTATAAAACACGCCAAGTAGTAGCTTGGTACCAGAAAAATTACCTCAATAATTAAATGTTCAGTTCCTGCAGTACCCTGGTCAACTGACATATTTAAAGTCGCAAATAGTAAGTGAGAACGTAGGTATATGGCAACACCGCCGCCAACACGAGTATTACGATCATTCCTTATTAGTTGAAAGCCTGGAAGAGCATATGACGTGGAGGACAAACAAGGCTTAAGCCAGGATTCGGAAACTAAAATAGCATGTATGTTTTTATTATCAAAAGATGAAAGCATATCTGGATAATGTGCAGGAATACTCTGGGCGTTAATATGTACAATGTTGAAATTTTTCAGTTCATCTGAGAAGTGTGAATCTAAAGTTTCATTAAGAGAAGGGAGACTGTAAAAACTGTTGTTACTAGTGTTCAACCCATCGGAGGATGAAAATGATAAAAATGAGTCGTCTGGACTACAACTATTTCTATCTAGAAATGACATATGGTATATAAAATATCAATAATTTAAAAATAAAGTACTTAAATAATAATAATATAAAAAAATAAAAACAGGTCATAGTACCCACCAGCACTAGAGGGTCCACACGGATCATAATAACACAAAAAGTTATCATAAATTAACATGAGACCACATGAGACAGAGTAAAAAGATTTTTTTTTTAACTATGAATATTAATTAAAACCATTCCACTAACATTAACAACTGACAAAGAAAGTAGTCTAAAGTAAAATATCTATAATATTAATTTATAATATAAAACATTATAATTATTACCAAAAAAAAAAAAAAAAGAAACGAAATAACTATTAAAAGATATTATCAAAAATACAGAGATCTATAGCAAAACGCTTACAATTAAAAATTAAAGTTAGTCTATGGTTGTCAACCAAATTGTTGTTATTCTTATCTGTCACATAGCCTCATTGAAATGTCATTTAACATAATAAATAATTAAGTAGGTAAATTAAAGAAAATGGAGTGATTGCAGATTAAGATCTAATGTAACAAATAAACTATTTCTTAACCACTCGTTTAGAACGGGGGAGAGGCAATTTAGTTTCTGGGCTTTTAGAAGCCACTATAAGGCTCTGAGCCTGCGATTTTGCTGCTGCATGTGCGGACATCGGCCCAACGGGAATACTCTCAAGCTCGCGTAAACATTCCACTCGACGGCGAGTCCCATCCGATCCTATGACGAATATGTATCCATCGCGTGTCCAGCACTTTGTAATTCCAAAGCGCTTCCGAGCTTCCAGAAATACATGATGCCGAGAACTTGTTAAAACTCGGACTGAGTGATGCCCGTGCCCTTGAATTTAGTTTCGCGAACCATACCTTGTCACGGACTGCAACTTCAGCGAAATTTACCACAACAGGCCTGGGCCTGTTATCCGATGGACGGCCAAGGCGATAACTTGCTCTGATGCTGGAGCTGGAAAAATTTGGCAGGTCCAAATGTTCGGCTACTGCTGTGGTGACGCGTGCAACAAGGTCCTCTGTCTTCGCCTCAGGCACACCATGCAAAAGCAGAATCTTGCGCCTTCTCCGCATCTCCTGACGATCCATCTCCTGCCTTAAAAACTCCATTTGGAGCTGCAAGGTGTTTAAAGCGGCCACAATGAAAGTTTTAAAGGACTCGAAGTCGGCAGCTATCGATGAAGTGGTCGCAGAAGTCTTGCTAGCTGAGTTTCTTTGCAAGTCCTGCTGGAATTCATCCATCTTTGTGTGAAATATATCAGACATTGCAGAGAATGATTGCTTTAGGAATCCATGTTGTATGAATTAATTATCACTAGTGAACGATAAAATGAATTGAATATCACAAGGAAAACTTTTGCTGGTAGGTAGTGTTTCTCACATGTACATAATTTATAATAAAAACTTAAATAAATTTAATATTTACAAATATGTTAATAGAAAAAATTAAGATCGATTCCAAAACATGTGTTACTATTATACGCCTACCCTCAGTATCTCTAAAAGTAACACTTAATTTAAACTCATAACTTAAAAGATTAAATAATAAACTATAACTAGAGCTTGAGTTGTCGAGTTCAAATCAGTATGGGTATTAGTCTATGGACTTCGACGTCCGTGTGGCTTGGTGGTAAGCGGACCTGTCCTGAAGCTATAGGCTCAGGTTCCCAGGAATCCCAGCGACGTATTGGACTCTTCCCCGAACGTATACGACTCATGAGAAAAGACTAGCGAATGCCACTGTATTTGCGCGCACACTTGGAACCCTGTCACATACCCTGCGCAGTTGATAACCGACGAGAATATTCAGATGTTGACGCCGTGATCGAAACCGACCAGGGGAACATCGCTATGGTCTTGAAAAATATTTAGCTTAGCTTCTGAAATTATATCATTATATGGGTTCACTAACACTGGTCATTTCTGTATGTAACTTCCTTAATATTTTAGGGATACCATGTAATGCTAACAGGACCGTACGGTGGCGAAGTCAATAAAATATCGCTCCTCATCCCATGACTGTCAAAAGAGTAGACCGCTGTCCTGACAGATATCTTGGGTTCGGATACCCAGTGTGGCGAAATAACCATTTAAAAAAAATACCAACCCGTAAATACGAAATCCGCTTGGGGCAGCAGCGTAGGTGCGAGCTAACGACAATCCGCTTGGAAGGTTGGCACATCCTTCTGGAGGAAACCAACCCCCGAGGTCTCTCAGGAAACTCGAGCGCTAATAAAAACCTATTGGAACGCTTTAAGAAATGCCTTACTCAGCTTTTCTACCCGGTCCAGTATTGTTTGTGAACACGACAGTCCATCGGGGATTCAGTCCAAGCTGTCGCAGAGCCCGAACGATGCGACTGTCCGTGTGCTCGTGCCGCTACTGGATTTTGTGACTTATTCAATTAACAATTACAGCGCTTATTCGTCTGACCACTAACCTGCGTTACGTGAACGGCCTCTTCCTGTGCTCGTCCTTCACGTTCGCTGACGTCACCGCTCTGCCACAATACACCATCAATCCCTACGGTAAGTGACTGTCGGATGGTCGTTGGGCGACGGTAGGTGCGGATGTGAGAGCTTCCATTGTTTATTGAAAGTATGCCTGGTCGTTGAAAAATATACCAGCACCCTTCTATATTCGAGTTAGCCTAGTGGTAAGGGCGGTCAATTCACTGCCATAGTACGAGTGTGATCTGGGTTCGATCCACGGTGCTGCCACCACTAAAATTGTTAATAGCAAATTAAATTGCTGAATTTACCACCTACTCGGTGGTAATGGACAACATGGTGAGGAAACTGGCATGTCTGTAATTGGCAGCCAAGTCGAATTTCCGATTCCGTGACTCAAATATTGAGAGGAGTACTATGCCCGACAGTGGGACATTTACATTTATTTGCAGGCTGCTTTAATATATGCATGAATTAATATCTCTTAAAGCAACCACGAGGAGGAGAAATGTAACGATAACATTTGCTTAACAAGACCTGGTAACTCAGTGGGTTGCCGGTTCGCTTTAAGCAGTCAATTGTTTATTTTTAATTTATTCCTAGATCCGACATTGCCGATCCCACCCCTCAACATCAACCTCCTCAACATCTTCGAGAGGGAGTGCTTCTTCTGGCGAGCACCGCTGCTCGCTCGGTACTTCATCAACTCGCTCATATGTAACTTCGGGTGTAATTATTAAAATCATCACTGAGAATATCACCATTGTTCTTGACTATTTTTTTCTTTTTGTAATTAAATTATCTCGATTTTTTAGTAGTTTTGCGAATGAGAATAAAGTTTATTCATATTAATTTATGTTTAATTTAATTCAAATCATTATGGGTATTAGTCTATGGACTTCGACGTCCGTGTGGCTTGGTGGTAAGCGGACCTGTCCTGAAGCTATAGGCTCGGAGTTCCCCGGGAATCCCAGCGACGTATTGGACTCTTCCCCCGAACGTATACGACTCATGAGAAAAGACTAGCGAATGCCACTGTATTTGCGCGCACACTTGGAACCCTGTCACATACCCTGCGCAGTTGATAACCGACGAGAATATTCAGATGTTGACGCCGTGATCGAAACCGACCAGGGGAACATCGCTATGGTCTTGAAAAATATTTAGCTTAGCTTCTGAAATTATATCATTATATGGGTTCACTAACACTGGTCATTTCTGTATGTAACTTCCTTAATATTTTAGGGATACCATGTAATGCTAACAGGACCGTACGGTGGCGAAGTCAATAAAATATCGCTCCTCATCCCATGACTGTCAAAAGAGTAGACCGCTGTCCTGACAGATATCTTGGGTTCGGATACCCAGTGTGGCGAAATAACCATTTAAAAAAAATACCAACCCGTAAATACGAAATCCGCTTGGGGCAGCAGCGTAGGTGCGAGCTAACGACAATCCGCTTGGAAGGTTGGCACATCCTTCTGGAGGAAACCAACCCCCGAGGTCTCTCAGGAAACTCGAGCGCTAATAAAAACCTATTGGAACGCTTTAAGAAATGCCTTACTCAGCTTTTCTACCCGGTCCAGTATTGTTTGTGAACACGACAGTCCATCGGGGATTCAGTCCAAGCTGTCGCAGAGCCCGAACGATGCGACTGTCCGTGTGCTCGTGCCGCTACTGGATTTTGTGACTTATTCAATTAACAATTACAGCGCTTATTCGTCTGACCACTAACCTGCGTTACGTGAACGGCCTCTTCCTGTGCTCGTCCTTCACGTTCGCTGACGTCACCGCTCTGCCACAATACACCATCAATCCCTACGGTAAGTGACTGTCGGATGGTCGTTGGGCGACGGTAGGTGCGGATGTGAGAGCTTCCATTGTTTATTGAAAGTATGCCTGGTCGTTGAAAAATATACCAGCACCCTTCTATATTCGAGTTAGCCTAGTGGTAAGGGCGGTCAATTCACTGCCATAGTACGAGTGTGATCTGGGTTCGATCCACGGTGCTGCCACCACTAAAATTGTTAATAGCAAATTAAATTGCTGAATTTACCACCTACTCGGTGGTAATGGACAACATGGTGAGGAAACTGGCATGTCTGTAATTGGCAGCCAAGTCGAATTTCCGATTCCGTGACTCAAATATTGAGAGGAGTACTATGCCCGACAGTGGGACATTTACATTTATTTGCAGGCTGCTTTAATATATGCATGAATTAATATCTCTTAAAGCAACCACGAGGAGGAGAAATGTAACGATAACATTTGCTTAACAAGACCTGGTAACTCAGTGGGTTGCCGGTTCGCTTTAAGCAGTCAATTGTTTATTTTTAATTTATTCCTAGATCCGACATTGCCGATCCCACCCCTCAACATCAACCTCCTCAACATCTTCGAGAGGGAGTGCTTCTTCTGGCGAGCACCGCTGCTCGCTCGGTACTTCATCAACTCGCTCATATGTAACTTCGGGTGTAATTATTAAAATCATCACTGAGAATATCACCATTGTTCTTGACTATTTTTTTCTTTTTGTAATTAAATTATCTCGATTTTTTAGTAGTTTTGCGAATGAGAATAAAGTTTATTCATATTAATTTATGTTTAATTTAATTCCTAAATCGGCGACGGTGACAACTTACATGTACTGTAGGTAGGCAGACTTCAACTGCGCAGGAGATATTATAGTGCCGTACTCATGAACGCAGTGGCGGTTCGATATCCCCTCCCAGATCGGGGAAAGGGTCAGATGCAGTGTCATAGATACAGATAAAACGCAAACCCAGGACTTGTTGCACAGCAATCGGGTACTTTAACCACTAAGGCATAGTGTTTTTTTTTATTTCAGTTTAATTTCGATCTCTCAATCTTTATTTATTATCACCGCATTGTACAAACGAAATCTTTGTATTTGTTTTATTTTAATACAGTACTAATGGAAATTCCATGGACGCCATGGTTTAGAATACCAGCCGAAGACAATATTTGTGCAAAAGACGATTTATTTTTTTCCGGAAACAAAAGCAATAAATACATTTTAAAAAAATTTACCAAAATTGTTTACATTTCGTTTTGGTGACATTTCACAAATCCTGTCTATTTATTTAGAGATATTTTTTAAGATTTTAGCAACATTTTTACATTTTTATTAAAATAATAATTTAAAAACAGTTTAAACTTTTTAAATGACATATGTCACAACTTCATACAACATTATAAATTCGTTTGACAGACTATCGTTAAAAAACATATAAACAAAAAACAAACAACAAAGTACAATCTATAATCTGTGCACATCCATGGACAAGGATGTAGTTAAGATGTTGTCATATTTATAAGTATTTCTAGGTGTTAAATATTAGCGATATAAAATTTTATGGGAGCTTGTAAAAGAAACTCAATACAATAGATTAGTAACGAAACTATTATTAACGGATTTTATTGCTTTATTTCAAGTACATACAACCATTATGAACGCCTATCATAATGGTGGTAAATGCCTTTCTTTCCGTATGTATCGGAAGAGTCAACTAAGTAAAGAAAAAGCCTTGAAAATCTCATGGCGTCCGACAGATGACGTCTCAGAAGAAGCTTAACCGACAGATACACACTGTGTCTGGGATGAATGAATGAAATGAATGAAAATTCTTTAGTCTTCAAGTAAGAAAGATAATTCCGTTAGTCAAGTATATATCATTTTTTTTTTTGCTATCTAACCGTTTCACAAATTACCAACGGAGTATTACAAACTCCTTACATTAAGAAATTTAGAAGAAAGAAAGAGAAATGTTTTATTCGTAGCTACAATACAATACACACCCGCTTTGTTCCCAACGGGGTAGGCAGAGACAATCTTCTTCCACTTGCTACGGTCCTGACATACGTCTTTCGCTTCTCCCACTTCCATCAATCTTCGCATGCATGCTCGTTGGTTTAGAGTACTCTTGACCTGGCCTTTTACAATGTGGTGCAAAATACAAAAACAGTAAATAAATAATATTAATATCTGTATAGAACTGCAGCCACAAAAAGGCGGCCGACTCAGCACATTGCTGCAGCCGACATGCTGCAGCGCTGATATTCTGCCGGCACCCGTGACAGAAGTCCTGCGAGCAGCTGGCCGGCTGCATCGTTTACTTGAATACATTAACAGATAAGAAATAATGTCACTTACTTGCATAAACTAAATACAACGACCTAGGTTTAAAAATTTAAGGATTCAGAACTGACTACTAATTATTTGGTTAGGTACATCATAGAAAGTGTAGAAGTGGTATCTTAAACAACTAGAAATTGCTGTTTCCCTGTGCCATGTAAGTAAAGGCATAATTGCAACTATATAGATGTCACGGGTATATATAGTTGTCACGGGTTATTTTGTTTAGCATCTAAACGATATGATTTATATCGGATTTTAAAATAATCCTTGGATTGGATTTGCCGAATAGTATCTAGACTAGAAATTACTGAAATTATTGGAATAACGTTGACTTTAAAGTGTGAAATAATGACATTTATTTTTCGACAGCACCTGCAGCACAAAAAGGTTGAGCAGATTTATAAATCAGCGTCCAATTTTTTTTCTATAGGTTATGTTTTTTGTAGTGAATGGCAGTGGTATCTTAAACAACTAGAAATTGCTGTTTCCCTGTGTCATGTAAGTAAAGGCATAATTGCAACTATATAGATGTCACGTCTTATTTTGTTAAGCATCTAAAAGATATGATTTATATCGAATTTTAAAATAAACCTTAGATTGGATTTACTGAAGGGTCGTGTAAAGCTGCATTGACGTGCTTTGGTACAGTGAGTAGGAAACTGTGAACTTTATGCTCATTAGACCAGGTGAGTTGTAAAGATATTGTGAGATCTTATTTTTGACTACTCCAAATAGTAAGCAGGCATATTGTAATTTCAATCTGGAAGATATATTAAACAATTTAGCTTAGTCTAAATAGAAAGAGACGTGTGCATGGGAGCAATGCTGATGCAATAACGAGCACATGGGTTCTGCACACGCTGAAGGAGCTTCAACGTTTTAGCAAATAAACAAGGGCCATATACCGAAATACAGTAATTTAACTTAGGTAATACTAAAGATTCACAAATGGTCACCCTCAAATTCAAACAAAGATAGTCGCGTATTTTGTACAATATCTTTAGCCTATAAAAACAGGCCCTCACAACATCCATGACGTAACTCTCAAATCTGTGTAAGCTATCCATTTTGTGGTCACGATTTAGAAATTCATCTACCCGCTGAACGGTTTCTCCTTCCAAAACTATATGTAGGATTGTTGTTAACTATACTTTCAATTTGTTTTGTGGAGCCTAATATTTGGTTTTGGACGGATTAAGAAACGGCGAGTTCGCTTTTGAACGCAGAGCGATGCGCTTCAAATCTAAATTAATCTTTCTTTCACCATCAGCAATATTGTTAGACTGAAATGACAGATACATCTGAAGGTCACCTGATGGTAAGTGATTACCGTCGCCCACGTACATCCGCAACACCAGCGGAGCTGCAGGTGCGTTCCCGGCCTTAAAGGGTGTTAGGGAGATGGGGGGGAGGATGAGGAGGGGGATGGGATAGGTTGTGGAACTCCCGCTTGATCGTTTGCCGATGATTGCGTGCCATCGCACGGTGAAACTTTCTTTTAAATCCTAAAGTGTCTTACGGGTGGGCATAGGCCTCCCATTAGGAAGCTTACGCGAACCACTCGTAGATGGTACGGGGAGAGTTATCGTTTGCCCGCTTTACCATTAAAAAAAACTGCATGCTTCCACCAACCAATTAAACTGGAGCTCCTCCTAGCTATCACTATTGTAACTATTCAATACTCGTAAAGGTGTAAGAGGTTAATGAATAATAAACACACAATAACATAACTTTATAAGTTTTATTTTAAATACTTCTAACCATTGTAAGTCATTCTGAAGTATTTGATATTCTATCTCCCATAATATTCCCTGCAGAAGGATACATATCCTTTTGTTATAACGGAAAATACCATATGAACACGGGTTTTCTGTACTATATTAATATATACGGCATAGGGAAAACAAACAAGAAAATATATGTCGGATAAGTCCAACCGGGGACGGTCAAATGGTTATGGTTAATAAAACGTTTGAAAGATCTTTGACATGAATAATAGATGTATAAATTTCACAGCGTTAATTTTAAAAGTTACACCCGAAGTTACATATGAGCGAGTTGATGAAGTACCGAGCGAGCAGCGGTGCTCGCCAGAAGAAGCACTCCCTCTCGAAGATGTTGAGGCGTGTGAGGTCCCTGGAGAGGTACTTTTGCGTCTTCGGATCTAGAAATAAATTAAAAGCGCCAATAGCCAAATGGATTAGGGTGCGGACTACGAAACATGACGTCGTAAGTTCGAGTCCGCCATTCCACTACTGTCGTGAACCGCTCCAGATACAAGCTGTAAGCTTAGTCGGTGGGTTAACAGGAATATTAGTAATATTACTTAATAAATAGCATTGGTAGTATTCTTTAAAAAATAAATGGATATACTAAATAGCCGCCAAAATGCAACACAAACTCCTCTGCCTCAATATTTTTGAGGTTATGAGCCGGGAAATGAGAATTGCCAGTCAGCCAGTGGCGGTCATGCCAGTTTCCTCACGATGTTTTCCTTCACCGCCGAGCACGTGGTAAATTCAGGACTTTAAATCGCTTTTAACAGTTTAAGTTGCAGCCCGGTTTTGAATCCAGGTTCACTCGCGTACGTAATTAAAGCAACGATTCAGTACACTAGTCTACCGCGGCTCGTATATACAGGGGTATTTTTTTTCGATGACCAGGTATAACCAATATTTTTTTTATAAACAGTGGAAATGTATACGATCGGTACAGACGTTTCTAGATAGTCACTTACCATTGGGTGTGATACCGTATTTTGGTAGAGCGGTGACGTCAGCGAACGTGAAGGATGTACACAGATTCAGGCCCTTCCGGTAATGCAGGTTAGTGGTCAAGCGTATAAGCGCTGTAAATAATTATACAAAATCAAGTGGCGTGACAGACAGACAGACTGTCGCATCAAAAGGGTTCTTCAGCAAACTGTAAAGAATCTAACGATGGATATATCTTGAGATAGGTGTGAGGGGGGCTGTTATCTACTAAGTGGTAGGCTCCTAATCTGCCTAGGAGGCGTCTGGGTAGATCCCACCCCCACACCATTTCGTGCAGCCAAGCAGCAGTGTAACAACTGCTTTCTTCCGGTTTGAAAGGGAAGGAATGAAGTGGCAACGGGCCGGCCACATAGCTCGCAGAACTTACAGCCGTTGGGGTAGAAGGTGGTCTCGAGTGGCAACCGCGTACAGGCAAACGCTGTGTTGCAGGAGGAGATGGATGCTGGTGGCTCGGGACCGAGCTTCGTGGGAATCTTTGGGGGAGGCCTATGTTCAGCAGTGGACTTGTGGTAGGCTGAAATGATGATGGTACGAGAGAGCCAGTATAATTACAGGCTTTGGGGCATTCTATCTTAGTCCTCAGGGATGACAACGCATGAGTAACGTTCTTCGATTGAAGTTCGGTTATTGCAGGTGTCCATGGGCTGCAGTAGCCTCTTACTTTTACTCTTTACTTTTTACTATTTTAATTTTTTACTCTTTTACATCACAATCCAACAAAAAAAAAACCCTTTTCTTCAAATACCAACCACACCTGCACATATAGCTGACAGAGGAAGCTCTGACACGAATGATGGGTGGAAAACCCATCATAATTTACCGAGAAACCCTAACCCCACAGACAAGTGATGGGGAGCAGCGCCACTGAGCTCAGCAATCAGCATGCTCAGGTGAGTTTGGGTAGACCACTCACGCAAAGTACTTCGCTGGCGATATCTTGGAAAGGCATGCTACTCCACGACTTTATATCTATATTATACTTTATCTTAGCTTTAGGCAGAAATAGAAAAGAGAACGCTTACCAACCAGAAGGCGGGTACCCTTTGATGAGGCCGCCTTCAATACCACCCAGCAAATTATACCAATATAATTACGACATTCTGACTTACGGTAAGTTCCTCTAATTATGTAGCTGTAAGATGTGTCTTCCTTTAGCGTGGCGTGCTGGATCAGGGTGCGGTTGGAATCGAAGTCCAACAGTGGGCAGTCCAAGGTCAGCACGATTGTTTCACTTGACAAATTTATGCTAAAACCGTCGTAATAATGTTTAATTAAATTACGTTTCTTTTGTATTCACGTACTTACTGAACAAATGTTTTTCAGGTGTTGATAACCAATAAATTTTTATTATAATTTTTCTTTCGATCATAACATTATTAATAAAATCTGTTGGTTGGTTAAATGTTATGAAATTGTTACATATAAAATAAATTAACCATTTATCGGAACTACAGGAGATTCTCAAAATTTAAAGAAGATCTTCGAAAGATGCCGGAGATTAATAATAATAGAGTCAATAATATTTCTTTGTATCATTAGAGATACAAACGAGCTGACAGCCCACCCGCTGGTAAGTGGAGACCTACCACCAGCCCATGGTCGCCTGCCAACAAAAACAAACAACGAAAGCAAAACATCTGTTTGTGACATCTGAGGTCATATTCTTCAGAGGTGGTAACGCGTACCGGAATGCCTTACAAGCCTGTATTTATACTGTGCACCATTCAAACCGTGAACTAGGAAGACAAAGGCGCAACTGCAAATCCAGCATTTGTTTTTTTTTATTACGATTTTTTTAGTAGTTATTTGTATCTCAGAATGTGCTTTTATCCCCTGTGAAACTATTCGTTGCTTTATATTTCAAGATGTATAATTTGTAATGTATAAAATGTGTTAAAAAACCAATTAAAATATATGATACATATGGAGTTTCTTTCGGCTGTTCGTTCTCCAAATGTAGAAACCTTAAATTTTGTCTATGCTCATCAATATCACCAGCCTTTCCCAATGACTCGCCACGCTTGCTAGAGACCGCAGTATCTGTATTTACGGTTCGGCATTTTTCCCGATGCTTAATCTATGGTTTTTCGAGACACCGTGAGTAATCGATGGATTGAATTCTACTTTCAACTCGCTAGATTACAAAGACGTGATTGATACAAATAATAAAGCTTCAATTCGAGACTGCAATGAACATGGGAATTTTTGATTCAAAGATTCAGTAGAAAAATACTTACAAAAACTCTGAGACGCTACATTTGTTATGATTTCTGATGATTAAGTTGTTATCGGTTAAGGTGGTGTTGAAGTACGGCGTGTGGAAGCTGTACTGCTGCACGGTGTACTTCGCGGGGATGCTCCCCACCACTTTAGGGTTGCAGCGCGAGTTCGCGGCGAGGTTGCGCCCGATGCAGTCCAGGTTTGTCAACGAGCATGGTCGGACTATTTGGGATGCTGAAGCAATAGCCAATTTATCATTAAACACATGCAATATTGAACAAATATATACATTACACATATCCCGTCACTTTCTCCAAATATCAAGGTCACCTGCAACGTAGCGCACTAAACATCACAGATTGATGGTACAGAGCAGCATCAGCGAGGTAATCATGTAGGCTTTTGTTGGCGCTTACTTGGAGAGGCTTATGATCAGCAGTGGGCTTAAATAGGCCGTAGAAAATTGTCGAAAGGGTTTAAATCAAAACATACCCGTCAAGCATGACAGAAGGCAGATCTCCAGCAAAATTATCAAAACTTTAGACAGCATTTTGAATGCACCACGATGTCCCACGTCCGCGGCAATCGAACTCCCTATAGTCTCTATTATTACCGCAGCTTGGATTAAAACAATACAATTATCACGAATTGTTTTCTAGAACTTCATGAAGAGAGAAATTAACTTGTTTGCACAACTGTACACACTGATATTCCTGACGCGAATCGAGACAACCATGTTATGTGTTACCGAAAAGCCTGCCAAGTGCGAGATGGATTTAGCTTAGCGTAAGGTTCCATAACCATTCTGACGAGCAATTTTAGATACAACAACTGCCAATGTTTTTCATCACAAAACAATCCAATGACTTAATAATAAATATACGTTATATGCACACAGACAAACGGAAAAAAATGTATCGAACGCAGCGGCACTACACATGTAATGTATATCTGTGTGCATATATATGTATTTCAGTTTACTTACATTAACTGAACTGAACTAGAACGGTGACGGGCAGCTGCGAAGTGTCTAACAATACTCGCCAAAGCGCCTGCCATTCGTATGCGAAGGCGATAAATATCCAGCAATGATCTAATTAAATATCTTTAAAGAATTAAGAAGCATATCTATGTCTGCTGTACGTAGAGTTTTAAGGGCTATCGTAATTATTTACTTTTATTGATTGACTAGCTCTTCTACGCGGCTTTACTCGAGTTGAATAGGTGTTGTGGGTAAAAAACTTTTTTTAGTTAGTAACTTTTTTAGAGTAGTACTTCTGCAATAGTACATCTTGTGCTTCTGCGTTTCGTTCGGTCAGTGAGGTAACCGGAGTTGCACATATAATGTATGCACAAATATGTATTTTAGTTTACTTACATTACACACAATTAGTGCATTTACGTATAACACATGACGGCATTTGAAGCTTTTAAACGAAATCTAAACAAGATTAGCGCGGATTTGACAAGCACGTGCATATCGTTTACTTATTCGAAAGCGACTGAGGTTAGAGGCAACAATTGTAGTCCTTTGTGCGATTCATTTTCGGTGCACTAGTAACATATCTACCTCTTTTTGTATTATAAAATCATTGACAATTTGATAAACTACCGTCATTTGGCAACTGCTCAAGATATGTTATAGTGCCTCAAGTGTAGTGCCTACGCACTCAATCGTCCACACCTTCGGTGCGATGAGATCTAATAATGTTCAATTACGTAAGGACAAAAGCTTCACTGCAATCTAACTCGCGGACCATCTTCTCGCGTGTCTACCGCCGAAGCTGTCAAGGCAACCGGGCCTTCAGCGTGTCACCAACTTCGGTGATTGGTAAGTGTGAGAGTTGGGACTTAGGTAGCGATATCCAATCGGCGTAACACTGGGCTCGCGTCCGATGATGTCGGGATCAGCATTGAAGACCGGAACAACTAAAAACGTCCGCGGTAAGGATATGCTGCTGGCACAGTGACCTTTACAGCTTCAGCGGTAGAGACACCCGATCGATTTAATATTTTTTTTTTATTATTTAACGTGGGGGAAAGGTGCTCGCACCTACCCGTCTCCGGTGACTGGTTATGTCGGGATCAGCATTGAAGATGCCGGACCGACTAAAACCAAACACGGTAGATCTGCTGTTGGCCCAGTGGCCTTTACAGCTACACCGGTAAGACTCGCGAGCAGGAGGCCCGCAAGTTAAATAAACAAAAAAAAAGGAACGACGACGCTGCTTATGCTGTGTCGCGCTCGGACCCATGTTAACGAAAGAGAGACTGACGACAACCCAAGGGCCCATCTTAGGGAGGTAAAACCTCGGCTTGGGTTCTAATCGAATTTGGGCAAAACTTTGATGTTAAGACGCCTTTGCACACGAGTAATCCTCGTGCATGGCGTGAATCTGTGAATGGTAATTGATTTAATATGTCAAGAAATCATTATGTATTATGTAAATAACAAAACCACAGCATGCATTTAAATAGAAGAGCGACATCTAGTGAACACAATGTAAGTCACGTATGTCAATTGAACATACATTTCTATCGGTCATCATCTAGCAAAACTATTTGAATTACGACAAAATGAGACACAGATCTTTGGGGGAGTCTGCCTATGTTCAGCAGTGGACTTGTGATAGGCTGAAATGATGATGAGACACAGATTGCATGGTCAGAGGGGGCGATGTTAATGTGGGCTTAGTCCACTATATCGTTTTCTCCCTGCTACGCATCGCGCCCAAATCTTTGACTAACGTCGCGTATAGAACCGGCGTGGGAGCAGTATTTTAAAAAAAAAGCTACGTAATCAGGCAATCATTAGGGGTTCCTTACTAAAAAAAAAACTTCAGTATATATTTGCTATATTTATAGCAACGTGGTGTTTCGGAAACATGTATGATTTTGTGACATGTATTTCTTTCAAAAGATTGGTACGCGAACACTTTTTAAAACCATCTGATACTTGTTAGTATTTATTCTGATCTATTATATATGTATGTATTAATGTGTTTGTATGTATGTATATATCTGTGTTGGTATTTCTGTATATTTTATAGTATGTATTTGTATATCTATGTGCACGTGTATATACGTATGCTTATACATTTATATATGTTTTAATTATGTAGTATATTTCTCAATTAGCCTTTCATATTTATATTATTTTAAACTTGATGCACCTATCACCACATTTCTTCACGCCCTGGGTTGACTGTTAGAGAATTCCAAAAGGCATTAAGTCCGCCTTTTGTAATCCTTTTGCTGTACACAATACAGTATAAATAAATAAATAAATGATTCCCGACCTCTCTCAATTTAATTCATCATGTAAATTATATGCTATTTAACCACAACCTTGACAGCCCTGGACGTGTTCGACAGTCAGCCTTTGTTATTGAATTCACGACCGACACATTTCCGGTGTCTATTGACGTATGCACCTGGAGTCACAGAAAAAAATATATAAATAATGTATACTATTATTACATTACATTCAATATATAAATAAATAAAAGCTTAAGTAAAATTATTTACCATTTCGTTATATCTTCCCGTAACATGATGCTCTATCTACCGGAAAATTTTCGACGTATAGCGTTGAAATCAATTCATAGTTTAAGCTGTAAGTAATTAACAACAGAAAGACATTTTTGGCCCGGAATGACACAGGAATGAGGGTAGTCAAGTACGCAACAATGGCATCGTGTTATGGAGCATCGGCAGACGGAATCCCGATTTGACTCATTTCCCAGAATAAAGAGAATCGAGCAAATAGAGGGCCCATTGTTTTGCCAAAAAAAAAAAACTAACAAGCGTCCCGAAGAAACAGTTTGAAAGTTAGCTCTTTAGCCAATTCTCAAAATATTTAGGTATCCAGAGAATGTTTACAACTCCGAACCACCCAGAGAGCTGCGTTCAACATACCACGGTCCCTATCCTAAAGTAAGGTGTCGTGATAAAGAGGTAAGGTTAAGTCATATGACTTACCGATAACGATATCTCTAACTTTCGGACCTCCGGGCCAAGAGCTTATATAGCGTGGGGGGTTTTAGTCGGTCTCAATCTTCAAAGCTGATCCCGACGTAACCAGACACCGCCTTCGGTGACTGGTAGGTGACGAGCACCGTTTTTATGGGAATGGCGGCAAACGAGCAAACGGTTTCACTGATGGTAAGTGATTACCGTTGCCCACGTACACCTGCAACACCAGAGGTGCTGGCCTTTAAGGGTATTTGGGAGATGGGAGGGAGGATGTGGAGGGGAATGGGGAGGGGGAGCGGGCCTCCGGTTACCTCACTCACCGAACGAAACGCAGAAGCACAAGATGCGTCTACTTCACGCCGGTATTCTGCGAGGCCGCGGTACCAACCCGGCAACCGGTAATTTTAAATTATATATGGTGGTGAATGATAATTTATTGTAAGTATTCGTAATAAAAGTGTTGTTTTATGTTATAAACTTTTTTAAACGGGTTTATAGATTTGAGGTTAACTGTCTGTATGTATTTTTTTTAATTATTTACATTATAAATTATTTTCACAAACACGGAATAATATTTTTAGTTTTGTTACGCTAAAGAAGTATAACTTCTTACGTGCGTACATAAATACACACCAACAAGTTTTTTTTTATTTTTATACGTCATTCGATCACGAGGCGAATGTAGGTATTATTGCTGAGTACATTTATTAGTATCTAGGTTAGCAAAAACAATACTCTTTTTTCGGTTTGTTCCGCATTATATGCACATAATTAAAATACATAAATTAAATCGATTGGGTAACTAACTATACTGGCCACTAATAATACCACCACCACTTACCAGCCGGTGGACTGGTTGTTGGTAACTCGTTTTTCAACCAAATCCAATAAAAAAAAAGTAGAGTAGATGGCCAGATAGAGATAACAGAGCGTAATTAAATAAGCTTCCCTCACCTCACAAGTTTTGCGGCTCCCATTCGAGTAGTTCCTTAAAATGTTTTTATGGAGACGTGGTAGAGCCAAGCGGCTGCTTTTGCTGCTACACGAATGGGCCGGCTCGACCGGGTTCTGCGTTTCGATCGGTGAGTGAGGTAACCGGAGGCACATTCCGAGGGGGACTCATCCCCCACCCGTCTCCCAAATACCTTTAAAGCTCGACTGCTCACCTGCAGCATCTCTGGTGTTGCAGATGTACGTGGGCGACGGTAATTACTCACCATCAGGTGAACCGCTTGCTCGTCTGTCACCTTTCCCATAATAAAAAGTAATCAATGATGGCCAAAATAAGCCGTTTCTTCTACGTCCGAGGTACGTATAATAATTACGAAATGCCGGAAGATTGTAAAAAAAATTGCGTAATTTATGGTTTTTATTTGTCAAAACTTAGTAATTTTTTTGTCAAAACTATTGTCCTGTCTCAGTTTAGCTGGAAATATATAGAAATAAGATTAAGATCAGTAAAGATCAGCAAGCTGAAGTGGCAATGGGCCGGCCACATAGCTCGCAGAACTGACAACCGCTGGGGAACAAAAGGTTCTCGAGTGGCAGCCACGTACAGGCAAACGCAGTGTAGGACGACCCCCCACAAGACGGAGTGACGTCCTGCGCAGTGTTGCGGGAAGTCGATGGATGCAGGTGGCTCAGGACCGAGCTTCGTGGCAATCTTTGGGGGAGGCCTATGTTCAGCAGTGGACTTCTGATAGGCTGAAATGATGATGAAGCAGTGCCTTTGTGCAGACCATTTTCTCCAATCGTATTTCCTTTTTCTGATTCACTTGTGTGTACATCAATACTTAAACAAATTAACATTTTTTATTAACTTCGATACACCCTGTGTAAATAATAACATTTAACAATAGATCGACAATGCAAAGAGGTGAAATTGTTCTGCGTGATAATTTGCGACGCCATATTATAGCCATTTTTATGAACAGTCTTGACACACTTTTAATATTTGTAAGGAAAAGTTCAATAATGAACTTGGTGTTTTGTTATAAAACCGTGTGCGTCTCAACATTGTTTTGTAATAATATAACAATGACGTAAATGAATTGCGCGCGTTTAATGACCGAATGGTCGGAATGATTAGTTTTTTTTTTATGGGAAAGGCGGCAAACGAGCAAGCGGTTCACCAGGTACTGCAGGTGCTTTGCCGACCTTCAAAGGATATTTGGGAAGCGGGAAGGAGAATGTGGAGGGGGATGTGGAACGGGGAGTGGCGGAGGCCCACACTTACCTCACTCATAAAACGAAACGCAGATGCACAAGATGCCTCTTCTGCACGCCGGTATTCTGCGAGGCCGCGGTACCAACCCGGACTAGCCGACCCTTTCTAGAATCAGCTAAAGCCGCAACAAACAAAAATATATTCACTGCACAAGTACAGTGCAATACTTATTAGAGAAAGAGAGGAAAAAATTACTTAAGGCGAAAATGAACAAAAATAAAAAAAGATTAAATATTCACTAACTTAAAATAAAAAAAATACTACAACAATAATAAAAACTAAGCATAGAGAAGTAAAAAAACCGCTATAAATTTGGTTTGCCACGATTTATCTGTGCTGCATGGTTGCCGTGAAAAGGAACTCACTCAGCTATGGCCGCGGCTGCAATAACAGCCTTGGTGCAGATCTTCAGTGAGACCAGTCATGAACAGAGTACCTCGGTTCAGCTGCAATATTTATGCGATAGAAATTTATGCTATAGATATATATATATATATATATATTAATTTCCATGGCGACAGAACCAGAATACCAGACCAAAAATAACCAGCCCGATGCTGGGCAGCGGCGTCTAAAGTGCAAGGTGTTTCTTTTTTTTTTCATAAAAAATAGACTTACGTTTGACCTCAATCTCGCTTGATGGATGGCGAAGATGACTTTGGCCTTAAAGATGTCCAGATTATAGAGTTCTGGAAAACTGACCTCGGCAGAGAGTTCCACTCCTTAGCCGTCCGAATAAAGAAAGAAGAGGCAAACCGCTTCGTGCGTAATGGAGAAATGTCTACAACATAAGGGTGGAACTGCTCGCCGCGTCTGTTCGTTCGGTGATGGAAAGGGGAAGGGGGTATCAGTATGGGGGTATGCTTTTGCACACTCTCCGAAATGTATCCGATAAAAAACCGAGAGGCAGGCCACTCGTCTACGGTGTTCGAGGCTTAGAAGATTTGCCTCTACGGGTGAGTCACTACCTATGATCCTCTTCGCTCGGCTCGCTGTCGGGGACTGGGAACTCCAATTCATTACGGGATATGCCTACGAAATGTCATTGGGAAAGGCCTATATCCAGCTGTTTACTATTTAAATCATCCTACAGGTTGCTAACGGAATAAGGAATCTGACATGAAGAGAAGTGCGTGTTTTCACGATAATGTCACGCTAATTGTAGACGAAAAGTCGTTTCCAAAATGCAAGACGTTTTGCATACATAAGATAAAGTCAGACGAGATCCGATGGGACTCTAATCAGAATATATTAATGATATCAGAATGTTATCACTTGCATCGCTGTATAAATGGCAAGTCATGGAAATTCACTTGCATTACCAAATTCTTCACGATACCGGGTGAGTTATAGAAAAGTTATTTATGTTAGAAGACAGACAGTAGAACTGTGTTGCAATGTAAAACATCACGAGAGAAGTTTTTTCTTTTTTTTTTTTATGAAAAAGGCGGCAAACGAGCTAGCGGTTCATCTGATGGTAAATGATTACCGTCCCCCACGTACATCTGCAACACCATAGGTTCTCTGCAGTTGCGTTGCTGGCCTTTTAGGGTATTTGGGAGATGGGAGCGAGGATAAGTAGAGGGATGAGGAGAGGGGAGTGGATCACCGGTTACCTCGCTCGCCGAACGAAACGCAGAAGCACAAGATGCCTCTACTTCACGCCGGCATTCTGCGAGGCCGTGGCCGGCCCATTCGAGTAGCTGTAAAAGCCGCCCCGCTTGGCTCTATCGCGTTAAAAGTTTATTGATACTCAAAATATTCATTGAATTCAGATTACTTCTGTTTGATCATAATCTTTAACACTGCCATCATACGAGAGCGTCTTTGGCCTGACAATATAATTTAATCTTAGAGACAGACAGAGGTTAGGGGTTAGCTTAGGAGTCGTCTGTCGTGTTCCAATTTGTAAGGTACAAAATCACTCCGAGCTGTGAGGCGTTCCATCTTAATCCGCGTAGTGGTGATAATCATATCAGGAACCTTCTTCGATCGAAGTTGTCTGCAGGTGACCATGGTCCGCAGTAGCCGTTCTTCACCCTGATAAAATAATTAAAAAAAAAAACGTACGCGGTATACCGAATAATTTTATAGTACATGTTTCTCGGAGGTCGATTCGTGAATTTTTAATCAGATATGATATGCAGATAGGATTGCATTTACACTGAGACCATCTTAAGTAACTTAGGAATTCTTCAAAAGTAGTATAGCAATTCGTCTGTATGTTTGTTTTTCTCTATGTATGTTACGCAATATTTGTCCCCGTGCACCGATTTTGATGTTCCTTTTTTTAATGTTTAAGTTTGATGAAAATTCTCCATCTCTAAGTGTGGGAAAATTGGAATAGAATCCGGTATTTAAAACTTTGTTTCATATTCACATGTTATTCCCGACGTTTCTGGTTGTAAATAGTCTGTGAGCATCATACAAGCCTCGCGTATTGTATGATGACCTGATTCAATTGTTTACGCGGCCACCGTCAGCTGTTTAACCGTCCGATCTTCGCAGATGGAGCTTACAGTATCACGAGAGTCCCGATGGCGATGGCGTGCCGCGTAAACGAATGCTCGCCACGGCTTGAGTAGCCATAACACTCTGTATCGAATGTTTCGGGATTTCCTTTGTTAACAAATTTACTTTCGGTTCCGCAAGTTAGACGGGGCTCACTATTAATGGCCCACTAACGACCTATCGACAAACTAATACGACAACACTTTATTATAGGCATACTCAAGCCCCGTCTAACTTGCGGCCCTCCTGCTCGCGAGTCTCTACCGACGAAGCTGTAAAGGCCACTAGGCCAACAGCTATCCATCGTGGGTTTAGTCGGTCCATCTTCAATGCTGATCCCGACATAACCAGTCAGTCCGGTGACTGGCAGATGCTAGCACATAACCCCCTCGTTAAAATAAAAAAAAAAACTGTATCACGAGGTCGTCCATTCTCGGACTTGGATTTGATCATATTTATTACACGATCCCAAGCAGCACCCAGCCATCTTATCTATTGAAATTAAGATATTTTTTTTATTTAATAGCTTTTTTATTTTGATATGTGTTCTGTTGAGTGAATTTGTGGTGGGGATGTAACGGCTGGAGGCGATCTACATAGAATATGGATCACAGACTGCACATTTCTTTGAATTGAGACTGCTATTAATTGTTGACGTTATTGCTGACAATATTTTCTAAAATGAACGGGCATACGTTCAAGGTGTTGTATTAAAATAAATAATTGATCATAGAAAAAATGGTGAAACATAAAAATATAATAAGGTAATGAGAGAACATTCTTGTCATGTTAACTGGATATATAAAGAGTGGAAAATGCTTCATGGTCATTGTCGTATACATCCTCTTCTACTATTCTTTGCCCAAAGGAAGATATAAACTCTATATTGAATGGTCTTAGCATTGAAACCAACAATCCGTACCTCATCGTGGTGTGTCTTTCAAGAAACCGGAGGCCGACTCTATTTAGTTCAGCAATAGTTTTAAAAAGTTTGATTTTTTTTTTAATATCTATCGTACGAACACTCGTCACGCTCTCATTCGTTCCTTATCTGTATCTTTCTAACAAGACCGATTTAAATGTCATTGGCTAATCTTCATAACAGTATTAAATGTGTTACGTTATCTCGCATTGTCATTCATGTTCGAGATAACTAGATTGTTGAAAATCCTCTAAGCATATGAGAATCTTGAATGACATTAGGATCACAAATTCAAACAGCAGTGTACGATGTTTTTAGTTATAGATCCAAGTTCACAATCTCCATATTATTTATAGATCCGTTTAAGATGTAATTATATTGAGATATATTTTTAAACACCTTGCGAGGAAGAAAACAATATGGGTGTAGTAATAGTCGACTAAGCGAAAAGTAAATTTAATTGTTTTTTTTTTAATAGAATGGGGTGAAAAACGTGCTAACATTCCACCAGGTGTTAAGTTGCATCTGCAGCCCATGGACGCCTGCAAACAAACTCAATCCGTGAAGGTCTGCAACACTGCGCAGTTCTCCCCACACTGCGTTTACCTGTACGCGGCTGCCAGGGGAACCTTTTTTCTCCAACGGTTGTCAGTTCTGCGAGCTATGTGGCTGGCCCATTGCCGCTTCAGCTTGCTGATGCTAACGGCTATGTCGGTTACCCTAGATATTCTGCGGATATCATCGTTGCAGACTTTAAAACGTGGTAGCCAAGCGGCGACATTTGCTGCTGCTCGAATGGGCCGGCTCGACCGGATTGGTACCACGGCCTCGCTGAATACCGGCGTGAAGTAGAGGCATCTTGTGCTTCTGCGTTTCGTTCGGTGAGTGAGGTAACCGGAGGCACACACCCCCTCCCTATTCCCCTCTTCTTCCCTCCCATCTCCCAAATATCCTTAAAGGCCGGCAATGCATCTGCAGCACCTATGGTGTTGCAGGTGTACGTGGGCGACGGTAATCACTTATCATCAGGTGAACCGCTTGCTCGTTTGCCGCCTATTCCATAAAAAAAAGTGCATTCAGGCAACCGTATTATGTAAAGGTATAATTTGTAGTAGAGGGTTAGGTTAACGCCTATAACTTAACTTCTTTATGTTTATTCATATCAAGTTTCACGTCTGTTTGCCATTTGGTTTGGTTCGAGATAAGGCTAGTGGAAAAACTCGCGGGATTTGATTTTTGCGTTTATTTTAGTATCATAGCTAATCACAATGATAAAACCACCTATTATAGTGTATAAGCTATATTCGCGTAGCGTGCGTTCATGCAAGAGCCGTGGTAGCTTAGTGGTCAGGACGCTCACTTTAGTTTCATAGAGCGCGAGTGACCTGGGTTCAATCCCCGGTGCCGGCATCACTAAAATTGTTGGTAGCAATTTTTAATGCTGTATTCACCACGTGCTCGGCGAATCGAAACCAACCTATGTCTGAAAAATAATAAAAAAACATATTAATTCGTGGAGATGTGAAGCCCGCCAACCCGCACTGAAGCAGCGTTTGAGGAGCCCTTTGCCCAGCAGTGGGCACTTACTGGCTGCTACTTAATTCTTCAATTCGAAATTTGTATTTTTCCAAAGGTTTCAAGATGGAATTCTTCGCCATTTTCGTCGCTATCTTGGCCATCGCCGCGGGTACTCCAGCATCCCGCGCCGTGGACGATGCATCGGCTTTACAGAATCCCAATGCTAACACGAATATCACATCTCGCATCCCACTCTTGGAACACGGTCTCGACGAGAGGGAGGTAAATAAAAATTTAATTCGTCTCACATACAAAATACACAATTACAACGTGACATTAATTAAAAACAACATATAAATGATGCAACTGTAAGTGTCAAAATGTTCATACAACTGACAATTATTGAGCTAAAAACAATAACTCTTAATTACCTATCGCGCGCAAAATAACAAAATAACAGAACAAAAAGCAGTTTACAATAACAGCTACTTTAGTTTCATAGAGCGCGAGTGACCTGGGTTCAATCCCCGGTGCCGGCATCACTAAAATTGTTGGTAGCAATTTTTAATGCTGTATTCACCACGTGCTCGGCGAATCGAAACCAACCTATGTCTGAAAAATAATAAAAAAACATATTAATTCGTGGAGATGTGAAGCCCGCCAACCCGCACTGAAGCAGCGTTTGAGGAGCCCTTTGCCCAGCAGTGGGCACTTACTGGCTGCTACTTAATTCTTCAATTCGAAATTTGTATTTTTCCAAAGGTTTCAAGATGGAATTCTTCGCCATTTTCGTCGCTATCTTGGCCATCGCCGCGGGTACTCCAGCATCCCGCGCCGTGGACGATGCATCGGCTTTACAGAATCCCAATGCTAACACGAATATCACATCTCGCATCCCACTCTTGGAACACGGTCTCGACGAGAGGGAGGTAAATAAAAATTTAATTCGTCTCACATACAAAATACACAATTACAACGTGACATTAATTAAAAACAACATATAAATGATGCAACTGTAAGTGTCAAAATGTTCATACAACTGACAATTATTGAGCTAAAAACAATAACTCTTAATTACCTATCGCGCGCAAAATAACAAAATAACAGAACAAAAAGCAGTTTACAATAACAGCTACTTTAGTTTCCCTTACGTATATAATATGTTAATTTGTAAAAATTAATGTGTATGTGTAAGAATCAGGAATTCTAAACACCCAAAATGCTTCTTACGTCTACAGTATCATTTTAAATCTCTGTCCAGCTGTGGAGTATTTAAAACCAGCCAAAAAACTGTTAACAAAAACCAGTTAATTGTAACAATGGTTGAACCTATTTATCATTTATTGCTTCTTATCTCCTGCCAACTTGCAGAAATCAGTTGCCGCCGCACCCGCTGCGGTTGATGAACTGAACCAGAAACTGGCGCCATCGCCACCGCCAGCGCTCGCTTCTAAGCACAGCCCGAAACCCAAACCGGCACCAGCTCCCAAGCCCAAGCCGAAACCAGCGCCAAAGCCATCACCTGCGCCGCTCCCTGGACTCAAGCCGAAACCCAAACCAGCACCTGCTCCTAAGCCCAAGCCGAACCCCGAACCAAAGCCATCACCTGCGCCGCTCCCTGGACTCAAGCCGAAACCTACACCAACTCCGGCCCCAGCTCGAACCCTTAAAGCGGTCAACAAATAATTAAATTCGTTGTACATTATGGAAGTATTGGCACCTCAAAGAACAAAGGACTGCGATTATGGAAATAACAGATACAAAAATCATCATCAAAATATATCATGTATTTTTCAATAAAGTTTGTCATTATTAATTAAAATAAATGAACACTTTTGCACTTCCCAGCCAGTCCGCTTCAGTATTATTCCTTTTTACGGATATTTTTTCAAAGTTTAAATAATTTTTTTTGCATAAATCTTTTTGCGATCATTTTTGACTATCGCCGTGTACGATAATTTTATAATTAATTTGCCACATGCATGCATGGTAGACAAAAGTAGGCGCTTTGACGTTGGACGTAGTATCAATGCTGCCTACACCATGAGAGATTACTGGCGTTAATTCTGTTTGTAAACTTAATTTGTTCGTAACCCATAAGGATTTTATAGTAGAAAAGTTAACTGAATATCACTGAAATATCATTCCCTTCGTATAGGTTCCTCTGGAGGGAAAACGGAACAAAAAATTAAAAATTTCTTTTTACTGGAAATTTTAGAAAAAATATATAAATAGTACAACTTTTACTACTAGTGTTGGGTAAAGGAGTGTTTTTACGCATCCTTTCGAGATCACAAAGTTTGTACGCATAAACAGGATACATAGGTCTAAAAAATTTTAAAGAAAACTTTTTCGAAAAAAAGCATTAAAACTAGAACTAGAGCAGTTTTAAATTTTGCCACAATGACTGTTTATATATTTGTAATTAGACATTTCTCAAAAGGATGGGGAGAAATTAAATAAAAATACCAAGCGAATGGCTTAAAAATCATTTTTATTCATAACTATCGTACATTAATAATTATATTCAATAATAATAATATTAATAGTTTTTAATTAAATACAATAATTACGGGTAATATTTGACACAGCGACACTCGCACTCATCAAGCGTTATATAAATGCAGTATGCAGTACAGAAAGTATTTCTTAAAAAAAAAAAAAAAAGTAACATGATCAGAAGCTTCCGACGTAGAAGTTTAGAGAAAACTAAACGAAGAAAAACATTTGTACATAGCTAGAAGCAGGAAAGTTTTGTGATGTAAAAAGAAATCAAATTATACCCTCGTGAGATATTTTTTAAACAATTCTAATACTGTTCATGTACAATTCCGCCGTAAAGGTGAAACTGAATATACATATAGCGACAAGGATCTCTTGGCACGTGGCCAAAATCGGAACTAACGCCGCCATCTTATGAAGTGTCATTTAATGACAGTTCGCTGCGTTTGCTTTCAATATTACGCGGTAGTTTAAAAAAAAAATCAAACATTTTATTCTATTAATATTTATATTGAATTTAATTTCACTCCCACGCCCCCTGTCAATGTCAACCAAGTGCAGAAAGATCCTTGTTGCACTGTACTTCGAATTTAATTCTCCTCTGTATGAAGAGTCCTTTGGTCCACGACGTACAGAGTAATGAAAATTCAAAGCAGACACAATTGTTTTTTAACCTTTAATTTAATAAAAAAAAAACAATAGGATAGGCAAGTCGTTAGTTTTATTACTCAGTCGTGTTAAATTGGCACCTCGTCGGAATGCAGACCTGCGTCCCGCACACCCGCGCCGCGCCCGCTGCACTGTCGCATGCATGTTACGTCATCGGCTACAAGTGCCTAGTTAACTCGACCGGGCTATAATTATACTACATTCATGCCTAAAAGGGATCTGTTAAAAATAAACTTGTGTATTTCAGTATATATTATCCCTTAATATATCATACTCATCTAATTTCTATTGTGAAACACGTCAGAGTTATACCAATTAATGTATGTTCCATGGTATTTCATTGCTTTCAATGTCATTACAAGCACCATATTTGACTAATTTAAACGTATTGCTTCCTTTACGGCGTCAAGATACGTAAAACAAAATTTAACGGCGGACTTAGAATCGCAAAGGGTATGAAAATTTAAGCAAGGGGGAGTGTTAACACTCTTAAAATATTGTACGGACCTATAATGCAGAAACTGAGGATTTGGACCATCATTTAGCTTTGGAGAAAGTTCTTCGGCAAAGGAGTTTTTATATGTCATTTGTGGACTGGACGTACAAGACTGTTCCCTATCACAAAGATATAGAAAATATAGAAATAGAAATAGACGTTATAATTTATAAAGGAAATCCTGGACTACTTTATTAGTACTACTTGAAACTCTTTCACTATTTTCTTTGAACAATACAAAATCTATGAAAACTAAAAAAAAATAACATGAGATTCTTCGAGCACATTCTTAACACAGAAAACTGACACAATAACTATTTGAATTAGATATAAAAAAAATAAGCAATACTTAACAAAAGATCTGTGTGCAAAAACCGTTATGTGACATATAGGGTTCTAGCGTAAATTTTTTAATAATTTTAGCACAGATAATATATAAAATCCAGCATAGAAAACATCGAGGCAATAGCTAAATATAGCCATGCAGCATACAATATAGAGTTGATTTTAGCTTTCAGATTTGAAGCCGTTCTGAAATGTCTCGTTTGAAACTTTCTGACAATTGCAGTTCAAGGTGCACGGGTATGACATCCCTGTTCAACAATATGTTCATCATATCAATATGCATCTACATAATTAAAATTAAACTACTACGACGCAAGGTGAAACCAGAGTAAGTATAATAAAGTTTAGCTTCCAATCACATGTTAATAATACAAATAAACGTATCGGTAAATAAACAGTTATTAAATTAAATACAAAAGCTACAAATATTTGTTAGTTCCCATAATTACATACAAATATAAAACAGATTCTCATTCATCTTGCAACTCCTTTGCACAATTTTCGCAAACTTACACATGTAGCGGAGGAACAATTAATTTTGTATCGTTATAACAAGCCAAAAACTACCCCCTTGACCTGGATCAAATATCAAATATTTATACATAAAGACGAAACTATTAAACAACATTAAATTTTCACATCCTAAATATTACAAAACGCAAGTTCCGTCAGAATCAAACTTCCATTATACAAGACAAGAGTGCAAGTAAAGAAACGCAGTGTGCATTTCATAACAAAAAAAAAAACTAACATAGCAACATCGTACAACAGTCGCGTCGTTACAATCTGGCAACATTGAGTCCGGCGTTGGCGATAATAGAATCGAGACGATAAAACAAACTCATAGCAAACGAGTAACACTTTTTGGCATAAAGGCACAATCGCATCCCAACTCCCACAAAACAACTTCTAAAACACGTCGCTCGTGACATCTGTCATATTAATGTCAAAACAACGTCACTTAATTCCCCAAGGCCAAAGTCTACGTACGAATTAAAAAAAGGTCTATTTCCCAGCAGCAGCTAATTCACACCTGACAGACAGACATAGATGAATATGCGAGCTAACCTGATCTATTGTTTGAAATAACTGCAATTCAATTCAACTCTAAGACTATGAAATATATTGTAGGACTGTCGGCTTATTTCATTTAATAATTTAAGACAATACAATTATAGAGAAAAGGCATCTAGCTCGTACAAAACGCAACGTCATAATAAAAAAAAAAATTATTTTCTATTTTACAGAGTGTATATGATTATTTACGGATTTTATCGACTTTATTTAGGTTTGTTGTTGTTTGACGTCCTGATGTCACGGTTAAACCGGCTACGCAGAAAAAAGAGAACTAATTAAACGCGATAAAATCGGTAAATAACAATTTCATTTCAAACGAGCAGTGTTCGCGTATATACAAGAAATCATTAAATCGATCATTTTCAACATTCTGTGTGCCCTTTTGTGGGTCAGTCAACCTATTCGACAATTGAACTGGATCGCAAGATACTTGTTGAAACGAATGCCCTTCGCAACTAACTCTAATCTGAAGACATCGAGTCTGTGCATGTGTGAGTTACGACCTCTCGAATATAACTTTAACCATCTAAGTGTTTATTTAGGGCGAGTTAACGGCGCGATCGGGTTGCCCGAGCTCATTCGGCAACATTCGGAATTTGCATAGTAATAGAGAATTCGAACATTAGAAAGAGAGACCGTGGAAACGGATGGCAACCTAACAGTAATCCAATTTACATTATTAATACAAAACACCACACTCGTACAGACGTAGTTTGAAATTTGAATGGAATTCAGTTGGTATTATTAGGCATGATATTTGATGTGCCTGAAGAAATAAGTTTTTTAAATATGTCTGAACATTTTAGACATTTTAAATATAAGATTAACCGAAGGATGGTTTACGGAAACGGAACTTAACCTTATGGTAATCAATTTTCATTCAAATTTCATTCTACAGCGAACACGATAATACCTAACTGTCTATACATTCTAGAACTTTCAATACTCATATTTATAGTAAACATTTGTCTTTTGCGTCGACCGTGCATCGATTTATTTGCCTCTTGTTTTATTACTAACGATATTTGTTAATAAATTCATTTAAAGGAAGTTTACACTAAAAAAAAAAAAAAGCTAAGCATCGATTATGTAATAATAAAGGTTTGATACATTCTTTGTATTCATCAGCGACATTCATAGTATAAGTAATTTCACAGACTTCGTCCGAACATCCATACGTCAGTTATCGCGGTCTCGTCTTATACGAAGGAATGCGCACGAGTCCAAAGGCAGAGGTGAACATTTATAATATTTTTTTTTCCGTTTCATAAAACAATTTTCTTGCGTTTTTTTTTCTCCTTCGAGGTTTCAAATAAAATAAACTAAATAGGTGATAAGTAATTTTAATATATCGTTAGATAAATGCTTGTTTCATACAAAAACAGGAATTTCTTCGATTTATTAACTTTACTGTTAATACAGCCTCCGCTCGGGGAGTGACAGGTAGCTATATGTTAAATCGTTTGTATTAAAAATTAATATCGTATGTCACGTGATGCGAACGCGGCGCGGCAACCTATTGAACTGGCGAATGGTAAACGTCGATACGTCAACAATGACAAGCTACGGATCTAAAAGAGAATACTTCTCAACAGCAGGTTCGACGGGCGATGCATAAATAAATTACAATTTAGATATGTTCTCTAGCTAAAATGAGAAAGGCGATATCGCACGCGCGGAGCGGCGGCGAGCGTACACGTGCGTGCGTGCGTGCGTGCGTGCCGGAGTGCGTGCGTGGCTATGCGTCGGTCTGCGTGGCGCGGCACGCGTAGCGCGCGTAGCACCGCCGCTACGAGGCCGCGCCGCCGCGGGCAGCCTCCTCTCGCTGCTTGCTGATGTACACCTGAGGACAGTACGCTGCTCAGCAACTCTTCACGGGACCAATTGCTCTCATTGCTGTCGAAAGTGACATCGGAGCAACGCGACGAAGTACAAAATACGTCTTTGATGAAGTTCATGTGCGAGTCGGATAGGAACGCCGAGAGTTACCACAATATGTTTACTAACACTCTACCACTATCTCAATATTTTTCCATAAAAAAAAACGTTGTGTTTTCTTTCATTCAGCTAGCAGTTACTAGTTCTAGTTTGCACTGTAATGCTAAGTTTGACGCAGTATGTATTAACGTTTTAATAAAACAAACACACACATATGCACACACTCTGTGGTAATTTCAACTGACTATCTGTTATGGTTCAAAAGATACAGCCCTTTAAATGTAGGTCGGACTGATGGACTGACGTACGGACGGCGGAGGCTTAGTAACAGTGCCACATACGGAACCCCTAAAAGTAACGAAAATCTGGATATTCCTCGCATGTTGGCGCCACCGCCATACTGTGTGTCCGAAAAATACTTTTTTTTTTTTTTTTTTAATGTCCACGAGATTTTACTGTACTAATCCTTCTGAATCACCCACATTAATTTGAAATAAAGAAATCTTTATAATTAAATTTAACAGTCACTTACAAGATAAACACTCTGTATATAGTGCGGTCGCCAAATCGAAGACGATTGTAGCTAATCTTCCCAATCTTGGGAATGGGCATCTCATTCCCACTCATGCGATTATAATGAATGAATGATAATTAAAATAGTTAATCAAGTACTAATTTAGTTAGCTAAGTGTTTCAAAAGTAGAATTACAAATATTTATTTATTTAAACTTTATTTGAATAACTTTAAATAAAAGTATTACAAAGGGCGGACTTAATGCCTCTTGGCATTCTCTGCCAGTCAACCCGGGGCGTGGAGAGATATTGTAAGGGGCCAAACATTAAATAAATAAAAACATTGCGTCACCGTGATGGTAATGTTTAAAAGTTATAAAAAAAAAGACAATTTACCTGCAGCAGGCGGTACTTGCTGACGGAGAGGTGCTTGAGGTGCGGCTGCATGCGCTCCTCGCCCAGCGCGAACGTGAAGGCCACCATGCAGAACACGGCCGCCTTGCGCACCGCGGAGTTCTGGTGGTCGGCCAGCTGTGGGCGTGCGGGACGTTTTAAAAAATACTCCTTCACCGCAGGACATGGGCCTCTCCCACAAGGAGGATTTTCCATAATCGCCCTCGGTCAGCATAATTTTGGTCTGGTGTTTTTATCGAGATGGTTATCCCCGCCATCTGTCGGTATGTATGTCTATTGGGATTTTCGAGGATTTTCCTTTGGACATCCTCTTACGACACATCCGTTTTTAAAATATATAGAACAAATACACACTCGGTTCATCATTTTTACATTTAAGACAGCTCAACTTCAAAAAAAAAAATGATTTCGAGGGTATGTGGATCCCGCCAACCCGCACTGAAGCGGCGTGGCGGGCCTTTCCCGCCTTCAAAACCCTCTCAGATATCTAGGGAGGCCCTTGCCTAGCAATGGTCACTTACAGGCTGCTGATTTATACTTCTGCCACTACTAAACACAGATACTTCTCTAAGAGTGTCAGTAAAAGACGGTATGCATTTCCTGAATGGTTGGTCCACACTCACCACGCTAGGCGGGTGAGTTGGTGAGCGCAGTGACGGTACACCCTGCACAAGCGTCGCCGCTGCCCATCACAAGCCTGAGGGATCCGGAGCCTCAAAGCCTTCCTTATTGGCTAGCAAGTGATGGCATATATGGTTTACTTAAGAGTGATAGGTCAAGATTCAATGAGCCTTCCTCCCCGAGTTGATGTGAAATAATACAGTCAGCTGTGCAAAAACATTGTTCTGTTCTTGTTTGAAGGATATAGAGAGCCAGGATAATTACAGACCGTGAGGTTCCAGTCTTCAGGGGCGGCGACGCACCTGTAACCCTTCCTCGATTGAAGTCGCGTACCGGTGTCCGTGAGCCGCAGAAGCCGTTTATCATCTGTTGGCTCGTTTATGACTCTTTTGTTATAAAAAAAAGAAAGAGAACCGCCTAAGAACACACCTGCCCGACGCCCTCCATGAGCTGAGACACGATGTCGTCGGTGAGCTCGGAGCTGCGTGCCTTCGCCACTTCGGCCGCGAGCTTCAGCGCGCATAGCGACGTGGGGTAGCCCCGGGTTCGGATCACCGGCTTGAGGAGTGCAAGCACCTGGAACGGTAAATATTTCTTAAGCATCGACATGCCCGTGGATATAAATTAGAAAGATAAAAAAAAAAATTTTCCTCACAAGCCCAAAGTAATAAAATAACAGTGGAAATGTCCTACGGTTAGGAAGAGCTCTCTTTCGATTTTAAATGCCACACGCAGTTCTAGTGAGGTTTGAAAAATTCAGATATCCATGGCCGGTAAGCTGCAGTGCGGCACACGTACACACTGACTCGGTACCTAGGAGTGTGCGGCACGTGTACCTAGGAGTGTGCAGCACGTGTACCCAGGAGTGTGCGGCACGTGTACACGCTTACCCGATGCACAGCGGTGCACAGCAGGCACACGTACATACTGACCTGGTGCGCTGGCAGCGCGTTCGCGACGTGGGGCATGCCTGCATCCACGGCGCGCATGACCTCCTTGCTGAGCGCGTACGCGTTGATGAGCTTCAGCAGGATGAGGTCGAAGTAATCCAGCCACTGCGCGCGCGTCTCGGGGCGCCTGCACAGCCACACCAGCACCTTCACCGCCTCGGCCGCCGCGCGCTCCTGTGCGCTGCCCCAGCCTGACACACGACACGCCATTAGTCTATAAGCCCACACTAACGCTGACTTTGGACTAACTAAGCTAACCCACAGCTGAAATGAGGCCTCTCCGTTAAAAACACCAGCAAAAGCTAACAACATGCATTTCTTAAATGGTTTCCGGTAACCATCTTAAATCCTTGGAATTTCGATTTAACCAATTTGGACGAGCTCGGCACAAACAGAGGCTCGGCACTTTAGAACATAGATATTCCTCCATACACCCTGAGGCTCTAAGGGTAGGTAATAGCTTTATGCAGCAGAGGCGCTTTTCACAGCCGTGTCTGCTGCATTTAGTTCTGACACGTACAAACGCACACTGTTAAGCAGCAGACGTGTACCCGGGTCCTCTTTCACAAAACTATTCTCGAAGTATCCCATTATATTTAATCGAAGTTTAATAAGCACTTTATCTGTACTTATTTTGATTCGCATAGTAAGGAACGGTAAAATAAAAAATAACATAAGTGTGAGCGAAATATATTTTTTAGTGTGCTCAATGCTCTTTTTAATATTATAACATTGTCATCCAAAGTCATTTATCATTACAATTACAATGATTATAAAGTGTATGTACAAACGTTCCACATTTCCATCGGTCCTTCGAGCCGGATGTGAACCAGCGATCTATCCAGTAATTCATGTTACATACCCGAGGACTGCGCGTTGGTTGCGCTCTCGGCGTTCTCCTTGTCCCCGGAGTTCTCTTCTATCGACAGCGCCGCGAGCGCTACCCGCACTATATTCCTGTACCAAGACATCAAAGCCTATAGAAATCATTTTTTTTTTAATATTTTGCAACATTGTTAATTATACTGTCATGATACGTTAAGGGTTAACATACTTTTATATTAAATAAGTATTGATATTAAATACATTTTGCAGAATTTTGATTCGGTTTGAAATATTATTTTCACTTTTTTATTTTTCGTTATTTCGAGTTTAGTTTATAGGTTCCATCTGAGACTCATCGTCATCATCCAGGCATCTAACAGCTCTCAGGATGTCAAAGTTAACTCTAGCTACCGTCAGCTTTTGATTATTATTATTTTCTGATGCGATCTTCACAGAAGATGCTGACAGTGTCTCGAGGTCGTGCGCTGGTAGGCTTTCGTGTGGGATCACCAAGTTGGTGATGATACCACCCAGCCATGTTTTCTATTGACATTAGTTGTCTTTTGTTTTCGAATATATATATAATAGCTTTGCGAATCACTCTTGGCAGGAATCGGTGTTTTTTTTTACGGTAATTTGTTGTGTATCAATTTTGATTGATCTCTTCCTACTAGGAACCGACTGGCTCTACGCTTCTGTCTGCTACCGGTTTTCCTATAATATCACTATCGAAGGTATGTGTTTATATATATATATATATATATATATATATATATGTGTGTGTGTATACGAAGGGAGTGACTCCAAATGTGTTGTGTTACGTAACAACTGCAAAGAAACCGGTTTTACGTTTCAGTGTTTTTTTTTTATTTAAGTACATTCTTATCTGACGTTTTTCTCTGTACGTAGCCTATTTACATAGACGTACGTAGACAGAGGAAGTAAAAGTTGGCCATCGGCCAGTTTTGTTTAAAATAATACGATCCAATAGATATGTTCACCCGTACAGTTGCAGTGGGCTGTAGGCTAGAGGCTGTTAACATGAATTCACAGAAAACCTCCAATTTTTCGAATTCATAAACTAACTTTAAAGCAATAGGATGGAGGCATTATGCGGTGAACTCACTTGAAGTACTCGCTGGGCTTCCTGCAGTCGCCGTACTTGAGCAGCTCGTGCGTGGCCAGCAGCAGCCGCTCCCACTGCTCGGCCGGCGCTTGCACAGCGTCCAGCTGGCATAGCGCCTCGAGCACCTCCGGCTCGCGCAGCCCCGCTGCGAACACACCGGATCTTACCACGTGCCGTCACTCCCAATCCCACACCCGCCGTGTACTATACATCAACCCAGCATGGTTATAGGACTCTCCTACGTCAGCCTATTTTAGTTCACTGCTGAACATAGGCCTCCTGCAAAGCTGCGGCATATATTGATTGTTAGGCATACTTGAAAGGTATGTCTAACAATCAGCACTCTGGCCAGGTGGGTTGTTGAGCGCATAGTCTGTGGGATTAGGGTTCGGCAATTTTGGCTCCACCCACTCTTGTTGCATAACAGGGTGCAGCTGATGTTGGCATTTAGAGAAAGAGCTGGTTATTCCCTCTTACATCGGCTTATTGGTAGACAAATGAGATTTGAGAAATTGTACCGAGAGGTTGGAAAGAGGGACGCGGGATGAATAGAGTATGATGAACGGAGAGCAAAGTTAATTGGTTGAATTGGTCGGTCTTAAAACAGATAATTTTTCAATTCTTCTTCATCGGTAGCCTCAGTATAATCTACTGCGGGGAAGAACCTCCTCTAGAAGCGAAGATTTGATGTGGCTGACGTGATCACTACATAAGACCAGCTGTGATCGTGATGCAGTGTTTTCTTGACCTTTCACACTACTCATATATTTATTTATGAATATAATATGGTAGATTATACAAAAATAGGTAATGGGATTCCGTACCAATACCCGTTCCTGACAAGCTTGACGATTATAGCAAATCCTTGTAACATTCGAGTAATTTCCCTTCCTTTCTTCGACTTCACGTCACACACGGGCAGCACGCATTATGTTGCGCAGCGGGTCTATAGTGCCGTTGGTATTTTTTACTTACAATGAAATATTAAGTTTGTATTTTAAAACAACGTAACTTACATTTGGTAATTATGTATCCGTTCTCATCGGTTTCGTAAGGTTTCACCTTGTCCCGACCCAGATTATTTGAATTATATTCCCTGCAAAATTATTTATTTATTTATTTATTCTTCTATTGTTGACCTTAAGCTTAAGGTTACAATGGGCGGACTTAATGCCAAGTAGTGGCATTCTCTACCAGTCAACCCTAGTCATGTTGAAAGGTAAAAAAAATAGCAAAAAACTGGAGGTAGACTCCAAAAAACATTAATGTAATAATTCACTATGTAATTAAATAAGAAATAAAAGATATATTTATAATTACATAATAAAAATCAAAAATATATAAGTATCCATTAGTTCTTCTCAAACTAGTCTCTTAATTGAATTAATTGTAGGAGCTGCTTTAATCTTATCGGGCAGGGCGTCCCAGAGGAGTGCAGCTTGTACAGTAGCAGAAGAGTTATAGTATCCTGTATTATGTTGTGGAATGCGAATCTTATGTTGGTTTATGGAACGAGACTCTCTGTCATGCGAAGATATTGGAAATTATTCTTGAAATATGAAGGAGAATTAGGATCAGTTAATACAGAATACAATAAACACAGAATTTTAGAGCTACGCCTTTGACGAATAGGAAGCCAATTAAGCTTGGAACGATAAGAAGAGACGTGATCATATTTACGTAAACCAAAGATAAATCTAATGCAGTAGTTAAGAAGGCGCTCCAACTTGTCGAGACGTGATTGGAAGCTGCATAGTAGATAATGTGTAAAATTAAGGATTGAGTGAGTAAAAGCTTAGTTTTAAAAGACAGGAAATTTTTCAGACGATATAGAGAATAATAGTAACATTGGGTGGTGGCGTGATAATTAAAATTTTTAAATATGTTTAAAGTAATAGAATGAAATGCAGAGATTGTCGTGTGTTTTGGGGGGTTCTGGCTCCGAATCAGGAAACTACCAGGAGAAGTCGCGCCAGGCTCGCCTCCTGTCACGCGAGTCCGTCAATCCGCACTGGGACAGTGTTGTGGATCCCGGCTCCAAAACCATCTTTTATATTGAGAAGACACCTTTGCCCAGCAGCGGGACATTAATAGACTGCTACTTTACTTTACTAAAAATATTAGTATAGGCTTCCTATGAGCTATGATATTATGTACGGATGGAATAGCTGATTGGTGTTACCCATGTTGGTTTGGGAAGTCCAGGCGGCTGTGAGCCGGGACGGGAGAAGACTCCTTGGTGCTACCCGCCTCCTCCGAACTGTCCGCCGACGCCGCGCGCGCTATCGCCTCGCTACGAGAAAGATGCGGACGAGTCAATATTTAAAAAAAAAACAGCCAGACCAAGTAATCACGTCCCTCATACAGACAGAAAGCACTTCAACACACACGTTATGAAGTAATAATATTAAGAGGTTACGTAATTAATTTTGGTTGTGTTTACTAAATATAAATATTTCTGTCATTGGCATTGTCAATGTTTTTTTTTTTTTAATGGGAAAGGCGGCAAAGGATTACTCGGTTCACCTGATGGTAAGCGACGCATTTTACGTTATTCACACTTACGCGTTGTAATGTCCGTTGGGGACACCGTTGTGGGCTTTGTTCGAGAGCGTCGCGTCCGACATCTGACTGATTCCCGAATCCTTGCTCGACATGTGATTGCCGCACTCCGCTGTGGATACAAAACAAACATTAACACATCAGGCAGGCAAAGTGTGACGGGAGTCTAGCGGGCGGGAAGGATGAAGCAGGCAGGGTGAAGCGGCACTATGTGTGTGGCGAAAATGTGGTGTAGTTTAAAGAAGTAGCGGCAGTACGCGATGGAAATGTAGTGTAGTGTGAAGAAGTGCAGGCAGTACGCGACGGAATGTAATTTAGTGTGAAGAGCGAGCGGGAGTACGTGACGGAAATGTAGTGTAGTGTGAAGAAGTAGCGGCAGTACGTGTCGGAATGTAATGTAGTGTGAAGAGCGAGCGGCAGTACGTGACGAAAATGTAGTGTAGTGTGAAGAAGTAGCGGCAGTACGTGTCGGAATGTAATGTAGTGTGAAGAGCGAGCGGGAGTACGTGACGGAAATGTAGCGTAGTGTGAAGAAGTAGCGGCAGTACGTGTCGGAATGTAATGTAGTGTGAAGAGCGAGCGGGAGTACGTGACGGAAATGTAGCGTAGTGTGAAGAAGTAGCGGCAGTACGTGTCGGAATGTAATGTAGTGTGAAGAGAGAGCGGCAGTACGTGACGACAATGTAGTGTAGTGTGAAGAAGTAGCGACAGTACGTGTCGGAATGTAATGTAGTGTGAAGAGCGAGCGGGAGTACGTGACGGAAATGTAGCGTAGTGTGAAGAAGTAGCGGCAGTACGTGTCGGAATGTAATGTAGTGTGAAGAGCGAGCGGCAGTACGTGACGAAAATGTAGTGTAGTGTGAAGAAGTAGCGACAGTACGTGTCTGAATATAGCGACCTAAATGCAATGCTATGTATTGCTGTGGTGCTATATGAGGGTGTTGTAGCAGCATCTTACCGTTGGCAGACTGGACAGTATAGTAGTGTATCTTACCGTTGGCATGCTGCGCGGTGTAGGAGTGTATCTTACCGTTGGCATGCTGCGCGGTGTGGGAGTGTATCTTACCGTTGGCATGCTGCGCGGTGTAGGAGTGTATCTTACCGTTGGCATGCTGCGCGGTGTGGGAGTGTATCTTACCGTTGGCATGCTGCGCGGTGTAGGAGTGTATCTTACCGTTGGCATGCTGCGCGGTGTGGGAGTGTATCTTACCGTTGGCATGCTGCGCGGTCTGGGAGTGTATCTTACCGTTGGCATGCTGCGCGGTGTAGGAGTGTATCTCGGAGGTGGTCTTGCGGATGCGCGAGTACACGTCCTCGCCCGCCGCGTTGTTGCTCACTACACGCAGCGGGCTGTCGCTGCCGGCTGTATGCAACAATACACACAATGATTCATATAGCATGATGGACGGTCTGGATAACTTACGATATGCATTTGTTTGTATATGGTTACACTGTTACAACAGGGAAGCCCAGTTTTAACATCATTCTTAGGCGGCTTATATCGTGCTGAAATAATAACAAATGTGCACACTTTTGAGGTGTTGTATAACAAGAGGAGTATACTAACTGCTAGAGGTTCTCCGGACATGCTGCTGGACGACACTGTTCACCAGCGCCTGCGTTTCCGCTGGAAGCTCGCTCATCAGAGCTGTGAACTGAAATGAAATGTGCCTGTTAGTTAAATGATATTTATACTTGTTTATTTTATAAGTTTTTTTTTTAATTCCAAGGGAACAAAAATAAAAAGAGATTCATTGGAAAAACAAAAGTAAAGACTGCCGCCACCTGCAGTGGGCGCAGCTCGTGTCACTCACGAGCAAGGAGTTGCAGTCGTAAAGCGCGACTTGCTCGCCTGCGCTGCCACCGGTAGTGAGCAGGAATATACTTACAGGCACGGGGTTGCAGTCGTAGAGCGCTGCCAACGCACGGCGCGCACACGTGCGCACGTCGGCTGCGCGCGGGTCTCCTGCCATCGCTGCCACCTTACACAGCGCCCGCCCCGCCGCTCCGTTAGCGCCGCCTGCTCAGCGATTTATTAAATTGTGTAACAATAATTATAATTTTAAACCTACGTGAGCATTGATGCTGCGTGTACTGACTGAACAAAACAATGGTTCACACAAGTAGTGTGTGTAGTCAAGACACGTGTCAGACACGCCTACAATTTAAAATTTTGTTAGATTGGTGTGAGATTTAGTAAAATTGATGAATCGATCCCCGTCCCTGCCCTTGTGTGTGTGTGTGTGTGTATATTTGAGTGTGTATGCGTGAGCGCGCATCTGTGTGTATCGTGTGTAAGTGTATACATTGTGTGTATACATTGTAGAGAGTGTAGGGTGCACCAGTATTATGTGTGTGTGCGTGCATATAATGTGCGAGGATGTCTGTGTCTGTGTATGTGTGTTGTATGCATGTGTTAGGTGTATTTCCGTGTATGGGTGTATTGCGAGTGTTTGGTGTCTATTGTGTATGTGGGGATGTGTATCTACTTACGCATATGTATGTGTAAGGTTAAATGCTTGTGCATGGGAGTACGTATATGTGTATGTACATGAGTGTAAGTGTATGCGTGTTTGTATGTATGGGTGAAAGTGTTTTTGTGTATTGTTATTGTGTGAATGTTGTATGTGGCCGCGAGTGTGGATGGGTGTGTGTGTGTGTACCGTGAAGCGCGACGGCCAGACTGTTGGGCGTGCAGTAGTCGGTGGCCAGGTCGGCCAGGAAGCGCAGCGCCGCCGCTTTGCTCTTGCCCGTGGGAGCTGTAGCGCCGTCCGCCAGGAACCTGCGAGCGTCGTTAGTCATTATCATCAAAATTAATCAGTTCAAGGCCTGAATTGCTGAACATCGGCCTCTTCAATACGCACCGGCATAAAGGTTTGTCCATCGCTCAAGCGGGTTGGTGAGTACAGTGCTGGTACCCTCGCATTAATGATGCTGCTCTTAGGTTTGGCAAATTCGACAGTTAGCTTAGCTGCATCACGCGCTGGTGAGGTTGGCATTTAGAGAAAATGCTATTATTTACTTGACCGCATTCTTTAAACAATAAACAATTGGCAAATACATCCTATGGGAGAGGGCGAGGAGAGGCCTATGTTTAAATGTGAACTATTTAAAGATACTTCTTTTAAAGATTTTGATTAAAGTTATTTTGCACATATTTCAATTAATTCGAAGCGAAGAAGAACACCACCCTCCCACAAATACGGTGCACTGATTCTTTTACACCATGCGTTTTGACCACAAGAAACAACTCTACCTACCGCACCATTAAAGTTATTTAAAACTTACCTGAAAATATTATGCAGTTGTAACTCGGCGGGGAAGTACTCGTGTATGACATCCAATGTCTTCATGATCTTGCTCTGCACGGAGCCCAGGATGTCTGTTCCAAGTTTCATCAGGAGTCTGTAAAAACAATGTACAGACCTTACGGCATACATTTTGGAAATACACAGTAAAGTTGCAGCTTCTAAATGGCCACTGCTGGGTAAAGACATCCTTCTCAACATTTAATATATTATGTACACAGTCAATCATTTATGTGACTGTACTCTGGCCTCCGCACCGAAAGCCAGGTTCGAGTAGAACTAACCTGAACATCAACTGATAGAGCCAATCTTTCAGCTGGTGGCAGTGGACCAGCAGCAGCTCGCACACTGCGTCCAGCAGCAGGGAGAACACCTTGGTGTGCGCGTCCACGAACATCTTGTTGAGCAACTCCGTCAAACGCCGAAGTTGGTCCTCGGTGAGAAGGCGCCCGCTGTTCAGATAGTTCGCCTGCGAACAGTACATATGATTGACGTCAACTTGTGTCAACTGCGCAGGAGATATTGTAGTGCCGCAAGTGCACGCGCAAAACCATGAGGCACTCACTAGACTTTACCTTCCCGTATCTGATGTATTCGATAAGATCAGAGGAAGCGTCAGATTCGTTTGGGATACGTATAACTTCCACTGCATGAGTGGTTCCAGTTGTTTGAATATGTTACGAAGCAACGCTATGGCAGTAAATAAAAACCACATATTCCAGGTGACAATTCTAGGTTACCAATTAATAAGTACAGAAGTTTAGCTTTTTATTCCTCTTTTTTTTGTTTATTTGACTAACAATATATTTGGGGTAATAGACCCTGATCATACCAAGACCCTCTGTGACCAAGGTCGAGCTTACGCAGCGGCTCCCGTTACCCGCGTTTCAAGTCGCCAGCTCGCCGACATAAAATTCATAAAAGTTATCTCTTTTCGGGTCTTCGTGTGGTGTGATTGACCCGTGACACAGACACTGCTCTAAACCCTCAATCAGATCGAATCCCAAATGCGTTTCATTGCTCAGCAGTAGAGGGGTGAGTTAGTACGATTTGCATTGCGTGATTGGTCCATCCCGTTCAGCGGATAATGAGTAGACTACGATCATAGCCCCGGATCTAAATATTCGTTCCTGATGCTACATCTGGTGGAGAATGTGCAGTGGGGAGGGAGTGGTACAAGGAGCGGCAAGACGTACGAGGTGCGTGAGGCCGTCCTTGCGCTCGGTCCAGTGCGTGCAGGCGCACAGCGCGATGATGTCGTCGGGTGGCGGCGGCGGCGGCGGGGAGCCCTCCCAGCCCTGCCGGGACCACGACGCGCTCTGCCGACATTAACAATATCCTTAGTTTCTTCTTCATCTTTAGTCAATTACTTATTAAGCGATATAACGTTCAGTAACTACATTGTTGATAAGTTTACATGTATTTCATTCATTTCATTTTCATAAAATATTTTTGTGCAAATAATATAACACACACTCGTATTATGTTATATTATATGAAAATATCTATTCGCTATTAAGAGTATATAAAAACAAAGGTTCTTTAGACTAGCAAGGATCAACCTACATATGTAATATGGCTATAAAATTTTACATTAAGCATCCGTTTTGATCAAAACAGTCACAGATCCGGTTCGAAGGACCAATACGTGCTATAGCTGCAAATGTAAGTTTCGGTCAAGTTTCCTACTGGTTAACTTGAGAATTTAATAAATCTGACAATATGACATTTACTTTTAAATACTTTAGTTCAAATGTCAGTTTTATTTTAATAAGCATCCACTAATAGATCTAATAACCATACCCTAAATACCAGACCCATATTAACCAGATTTGTGACGGGCAGTAGCGTCTAAGAAGCAAAGTTCTGCGACCACCTACAAGCTAGTGAAGTGTGGCGATCAGTTTGTCAAGCTGTAAGGGTGTAAGAAAAAATGCAACCTTTTCTCTAAATGACAACCGCACCCGCACTCGGTGCACACTGCTGACTAACAAACGATCTAGTGACCTAGTGATGGCGAAAACTTCATCCGAATATACCGAACCCCGCATACTACACTGCGTCACCGACGATTTGCCTATTGTGCCATGGGCAAATCTTTCATGCAACTGATTTCATGGCCTAAATCCAACAGTGAAGTTACTCAGACCGATAAAGAAGAAACAGATGTTTTTGTTTATTCGTTTATTGAAAATCAGTCCCTATTAAAAGTGAGCAAAAGAAAACTTACCAACAAAATGGACGATATAACTGAGATTACAAAACGTTTAATACACCTATACACACCATGGACATTAATAAGCACTGTTGTCCAGAGACATCATCGTCGATTTGCAAACATTGAACAGAAATGTCCGTGGTCACTTACGTCATGCCTTCTGTATGAGTCCAGGCTCCTCTCGGAGCAAACACTGGAAGCTTCCGAGTCGTCGTCGCGACGCCGGTCGTCACACGCTGAACTGTCTTCTGGGCTCTAAAGAAGAACATTAATTAAAAATTAAAACAAAAAAAGCACGACATATATGGAAACAAAAACGTAAACCATACAGAGGTAAATAGTGAGTACTGCACTTCCTTGTATGGCACACACAACAAGCTAGTACATCATGATGCTTTTTGTTAGTACGGTTGATTAAACACTTTAACGCTCCCTTCTCTCCCCGACGGGTTCTTGCTTGAAGAATCTAAAGGACTGGCCCAAGGTGATAGCTCTCAATGAATGTACCGCTACAGTTTGACAGATCCTGTCGTATAGATTTGTTTAGTTTATTTGGAAACAATATCCGATTAAATTCCGGCTCGAAGGACCATACAAATGTACAGACTGCTTCGACTATCTTTAAATGTTTTAATAAATAATAGTTCGAATTTTAATAACTGTACTGTAATTATTTGCTAAATTAATTATGCATTTATGGAGGATCAACACATGCGATATGATTGCTGTCCTAACGTGGACTAAATGTTGTAATTTTAAAAAGAACGCAACATTGAAAAAAATCCTCTCCAAATGAAACTCTATAGTGCATGTACTGTACATGTAGAAACGTCCAAATTAAATTAATCGCGATTATGACTACCAACAAGAGTCACGACGCTATCCCAGCCCACCGCAGTGCAGCACAAGTCGCGAGGTAAGAGATGCTTGGTTCTCAGAGTGAGCCAGGGTTTTTTTAAAGCCATAGCCTTAGCCATAGTCAGAGGATTCGGCAAATTCATCAGCAAGGTCGCCCGAGCCCCGTCAATGCATCCTCCACCGCGCGCAGCTGAGGTTGAAATTTGGAGAAAAATATCGCACATACCCATACCCTCACCGGCGTGATGATATATATAAATAATATATATGACAGACCCTGAGCGAAGCCTCCGCGTCGCGAGACTGCTGCAGCAGGCGCAGCGTGGCGGCCGGCGGGCGCGCGTTGCGCTCTAGAGACTCGCGCCGCCGCACGCCGCCCAGCGCGCTGCTCGACCGACCGCTCCTGCAGACCAAATCATCAGCATCAGCATCATCATCATCATCACCACTAGGCCGTACTCAGGTAGAAAGATTTTTTTTTACCTATTTCGGCCGCTAATGCTGTCAATCTAGCTTGGCAAAAAACAATTATCATACTGCTGAACATAGTGCACGTTCTCACAGAATATGGTGACTGTTTGAACTACCGGTACCATTGAATTGAAAACTGGCATTCCATTTTAGTTCTTGCTCGATTCATAATCGAAATTCTCTATGGACTTCAGTGACCATATTCCATCAACATGCATGTTTGCTACCCTCATTGACCTAAAAAAAAGTACCAAGTAGTTGTAGTATCCAAGATACAAAATGAGGTGATAATGGGATTCTCTATTCGCCACCTCATGAACTATGTATAGTTGTAACGAGAGTTAGAGTTTTTGTTGTTTGAGCGGTCAGTGGGATCGGTCACCTGGTGGGGCTGGTCTCCCGGGAGCCGGCCAGCGAGCGCGGGATGCCGGACGGGCGGCGCCGCGTCGTCAACGACAACGGCCCGCTGCGCGCCGACGGCGACGACGACCGCGACGTCGCTGCAAAATAACCACCAATCGCCAATATCATATCAAATCAAACTTGTTTCATTTACCGTTCAATGCATTCATGACAACATCAAAACGGGAGACTCCTTTAAAGAATAAAAATACTAGTGAGACTTTATTTAACAATAGATAATAGCAACGGCAAATTAATTAATATTCTGGTCCTTCGAGCAGGATATTAATACAGTTAAGAAACTATTTGTATTATAAATATGAAATGTTTGTAACTTTAAAACAGATATTTATTTACTATATGAATGAATAATTATCTATGTAGGTAAAGGGTACGTATATCTATTATTAGTTAACCATTGTCTAATCCCAAACTACGATGTGGTTGTACCACCAATACAAAGAGAATAAATACTTACGCTGCGACTGCGACACGCCGGGGCGCGAGCGCGAGCGTGTAGCGCTGCGTTCGGGGCTGGGGGGCACCGCCGCACTCACTGGCGACCGCTTGGCACGCGCTAAAAATCACAATCAAAAATAACAACAAAATTAATGTTAGAAAAAATTTAGGTGATAGACGCAAAATAAGAATAAGCTGAAACATTTTTCTAGAAAAAATACAATAAGAAATGTAATTGAACGTTTCGGATCTTAAATCGTTTTTTTCCATAATTATAAATTTCCTTTCTGAATATACACATACAGTGTTAGAAATTTTATATAAGTTTGGTTTTTGGAGAACGACAACATAAAAAAAACATCAAGCTTTAAAACCCGAAGTAATTACTTACAGATAATATAGGCTTCCTTTTAATAGCTTTGTTTTTTTGTAAATAGACTAACACATAAACACATAAACACAAGAAAAGTGTGCAACGCGTGCGTGCAGCTGTGGTTAAAATTATATGAAAATTTAGCTGTAAAATTACAAACGTGGGATTCTAGTTTTCTACATACCTAAACAATCGAAACTACTTGTAAAGCAATTTTACCAACATAGCAACATGATAAGACGCGAGTAGGAACATTTTTATATTTTTAAATACACTTAATGAGACTTGCAATGATTTCAATAAAATTGGCTTCGTTTTATTACTAAATTAGTATTAAAGAAATAATAAGAAAGCCAGTTAACATAGCGAAAATTGTATACATCAATTTCTGTACCTTGTTGTGCCACTTCCCCTTCTTCAGATTAGCACATAAATACAATGTCATGTTACTTATTTCACAAATAATAACTAATTTCTATATTAAAAAATATTTATGTTTTCGGAAGGTATTAAAATGTTATTTAACTACTTATGTTTATTAAATCAATTCACGTGTGTCATTGATAGGTTTTTGAGATTAAAAAAAAGCTGGAACTTAAGAATATTAATTGAAAACACACACACACCATCGCGCGAAATATTAATTCGTATTATCTTACGTACGTTGCCAACGTGAAAATCAATGCATCAGAGTGATTCGTTGTAAGATGGGGACTTCGCCCAGGAGCTACACCAGCTCACATGGTTTACTATGAATACAAGTCGCTCTTTCCTAGTACACGCATACTGTGTCCTTGATGACTGGAAGTATTATGAAATAAAGCGAAGCGAACAAGGGGTCCACTACGCCCGAAGCTGACAAGGGCACCGGCGTCAACGGAATATTCACCGTGGGGTTTAAGTCGGTCCAGCAACTTAAATGTCGATCCCGACATAACCTGCCACCGCCTTCGGTGACTGGTAGCCGTTCGCGACTGTCCCCCGGCGGAAAATTAAAAAAAAAAAAAATATTCTTTCCCATGTGAGTCACACAGTGGGTGCACTCACGCAGGCTGGCGGTGCCGGCGGTGACCTTGGCGCGGCTCATGTGCGAGTACATCGCGCGCACGCGAGCCCGCTGCGCCGCGGCCGCGTCCAGCGCCGACACGCTGCGCGTCGCGCCCGTCGCCCCCATCGCACCGCCCGGGGAGCGCTCTGCCGTCACATGTTACATTCATTCAGAGACACAGTCCGCATAGACACAAGCCGAGTATGCATGAAAAATGTCTTGGAATAACTGCTGTAAAACTTAATAAAAAAATAATAAACCATTCATTCTTTTACACCGGCTGCCATCTTTAATTGCATATAAAACGAAACAAAACAAGATATTTATCTCTTCCCAGTGTGAGTTCCTGTCAATCACATATTCATGTTTTTGTCAGCCCTGACGTCGTTTCTCTTCAAACACCGTACTTTTTGAGTTGTGCCGTTGTAATTGCGTGTGCGGACTGTACTGGAGGCTTGATGAGTGACGTAAGGGGGGAATGGACCATCTCTCTCCTCAAATGCCAACTTTAACTGTACGTAGCGCACCCTCCCATCAAACAAACGAGGCTCTGGCGAACGGACCATCCGATCCCACAGACAAGGGAACAAGGGAGCACATCACTAGTTCGTCGGTACCTGACCAATCAACTTTCCCAGCGCGATGAGTATGGGAAAACCTTCTAAGAAACATACAGCTTTAAGTAGCGCTTTTTGGACAGACACTTGTTCAGCAGTGCACTAAAATTTTCGGTGCGTTTTGTTAGGCGAGTGAGGTAACCGGAAGCCCACTCCCCCTCCTCATCCTCCCATCTCCCGAATACAATTAAAGGCCGGAAACGGACGTCTGGTTATGAAGATGTACGCGGGCGACGGTAATCACTTTCTATCAGGTGAATCGCTTGCTTGTTTGCCGCCTTTCCCATAATAAAAAATACAGACTGTCGTAAATCTTAATTACAATTATTCTCGTTATGTCTTTATGGGATTGACAAATACAGATACGTTGTATTGTAACATGAAAACAAGTTACACTTCTTGATCTTATATTCGACAAAGCATATAATCCATTCAAACCGACAGTCATATCCATATCAGATTAATAAATCGCAGCAACGTAAAGGTAATCGACTAGAACAAGAACGCGGCAGTTGTCGTTCTGTCCGTACCACTGACAAAGGGTCTAGGGGCAATTCGTTTTAATGTTCTAATGAACCTCTCATTGCTACAGGAATGTGTGACATCGGAGGTCTCTCCTGCGACGCGCGCCGCCGTCGAAGAGAATTGGTCCTGCTCACACCGGACACCAGGTTCTCCGTTGAGGCTTTTGCGTACGTGAGTATTAATGTGAAGTAAAAGTGAACAAAGTTATTCCAAACCCAATTTGTAGTCCCGTTTGTGAAGCGTGAAATGAAAATATAAATAGATTAATATATATAAGTAGCAGGCTATAACTTCCCAGAGTTGGGCAAAGGTCTCCATCTCAAATATCTGAGGTGCCGGGAATGGTCCGCCACACTCCTCCATTGCGGGTTGGCGGGCTTCGCATATCCTCGAAATTATATTTTCTTCATTATTTCTCAGATATGCAGCTATCCTCACGATGTTTTCCTTCACCGCCGAGCACGGGGTAAATACAGCACTAAAAATTGCTATAAAAATTTTAGTGGTGCCGGCAACGGGGATCCCAGGGAACCCAGGTCACTTGCGCTCTTTGATACTAAAGTGAGCGTCCTGACCACTAGGCTACCACGGCTATATATATGTGTGTGTATATATATATATATATATGTGTATTTTGTTTTATAATGTTAAGTTTTAGATGTACTAGCTGACTTACCGGAAACACTTGCCGATGGACTTCTCGGACTGGTAAGTGCTCTCCTTTCTAAAAATTAAATTATTGAACGTTAGGAGAATTTTTATTATTATTATTATTCCGTAAGTGAACAAACGAGCATCGCCCGATGGCGAGTCATCTCCATTTGCCTCCTCTGTCTGTCTGTCGTGACAAAATATAGACGATTTGTTATTGTCAGCGGTGCGGCGGTATTACGGTGGGCCTCGTAAACATTTACGTTCATACAATAATCACTCTACATACGTTAATTACGCTGAGCACTTATTATCCACTCATGGACATAGGCATTCCCTGGAAAGGAAGGCGTCCGTAAGGGTTAGGAACCACGCTGGCCCTAGTAATGCTGCCCCCCCCCCCCAACTCTAGGCAGCAGTCGCCGGAATCTCCTAAAAGTCTCAGAAAAGGCAATAAATTCCTCAATTTTACAGTATCTCAGGGACAGCACGCTCGGTATACATTTTAATGTATGCGAGCAATCCTAATTCTACATCATCAGCATATTCTAGTCCACTGCTGAACAATAGGTTCTCCATAGGCATACATTTGTTGGAAGATTTGCCCATACTCACCACGCTGTGCAGCCCGGATTGGCAGCACAGCACCGGTACCCTCGCACTGGTGATGCTGCACCCTATGATTAGTCTGTGGGATTTGGATCAGGCAAACTCGGATGGATATTTCGCCACCACATTGTCACTGCAGAGCCCCGGTCCACCACGTCCAGGTGACGTTGGCATTTGTTAGAAAGATTTTATTATTATTATTATTATTATTATTATTATTATTATTATTATTATTATTATTATTATTATTATTATTATTATTATTATTATTATTATTATTATTATTATTATTATTATTATTATTATTATTATTATTATTATTATTATTATTATTATTATTATTATTATTATTATTATTATTATTATTATTATTATTATTATTATTATTATTATTATTATTATTATTATTATTATTATTATTATTATTATTATTATTATTATTATTATTATTATTATTATTATTATTATTATTATTATTATTATTATTATTATTATTATTATTATTATTATTATTATTATTATTATTATTATTATTATTATTATTATTATTATTATTATTATTATTATTATTATTATTATTATTCCGTAAGTGAACAAACGAGCATCGCCCGATGGCGAGTCATCTCCATTTGCCTCCTTCCCATTAAAAAAAAAAAAAGTTTGTAACACTTGCGTTCATTGTTATATTATGTTCGTACGTCGTGGTGTTTATTGTACACTGTTTTCACAGCCTCGGCGCTCAATACAAACATATACTTACTAAGACTACAGAAATTCAGGAATAACGACCAGTCCCGTCAGACATATGTATTAGGATTCCGTACGGGGCCTTGTTACTAAGCCTACGTGGTATGTCCGTTCGTCTGTCTATACTACCTTTAAAGACCCTGTATCTTTTGAACCGTAATACATAGCCAGATTAAATTTTCACAGAATATATGTTATTATTATGATAGATATTTTAGGTGCTAGCTTCAACTTTAAAAAAAAAAAAAAAAAAAAAAAAAAAAAAAAAAAAAAGAGGCAATATGCCCTGTAGACAAAAATATTTTTTGTTTCTTAAACCTGAAACTGTAAATTGTGCCTCTTTCAGTCTTCAAATTCAGTGCCCGGTAGTGGCATGTAAAAGCTAGTAGAACTTTATTATTTTCTATGGCAACGATTATGTGAACATGCTTCGTGATAGATATTTTAGGTGCTAGCTTCAACTTTAAAAAAAAAAAAAAAAAAAAAAAAAAAAAAAAAAAAAAAAAAAAAAAAAAAAAGAGGCAATATGCCCTGTAGACAAAAATATTTTTTGTTTCTTAAACCTGAAACTGTAAATTGTGCCTCTTTCAGTCTTCAAATTCAGTGCCCGGTAGTGGCATGTAAAAAGCTAGTAGAACTTTATTATTTTCTATGGCAACGATTATGTGAACATGCTACGTGATAGATATTTTAGGTGCTAGCTTCAACTTTAAAAAAAAAAAAAAAAAAAAAAAAAAAAAAAAAAAAAAAAAAAAAAAAAAAAAAAAAAAAAAAAAAAAGAGGCAATATGCCCTGTAGACAAAAATATTTTTTGTTTCTTAAACCTGAAACTGTAAATTGTGCCTCTTTCAGTCTTCAAATTCAGTGCCCGGTAGTGGCATGTAAAAAGCTAGTAGAACTTTATTATTTTCTATGGCAACGATTATGTGAACATGCTTCGTGATAGATATTTTAGGTGCTAGCTTCAACTTTAAAAAAAAAAAAAAAGAGGCAATATGCCCTGTAGACAAAAATATTTTTGTTTCTTAAACCTGAAACTGTAAATTGTGCCTCTTTCAGTCTTCAAATTCAGTGCCCGGTAGTGGCATGTAAAAAGCTAGTAGAACTTTATTATTTTCTATGGCAACGATTATGTGAACATGCTACGTGATAGATATTTTAGGTGCAAACTTCAACTTTTTAAAAAAAAAAAAAGTTGCGTATACGTCAGAGATGATATCTGCTCTCCCAAACGCCTCGGTAGTCTTGAAGGTTTGGACCTTTCTACCCTTTGGCTGCGCATCGACAGCGACGACCATCCGCGCGTCTATGCGTGCCTTTACAGGTCCCATAGCGGTAATACCGTAACTGACCGACTCATCGACCACATCCAAGTAACCACAGATTCCGTGCTACAACAGATCCCATCCGCAGAGATCGTGATTCTCGGCGATTTTAATGCCCACCACACCGATTGGCTCGGTTCTCGCATAACCGATCATGCGGGAGATCTGTTCACGACTTTGCATTAGCATATGGCCTGACACAACTGGTAACCTCGCCGACGCGGATCCCAGACGTGGAAGGTCGCCACCTTCCCTGTTGGACCTTTTGCTGACCTCACACCGGACGGATATTTGGTCTCAGTCGATGCCCCTCTTGGCTCATCGGACCACTGTCTGATCGGAGTGTAGTGCCTATCGCGCGCCGATCCCGAACGCGATCTGCGGGGTTCCGCCGTGTGTGGCACTATAGGTCGGCAGATTGGGATGCAATGCGGTCTTTCTTTGCTTCCACCACCAGCAGAGACGGGTTTGCTTCTCGCTGGATGATCCCAACGTCGTTGCAGATTCTGTCACCGATGTGGTACTTCAGGAATGGAACTTTTATTCCGTTCTCTGCAGTGCCTGTCGGAGGTAAATCAGCCTTGGTTTGGTCGCACCTGCAAAATAGCGTCACGCCGAAAGCGGAAGTGCTATCAGGCCTGGGCCGATGCATCGGCTGGTTGCAAACAGTGCTCACCAAAACAGTACAACTCTGCCTCCAGGTCCTTCAAAAGAGTTATCGCTGCAGCAAAGTTAAAGCACATTGGCAGAATTGGCGAGAGACTAGTTCGCCTCCCATCGGGGATCCCGCATTCTGGTCTCTCGCCAAGGCTGTCAGAAATTCTGTCAGCCATCTCTCCCATCTCTACAAGGAGGATGATTCGCTGGCCCATACTGCAAAGAAAGCCGATCTCTTGGCTCTCTTTTGCATCAACTCGACTCTTGATGACCGGGAAACTCTCCACCTACCATCCCGTGGTGTAAGTGCTCCATGCCGGAAATTCAGTTTCTGCAGGCTCGGTGGGGCACTCCGCTCCTGGACATTCATAAGTCGAGTGGGCGGACGGAATCCTCCAATTGTGCTGAGGATGTGTGCCCCTGAGTTGGCACCGGTTCTCACGCGTCTTTTCCGGCACTCCTACTCTTCAGGCGTCGTCCCGGAATCTTGGAAGACAGCATTTGTGCATCCAATACCGAAAAAGGCGACCGCTCTGATCCGTCCAACTACAGGCCTATTGCCATCACCCCTTGTTATCTAAAATAATGGGTCACTCATCAACACCCAGCTCCTGAGGTACCTGGAGGAACACCAGCTGATCCAGTGACCGACGGTACGGTTTCCGTCGCGGACGATCAGCTGGTGATCTTCTAGGTTACCTGACTCACCGATGGGCAGAAGCAGTTGAGTCTAAGGGGAGGCTTTGGCGGTTAGTCTGGACATGTAACATTGATAAGTTTTTGGCATAAAGCGCTTCTTTCAAAGCTTTCATCTTGCAGGGTTCCTGAGAAGTTGTGCAACTGGGTCTGTGCTCACGGATCGGAGCATCAAGGTTGTTGTCGACGGTGCGTACTCGGACCCCAAACCCGTGAATGCTGGTGTTCCACAAGGCTGTGTGCTATCCCACTCTATTTCCTTCTGCATATCAACGACATGCTACAAATCAGTAGCATTCATTGCTATGCAGACGACAGCGATGATGCCTATATACAGGCCGTGCGAATATTTCTCGGGAACACGTCGACAATCCGGAACAAACTTGTGTCTGAAGTCGAGACCTTGTTATTCAAAGTCTCGATTGGGGTCGACGTAATTTGGTCCTATTCAACCCCAAAGACACAGGTTTGCGCGTTCACCGCTAAAAGAATCCCTTTGTCGTTTCTCCTCTTTTGAGAACATTCCCCTTGCCTCAGCCAGTATCAGTCTTGGCGTTGACATATCGAGCGACGTTCAGTTCCGTGGTCACTTGGAGGAAAGGTAGATTGGCCTCCAAAAACGTTAACTCTGTGGGGCGGGACAGTATTTCATGCCGGTCCACCGTTTGCAACTTTATAAGGCGCAAGTTCGGCCCCATGGAATACTGTTCTCATCTCTGGGCAGGGGCACCCCAGTACCAACTCCTTCCATTGACCGCATCCAACGTCGAGCGGCTCAATTTAATGACGACCAAGCTCTCTCTGATCAGCTTGATCCTTTGGCCTTGCAGAAGAGATGTTGCTTCTCTTTGCATTTTTACAAAATTTTCACGAGAATGTTCTGAGGAACTGTTCGGATTGATCCCAGCTGCTGAGTTTCACCATCGTACATCGCGACTGAATTCGATGTTCCATCGATACCACCTAGATGGTTGGCATTCCACCACAGTGCGTTTTAATCGAAGTTTTCTGCCACACTTGCTTCGACTTTGTGGAATCAGCTGTCGCCAGCAGGATTACGAACTGAATTAAAGAAAGCACATTTTTTTTTTTTGGGAGATGAATGTAGATGTGATTGTACGGAATCCTTTGTGCGAGTCCGACTCGCACTTGGCGACTTGGTTTTTTTTGTAATATCAAGGTAGGTATATTCTAAAATCTAATGAGAATTTGCAGAGAAAGCATTCAAGCCAAGTTGAAAAAGAAAAAAATCTTGTATTTTTTCAATTAGCCCATTTTAAACTTGGGCAAGTAATAAATAATATAATTGTAAAACAATTAATCATCCGCTTTGAGGTCCAGACCGATAGACAGTAGCTAAAGGTTCGGACACAGAGATATATGATATTATTTAAATAAAAACATACATATTCATACATTAATTTATTGAGAAAAAGGACAAAAATCGGAATAAAATATAACTAAAGTTAATAAATAAAATGGAGTGTTAACAGTTTCATATAAATAAGCTTAATGATATTTTGATATAAAAAAATATAATATCAATTAGGAATGTTATACACAAAACACAAACATTTATATAACAAACATACGCATACCGCTGCTCTGTAAGTACTAAAAAAATCTTTTATACTTATTTTAACAACTAAACAATTTAAAATATTATCGTTGTTTAGCACATTCTGTTGTTCGAGGTAGTCGGTTAGATCTAGATTGTTCGAAATTGTTTCGAGACCTTATTTATCACAAATTTAAGGAATGTATTGATGCAGTCTTAACCCTTTGTGGGTAACCATGAAACGATTTAAATTATATTGTTATGTGCCATATCAGGACTACTGACACTAGAGGGATTAATGTTGTTTGCACTTAGTACAGAAGATAAGGGTCATGTTTATCTCTCAAGATAAAGGATTCACACTAATAATACCCGACCCTCCAATTTTTTAAAACATGTTCTTTTTTATATTGACTAATACACTTAATCAAAAACAATTTAAGTTTTATAAATCACTAACCTAATTTAAATCAATTAGTTTCGAACAAATTGAATGTACAGGGCATAAGAAGAAGTTGTCAGGTACAATAAATATTGTTGAGATTGTATAATTCATTTAGGGTCATCTAAATAACAGATATAACTGAAAATAACGAGCAAATATTTTCATAAAATTGTTATATTATCGTTTTTTAAGAGGGTACGTGCCCTCCGCATTCAGTCTCTGGACACTAAGACGGCGACGAGCTCACCACTGGTCGCATCGACTACAAATAGGCTCTTGGTGATAAGTGGATTGAAACGACTATTATGTCTAGTGTCTCCTGTCTGCAACTCCATTACTAGGTATTCGGTCATGGGAGCATGTATGATGTATATTCATAAATATTAATTCAGAAACAACGTGTACAATATGTTTTCTAATAAAAGTCCATCAACCCGCACGTAGGTAGCGGTGGCTGAGCTTTCTCCGCAGTGAGAGAGCAACCTAAGTTTGATGACCGGCACCAGCACCACTTAAAAGAAGTTCATCAACTTCAAAGGAGCTCCTGACACATTATGGCGGACTTTAAAGACGAACATTTCATGGACTAAATAGTGTCATAAAAAAAACACAGGTATACTTTGGAACTTTTTTTTAAAAATCCTATCAAAATATATAACGAAAGTTTTTTTTTTAATTTAAAAGTAAAACAGGATCTTATCTCAACAGAGGAACAGGCGTAGTCATTTTATTTAATGGCAACTGATAAAGGACCCCTAATAGTTAATCTCTACTACTGACCCGTTCCGACATGGTGCAGGCTGTCGACGCTGCCCACCCTCTCCCTCTCGATCTGCTTCTGTGCGCCGGGGTCGAGCCGCGCGAACAGCTGTTCCGCGTCATCAGGAAAGTGATGTTTGTAGGCCCAGAAAGCCCTGCGAATAAAAGTAAATACAATCTTATAACACAAATCGATTTGCATTAGCAGTTGGAACAGTAAATTTTATTATAAACAAAAAAAAAAGAGACAGTTCACAGACAAATAAGTTGTGCCCGAAAGATAAAAAAATATATACAGACGAATTGAGAACGTGGCGTAGTCGTGTATAAAATCTCTGGCTACTGCTCTTGATTTAACAATTTTTCCTTATTTCTAGTATAATTGGAATGCACTCGTTGAATACTGAACATGTTTTGAGCAACAAAACAGATAAGCACACAGTCAACCTTAAGCCGTGCAACACACAGAGTGATGACAATTTGTAAAACCATTAATTACTGCAAGCAAAGTATGCAAGCTCAAAAGCGTCGGCATCTTGATTCTTATTGATTATGGATCCTGATGTCTTTTTTTTTTTTTTAACGCTAAAGTGACAAACAGGCTAACAGTCCATCTGATGGTAAGTGCCCACTGCAATCTATGGACACCTGCAATCTATAGTCATCTTTGAGGACCAAGACGGCGTGCCTCACGATGTACAGGGTCTCTGTATCCAACGGACGTTGAGCAGCTTATTAGCGGTTTCCCCCGCCTGAACGTCTCCAAGGTAGAAGAGGAGTCTCACATGATCACAGTGATAAAATATCATCAGGTTGATATGGTGCACATTCGCCACCCTTACCCTGTTGGTTCCCACCGACGTGGCACATAAGCGGACCAGCAGCAGCAGCAACGCCACACACGACATACCTGCGTCCGTTGGTCCGGGCGACGCTGTCGGCGTCAGCGCATGCGCGGCGGATCGCGTCGTGCACTACCTGCAGCTGCTTCTCCACCGTGGACGATGCCCAGCGCTCCAGCAGCATCACCAGCACTTCGCTGCAACGACACAACACATGTAATAAAATAAATATTCATATGTATCTTAATTTGACATAAGAAGTACAAATTTCGTTTATCAATTGTCATATTTTTACCACTTAACACCGTTTTGTTATGAGGTTCCTCTGACGGAGGAGAAGGTGGTACCGGCTCCTACACAAAGGAACTTACCGCCTAGATATATTTGTGATAGTTATTGCGTCATACATCAAAGGCAATGACATATTTTAGATACAGCCCATAGAGAGCTTTTACTGAATGCCAGTTTATATTACGAACTAACATACATGAAGGTCAGCACTCACCTGAGCGTGGAGCGTATCTCCTTGGACTTGTTGGTGGTGAGGTTTGTAGCGAGAACGGGGATAAGGCGCGGCGAATGTACGTACGATACGATGTAACGCACGCATACCGTGCCCGCTGAAGACACCACCTAGCGGACAAAAAGTGAAGTTTACGTCTAAAGCACTTTCGTTCTAAGCAGATAGATCTGCTGATTTTCAGATCTAAATTAAGAATAGAATGCGTCATCTAATCTTTGTATGTATGTATGTTTGAACGGAACTTTAAAGCTATTTCACAGATTTTTATGTAACTTTATTTTAAATGTTCCTCAAGATTCCATATAGTCTTGTTTTATCCTATTTTATATAACAAATATGAAGGTTTGTATGTTTGTCGTTCAATCAGGCTTAAGACTTATTCGGGCGAGATGTAGGTAGTGCCATGTAATAGGATAACTTTCATATCAATTAAGAGTTCTCTTGGGACAACATTCGTTGTCTGCAGCTGGTTTATAATAAATATACTCATAGTGAAACCCAATCTTATACTTTACTTTCTATACAATGACATTGGAAGACACTTACCTTGGCAGCGTTCTGTATTAAATTGATGAGCTCCTGCAGTATGTAGAGGCTGAACTGTTCCAATTTGTTCTTCAACACTTTCGCCATGTGCGCAATCGTGATGCACGCTTCTCGGACTACCTGTAATAGGCAAAACAAATGTTTTTTTTTGTGACCGATATCATTTTACACATAAAGCATAAATTACTGAAATTATGTTTTAGTTTTCTTCTAGCAGTTTTGGGACTCATTGGAATCACATGAGAAGTAGCCAAGTGTTCCAATCCTCAAGCGAGGAAATACGAAGGGTGACCAGCCTCCATCCCCTTTCTAAAGATTTTCATCCCTTTTTATGTTGATATACTCCCATATCTGAACGAAGCGTATTTTTCGTTGTGCGAGTGTGCTGTGCGTGTGTGCTGTGCGAGTGTGCTGTGCGTGTGTGCTGTGCGTGTGTGCTGTGCGTGTGTGCTGTGCGTGTGTGCTGTGCGTGTGTGCTGTGCGTGTGTGCTGTGCGAGTGTGCTGTGCGTGTGTGCTGTGCGTGTGTGCTGTGCGTGTGTGCTGTGCGTGTGTGCTGTGCGTGTGTGCTGTGCGAGTGTGCTGTGCGTGTGTGCTGTGCGAGTGTGCTGTGCGTGTGTGCTGTGCGTGTGTGCTGTGCGAGTGTGCTGTGCGTGTGTGCTGTGCGTGTGTGCTGTGCGAGTGTGCTGTGCGTGTGTGCTGTGCGTGTGTGCTGTGCGTGTGTGCTGTGCGTGTGTGCTGTGCGTGTGTGCTGTGCGAGTGTGCTGTGCGTGTGTGCTGTGCGTGTGTGCTGTGCGAGTGTGCTGTGCGTGTGTGCTGTGCGTGTGTGCTGTGCGTGTGTGCTGTGCGAGTGTGCTGTGCGTGTGTGCTGTGCGTGTGTGCTGTGCGTGTGTGCTGTGCGTGTGTGCTGTGCGAGTGTGCTGTGCGTGTGTGCTGTGCGAGTGTGCTGTGCGTGTGTGCTGTGCGAGTGTGCTGTGCGTGTGTGCTGTGCGTGTGTGCTGTGCGTGTGTGCTGTGCGTGTGTGCTGTGCGAGTGTGCTGTGCGTGTGTGCTGTGCGAGTGTGCTGTGCGTGTGTGCTGTGCGTGTGTGCTGTGCGAGTGTGCTGTGCGTGTGTGCTGTGCGAGTGTGCTGTGCGTGTGTGCTGTGCGTGTGTGCTGTGCGAGTGTGCTGTGCGTGTGTGCTGTGCGAGTGTGCTGTGCGTGTGTGCTGTGCGAGTGTGCTGTGCGTGTGTGCTGTGCGTGTGTGCTGTGCGTGTGTGCTGTGCGTGTGTGCTGTGCGAGTGTGCTGTGCGTGTGTGCTGTGCGTGTGTGCTGTGCGTGTGTGCTGTGCGAGTGTGCTGTGCGTGTGTGCTGTGCGTGTGTGCTGTGCGAGTGTGCTGTGCGTGTGTGCTGTGCGTGTGTGCTGTGCGAGTGTGCTGTGCGTGTGTGCTGTGCGTGTGTGCTGTGCGAGTGTGCTGTGCGTGTGTGCTGTGCGTGTGTGCTGTGCGAGTGTGCTGTGCGTGTGTGCTGTGCGTGTGTGCTGTGCGTGTGTGCTGTGCGAGTGTGCTGTGCGTGTGTGCTGTGCGTGTGTGCTGTGCGTGTGTGCTGTGCGAGTGTGCTGTGCGTGTGTGCTGTGCGTGTGTGCTGTGCGAGTGTGCTGTGCGTGTGTGCTGTGCGAGTGTGCTGTGCGTGTGTGCTGTGCGTGTGTGCTGTGCGAGTGTGCTGTGCGTGTGTGCTGTGCGTGTGTGCTGTGCGTGTGTGCTGTGCGTGTGTGCTGTGCGTGTGTGCTGTGCGTGTGTGCTGTGCGTGTGTGCTGTGCGTGTGTGCTGTGCGTGTGTGCTGTGCGTGTGTGCTGTGCGTGTGTGCTGTGCGTGTGTGCTGTGCGTGTGTGCTGTGCGTGTGTGCTGTGCGTGTGTGCTGTGCGTGTGTGCTGTGCGTGTGTGCTGTGCGTGTGTGCTGTGCGTGTGTGCTGTGCGTGTGTGCTGTGCGTGTGTGCTGTGCGTGTGTGCTGTGCGTGTGTGCTGTGCGTGTGTGCTGTGCGTGTGTGCTGTGCGTGTGTGCTGTGCGTGTGTGCTGTGCGTGTGTGCTGTGCGTGTGTGCTGTGCGTGTGTGCTGTGCGTGTGTGCTGTGCGTGTGTGCTGTGCGTGTGTGCTGTGCGTGTGTGCTGTGCGTGTGTGCTGTGCGTGTGTGCTGTGCGTGTGTGCTGTGCGTGTGTGCTGTGCGTGTGTGCTGTGCGTGTGTGCTGTGCGTGTGTGCTGTGCGTGTGTGCTGTGCGTGTGTGCTGTGCGTGTGTGCTGTGCGTGTGTGCTGTGCGTGTGTGCTGTGCGTGTGTGCTGTGCGTGTGTGCTGTGCGTGTGTGCTGTGCGTGTGTGCTGTGCGTGTGTGCTGTGCGTGTGTGCTGTGCGTGTGTGCTGTGCGTGTGTGCTGTGCGTGTGTGCTGTGCGTGTGTGCTGTGCGTGTGTGCTGTGCGTGTGTGCTGTGCGTGTGTGCTGTGCGTGTGTGCTGTGCGTGTGTGCTGTGCGTGTGTGCTGTGCGTGTGTGCTGTGCGTGTGTGCTGTGCGTGTGTGCTGTGCGTGTGTGCTGTGCGTGTGTGCTGTGCGTGTGTGCTGTGCGTGTGTGCTGTGCGTGTGTGCTGTGCGTGTGTGCTGTGCGTGTGTGCTGTGCGTGTGTGCTGTGCGTGTGTGCTGTGCGTGTGTGCTGTGCGTGTGTGCTGTGCGTGTGTGCTGTGCGTGTGTGCAGTGCGAGTGTGCTGTGCGTGTGTGCTGTGCGTGTGTGCTGTGCGAGTGTGCTGTGCGAGTGTGCTGTGCGAGTGTGCTGTGCGTGTGTGCTGTGCGAGTGTACCGACCGCGTCTACGCGCCGCTCCCAGTCGGCGGTGCGGTCGCCGAGCAGCGCGGCGGAGTGCCGGCACAGGTCGTCGAGGCCGCGCGCGCCGTACACGGCCGCGGGCGCGGTGGCCGCGAACGCCGCTTCGAACGCCTCGCTCGACACCGCGCCCGCCTCGCCGACACCAGCGCCCGCGCCTGCCCCCGCTGCGCTCGACACTGCGGACGTAGCGCACAATTTTATACGCCGGCAATATAATATACGTCATTTAAAATTTACTAAACCCACATGGGTGATCTAGGTGTATTTCAGTTATGTTCTTGTGTTAATGTTCGCCTAGGTCTTCCTCACCCGACTCTACTACACTACTATATTTGTTTCGTCAACCTACTTTCATTCATCCTCTCCACATGTCCAAACCAGCTCAGCATCCCTTTCTCAATTCGTGTCACTACATCTTTCACGCCATAACGCTCTCTGATCACATTATTTCTAAATATTACTATAGATAATATAAATAAATACACTACGTTTTTATTTGTAGACAATACTAACCACTTCCGGCACTAGGTAACTTTGCAGGCGGTGGTGGTTTCCGGTTGCCCGATGGCAGACTATACAAGCCTGCGACGGTCCTCTTTGGTGGTTCACACGCTGTGGTGATGGGTGATCGTGTGGCATGCCCGTTTGTGAATGGTTGATGGCATGGTTGGTGATGAGGGCGTCGTTAGAGGCGTGGATAGTGTGAGAGGCGATAAAGAGAATGCAATTGTATCACCAAGCGGCCATTCCGTGTTTTTGTTACGGTGATCGAAGATCCGGTGTCGCGGTCCATGATGGAAAGAGAAGAAATAACTGTTAGTTAGCGGTTAAAGTGACACGACACGATGTGTAAGATAGGAACAGAGCGGCGCATCAAAGGAGTGGGTGTAGAACACGTCATATTTTAATTAACCAATAACAAAGTGCCTTTTTGACAATATTGGTTAATTACAAATTTAAACTTTATCAGCCAATGAACTTGCAATTATGAAAGTGAAACAATAATCAACACAAAGATGCTATTTACTTTGGATGTCTGGTTTCAACTAGATTCTGCTAATCTTGCATAAATAAACTTAACTGATAAAAAATAACATCCTAGTAATGTTCCACTGATGGGCAAAGGCCTCCTCTCAATTTTTGACAGGTTTAAAACCAAATCACACAAACAAACATAAGTTATGGTAAATTTATAAACAAATTGGTGTAATTGATCCTTGGCAAAGTTGAAATTAAAACAAAATACGTTTTGTCCCTTATTGTTCTTCTTCCCATATTGTTACTTGCATTACGTGTATAGCTTAAACAATATTAATAAGTAATTCCCATAGAAAAGTGATTGTTAGTACTGTACTACTTTCTACAAAAGCAAATACAACATAAATAAACAAACCGACTGTGTTCAGGAGAATCTGATTTGGATTAGGTATTTATGTATCAAAAAAAAATTATGTGACATGCAAAGACATTAAATATAATTTGCATAGTTGAGCTGATATTTAATATCGCGGTTCGTCGGAAACTAATTTGAATCAAGTTTTATCCAAAGTTATATATTTTGACCAATTTAAATAGTATTCGCGGTAGCCTAATGGTCAGGGCGCTCGCTTTAGTTTCAAAGAGCACGAGTGACCGAGTTCGAGCCGCGATGCCGGAGCCACTACAATTGTCACTTGCAATTTTAAGTGCTGCATGCTAAATGCTCGGCGGTGAAGGAAAACATCGTGAGGAAACCTGCATGTCTCAGAAAGAATGAAAAGTATTATTTCGTGGATATATGAAGCCAGCCAAGACGCACTAGAGCAGAGTGGCGGGCCCTTCCCGGCTCCAATACCCTCTCGAAATATTTGAGAAGGAGGTCTTCGCTCAGCAGTGGGCACTTACGTGCTACTACTTCACTTTTTACTTTTAACAGTTCTAAGATCCATAATTTACAACTTTCTACGTATTATCTCGCGAATATGACATCTTGTTGGAGCTCGTCTCTACGAACGTATGCGTTGGGCGACATGTTAGCACGCGATAATACGCACGCGACCGTTGAAGCGTGTCGCAGGTCAGCGTCCGCGTGTACGCAATGGGTGAACGCGTTATTGTCTTTTACTTTATTATGTTACATTCAAGTACCAATCAGAAGTCATAAAAGCTGACACATCGTATGTTCTGGAAGTGAACTGTGAGAAGTTAAAGAACATGAGCTAGTTAAATTATTATCGCAATGCATTCGGCAAAAAGTAACTATCAAATCACGTTTCGCCACAGAGAAAATTAAAAATAGAAAAAGTTGCGGCGTGAGGGGTGAGGCGTGAGGGGGGGTACGCACCGGGCGTGGAGGCGCCGGAGCCGTCGTCGCGGGCGCGCGCCGACGTGGGGATGGTCATGGTGCGCTTGACGGTGCGCGACACGAAGTCCGGCTCGTCCGCGCCCTGCGTCGCTGTAACACGCGTTCCCCATATCTCACATCATACACGAATCAAATCAAAATCATCGATATAGGAACGTAAATATCACATGTCAAATGGCATTCATCACCATTCATCACCGGTCACAAGTCCACCGCCGCACAGAAGGCTCTTATGGAGGATTTGGTCCTGAACATTTAACGTGGTAGAGCCGAGCGGCGGCTTTAGCAGCTGCTCGATGGGCCGGCTCCTCCGGATTAATACCACGACCTCGCAGAATACCGGCGTGAAGCGGAGGCATCTTGTGCTTCTGCGTTTCGTTCGGTGAGTGAGGTAACCGGAGGACCACTCCCGCTCCCCATTCCACTCCTTATCTTCCCTCCCATCTCCCTCAAATACCCTTAAAGGCCGGCAACGCAGCTGTATCTCCTCTGGTGTTGCAGATGTATTTGGGCGACGGGAATCATTTACCACCATACGTTACCACGTATAACCGAGCTTTAAAAATTAATGCTAGTTAGTTAATATCTCACCAGTCTGTAACAAAAGTCCAGCCTCCCTCGCCTCGTCGAACTTCTGTTCGAGCAGCGCCAACTTCTGTGCCGGCACCAGCTCCTTCTTCTTCAAATCTTGTCGTAGTCTTTCACCTTAGAAGAATAACAAAACGACACTCTTGTCTGTTATATTATATAGTTACTTCATCGTTAATAAAATGTTTCAAGTCAAATCAGCTCGTAAGAAAACCACAGCGGTCTCTGTCACTTTGTTACAAGACTTCGTTTATTTTATTTGTATTTTTTTTTAAACTTTAAATTTAAATAATTAATTGAATTCAAAACAGTGATGTGTTAATTTGATTTTGTGAGTCGAAACCGAGTAATTACAATAAGATTTCGTTACATATTCATATCAGAGGATGTTGAAAAAAAAATTGCCCCTAGGCATTTTCCAAAAATCAATTTTGAATATATTGACAGGCGTAAAATTGCATCTTGCATGAACATCAACATCTTTTCAGGCACAAGTCCACTGCTGATATGTTCAGCCTTCCCCAAAGATTTATACGAAGGTCTCTCGAACATTAAGCACGAAAAATTAGGTCTGCGAGAAGAACCGGCATGAAACTCGGTTAATTCTCATTGAAGCTACATTAAAAACATTTTTTTTTATTATTTATCTTTTAAGTGCCCTAGTAACGGACACTTGAGCGTGCGCGAAAAATTAGTTTGAATTTTTTTATTTAGTAGTTCTAGTTTTTCTTAGTTTTTTTTATTTAGTAAGGATTAGTTCACCTCGGTGATAACACATTCCACAATCCCGGTTACGGTCATTTTTTAATCTTTATTGTATCATGAGACAAAAAAATGCATATTTTATACATTACATTATTATAACTAATTATTGTCGTGCGAAATGTGAACGGTTACGATATTAAAAAAAAAAACAAACAGTACATTCAGAAATGCCATGTATCGCGATGTATAAAAGGATGTTTATTACAACTGGAAAACTAAAATTGTACACCAATTGTAAATGTTACTAAGTACGTACAAACAAAAACCGCCTTTATATCCATGAGATAATTTAATTCATTAATTTCTTATCCATACTATCTGGCATACCTTATAATACTCCCGGTCTTCAGTCCTGCCGGAACATTACCGAAATAAAGCAGACGGCGCACAAAGTCACAAAGAGTTCAACAGAACAGGACCCGGCGAGGATGACCCACGGCACCTCACACCACCGATGAGGAACTGGCCTACAGCGCGGCGATTTAATACTTACATCGCGGGGGCGACTTATTCTGACCGATTCTCTCTTGCCATTGATATTGTACAAATATTAAATGTGAATTTGTTTTGATCCATCATCATTTCTAGCCTATCACAAGTCCAGAGCTGAACGCTCTATGTTCCCCCAAAGATTGCTACAAAGCTCGGTCCTGAGCCACCCGCAACATATATCCCGCGGAGAGCATCGTTGCAGAATCTAACGCGCTAAGAGAAACATCGAGCATAGCCCTTTCCATAGCTAGCTGAGCAACTTTGAGAAAAAAAATTAAGTATAAGAAAGCCCTGTAGTGTGTTTCACTGTACTAGATCGATGCCGAGCAGAGGAACATACAAAAGTATTAGTTTTAAATAGATTTAAGTTCTCGTTCAGACAGACAAAAAGACTCGTGAATTCGAATGGGTACACTGTTCCAAACTCAATAATGTAACGATTCCTGAGTTGGTAATTGTGAACTTGTAACGCCCCAGCATCGCTTCCTAAAAACCCAATCGTCACAGAATAGTGCCGCGCGCGATGAAGCGCATCGTGCAGCGTCGGCGCGCGGCAATCAGACTGTGCACGACATGACACCACGTCGGCTTCGTCGTTTTGCGCCGTCCGCTGTGGTGGAATTAGCCGGGCTTATTATAGAGCGCGGAGCTGAGCGGCGTCGTATGCAAGAGCGAACGAACGCTGAGCAATCCGAAACACTTGTGCTATTCCCATTTCTATATAACACAATCGTTTCGTGCCTTGGTGGTTAGCGTAACCGACTGTTGATCCATGGTTCCCGGGTCGAAAGCCGAAATCGGAAGGTTGCTTATTATTTGCAGACGCGGGTGAAAAGTACAATTAGTCAAGCTCGAGCTCCGTTGATTCTTCGGGCTTAAAGGACCAAGCCTACACTCTTATTTTTTAAAAGACCAGGACGAGTCCGCCACGTGGTTCCCCATTGCAGACAAGTTCCGTCACGATGTTTCACTTCAACGTATGTGTGTCTATTAATAACTAAGCCTGAAGTCTATAAACACCTCTACGACTCAGGTAGGACTCCTTTACTAAGCTAAGCTCACACTTGGCCGGGATCATGCCTAGCAATATCTTAGATTACATTCGCATGAGCGAGATTCGTGGGTCTGAAAATTACGTAGATAACATTTTCGAAATGTCTCGCTACGAAGGTGATAATTGTAATCGTCTGTTATTATGGAACACTTAAATTCGTTCTAGTTTAGCTTTGATACAGCTTTTTCGAAAAGCTGCAGAGCGTGTGCGACCTGGGTTCGGCACCACTAAAATTGTTAATAGCAATTTTGAGTGCTGATTTTGCCCACGTGCTCGGCGGTGAAGGAAAACATCGCGAAGATGATTTTTTTATTATTTCTGTTGTAAAGCCCGCCAGCACACACTGGAGACACACGCACACTTAGATATTTGAGGAGGTCTTTGCCCAGCAGCGGGCACTTACAGTCTTCTCCTTTTTTACTACTCTTTTTCGAAAACGTCCTCAACTAACTTTTTAAACTTTAAGTATTCTGCATATGCTAATAAGGTTCCGTTAAAATTGGTTTATTCATTTTGAAGAATTTGGACTTGAAAGTACTAAAATCCGCGAGGCATGCTCTGAGGCAAATCAAGGGTTAATGTACAGAGTGATTAAATTAAACTATAGTATAGTTAATCACAGGCTTTCAGGCAACTCATCTTAGTCCACAGAGGTCACCTCTGTGACCAGGTGCCCGTGGGCTTCAGTAGCCACTGACCGTCAGTGGGGGTGTTAGGTAGTTTCTCGTCACCATCACGATGAAGCTACGACAGTCGAATGGCCTCCGGTTAACTCACTCACCAAACGAAACGCAGAGGCACAAGATGCCTCTGCATCACGACGGTATTCTGCGAGATCGAGGTATTAATCCGGTCGAGCCGGCCCATTCGAGCAGCAGCTAAAGCCGCCGCTCGGCTCTACCGCGTTAAATAAATAAACAAAGTCACAAAGAGTTCAACAGAACAGGACCCGGCGAGGATGACCCACGGCACCTCACACCACCGATGAGCAACTGGCCTACAGCGCGGCGATTTAATACTTACATCGCGGGGGCGACTTATTCTGACCGATTCTCTCTTGCCATTGATATTGTACAAATATTAAATGTGAATTTGTTTTGATCCATCATCATTTCTAGCCTATCACAAGTCCAGAGCTGAACGCTCTATGTTCCCCCAAAGATTGCTACAAAGCTCGGTCCTGAGCCACCCGCAACATATATCCCGCGGAGAGCATCGTTGCAGAATCTAACGCGCTAAGAGAAACATCGAGCATAGCCCTTTCCATAGCTAGCTGAGCAACTTTGAGAAAAAAAATTAAGTATAAGAAAGCCCTGTAGTGTGTTTCACTGTACTAGATCGATGCCGAGCAGAGGAACATACAAAAGTATTAGTTTTAAATAGATTTAAGTTCTCGTTCAGACAGACAAAAAGACTCGTGAATTCGAATGGGTACACTGTTCCAAACTCAATAATGTAACGATTCCTGAATTGGTAAGTGTAAACTTGTAACGCCCCAGCATCGCTTCCTATAGCTTTTAGCTTTTGCTAATTTTAAATTAACTACACTCTTTGGATGCACATTATAGGTAACGCTTTTCACTAATATCGTCGTCGAAGTCCGAGCTAAGCGTAAAGCCGATTCAATATCACAGATAATAGGTTCGCTTAATAGGTTCGTGGCGTACTAAATAATTATATGCCTAATATACGAGTGATTCTAATCCCGTATTAGGAACAATCAATACTTTCAACGCGTATATAAGCATAAACGAAATTAGCTTTCTCTAGCCGAAGGTTAAACTGATTACACGGGTGAACGATCTTAATACCACTTTCAATAAATTATGCGTCAAAAAAGAACGTGTACATATTTTTATAAGAACAAGGGCAGACGAACCAGCGGCTTGCCTCAGTCTAAGTGATTAACGTCGCCCACGTACACCTGCAACACCGGAGGAGCTGCAGCCGCCTTGTCGGCCTTTAAGTTTATCTGGGGGGAATGGGAGAGAGGGGAGTGGGTGGGCCTCCGGTCACCAAACGAAAATCCGAAGTAAAAGATGCTTATACTTCGAGCCGGTATTCTGCGAGGCCGTGGTACTGCACCGGTCGAGCTCTACCACGATCAGAATAATCCATATCAGCGCATACTATCAACAGTTATACTATCAGTATTAAAATCTGTCAGTCTGTTACGTTTTTGCGACTAAACCCGCTGAACCGATCCTGATGAAATAATTTTTCTTTTCGAAACTGCTTGGGAATTATCAACTGAATATAAAAAAAGAAATCGTTATGAATAATCTCACGGTAGATCAAAGTCTCATGATCGAAAGTGTTACCTATAAACGAGAAACACAAGGCCAAGATAACCAGGTGTGGTCAGAGGATCTGCCTCCCGAGTTCGATCATGGCAGGCTCGTACGTAGCGCGTTACCAATTATTTTTTCAAGGTTTCGAAATTAATGTACGATTTGTGACGACGGCCTGATCACTAAAACGGCGACAGGCTCGCCGCCTGTCACATTGTTCCAAATAAGCACCCGTGAAAACGACTTATAATATCGCAAAAAAAAACGAACTAACCTTAAAGTTGCCGCCGTTGAGCCACGTGATGAGAGCGTCGAGCAACTGCGCAGCCAGATCTTGTGTTATCTCCGGCTCGCGTCGAACGAGCGCGACGAGCTGCTCGCCGAGCAACTGCCTCAGCCGCAGGTCCGGGCGGCTGAGCAGCGGCAGCGCCGCCTCCAGCGACGCCGGCTGCGGATAGTGCGCCATCTGTTGCGGGAATAATAAAATAAACGTTATAGATTGACGACGAACTTCATTTATTAAATCATTCATACACGTCTGCATGCGATGAACAGAGAATAGAGTTCACTATTCAAACGACCCCCCACAAGATGGAGAGACCATCGACAAGTGTTGCGGCAAGTCGATGGATTCAGGTTTGCTTAGGACTGAGCGTTGTGGCAATCTTTGGGGGAGGCCTATGTTCAGCAGTGGACTTGACAGCGGACACAACACACAACAACACAATAAAGCCAAGTGGTTAGGGGATATTCCTCTGAAGCTGGCCACGTTGGTACGGAACGGTGACAGATTTAAAAAAAAAATACAATTGTCAAACGAAATCTGAATTTCTTACGTGAAAATAAGATTTTTCATTATTCAGTTCCTAGTAGTATCCTAGTTTTTTTTTTGTTTCAATTGTGATTTAATTTTTTATGGGAAAGGCGGCAATTGAGCAACCGGTTCACCTGGATGGTAAGTGACTACCGTCGCCCACGTATATCTGCAACACCAGAGGTGCTGCAGGTGCGTTTCCGGCCTTTTATGGTATTTGGCAGATGGAAGGAAGGCGGATGCGGAGGGAGAGTGGGCCTCCGGATACCTCACTCAACGAACGAAACGCAGAAGCATAAGATGTCTCTACTTCACGCCGGTATTCAGCGGGGCCGTGGTACCACTCCGGTCGAGCCGGCCCATTAGAGCGGCAGCAAAAGCCGTCGCTTGGCTCTACCGCGTTTAGATTTCATGTCCCAGTGTCAACAGAGAACTCAGGTACGGAATAGAGAAATTTGTAGGGAATGAGGGAAGCGCGTATCTCAAGATAAGGCCCGTAACCCATAAGGCAAGTAGGACCGTGGGATGTGACGGGCATACAAATGTATATATGTATTATAGAGAGAGAAGTGTGATTTTGTACATATACGAGTATGTGGTTTAACCTCAGGAATTATACACCGATTTGAAGAAGAAAAAAAAACTTTCACTGTTCGAAAGCTACATTACTCCAGAAGGTCACGGGCCAAGGTTTTATTTGACAAGACAAGGTTGACGGCATTTTTAATGATATAAATGACATTTAAATAAATACACAAATCTATCAATCATATATCATTTTAACGCACACCTTTAGTGGTAACACTGTTCGTATCCTAAATACATATCCCTTCGGCTTCCTTTAACATATATATGTTCAATTACTCTAGCCCTTACCGCGCGTATGGGGGGCGGTGCGCATCTAAATCCTAATGCCCTTTAGTGCTCATATAATTAGTCCCCAAAATTAATAAAACGCAATCCGATGTCCAACTTAGTTTGTGAAGAGCTAGTACTAAAGATTTACATAGTGAAGTGTTGTGGGATAGACCAGTTTAATCCTCCAGCATCCCTGCTTCCAGACACCTAACTTTGCCGACAGCCATATAGTACACAGGAAGCCGGTGTGGTACGGCACGGTATGTGTGCATACGCAAAAAACGACGTGGTAGAGCCAAGCGGCGGCTCCTGCTGCTGCTCATTCTCCCTCCCATCTCCCAAATACCCGCTCTGCAGTTGCAGCATCTCTGATCTGGCAGATGTATTGTGGGCGACTATAATCACTCACTATCGGGCGAACCGCTTGCTGGTTTACCAGACCATTCCCATAAAAAAAAAAAAAACAAAAACGTTAACATTACCCAGACCACAATATATTACGATCCGTGAACATTTGCCAAGTAGCCATGCGAGTTTGCATGCGCTGAGGTCATTGTCGTGGTCCCATTAACGTTGTTATTATGCTAAACAACGTATGCCATGCCCAACTAAACCGGAGCTGTGAGGTAAGCCTGTAACACTACGAATTGGATTATGATGAATGACCGCGCTTGACCTCTCTCTTGTAAGTGGGTAAGGTTCGCCGTAACTCGCCGAAAATCATTTTTTTTTTTTTGGTAAATCCGTAAACAATTTATCTGCGCAGAGTTCTAGTAATTATTAATAGTTCCGATCCAGTTTTGAGTTGAGTTTATTCGGAACAAAGGTTCCGGTTTTTCTCTGCGTCAATATTGGAATGACAAAAGTGCTACTGGAGCACGTGGACACCTGCAAACGGCTTCAATCGAAAGAACATTACGGGGGAGTGAGACGTGGCGAGGCGTACCATTTTATTTTATGATGTACATTGAAATTATTGAAGAAATAAAAACGTTTGTGTGTATGTGCGCATGTGAAAAGTTATACTGCTTTAGCGTAACTAAAAGTTTCATCCCGTGTGCCAGTACTCCTTGTTTGTGAAAAAAATACATTAAATGCAATTGATAACGGTTTAGTTAATAAAAAATATAATTAACTTTAAATTTAACTTTAAAGGGCATTAAAATAAACTATTTCATCATCATCATCATCATTTCAGCCTATCAAAAGTCCACTACTGAACATAGGCCTCCCCCAAAGATTGCCACGAAGCTCGGTCCCGAGCCACCTGCATCCATCGACTATTTATGACATAATAATAATTTATAATGAATCAAATAAAAAGACTACATGCCGTCAGTTAAACTCAAATCTTTCAACCCACTTAAAAAACGTTTATTGCATAAAGAACCACTTCCATCACGAATACTCACAATAAATCATCATTCGCCGCCATATATAATTTAAAATCACAAAACAGACAAATACACATTTCTGTATGAATGTATTTTTTTATCTCCACTGATGTAAAACACGTGTGTTAAAGATTCATTAATATTCGAATAACCACTTTGAATATAATTACTATGGAGACTATACAGCAGAATGTATATCCATTATAGTTACCAAGATAATTTAAGAGACATTTAGAAACCAACTTCATCCTGTAAATTTTAGATGTCGGTGTCCGCGCGCATTTTAATAATTTTAGAGACATTTAGAAACCAACTTCATCCTGTTAATTTTAGATGTCTGATGATCTGGTGATACATAATAATTATAAAATTAAACAAAAGAAAAAATAATGCTATAAAAACTAAATTGATTATATGTCACAAGGAATTTGTGTTGTGATGAAGCCACGGAAAGGATATGCAGCGCGGTATCGAAGAGCTGATGTTCAGTTTTGTGTTGCATTAAGACCAGCATCGAACATGTAATGTTTCGCAACCAGCTTTGCGTGCGATCAGCTGTGTGGCTGTGCTCTATTCGCTATTACAATAAAAAAACAATACAAACTGTCTACTGCTACATGACCTACAGTGGGAATAACTTTCTGTTTTATTTTTTTAAAACAACAACGAAGTTATCGTGAAAACAATGACGCACCCCGCACCTGGAGCGAGATAGCGCGGTGTCATCAAAAGGCCGCGAGCCGTGGTTAAGATAAGAGTATAATCTTACAATGCTATAATGTAGGGTAACGCTAAGGTTACAATGCTGATAAAGACCGCGTCGCTTAGTGGTGAGCGTACCCGACAGCTGCGTCATGGGTTCGAATCGCAAATGATTTGTTTTTGTGTGACGCTGGATCTGATTCTTCCTCCGATGTTATCCCAAAAGCGTTACATGTGATGACAGAAAAAGACGAATCTACGTACACTTCTTCATCATCATATTTTCAGCCTGTCACAAGTCTACTGTTGAACACAAGCCACTTGTATCCATCTATTACCCGCAACACTACGCAGGACCTCAATCCATCTTATCTACACTTATATAACAAAGAAAAAAGATTTGTATTTTTGTATTTGTCACGAATACCGGTGTGAAGTAGAGGCATATTGTGCTTCTGCGTTTCGTTCGCTGAGTAAGGTAACCGGAGACCCACTCCCCCACACCATCCCCCAACTCTTCGTCCCCCTCCCGTCTCCCAAATATCCTTAAAGGCCACGGCAACGCACCTGCAGCACCTACGGTGTTGCAGATGTATGTGGACGACGGTAATCACTAATCACTTACCATCAGGTGAAACGCTTGCTCGTTTGCTTTATTCTTTCCCATATATTAAACTCAAACTCAACTAACTACTGGACCGATTTAAAAATTCTTTCACCATTAGAATGCTATATCATCCATGAGTAACATAGACTATATTTATTATAGTGCAGATAAAGTGACATAACTACATTAGATGAACATATGGTATTGCGAAGATTCAGTATAAAGACGTTACTGTATTTCGTTGTGCAGGCTAATCTTTGAATTCACTGGACCGATTTTGATCAAGTTTGTTTGTATATGTTTCTTATGACCTTATGAAGGACATACGCTCAATTTTTTTATTATTTTATATATTTTTTTTATAATCCGGGCAACGCGGGTACAACAGGTGAAATTTGTAACTTAGCGGCGGACAAAGTCGCGGACTGCCACTAGTGTTTACATATTATTATTATTATTATTACTGAAATGGTGACTCACCGTTCACCGTCGTTTATCCGCGAATCGAATCCGAAAGTTCACCCTTTGTCACGTAGCCGAGTGTCCAATTCCAAATAGCTCTCATCGCACACACCGACACTGGCCGACGTCGGCGTCTCAGCCCCGGCACCGAACACCGCTACCGGCACTCAACACTGGCACTCAACACTGGCACACTGTATCTATCACCGCCCGCGCTACTGTTCACCGTAACACTGTTTCGTTACAAAACACCACTGTGTGTGTGCGTATATGGATATGTCCTTCCGCGCTAGAAACCTGTTTTTTTTTTATGGAAGAGACGGCAAACGATCTGTCGGTTCACCTGATGGTAAGTGATTACCGTCGCCCACGTACATCTGCAACACCATAGATGCTGCAGGTGCATTGCCGGTCTTTAAGGATATTTGGGAGATGGGAGGGGGTGTGGGCCTTTGGTTACCTCACTCACCGAACGAAACGCAGAAGCACAAGATGCCTCTACTTCACGCCGGTATTCTGCGAGGCCGTGGTACCAATCCGATCGAGCCGGCCCATTCGAGTGGCAGCTAAAGCCGCCGCTTGGCTCTACCACGTTTCAAATTCTATTAGAGGTATTATTCAAGGCGATGCCATCTTATCTAAACAATTCGGGTCAAGTGCTTTGTTGAATTCGTGGTCTGTCTGTGTCACACTCTCCAAGCAATCTTTTTCTATGCTAAACTCGTATAAATATCTTAACAAGTATAATGAATGTGTGAATGTTTAAACGGATTCAACTTAAAAGAAACTTCAAGGAATTGATGGAACTGTTTTGTTTTTAAATATTGTTTACGATTGCAGAAGAGCTAGACTATGTTCAATCCTACTTTATTATACAATTTTTTTATTTTATTGCAAAGGCGGCAAACGAGCAAGCGGTTTACCTGATCGTAAGTTACCGTCGTCCACGTACATCTGCAACGCCCATAAGAACGTGAAACAGGGCTACCAACCTTCTTACCAGATAGAATGAATGATTAACGTAATTATTTCATTTATTATACTTCATATACATGATAATGTGTATAGGCGGACTTAATGCCGGAAGCATTCTCTACCAGTCAATCTTTAGACGATGCAGAGATGAAATGAAGTAGGAAAAATTTTAATAAATGTAAATCTATATATAGATACAATATTTAAATACGTAAATACTTTATAATAGTAATAGTTACATAAGTGAATATACGTATTTTTGAAAAAAAAAAAAGAATACTAGCCATGCTATATATTAAGTAACATTACTAATATTCCAGTTAACCCTCCAACTAAGCTTACAGCTTGTATCTGGTGTGGTTTACGACAATAGTCGAACGGCGGGCTCGAACTTACGACGTCATGTTTCGTAATCCGCACCCTAACCCATTTGGCCATTGGCGCC